>CM065692.1:10112288-10119788 GCA_017654935.2 Phymorhynchus buccinoides
TGGTACACCACCACACAAAATTCTGAAGCGATTCTGTTCACTAGGTCACGAGATAAAGCTGGGGGAAAATTACATAGCCCAAATAAGGAAATTTCGGTTTTCAAGGTCAAACTTCAAGGTGAAGGTCAGCAAGCTGTTACCCCTCTGCCAATTTAATCAAAGTCCACATCAGTAGTTTTTAAGAAAATCGATACACAGACACACACAGAGAAACAAACACACAGACACACCAACCCCGATCGCAATACCTCGGCCTCTGACCGGGTAATGATGATGGTTTGTTTGTGTGTTTTTTAAATTTAAAAAAAACCCGTGTTTTTTAATTCGATAAGCATCCTTCTATTTCAAAAGTAGTTTATCTGTGTAACAGACACAACCAAACATATATCGACTTCACAGATTAGCATTCAAAACAATAGAAAAAAACAACTAGTGGGAAGACTGTGGTGTAAATCTAGTGTGGTGTGGTGTATGTAAGCTTCACAGATTAGATATCGATGTGGTCATGTTAATTACCTGTAAGCTCTTCCTTTCAAAGTTGTAGATAATGAAAACATCTACTGAATATTCTTTACCCCAAAAAAAAAAAATATATTATTCTTTCCATGTGAACATCCCTGGAGACAGAATTTTGTGAACTTAAATTTGGGAACTTGGATACTTCTTCATCGTCATGCTGCCGTTATGCGCCTAAACTCAAGAAACAGTTAGGCCCCAGCATGTTTGCAGTTTTTGGCCCGTGAATGAGGGGAAGGGGGGAGGGGGGGTCATGGGGGGGGGTGGGGGTCATTGTTGGGCGTTTCATGGTAACGTTCTGGAACAACGGCAAGGAGGGATGGACGGTAAGGCTAGAAAATGAAAGATAGTAGATGACAGTCAAACAAAGGGGGAAAAAAGGCGGAGTCAAAGAGAGAGACACATTAGAGGAAGTTAACAAGCACAAAAACTTCCAGAAGGTGAGGGGGGAGATACTCCCATTCATACGAAATATGCCCCCCCCCCCCACCCCCCCCCTCAAAAAATCCCATTCCCGTATAAGTACGGTGGATTCTGGGTATCCCCGAAGGGAGAATGTGGTTACCTTAAATGGGAACTTGGATACGATTTCCTACAGAGAGTGTTTCGAGGGGCATAATATGCCAGCAGGCATTATTACACAAGGAATGAAAGAAGGTTGATAACACCTTCTGGAAAATATAATAGCTCTTCCATTAGTGATCCCCCCTGAGCGACAAACAGAAATACAGACAGGCAGAAAGACAGACAGAAAGAATGGTTAGATTAGTTACAGAGGCGAAAGAGAGCGGATAATATTCTGATGGAATGTTTATTGGATACTAAGAGTAGAGGAGAAGTGTTGAGAGATTGAGGGATAGATGTAGAAAGAAAGAAAGAAAAGACAAGAGAGAGAAAGAAAGAGAGAGGACCCTGAAGGGGATAGAGAGAGGGTGGAGAGAGAGGGAGAGAGAGAGAGAGAGAGGAGAGAGAGATAGAGAGGGAGAGATGAGAGAGAGAGAGAGAGGGGAGACTTCAGAACCGAAACTCTAAAACAATTCACTTTACAAGGATTGACCTATGGTATTGCAAATTTATTCTTCCCAATCAGAGAGAGTGGGGGGGAGTGGATGGAAGAGAGAGTGACGAGGGGGGAGAGAGGAGAGAGAGAAGACCTCGAGGAGAGAGAGAGAAAGAGATGAGAGAGACGACGAGAGAGGGAACGATAGAGAGAGAGAATAAAAAAAATAAGAAGACAGATAGATAGAAAAGAGACGAGCGAAAAGAAAGGTAATCATTCCAAATATATGGCGAGGGATGTTCCTGGAGGGGCCCTGTTCTGAAGAGAGAGTTTTTTTCCTCAGGGAGGAGGAGAGATGAGGGGTAGGAGCTCCACTATGAGAGGGACTTGAGATCGAGAGGGAGAGAGAGGATCTTGAGTCTCTCGGAGGGATGGACAGAGGAGAGAGAGAGTTAGAGTGTGAGATTGAGAGAGAGAGAGGGAGAGATTGAGAGGGAGAGAGAGAGAGAGAGAATTAAACAAATACGCAGGCAGGTAGGTAGAAACAGAGAGAGAGAAAGCAAAGGTAATATCCAAATAATGGGCGAGGAGTTGTGGTAGTGGAAAACTAATAAGAAAGAAATCCTGGAGCGTGAGAGAGAGAGAGAAAGAGAGAGAGAGGGAGAGAGAGAGAGAGGCTGGGGGGAAGAGAGAGAGAGAGAGAGAAGAGATGAGGAGAGGACGAGGGAGAGAGGAGATGGGCTGTTTGGGAGAGGAGAGAGAGAGAGAGAGAGAGAGTTTGAGAGGGAGAGAGAGAGAGAGGAATTAAACAAATACGCAGGCAGGTAGGTAGAAACAGAGAGAGAGAAAGAAAGGTAATATCCAAATAATGGGCGAGGAGTTGTGGTAGTGGAAAACTAATAGAAAGAACTCCTGAAGACTGAGAGAGAGAGAGAGAGAGATGGAGAGAAGGGGATGAGAGGGTGGAGGGGGGAGGATGGGAAACCGAGAGGAGGAGACGAGACAGGTAAGAGAGATAATCCCTTTTTCCGATCCCAGAGAGAGAGAGAGAATGAGGAGAGAGGGGGGGGCAGGGCGGGGTCCACTAACATAACATCCTGTCACGTGATATACGCCGCTGTGACTGACAGATACAGCCAATCAGCATGCGCTTCACAGGGCTGGGCTCCATTGATTGGAGGAGCCTTTAACGCATAGCGTGACATTGCACTAGTTTACCAACCGCGTGCAAAAAAGATGGTTTAGGGCGGGTTTTTCACATGATTATTTATTTATTTATTTAAGAAAGGTTTGTATAACGCTTCACCTTTAAGCTCAAAGCGCTTTACAATTGCACTAAAACTAAAATGATTCATATTAAAAACAACCCCATACATACCTTCCACATTCCTTACACACACACACACATAGCACGCCCCCGCGCACACAGACACACACATGGGGCACATAGAAACACACTTCTCTCTCACATAAGACAGAGTTACACATTCACAATGACCGCAAAGTAAAATGTAGAATTATAGGTACACAGAGGTTAGGGGAAGAGAGAGCAGGGGGATGCATGCATGTATGTAGAGTGTAAGAGTATGAGAGTATGTATGTATGAGATGTAGAGTATGACTGTATGTATGTAGGTATGTATGTATAGATGTATGTATGTACTTAACAGGATACCGTTTTGAAGGAAAGAGGCTCAAATTTCGGATGCCGCATATGTATGTACCATATATAGGCATGGGGAACAAAGTGAAGGTCAGTGGTCAAAGAGTCAGTGTCAACGCTAGAGCAGAACATGTGCCATTTTAATTTGAGAGGCTTTTTGTGTATGTATAGACACGATAACGTTTGAACAAAGGGACCAAGGAGGCGCATAGGTACTTTTTTATTTTCAAGTTCAAGAATACTTTAATATCTCCAAAATAGAGAAATCCAGGTTAGGTGCAACAACATGACAGACAGATAAAACATAACTGAAGAACATTAATCAAACGGTGTGGAAATAAAAATACCCGAACCAAATAATTATTTAAATTCATTACATCAACTTAGAAACGTGCACATTTAATATTTGGGAACAGAGAGAGATGGAGAGACGAGAGACACATTTAGAGATTTTAGGGAACAGAGAGAGTGGAAAGGAGCAGACAGAGAAGAGAGAGAGAGAGAGACATAGAGAGAGAAGAACAGAGAGAAGAGGAGCGGCGGGAGGGGAGAGGGAGAGAGAGAGTGAGAGAGAGGAAGGAGAGAGAGAGAGAAAGAGAACAGAGAGAGAGAGGGATCGGGGAAGAGAGACAGAGTGAGAGATAGATAGAGAGAGAGTGAGACAGACAGAGAGTGAGAGAGAGATGGATGAGAGAGAGAGAGGGAGAGAGACAGAGGAGACAGACGAGAGAACGAGATGGAGGAGACGAGGAGAAGAGATCAGGACGAGAGAGACCGTCGAGTCTTGAGAGAGACCAGGTAGACGAGGAGAGACAGAGAGGGAGAGAGAGAGAGGAGGAGAGAGAGGAGAAGGAGGAGAGAGAACGAGGAGGAGGAGAGCGAGAGCGAAGAGAGACAGAGAGAGAACCAATAACCATTATTAACTTATATACGAATCCAAATATTTTGTTCCGTGGACCTACATGTGTAGATCGATGCTAATGTTATTCATGCTTATCAATCAATCAGTCATGTCCAACCAGTACTTCCATAGGTAGTTAGGCTAATCTAGGCCAAGTTGGAAAATGAAGATCATTGGTCAATGGTCAAGGTCACTGGATCCAAAAATGTTGCTTTTTTATCCACTGACAGGCTTTTCTCTTGTCCCGAGATTGACCAATGATCTTCATTTTCCAACTTGGCCTAGATTAGGGTAAGTACCTATGACGCCCTCCTAGAGAAGCCCTTTGTCCAAACGTTATCGTGTTAAGATACACAAAAAAGAGGATCTCCAGAAAGTGGCACATGTTCTGCTCTAGCGCTAACATTTGTTCCCCATGCCTAGATATCGTAACTACCTATGGCGAATCCGAAAATTTGAGCCTCGTCCTCCGTCAAACGGTTATCTGTTTAGCAGCATGCAAAAATGCTGCCGCTCGGATGGTTGATCTCGCGTTTTCACGCTCTCGTGTATCGTTTATCGTTCGCTACGTCGTGACATCACCACGCCTAGCATCCATCTCTGCAAGCACACGTGACACGCACTCAGAACATAGAGCATTATGTTAGTTTGTTGCTCGTTTGTTTTCAAGGAATCCAACTAATCCTTCTTTTTCTTCTTCAGAGGCGAGACAAGACAGACATGACGAGTGGGATAATGCACGTACGTGTGGAGATAGAGAGAAAAAACTGAAAAAAAAGCTGCATGCAGCCGAGAGATTCCGAAAGCGGCGAGGAGGAGACAGGCAGGGAGAGAGAGAGATTCTTTTTTTTTTTTGGGAATGAGAGACCGGATGAGAGCTGAGAAGGAGAGACAGACAGATAGAGGGTGAGAGATTGCGAGGTTTTTCTGAGCAGCCCCCCGAGACGAGAAGATCGAGGACGAGGGTAAATGACAGAGAGGAGAGAGAAAGAGAGCAAAGTCGAAGAGAGTGACAGATTAGAGGAAGTTAACAAGCACAGAACATCCAGAAGGTGGTGGGAACGGCGAGGGGGTGAGGGGATACTACGAGATACGAAAGACCCCCCGGTGAGGAAGAGAGAGAACCTAGAGGGAGATTTGTTTCCCCCGAGAGGTCTGAGTGACCTTCTGGAGAAGGAGAGAGAGACACAGATGAGGAAGACAGAGAGAAACAAACAGAAGAGAGGGAGTGGGAGACAGGAGAGAGAGACCGAGGAAGCAGAGACAGATAGGAGAGTGGAGGAGCAAAGGGGTGCTAGCAGGAGAGGAGAGACGAGAGAGACAGACGAGGGGGGATTGGAGGAGAGAAACGGCGAGAAGAGAAGGCTTCTGAGGAATGAGAGACCCTCAGAGAGACTTGTGAGGAGGAGAGAGAGAGAGAAGAGATGATAAGAAGAGAGGGCCTTGAAGATGAGAGAGACAGAGAGAGAATGACAGAGAGATAGAGCTTGAAATTAGACCGATGAGAAAGAGAGACAGATAGGATTTATTTTTTAGATGAGAGGAGACAGAGAGCGGATGGAGTGAGAAGAGATGAGTGAGGAGAGGGAGAGAAGAGAAGACCTCCTGAGTGAGACGGGACTCCATGACGGGAGAGAGAGGGAGAGGACAGGACGACAGAGATGAGGGAGAGGATGTGGGAGAAAGAGAGCGAGAGACCCAGAGGGAGACGAGCAAGACAGGGAGTGAGGAAAGAGAAGAGAGGAGGAAGACAGATCTGAAGTGTCGAGAGAGTCTTCTTTCAGAGCGGCACCCAGGAGGACGAGATGAAGGCTTGAGCGAGAGATTCCTCAGAGAGAGAGAGAGAGGAGTGAGGCTAAGAGGGGAGTGCTATGAGAAGGAAGATGCGCGAGACAGCGAGAGGAGAGCCGTTGATGCGAGAGAGTGCCTGTGATGAGTCCGAGGAAAGCGTGCTGAGAGAGCTTCGTTTTTGAGAGATGCGCTGCGAGAGACATTGAGGAGGAGACAGGGATGTGTGTGCGTGTGCGAGAGTGTGCAAGGGAGACTTCGGGACACAGAGGGTGTTGCACGCGAGAGAGAGAGAAAGGGAGTATGGAGGAGAGGGGTAGTGAGTACGACAGAGTGAGAGAGACAAGAAAAGAAATTTGTTTTTGAGAGAGAGAGTACACGCCACAGGAGAGTAGAGAGAGGAGACTCTCTGAGAGTCTGTCAGAGAGAAGACATCTCTCTCTCTCCTCTCTCTCGCTCAGAGAGAGAGCAGACTCGATCTCTCTCTCTCTCAGATTTGATGGAGATCCTGAGAGACTAGTATGAGAGACGGAGGAGAGTGTGAAATGAGAAGGAGAGGTATGAGGATGAGACCACAGGAGAGCCATGTGTGGGCGAGAGAGAGAGAATGTGCCGCGTGAAAATGAATGGAATGAACAAAAAGTGTTGATGGACGGAGACGTCCGAGAGAGAACGAGGTTCTCTGAGGAGGTCTGAAGAGACGAAGATATGGCTATGTCTGTCTGTCTGAGAGATGGAGAGAGGGATCTTCTCTTCCTCTTCTCTCTCTCTCTCCCCTCTTCTCTCTCTCACTCCGACCAGGAAGAGAGACGAAAGAACAGACGCTGAGAGATGAGAACCGCATAGTGTGAGATTGGATGAGAGAAGAGACTAGAGAGAAGAGAAGGGCGATGGAACTCATGATGCCACCCTAATGGCCACGCTAATTGGAAGTCCGTGCTCTGAGACACAGAGAGAGAAAGAGGGGGGATGGTTGGCAGAGACAGAGAGATCGAGACCAGAGGGACGAGGAGGACCACATGAGAGAGAGAGCAGAGAGAGAGACAGAGAGAGAGAGAGAGAGATGACAGTGAGACAGAGAGAGAGAGAATGGGAGGGAAGACGCGAGAGAGAAGGGAGAGGGGGGGAGAGAGGAGAGTGGAGAGGAGAGAGACGACGAGGAGATGATGAGAGAGAGACCGAGAGAGGAGAGACGTGAGAGGGGGGAGAGGGAGATTGGACAGTGAGAGGGGGAGAGGAGAGAGAGAGAGAGAGAGAGAGATGGAGAGAGAGAGAGTGACACACAGAGAGACAGAGACAGCAAGAGAGGAGGCAGAGATATCGTCAGACAGACACAAGAGAGAGATCAGAGAGAGAGAGAGGAGGCAGGAGAGAGAGATGAGAGAGACAGAGATATATAGATAGAGAGAGAGACAGAGAGGAGACGGATTCAGAGATAGGAGACAGGAGACCAGGGAGGGAGACAGAGAGAGAGATAGAGAGAGGAGAGAGAGAGAGAGAGCGAGAGGAGAGAGAGAGATCTAGAGAGAGAGATGAGAGAGAGAGATGAGGGGCAGATAGAGAGAGAGATCGAGGCAGAGAGAGAGAGTGAGAAGAGAGAGAGAGAGAGAGAGCGAGAGATAAGAGAGGAGAG
>CM065692.1:10137288-10157288 GCA_017654935.2 Phymorhynchus buccinoides
GTAAACACCATAATGAATCAACTTTATCTCCCCCTTTACTCCATCAATTAAACACAGCAAACACCATAATGAATCAACTTTATCTCCCCATTTACTCCATCAATTAAACACAGTAAACACCATAATGAATCAACTTTATATCCCCCTTTACTCCATTAATTAAACACAGCAAACACCATAATGAATCAACTTTATCCCCCCTTTTACTCCATCAATTAAACACAGCAAACACCACAATGAATCAACTTTATCCCCCCCTTTACTCCATCAATTAAACACAGCAAACACCAACATGAATCAACTTTATCCCCCCTTTTACTCCACCAATTAAACACAGCAAACACCATAATGAATCAACTTTATCTCCCCCTTTACTCCATCAATTAAACACAGTAAACACCATAATGAATCAACTTTATCCCCCCCTCCATTTACTCCATCAATTAAACACAGTAAACACCATAATGAATCAACTTTATCTCCCACTTTACTCCATCAATTAAACACAGTAAACACCATAATGAATCAACTTTCTCTCCCCCTTTACTCCATCAATTAAACACAGTAAACACCACCAATGAATCAACTTTATCTTCTATCTCGACTCCATCAGGTGAAAGAGAACAGACTTTGAGATTAAGTGTCGTTAACAGTAGGGTGGGTGGGGGGGGGTGCTTAAAGTAAACAAAAATTGTCTAGGATTATTTTCATAGAACTGAGAGAAACCAGACTTTGAGATTGAGGATCATAAACGTTAGGGGGATGTAGGGTGACTGAGGCACATCTTTAGTTCTTTACCAGGGCCCCTGTATTCACTGTTTGAGATTAGCATGAGACTTAGCTCCAATTCTAACTTAGAAGCTCTTCCAAAAGGTCCTATATAACATCCTATAGGACATTGGAAGAGCTTCTAAGTTAGTCTCATGCTATATCAACGTGAATACAGGCCCTGTATAATAACAATCTTAGTAGGTGCTGATGGAAAATGCAAATCGCTACGAATATTCAGTCCCTATCCACTAAACAACGTAATTTACTAACTCCTTTGGCAACCCAAAACCTCTTCAATTGACAACACTGAACGAAAAATGGTGTTTTACGTCCTCTCGGTCTGGAACAGACACACATGGTACATGTGTAGATACAAAGATGGTGGGAACAATACTGGAGGCACTATCCAGAGGCAGTGCAACACCAGTAAAGTCCCGATTTTTGTTTAACAATACAGATAGGTGTAGCAGTAACCACGCCTTGGTTAAACCTCATCGGCTATGGTACCGCCACATATACAAGTACCGTAAATATAGTATGATATAGTACTACAGTGGGACCTCACTTATAAGACTCCCTCCCACATAAGACCTGCTTCTCTGATGCATTGCCCTTCTTTGTAAGTATTAAACTTACCTCCCTTATAATACCCCTCCCTAAGAAGACCTCATTTTGGATGATTTTTGAAGGTCTTAGGTTCCACTGTATTGGTAGAAATGAGGTTATTTGGTATTCAACTCAACAACCGTGGTCGTTCCTTCGAGGTTTGCGAGGAATATTTAATTCTTAGAAAGTTACCTCACTTTGACAAATTAGTTGTATTACAGTTGTCTGAGAGTCTACGAGGGATCTGAAGTAGAAATCCCTTGCGTTACACTAGCAGACTAGATTTTAAAATCTAAAAAAAATAAGAAAAAGCCCCCCCTCTCTCTCTCTTTCGCTCTTCATCTCTCTCTCTCTTTCCCTCGTCTCTCTCTCTCTCTCTCTTCACATGGTGTACAAAGAGCAATGCTTATCTCATTACCCTGTATAAATAAAAAATCGTTCGGCTCTCTCTTCTCTCTCTCTCTCTCTCTCTCGCTCTCTCTCTCTCTCTCTCTACTCTCTCGATCTCTCTCTTCCCCCCCCCCCCCCCCCCCCCCCCCCCCCCCCCCCCCCCCTGGTTATTTCTTTTCGCTTCCGTGATCGTAGAGAGCGGATTGGTAATGTTTTCACTCGTGTCTGAGGTGTATGTTTGTATGTTTGTTGTATCCTATCTAGCGTTTGAACGGAAGGACTTAAAATGCTCAAATTTTGCATGCAGGTAGGTAGTATGGAGACTCTCTAGCCCAAGTTCGATAATAAAGGTTATCTGGTCAAATGTCAAGGTCACTGGAGCCGAATAACGCTCTCTGCTCGCGCGTTGGTGATTTAGCGTCTTAACGCTCTATCCTAGTTATTTGTTTATATTACTCGGTTCTTTTTTGCTCTCTCTTTGTGTTTCTACTTTGATGTCCTTGTATCAGGATCTCTCATGCATGTCCTCTATAATTATCTGTTTGCCTTATCGTTTTGCAATAGTCTCGTTTTCGTCTCAAGGACAGATTGTAAAAAAGTAGGCATAGCCTAAATTCTTACAATGTATATGTTTTCAAGTGTCGTTCTCAAGGTCTCTCCCCTCTCTCTCTCTCTCGTCTCTCCTCGTCTCTTCTCTCAGGTCCCCTCTCACTCTTCTCTCTCTCTCTAGCTCTCCCTCTCTCTCTATGTCTCTCTCTCTATCTCTCTCTCTCTCTCTCCCCCTCTCTCTCCCTCTCTCTCTCTATCTCCTCTCTCTCTCACCCCCCACCCTCTCTCTCTCTCTCTCTCTCGTCCTTTCTCTTTCCCTCTCTCTCTCTCCCTATCTATCTCTCTCTCCCTCTCTCTCTCCCTCTCTCATCCCCCTCTCTCTCTCTCTCTCCCTATCTCTCTCTCTCTCTCTCTCTCTCCTCTCTATCTCTCTCTCTCTCTGTCTATCTCTCCTCTCTCTCTCCCTATCTCTCTCTCTCTCCTATCTCTCTCTCTCTCTCTCTCTCTCTCTCTCTCTCCTCTCTCTCTCAGTACTTGCTCCCTCTCCTCTCTATCTCTCCCTCTATCTCTCCCTCTCTCTAAAATCTCGTTCCTCTCTCTCTCTCTCCCTCTCTCTCTCTCTCTCCATCTCTCTCTCTCTATCTCTCTCTCTCTCCTCTCTCTCTCTCTCTCTCTCTCTCTCTCTCTCTCTCTCTCTCTCTCTCGCTCTCTCTCTCTCCATGTATAATCTATATATATATATATCTCTCTCTCTCTCTCTCTCTCTCTCTCCCTATCTCTCTCTCTCTATCTCTCTCTCCCTCTCAATCTCTCTCTCTCTCTCTCTCTCTCTCTCTCTCTCTCTCTCTTCTCTCTCTCTCTCTCTCTCTCTCTCTCTCTCTCTCTCTCTCTCTCTCTCTCTCTCTCTCTCTCTTCTCTCTCTCTCTCCATCTCTTTGCTTTGTCGGTCGTTCCTTCGAGGTTTGCGAGGAATATTTAATTCTTAGAAAATTACCTCTACGGTTGTCTGAGAGTCTACGAGTGATGTGAAGTAGAAATCCCTTGTTACACAGCGGACTAGTATGTATTTATTTGTTTAAAAAAAAACTTCACACTACCCAACGTTTTAGTCAACTGAAATCCCGTTCTGAAGTATATTGAACTAGTTGTGACCGTGTGCCGTCTTCACATTATCAGCAAGCATTTGCTGGGGGGTTTTCTCTCCCCACAACTGCGTTATATAGTGAGTTGAAAGTAAATGGCTCAGTCGCCAAGTCCATCCTACCTGTTTGGAAGAATTTCCATCGACCACATTTTGTGTGTGTTGTTGTGTGTGTGTGTGTGTGTGTGTGTGTGGTGTGTGTGGCTGTGTGTGTGTGTGTGTGTGTGTGTGTGTGTGTGTGTGTGTGTGTCAAGTCAAGTCAAGTCAAGTCAAGTCAAGTCAAAATGATCTTTATTGAGGGTTAAAGAATAAGCTAACAAGGCTTTTTTTCATCCTGCCCTCCAAAAAAAATACAAAACATCATGAAAATGCATAATAATAATAGGGAAAAAACCCCCACAGAGAACATTCATAAATGAGTATAAATTTAAAGAAATTAAAAAAATAAAAAAATATATATATATATATATAAAATCAAACACGAGAGAGAGAGAGAGAGAGGAGAGAGAGAGAGAGAGAGGGGGAGAGAGAGAGAGAGAGAAACGAGAGAGAGAGAGAGGGGGAGAGAGGGGGAGAGAGAGAGAGGAGGAGGAGAGAGAGAGAGAGAGAGAGAGAGAGAGGGTAGACAATGGGGGGGGAGGAGACGAGACAGAGCACAGGCAAAACAGAGGAGAGTAAGCAATTTAGAGAGAAAAACGAGGAAAGAAAGAGAGAAAAGATGGGGGGAGAGGAAAAGAAAAAAAGGAAGAATAACATTTGATTTTACATATGTATATACATGCGAATATACATAATAATAAATTAAGATTTTACAATTTATCAATCAAATACTTCTTTAAAGTTCTTTTAAAAGTAGATTTAGATGGACATAATTTCAAGAATGCTGGCAAGTTGTTCCATGTATTTCCTCCAGAGTATGTCAAGCTGGATTTTGAAAAGATCGTTTCGGGTGATTTAGGAAACGAAAGCATGTGAGTGTGTCGATTTTCATTTATTTAAAAAGAGCTTATAATTTTCTTCGGGGCAGTTCCGTTTACGACATTAAACATACATAGGCATTATTTTGTTATAGAAAAGCCTGTCTTTAAAAGGAATGATGTTTAGTTGTTTGTAGTCATTTACAGTCAGGCTACTAGATTTAAGTAAAACTAGCTTTAAAGCTCTTTTATGTAAGCGAGTTATATAGTTTAGATTACTTTCACTTGCACTATCCCATAAAGTGGATGCATAATTAATAAGAGGTAAGATGTGACCATGAAAAAAACGTTTTCTTGAATGAAGATCCAAAACATTCTTTATTTTTGATAATGTGTGTGTGTGTGTGTGGGTGTGTGCGCGCGCGCGTGTGTGCGTGCGTGCGTGCGTGCGTGCGTGCGTGCGTGTGTGTGTGTGTGTGTGGGTGTGTGTGTGTGTGTGTGTGTAGGGTTAGTATGTGTGTGTGTAGGGTGTATGTGTGTGTGTAGGTATGTGTGCGCTTCGATTTGATTTATATCATGATTTAGCGCGCCGCATGTTCTTTGGGTTTTTTTTTTTGTGTGGGTTTTTGTGTGTGTGTGTGGGGGGGGGGGGGGGGTGGGGCTTCGGGGGGGGGGGGGGGGGCTTATTTTTTTACGATTATAGGTTTGTTTCTTATTTTTTTCTTCAGTAGACAGGAATTATTGATGCGAATTTAGTAGTAAATCAGGATCAGGGGACTTTGAGCACAAGCCGTGTGACAGACAGTGGCCAAACGTGTGTCTAGACAGACAACATTGGAACTAGCTAGCACACCACGTAAACATCTTTCGCAGAACGTATAAATTATCTGACTGACTTTAGGCCAAAATGGTTTTTTTTAGAAAACCCAGCAAAAAAAACCCAGCACTTTCAATGGGTGTTTTTCAATGTCCGTTGAACTATGCATGATCACAGTCTGAAATAGTTTTAATTTTTTGGAATGAGTATTGGTTTTTTATACAACAAAAGAAAGTCCTTTAATATAATCAGGCATGTTGATGTTGTTCAATAATGTGTTTATTGTTATATAGTCAACAGGATGTCATATAGGTAACGGATGGAGGATGCATAAGGAAAAAACGAACATTATACACAAATGGAATAGTTTTGTTATAATTGTTGTTCTGAATGTTGTTGGTGTTGTTATTATTGTTGCTTTTGTAACATTCGTGTTTGTAAACGGATCTTTGTTTGTAATCATTTTTTTAATTTGGGTCTTTTTTGAAA
Source organism: Phymorhynchus buccinoides (assembly GCA_017654935.2). NCBI lineage: Eukaryota > Metazoa > Mollusca > Gastropoda > Neogastropoda > Raphitomidae > Phymorhynchus > Phymorhynchus buccinoides. The sequence continues at coordinate 10,142,968 of CM065692.1, forward strand.
TTTTGATTTTTTTAATTGGAATTCTGTTTGATTATTTTGGAGATCGTGATTGAAATATTCCGATTTTGATAGGTCTGAAAATGTATGACAATTAATGTTCTGCAATACATTGTATCAAACTTGATTTGAGAGTATGGGGACTTAAAGAAAAGCAAGTTGTCACTTTGGATTTTCATAAACAGGAATCGTGTCAATACTGCAAATAGACACACACACACACACACACACACTACACACACACAACACACACACACGCGCGCGCGCGCGCACGCGCCGCGCGCGTGCGCCCCCCCCCCCTACCCCCCCCACGCCCCCATTCCCCAACCCATCCCGTCCGTGGGGATACCGCAGGAACGGTCAGTACAAATAGTTCCCCCAACTCCTATAATAGATAGCTCTCTTCCCCCTTTGACTGCCTTTTCCTAGTCCCACTAACAACTACATGTACTATTTTTTTTCCTGACTTATCGGCACATTCTCCTGCATGCTTTTTTAAAACAGTAATATTCTGCTTTGAGCTCCTCTGAAATCCGAATGTGTTGGCTGAATGCAGCGGTGAGACCAGTCAAAACTGACAAAAACGGACACACGCGTACCTCATCCATTATGGCCATATGACCTGGGAAGGCAGAAAAAGAAGAGGAAGAGGAAAAATAAGACTACACACACAAACACATAAACACATTATACACACACACACACACATACACACACGCATTACACCACACGCACACACGCACGCACGCACGCACGCGCACACACACGCACACACACACGCACAGCACACGCACGCACGCACGCACAACCACACACACACACAACACCCACACACAACACACACCCATACACACATACACACACACACACAAAACACACACACTACACAACACACCACACACAGTAAATACACACACACACACACAAAATACACACATACACACAAACATACACATACACATACAACACACACAAACACACACATACCACACACATACACACCACACATACACACCACACACACACACACACACACACACACACACACACACACACACCATTACACACACACACAACACACCACCACACACACACACACACACACACTACCACACACACCACACACACAACACACACACACCACCAACAGCACACATACAGACACACACTACACACAGCACACACACACACACACACACACACACATACACACACCACATCACACACACACACATAACACACACACATACCACACACACACACCACACCACACACACACACACACACACACCCACACACAACATACACAACACACACACACTACACACACACCACACACACACCACACACACACAAAACACACACCACACAACACATACTTGCCTTTTTATAATATGATGATTACAGACAGGAGAGGTATGAGGGACGAATGGTACCCGCTCTACATCGATTGTTGTATTGTTGCGGGTTCAGGTTTCGAGAGGTATGGGATGATGGCGAGAGAGATATATCCACGTCCAGGAAAAGACGTATCTCAGAGATAAGGTAATTAGGGGGAGAAAGAAAGAAAATCAATAAAGAACATTCCACGTATTGCTTGCTCCCAGTAACTATGTCTCTGTCTCTGTCTCTGCCTCTGTCTCTATAATATATTATATGGTATTATGTGTCTGTCTTTCTGTCTCTATAATATATTATATGGTATTATGTGTCTGTCTGTCTGTCTCTCTCTCTCTCTCTCTCTCTCTCTCTCTCTCTCTCTCCTCTCCTCTCTTCTATCTCTCTTTCTCCTCTCATCTCTCTCTCTATCTCTCTCTCTATCCCCAGGGCTGGGTGGAAAAAAGCATGTAACTTGCTTATCTCATGTTCGCGCGTGTATATGCATGTGCGTATGTTTGCATGCACCGCGCGCGTGCGTGCGTACGTCCGAGGTCGCGCGCGCGTCTGTGTGTGAGTGTTAAAAAACATACTTTTTATTTCATTGTATCCGTATAATCAGCTGTGCCCCTTTTGAGCATGTATGTGGTGGCTAGGAAGTAATATAGCTGGGTTTTGTTTTGTTCGTTTGTTTGTTTTGTTTTGTTTTGTTTGTGGCACAAGCCACAAACCTATAACTCAATTTGTCAGTCTGTCGGTCTGTCCGTCCCACATTTCGCACAATTGTCGCACATATTTTAAAGTAGAAAAAAATACTTGGACATAAAGAACATTTCAGATTGCTCATATCTAACAGTCGTGCGGTCCGGGAAAATGGTGTTTTTACGTCCTCTTGGTCTGAATCATACACATACGGGACATTTGTAAATACAAATATGGTGGAACAATACTGGAGGCAATTCCTCGAGGCAGTACGAACAGTAAAGTCTGTAGGCGGGGACCCGCCTCGGTTTAACCTCATCGCTATGGGCACCGCCACAAAAGTGTGATATCTACAGTCGTTACGTATGAAATAATATATACTGAACAGAGTCACATGAATCGTCCATTTTAAAGCGTAGAAAATAATACACATACGTAATACAGACACTGCAACCAGACACGACGAGTATGCTGTGCTTCTTTCGATGAGCATAAGTAGGATTAAATAGTTTTAAATGTTTTTCCAAAGATATAAAAAGTTTCGAATGTGCATGAGATATTATTATTGAAGCCAGGGGGAAGCCGACTCAGTGTAATTAAATGATTGCAGTGGTAAAAATAGACCGCAACTTCAAATCGAGGCTGCTCTTTAAAATGATGTTTCGTTTTCAAATTGCCGCACACGCCACAAACGATTGCGAATCCGCGCTTGTTTTACTTGACAGGGCTTCCAATAATGCTTTAATTTTACTTGGCTCTGGGAGTGCGAAATACTGCAGCTTTGAGGGGATCTAGAAACCATAATGTATCATCTTTACTGTAAGATGCATGCATACGCAGGCTTGTGTGTGTCTTCATTCGTACACATATATATCGAGAAAGATAAACCGAGGTCCCCTGTGCCCATACACTTAGCATACGTTAAAACCCAGTGGCAACAAAAAAGGGGCGGGTCCCGATTCGCCGTTTCTCTACTTGCCGTATAGGTGTCTACTCGCCGTACTCGCCGTCTTTAGTCCAAACCGCATATCAGTGTCAAATCGCCGTTTTTGTCAGTGATATTTCGCCTTATTCACTGTTTACTTACTGAATTGATGCCAAAAATGAATTGTGTTCTTGGCTTTTGGGCCGTATGGCCGGTGTGGCGTTTCTCAAAATGGAGGATTGAGCTCCAAACATGTCTGCGCATGTGCCAAAAAGTTAGGGATAGGTTAGGGATAGGGTTAGGGATAGGGATAGGTTTAGGGTTAGGGTTACGGTTGTGTTTAAGGTATTAGGGTTATTCGACGGGGGGGGTTGGGGTTTAGGGATAGGGTTTAAACAAGGGTCCAAAATACACAAAAGGGATAAATTTTACTACTCTGACTCTCTAACTGCTTACTAATGCTTCTTTGTCTACTCTGCTTTGCTTATCCCTGGTCCTTAGGCGGCGAAATGCAACAGATTGTAAAATGGAAAAACTTTTACGGCGAGCTAGAAAACGGCGAGTGAGGAAACGGCGAGTTGGGAGACGGCCGGGGCTCTTTTTTTTTTCCGGTTTTACCTCGCCCGAAAAAGTTTGTCATTTGGTCAAAATTTACCCCACCCAACCTTCCTTCCTCATCATTCACACACAAAAATCGCATGCAAAAATTAAACCTAAAAAACAACATCTGTGTCCATCCACACGTCAACTGCAGTCGTACGAAACTATCCAAACCTGCAACATTTGTGAGGCATTGAAATTTGTGAAATAATGCTGAACTACGATGAATCTGGTGAATAATGCTGACTACATGAACTCTGGGGAAAATAATACTGGACTACATGAATCTGGTTGAAATAAGACTGATTACATGAATCTGTGAATAATACTGACTACATGAATCCTGATGAAATTACTGATTACATGAATCTGGTAAAATAATAACTGACTACATGAATCTGATGAACTAATACTGATACATGAATCTGGTACGAAATGAATATATTCTGACTACATGAATCTGTGAAATTAATACTGACTACATGAATCTGATGAAATAATATTGACTACATGAACTGGTGCAATAATACTAGACTAACATGAAAGTCTGGTAAATATACTGATTACATGACTATGATGAAATAATACTGACTACATGAATGTCTTAAATAATGCTGGACTACCTGAATCTGATGAAATAAGCTGACGTACATGATTCTGGTGAAATAATTCTGACTACATGAATCGGTGAAATAATACTAGTTTCGTCACTATGTTAGTAGTAGTATGTGCGGCGGGATGCTACACCATGACATGAATTTACACTCCTTCGCTCGCTCACTCCGATCTTCGCACGCCATGCCAATACGTGGAAATTTCCTGTTAAAGATGTGGAATTAAAGTCTTGTTATGGACGAGAGTTATTAGTTTTTGCGCCCCCCCACGTCTGGAACCCCTTGCCTGTGTTCACCGCGCGTCGACACATGTTCAGGCACTTCCCGCTTTCAAAACCGAATGAAAAAATCACTTGTTTCAAAGAGCTTTCTTTCTCTCTGTAACTTTTCACATTATTTAGATGATAATTGAATGAATGTGTATGCTAACCCAATTGCGTGTGAATCAGTGAATGTGAGCGCCTTGAGTTTAATTCTAAAGAAAGGCGCCTATATAAATACTATGTATTATTATTATTATTATGAATCTGACGAACGACCTGTATTTCTATATAAGATATTTCACCGGATTTGTGTATTTGGGTCTACATGAATATAGTGAACGAAATTACAACAACAAAATGTCATTAGGTTCGTTTTAAACAGTAGTAGTATTTCATCAGAAGCATGCCCCACAGAGGTCGCATTCTGAAAGTCGTACGACTGCAGTTGAACGAGCGGATCGAACCCCTTGAGACATAACAGCATCCACGCCGGTCTCATACTCTAAAGGCCTAGCCCACACTGCATACGATTTGACCTCAAAACGATACGATTGTGACGATGCCTGTGAGTCATGATTCACGTGAAATACTAAATAGCTCCACTGTTTTATTTCACTATGCTCATGTAGACTCCAATACACGAATCAAATCAAATGTGCGTTAAGAGAAAAATACAAATATTTGTGTAAAGGTAAAGAAGTACCACCCCCCCCTGCGTTTCTCGGTTAATTGTATTTTTCCGTTTTTTGCCTTTCTTACCATACATAAACCTGTATTTTAGGAACATTTTTTAGCTAATAACCTTTTTGGAATACTAACCCCAACTAACCCTAACCCTAGCCCTAAACCTAACCCTACCCCCCCCCCCCCCCCCCCCCCCCCCCCGCCACTGTACTGCAGTAACACCCGCGATTTGTCACAGTTGTGGTTTCGTTGCGTTTTTCCGTCTTATAGGGTGGGGGGTAGGGTTAGGCTTAGGGCTAGGGTTAGGGATAGGGTTAGTATTCCAAAAAGGTTATTAGCTACAAATGTTCCTAAAATACAGCTTTATGTATGGTAAGAAAGGCAAAAACGGAAAAATGGAATTTAACCGAGAAATGTAGGGGGGGGGGGGGGGGGGGGGGGGCACACATCTTGACCTTTACTATTTATCAGATTCCTGTACGGGAGACTACAAATGAATAAAGTGAACATAACTAGCAGGATTTCATCAGATTCAAATAGACAGTAGAATTTCACGTCAATCATGCCTCACAAATGTCACAAATGTGAATCGTACCATACGCAGGGTGGCTTGGCCTTTCAAGGGGCACCCTGACGGATGAGGCTTTGTAAGAAACACGTCGATATCACCAGGAAAACACCCTTTACAGAGATTGCAACACTCACTTTGCTCTGGTTTCCTATCAATCAAATCGGCGATTCCTCCTTGGTGGAGGTGCTGGAAGTCAAATTATTTTACCCAAAGAGAAGGCGTGTGCCATCTCTTTTCTAATGGCCGCCTGCGTTTAGACCAAATCGTTTGCACGAAAGTTTCGCAATACAAGACTTTATTTTTAATACAGATTATCTAAAGGAGTTTCGCTCACAACAAAGGAAACAGCTCCAATTGGTTTTTTGACTGCACTACAACAACAACAACAACAAAACGCTTCAACCACAATGAGTGACCTCCACCCACCCCATCCAAAATGGCTACTCTCTCCGGCAACTCCGCCAAGAAGGAATCTCCGTTTAGACGGTTTAATGTCTAGGAAACCAGAGCAAAGTGAGTGTTCCGATCCTTGAAAAGGCTGTCTTTCTGATAATCTGGACGTGTTTCTTGCAAAAACTCATCCGTCAGGGTCCACCTTTAAATATTACAGCATTCACGCTGGTCTCATTCTCTAATAGAATGTCTCAGACGTCTTTTGTGGGGCTTTCCAAAGACGTAATTTTGGGGGACACGGTTCAGACGTAATTTGCCTGCTGAAGACAGAATGAGAGGCGACAACAGAGGAAATTAGAATGAATTAGAATGAATATAATGTACAGGAATTTGAATCAGAATGACTATGATTCACCGGAATTTGAATTAGAATGAATATAATTCACAGGAATTTGAATTAGAATGAATATAATTCACAGGAATTTGAATTAGAATTAATCTAATTCACAGGTTCCTTCTGACGGGGTGAATAAGGTTTGACATTATTATTAATGTTAAAGACCCACCAGATCACGTGTCAAAATCACGGGTTTCGCGTGTTTTCCCTCTTATAGCTGGTAGGAAATCTCGTTTTGACCAGGTTTGACTCCCATACAAACGCCCCCAAACTCAAACCGAACCACCATTTTAAAGAGCAGCCTCAATTTTAAGTTGAGGACATTTGTATGTGGGTCACAGCTACCCCGAAAAAAAATACAAGGGACTTAATCGTGGTGCGTCAGTGTGTCTTTAATGGGCCGGTGGGGGTGGGGGGATATACGCATCAGATTTGCAGCATGTGTGCGTCGCACATTTATGCATGCATCCACGCACATGCAGTGACACATGAACACGATAATGTGCACGAAAGTGTAAGACACGATAGAAACTCACGCATGCTCGGTCACAAATCAATGCTGGCACAAATACTTATAGTTCAAATTCAAATTCAAAATTCAAAGCAACTTTGTTCATCCTTGTGGAAATTAAGGTGTGCAATCACAGGCTCGAAAAACGATACTAAAAACTTTCATATTGCATCAATCGAAAACACCACAATTAAGACAATATGATGCGTATAACATCATCAGGGAATTCAAAAAGGGAGAGAATTTGATTAGAATTATGTGAATAACTTGAAAACGTACACTCATATAAAAGACTAATAAAACTATAATGCACAGTCTCCCCTGCCAGACGCGCGCGCACGCACGCACACACACACACATACACACACACACACACACACGCGTACACACACGCATACACACACGCACACAAATACACGCACACACACGCACGCACGCACACACAAGACACACACACACGCGCGCACGCACACACACACACATACATACATATGCACACTGCTTATACACACGCGCGTGCGCTCTCTCTCTCACAACACATTTGAATATTAATATGTGTGTTAGTTTTATTGTTTATTTTTTTGTTTGCTTGAGATCAACCAATTCGAAGATTGTACCTTTGTGTTTATAGTAAAACTATGTGTAATGACCTGCCTCATTCGGGCCGGGATGGTTTTGATGGTACTAGATTGCTTGCTCCTTATTTGAATTGTCAGTTGTGAAGGATTTTGTCTTTTTATAAAAATAAAAAAATATCAGTGAAATTTGTACGGGTTTCATATTGACTTGCGTGAGCATTGCATAATTGCAATTATATTTGGACATTTGTTTTGTCTTTTTCTGAAAACTTTTGTTGTTTGTTGCTTTGACTTGTTATTAATTTAACTACATTGAAAGTTTGTCTAGTAATTCTTCTAGATATTCTTTTGGGCCGTTTTCAATTTTGTGAAAGCGCATTTTTGTTGTTTTATAAAATGTCCACTATGTATGACTGGCCAACCAAAGATGGTCTTAGAATAGGCTACCTAAATATCAATCATGTACTTAATAAACATGATGAGCTTGCCTCTATTATTTCCAATTCTGGTAAGCAATTTCATATATTTTGTTGTGTCGAATCAAGGTTAACAGAGCATATGCCAGATTATGATATTTCTATTCCAGGATACAACCACATTCGTCTAGACCCTATCTCTCCTTTGCAAACAGGTTTGATACTTTATTGTAGTCTTTCTCTAACATACAAACGGATTACTGCTTTTGAAGATTATGGAGTTGAATCTATCTGGATAGAGCTTAGTATAAAAAAGAGCAAACCTTTACTGCTTGGATTTATGTATAGGAATCCATCTGAACGTATTAACTGGTTTGACAAATTTCAAGATATGATGGAGGCCGTTTCACTTACAGGTAATGAAGTCATTCTTTTTGGTGATTTTAACATAGACCTTTTAACAAGAAATCCTAGATGGCATCAAATGTATGATAATTTTGGCTTGACTCAATTAATTGATTCCCCAACCCGTGTTACTCCAACGTCTGAAACATTGATTGACCACATTTATGTGAATGAAAAACAAAATATAATTGAAACATGTACCCCCTTTTGTGGTTGCAGCGACCATTTACCTATATGTGTGACTTGGTTTAAAAAGGATATAAAGATTCCCAAACCCGGACATAAAATTATTACTTACAGATCTTTCACTAATTTCGATAAGGATGCCTTCCTTAAAGATTTGGCAGAATCGCAGTTGTCCCATGTCTATCAGTACACTGACCCTGACCAAGCTTTTGAGTTCTGGCACGAAACTTTTATAGATATATATAATAAACATGCCCCATTTATTACTAAACGGGTTAAATATTCACCTAAACCCCCCTGGTTAACTAAAGAAATAGAAGAAGCAATTCAAGTAAGAAATACTCTTTTGAAAAATAAACAATTTGAAGAGTTTAAGAAACAACGCAACAAAGTTACTTCTATGCTACGTAAGTCAAAAAAGGATTATTTCAAAAACTTAATTTTCAATTGTCCACAAAATAATTCAAAACCCATTTGGAAAGCAATAAATATCCTAACTCATAAAAACTTAGACAAGACCACAGTCATACCTCAAGAGCTTTCTGCTGATATTTTAAATAACCACTTTTGTAATATTGCCAACAAAACTGTAAAGAATGATAGATCCAATACCAATGATTTAATACCTTTGACTACATTTCTGTAATTCAAAAGCAATTAAATCAGAAGTAGTCATTCCCCCAATCCCATTATCTGATGTTTATTTCTATCTTGTGCACATGAAACAAACTGATACTCGAGGTACTGATAACATAGACGGTATTATCTTAAAGCTTAGTGCCCCTGTTATTACTGACACACTTACTTACTTATATAACCTTTGTCTTGATAAAGCATATTTTCCTAATCTTCTTAAACAGGCCAAAGTCATACCACTTTTTAAATCTGGAAATAAATTAGACCCCTCAAATTATAGACCAATATCTATACTTTCTCTTTTGTCTAAACCTCTCGAAAAGCACATGAATATATTATATATCACATTTCCAAATACGATTTACTTCATCCTAATCAATCTGGATTTCGGTCAAATCATTCCTGTCACACAGCACTAACAAATCTAGTTGATCAGTGGTTAACAAACATTAATGATTTGAAATACACTGGAGTTCTCTTTGTTGATTTTGCTAAAGCCTTTGATGTCATTGATCACAAATTGTTATTGCGTAAATTGGTCATTTATAACTTCTCAGATCCAGCACTTTCCCTTATTAGATCATTTCTCACAAATCGGTATCAATCAGTATTCCTCAATAATAGACAATCCAGTTACTTACCATTAAAATATGGTGTGCCACAAGGATCCGTTCTCGGCCCCTTACTTTTCTTACTGTATGTGAATGATCTACCCTTATATATTAAAGACCCCTGTGAACTCTTTGCCGATGATACTTCTATCCATTCTAAGCATTCTGACATAAAACAGTTATCCATTAACCTTCAAGAAAATGTTAACCTGTTAATTGATTGAACAGAAGTTAATCACATGTGCTTAAATGAAGGAAAAACAAAGTACATGGTTGTCACTTCTAGGCAAAAAAGACAAAATTTAATAAATGCCATGCCCCCTATTCACATTGACAATAGACATATTGAAGAGGTCGATTCACACAAACTTTTAGGAGTTAGTATAGATAATAATCTTACTTGGCAGTCTCATATAACCACTTTAAGTAAGCGTATATCACAGAAAATCTTTCAGCTTTCAAAACTTAAAAATGTTCTAGATATAAATGCCCGAAAACACTTTTACCATGCTTTCATCCAATCATGCATTGACTACTCCTCAACTATATATGATTCCAGCAGTGCTAACACACTGAAGCCATTGTTAAGGGCCCACAAACGAGCTCTCAAAGCAGTACTGAATAAATCATCGTCGCTAAATCCTCAAGACTACATGAAACTAGACGTTTTACCATTATCATATAAACTTGAATATAACAAAGCAGTAATGATGTTTAAAATTATGAACGGATTAGCACCCCCATCACTCACAGCAAATTTCCCCCTTAACCAATCAAGATATACAAATAATATACTTATAAGAAAACCTAGAATCGACCTCTTCAAAACCAGCATGATCTACTCTGGTGGCACTCTGTGGAATTCTATTCCACTACATATTAAAGAAAAGAACAGCCTTCATTCATTTAAAATAGCATACAAAAAGCTCTTGCTTGACAGAGTGACGACAAACACCTAAATCCCAGCTTTAAAGAAGTTTTGTTGGCAACTAATCAATTTCTAAAGGTTTGTTGTCTCCAGGAAAGGAATGTTATGTTTTGTTATTATGTTTACCAATTTCAATGTATGAATTATGTTGTCATAATCATTCTTCGCTATAATCACCTGTTTTCTCGAGTAGCCACATTTTTACAGTATCCTTTTTTTTCAAAATCCCCATTCCCCATCTCCCCTTTGCTGGTTATGTATATAATATGTAAATAATGTCGTGATTTGTTTTGATTTTTTTTTTTTTTTTCTTTTAATATTTTTATGATTGTTGCTTTTCTTGTAGGCCCCTATGCCCCCCCCCCCCCCCCCCCCCCTTCTTGTTCTTAAATTTATTTATTTGTTGCTTTCTTGTTGTTTGCCTCAGGGCTGAGTGAAAAAAAGCTGTAATTAATTAGCTTATCTCATTACCCTGAATAAATAACATTTCGTTCGTTCGTTCGTTCGTTCGTTCGGCTCTCACATACACACACACGGAATCTATTACACCCTATTCTTTGACTTGGATACGATATCCTGGTCGAGCATGTTTTATACAAAATAGCTTTAAAGATACACTGACGCACCACGATAGTCAACCATTAACAAACAGACACATTCTACCGAATGTTAAGGTTAAATTTGTCTTTGGCATATTCTAGTCACAGAGACTTATCTCTGTCAAATTCAGGCTGCTTTCCTCCGGAGAGCGCGTCACCGCAAGCGCAGCGGTCTAACCTTTTTTTGGGGTGGGGTGGGGAGGGGCAGGGTGAGGGGGGGGGGCAGACTTGGGAAAACTAGCTATCAATTTGGTCATACCAGGCAGTGGGATTTCTCCCGGCTCTTGCCGACTTTTAACTGCAGTGGGATTTTTACGTGCGTAAAGCGCACGGGTCAGACTAGCTCTACACACCCCACACCCCACCTCGCCCACCACCCCACCCCCCATCCGAAGGTCTCGACGTTCAGTTCCATTTTCCTGTCAAAGTAGGAAGTGCGAGGCGGGAATCGAACCCGGGTCACTTACGCTCGCTGCAGACACGCACTGAAATCGGCAGGCGAACGCCTTAACCACTCTTAGCCACCTTCCTTCCTACCACGCTTCGCCACGCGGCTGGTGAACACGACAGTGAATAGCGAAGCCAACATTCCTGAATATACAAAGAGCTCGCACTCCGCAGCTGACTGAAGCCGGGTGTTGTTTTTTACTCCCACCCTTTCACCTACACTACAGGTGGGAATCATTGTGAACTCACTCACTGCCTCTGTTACCATACTTAACACTTCCCACCTCCCACCATTTCACCTTCCACTGGGTGGGAAGTGAGGAAGCTGGCTTCATCCTTTGCAAGGTTGGTAGGCTGCGAAGTAATCACTCTTTGTGGCATTTGTTAGGCTTTTTGGCGAAGCCGAGATATTGTGAACTCTCTTATTTCCAGCAGCAAACCGAAGGAAACGTCTGAGTGACAGCCACACATTGGACATGCAAATAACTAATCATTGAGAGCGACTGTGATCCAAACGCAACGAAATGGCACCGTGATCATGGGTGCGTCTTAAGCAGTTAACACGGGTAGTAACATGTAAAATAGACTTAAGTTCCAAAAGGTTTATTCTTATGTATATGTTATTACCAGTGTTAACTATTTAAGACGCGATTCGTGATTACGGTACCTTGGTGAGTTCCGTTTCGTCTGAGTCTACGAACTGTAATAAAGAGAACTGTGGGGGGTTTTCACGTCACTCTTTTTTTTTTTTGGGGGGGGGTCTTATTATTAGTCTGTCGGTGTCAGACAGGCTTTAAAAAGTTAATTCTGATCGCTTCTCGGCCTTTTGGCTAAGACAGTGATTCAGGAACATAAATTTTTGTTTATACCCTGGTTGGTTTGTTCAGCCCGTCGTACATGGCGAAAGCCGATACGCGACGTTAAACTGAACTTCCATCCAAAATATACCAAATTATTAAAATTTAATAATATCCTTTTTTTAACCCTTTCACCGCCAGCCATATTTCAGCCAAAATGTTCCATTAAATTTACCTGTGTAGAAAACAAAATCCATCTGCAGTATTGGGGATTCTTCTGTGACATATATAAAATAAGGTCTATCCTTAATTCCCAAAACTAAGACAATAGGGTCTTTGGATAACAGACCCCAATTTGATGCCTTTTAGTGGCATAGGTCTTAAGTCACTGTGGTACTAAAATGCGACTTTGGCGGTGAAAGGGTTAAATCAGCTTTATAGGCCTAAATGTGGTAACACGTTTCTGACTCAACACTGATGGAATGTACTTGATTAAACTTTTTAAAGCTGGCTGTTTAATTTTGGCTGAACATTCCCATCTTTTATCTTCCCAAGTTGTAAATCCCTCGCCTCCGGATGTTTTGCAGCCTCGTCAAGTAAAGCAAACAAATGCATAGATACCATAATATCAAACAATCTTTATCTCACGCATCAACGCCCAAATATATGCATAAACACACACATACATATTTGCGCGAAAGCACACACTCGCGATGACACATACACTTTCAAACGCGGTGGCAGGTTTCAAGCAATGAGCGACTTAGCGGGCTCTTTTGCCCACCAGGTGGCATAACGCTCGAGTGGGGCTAATCATCTCTATATTCTTAGTTGGGGGTAAAGAGAGAGAGATAGACGATAGGGAGGAGTTCAACACTCTCTCTCTCTCTCTCTCTCTCTCTCTCTCTCTCTCTCTCTCTCTCTCTCTCTCTCTCTCTCTCTCTCTCTCTCTCTCTCTCTCTCTCTCTCTCTCTCTCTCTCTCTCACTCACTAAGCCCAACTAAGAATATAGCGTGATAAGCCCCACTCGAGCGCTATGCCCCCTGGCGGGCAAATAATCGCCATAAGTCGACCATTGATATCATAGTCTTGATATATATTGGGTCCCCCTTACCAAAAATGCTTCACAAGAAGGGGTACCATTATAAATCACATGTTAACGGACAGAAAGTTACCTCTTTCAGATTGCTATCATGCATTTTTCAAAAATATACATGATAGCAATCCCCCCCCCCCCCCCCCCCCGATGGTAATCATCCCTATTTTTGGGATCTACCCCAGTACCTGATGGTAGAGTAACTTCCCCTGTTTGACCGATTGAGTTAATCATGACCAAACAATTCCTATTGACAGCAAATTGGAACTTGAATTGCTCCTTTCACTTTCGAACTCCACTATGGAATCTTTAAGCGCAATATGGACACCTTAGTTTTCAAAGTCACCGTGAGACAGACAGACAGACAGACAGACAAAGCTCTCTGCATACACGCAGACAAAGGAAGAACATTACCCGTCCAGGCTCAAAATGTCTGACGAGGGTAATAAAAACAACAACTGCTCCGTCACACTAATTCATGGCAGTAACAGTGAAGTTAACGTTCTTCTTCTTGTTGGGAAAGGAACAGGCGCTGAGTTTGAAAACTTACATCGATCACTAATATATCGGTAGTGAAAAAAACCCAAA
>CM065692.1:10162765-10167765 GCA_017654935.2 Phymorhynchus buccinoides
TGGAGCGGGAGTGGGGGCGTGAGGGGGGGACCGGGAAGAGATGGGGGAGAGGGGGAGGAGACACTGAGGGAGCCGAAGGGAGGAGGGATAGGGACAGGGGCGGTTGGGTAGGTAGAGGAGATGAGCTCCGAGAAGCAGAGGAAAAAGACAAGAGAGACGCGAGAGAGAGCAGAGAGAGAGAGAGAGAGAGAGAGCCGAGAGGACAAAAGAAGAGGGTAGAGAGAGAGAGAGAGCATGGGAGAGAAGGAAGGGGGTTTATTGTTAGAGGGAGAGAGAGCGCCGGAAAGGAACAGAGCCAGAGCATAGGAGAACAAGGGAGAAGTGAAGAGTTGGAGAGACAGCAGAGAGGAGATGAGCCACTAAAGTACGTTGTGATTTCTGTGTTTTCCTCTGTCTGCTCCCTCTTTGTGCATCTATATGTTTGACATGTCTAGTATTTAACTTTACAACAAACAAAACAATATACCCGATCAAGGGTTTTAAATTGCCGTTATTTATTCCAATAGACAAAAGCAAAAAACATACCTTGGATATTTCGGCGAATGCGCCTGTGTTATCAACATGACAACTCAAAAAGAAAAAGCAAAAGCAAATATATTAAAAGGTGCAAAAAGCCAGGCAACAAAAGGATAGCAAAATAAACAACAAGAGAGAAAGCAAACAACAATACTTCAACTACAGTCCAATAACGTCACTTTACACTTGTCAGTGGTAGTTGTTGTTGTATTGTTCCTTGAGTGGCATTGCAGTCGAGTTTCAGTTTATGTATTTAACTGTCCTGGACTCTCACGTTCTTGCGAGTATGTATGTGGGATATATATAAGAGAGAGAGAGAGAGAGAGAGAGAGGAGAGAGAGAGAGAGAGAGAGAGAGAGAGAGATGGAAGAGGAGAGAGAGGAGAGAAGGTGGTATATATATATATATGTGTGTGTTGTGTGCGCGTGCGCGTGCGTGGCGTGCGTGCGTGCGTGTGTAGTGTTCTGTGTGCGTGTGTATATGTGTGTGTGTCCGTGTCTGTGTCTATCTGTGTGTGTGGTGTCGTGTGTGTGTAGTGTGTGAATGTGCATACAAACGTGCAGGCGTAAAGGTCTCTGTGCCCATGCATGTGTGCAGTCCTGCATATGTTTGCTTGTGACTGTACGGTGGAGTTAGCAGCAGTGGTGTATTATAGTAAGGTGGGCTCTGTGTGTGCTCGTCGTGCTATGTTGGATGCATGGTTTACAGCTGTGCTGTACACGCGCGTGAGTGTACTGTCTGTGTGTATTGAATAGAGAACAAGAAGGGATATTGGTTATGAGTAAGTGGGCTATGGCGTGCGTGTATGGGAAAAAATAAAATTGAAAGAGGGGGAGGGGGGGATAAGAGAAAGAAAGAGTGCGCGGCTCTCTATCTTCCGGCGCGCTTACTATACGCTCCCCTTATCTCTACTCTCTCTACTCTCTCTTCTCTTCCTTGCTCTCTTCTCCTCGCCTCAGCCTCCTCTTCATTCTCTCTCTGCCTTTTTTTTTGTTTTTTCTTTCTCTGTCTGTCTGTCTGTCTCTGTCTCTACTAGTGTATCTCTCTTTTCATGCTGCTCTTTGCTCTCTCTTCTCTCTTCTCTCTTCCCTCGCCGTCGCTCTTTCCGCCTCTCCCTCCTCTCTCTTCTCTATCTCTCTCTTTTCTCTCTCTCTCTCTCTCCCTTCTCTCCTCTTTGTAGCTCTTCAACGCAAGTTCTCTCTATCTCTATCTTGCTCTCTCTGTGTCTCTCTCTCTCTCTGTCTGTCTCTCTGTCTCTAGTCTGTCTCGTCTCTTCTGTCTCTCTCAGCTCTATCTTGCCATCTCTCTCTCTCTAGTCTCTCTCTCTATTTCTCTCTGTCTTCGTCTATGTCTGGTAGTATGTCTCTCTCATACTTCTATTTTTCTTTTCTCTCTATCCCCTCCTTTAACGCCGGCCGTCTCTCTATCCTCAGGCCCTGCGCCCCTCTTCCGGCTCCTTCTCACCCGTCTCCTTTTGCCTCGTGCGTCCTAAAGGATATTAAAAAAGAAAAATAAAAAAAAGATTCCAATAACTAAAAAAATATAAAATAATAACAGTGATAATTATGAGAAAGAAAGAAGAAAATCTATAATAAGAGAAAGAAAAAAATTAAACAAAAAAAAAGAAAAAAAAACAATTAAAAAAAAAAAAAGTGAAGATAGAGAAATAAAAAATATAAGAAAAAAGGAATAAAAAAAAAAAAGAAAAAAAAAATCAAATGAAAGAAAGGGTATAAAACAAAGGGAATAAAAAAAAGAAAAAAAAAAAAAAGCAAAAACAAATACAGAAAAGAGAGAAAAAAAAAAAACAAATAGAAATTGATATAAAAGATCGAATAAAAAAAGAAAATAAAAGAAAAAAGAACTAAAAAAAAAAAAAAATAAAAGAGTAAAGAAAAAAAAAAAAAAAAAAAAAATTCCCGCGGGCTCTGCCCTCGTCTTTGGGTCTGTTAATGCGTCTGTCTATGTCTTCTTTCTCTCGGGGAGTAGGTTATACAGCAACTCGGCGACAAAACTAGGATCTTTTTTTTTTCGTTTTTTTTTATGTGATCTCGCTGCCTACTCCAATCAATGTTTTTTTTTTCCCCTGCCTCTCTCCTTTTTTTTTTTTAATAGGCTATATATCTATATACTATTTTTTTTTTTTTGTGCTTGGTATTTCAATATTACTCTTTCTTCTCTCTGTTCATAGTCCCCTTTTTACTCCTTACGTTTTTTTTTTTTTTTCCTTCTCCTCCCCACCTCTCCTCTTTTTTTTCTCTTCTTTTTCTCAGCTCTGCATGCGGATAACTATCACATCTCATATCCTCACTTCTCTGCGTACCGTCTTCCTCTCTGCAGTCCGTATTCTCTCATCTACATACTTCTGCGCCTATTTCACCAGCTGATAATGTCCTAATATTTATGCGTCTTTCTCTTAATTTTATCGGGTTTTATGTTTAAATTTGTTTTATTCATTTGATATAGCACTTTTTGTTGTGATGCCCAAACGATTAATAAGATGGAAGGCGAACGGAGTTAAGCCGGCGCCACACCGCGTAAAATACGTACGGGTATCGATGCTATGAGTCACGTGAGTGCCATGATTCACTGTGCAAATCCGTCTGATAAAATATATGTCGCTAATTTAATCCACCGCTTCTCGCTACCGTGACTCAAGTCATTTTTTATTTATCGTGTGAACTCTATATACATGAATTATCACGGTGAATCATGACTCACATCAGCGTTGTTCATAATCTGGCATCAGCATGTCAAGATACCGTAAATCGTATGTAGTGTAGCACAGCCTACAGTTCACCGATGCGGTCAAATGCAATAACTAAAACGCAGAGTTCTTCTTTCATCACTTACAGTTTGAGGTTTGTATCCTTGTCCTGACTAAATATATATAACACATAGAAAGATACCGTTTATAGATTGTGATCAGCCCCTATCTCTTACTTTCTCACCTTCAACTCACAGCTACTTGGGTTGCCTTAAGACAGTCTTGATCAGCATCATGAATCGCTTCGTTTTGGCCTCATGTCGTTAAAGGTGAACACTCGACGACGAATGAGTTACTTATGCATAGGCATACATAAGTCGAAGATCACCAGAAAGACATGCACTCATATCTTCATCGGATCAGAACATGTGTATCTGTATGTCACATTTAAACATACTGTTCCCCTAGCAAATTCAACGGCAAAACAGGCGATTACTTGAATCCCAAAAGTCGGATGTGCTCTAGTTGAGAGAGACGCCATTTTGGACCGAGGGTGGTGGAAGACCAATCTCATCTGTGCTGAGGCTCGAACGATGCAGATTTATTTGTCTTTCTACGTAGTGCTAGCTAAAAAAACAATATTGAAGCTACAATTTCCTGTGTTAGTGAGCAAGAATCCTTGTAGATACACACACCTGCTATAGAAACAGTGGTTAAAAATTATTTTAAAGTCTTGTTTTGCGCGAAAAACGTGACATTCGCAAACGATTACGTGCGAGATCACCATGAATGTCTAAAGCTCAGCGGCACTCTACAAATATGAGGCAGTGCAGCATCGCGCTATACTACTATCTCCAGTTTGACAACTCTAATGTTGCTTCTAGTTCACCTACCTGCACAACGGTACGAGACCACTTAGCAAACTGCGCCGATCGACGTCCGTTTTGCTTTTGTTATATTTTTCTAGGAAACCAGAGCAAAGGAGGTGTGCGAACTCTAGTAAAGGTTTCATGGTTGATCTCGACGTGTTTCTGCAAAAAATCCTTCTGGCCGTCAGGTGCCCCTTTAAATGAAAATGGATTGATGATGTGGAATCAGAAGAAATGGACAGAACATTTCAAAAATTATCGAATTTTGGGATCAATGACATTGTGAAAAAGCGGTTTTTTTTTCTAGAAGAAACAAATATATATGCGTCTCTATTTTAGACAGGTCATTGTCTTTTACCCTACAAAAAGAAGCGATTTGCATGTGAAAACCCAAAAATGGAGGTAGGTGGATTTAGGGTGGATATATTTACTGACGTAAATCCCAAACGACACTCGTTACCTTTCTTAAAACGCATGTTTGTTCTTTTAAAGGAATTATATCCGGGGAAGGGATTTTTTAAAATAATATTCTTCTTCACGTTGTTTTACATTTAAAGTGGGCTTCTTCTCTTTCAGAAGTGTTAACTACTGCGCGAAGACGTCCCGCGTGGGATATTTTATTTCTCGCAAATTTATTTTAATCTCTACCATATTTCTCTAACCCACACCCCCTCCCCCTCCTGCCCCCTCCCCCTTCCTTCTTTTGTCCCTGCCTTCATGAGATTAATTCGATTTTGCTAACATTTGATTTCTCTCTCTCTCTTATATTGGTGGTACATCCCATGTGCTGCTTCGTTGTGTTGATGGTGATTGCAAAACCAAAACGATTTCCTTTGTTATTACGATGCTTGGCTGATTAAGAATCTTGAATCTGAATCATGAATTATTGCCCCCCCCCCTTGTTTTCC
>CM065692.1:10170265-10187765 GCA_017654935.2 Phymorhynchus buccinoides
GAGGATGTTGAAGGACAGAGGTTGTCATTCAGTCAGTTCAGCCATTATTGAGCAGGGCAGGAGGGACCGCCGAAACCGTCTGTCTAGGCGCTGAAAACTAATCAGCCGCCTGACCTTCCAGGACGTCTGTCCCGAACAACTCGCACAGAGGTGACTGGGGTCACCCTGGATGCGCCCTCACCGCCCTTGGAACTCGCCCTCGCTCATAAATACGTAGGAGTCAATAATATGCCTTAAAGGGACATCCTGACGGATGCGTTTTTGCAAGAACACGTCGAGATCACAAGAAAAGATAGCCTTTCAAGGATTGGACACACCACTTTGCTGGTTTCCTATAAATCAAAAACCGTCAAAACGGCGATCTCCTTGAGAGAAAGCCATTTTGAATGGTGTCGGGTGGGAGGTCACTCATGTGTTGAAGGTTCTTTTTTGGTAGTGTAGCAACCACAAAACAGGGAGCTATGTTACTTGTTGTGAGCGAATGCTCCGTAAACTAATTGTACACTTAAATTTAAAATTAAGAAAAGGTTTGTATGTGAAAAATTTCAGTGCAAAACGATTTGGGATATAAAACTCAGGTGTCCATGACAAAAGATAAGGCCCTTGCCTCTACTTTCACTGAATAATTGACTTCCAGCACTCAGCCAAGGAGAAATCGCCGATTTTGCAGTTTGATTTCTGGGAGGAAACCAGAGCCAAGTGAAGGTCTTGCGATTCTTTGTAAAGACTGTTTACTGGGATCTCGACTCGCTGTTTCTTGCAAGACCTCCATCCGTAAGGGAGCCTTCAAAGGGAACACACACTGCAATGAAGCGATCCGAATGCTATCCGATTGTGACGATGTCGTGAGTCATTGATTCACGTATAGAATACTCCGTCTGAAAAATTCTACTGTTTTCGTCACAATATCATGAAGACAAGACCGTACACAAAGAGCATGAAATATCTGATCGATAACAAAAATACGATGTTCAATAGATTCGTGTACGGAGGTGGGGGGGGGGGGGGGGGGGACTGCAAAATAACATTAGGTACCATAAAACCTAGTAGGGATTTAATTCAGGTTCATTTTATACAGTAGGATTTTCACGAGAATCATCGGCCTCACCAAATTGTCACAGTCGGATCGGATCGTATGCAGTATGCCCGCCCCTTTAAGAAACGTGGATGATGTAGCAGAAGACTAAGGGAAGCTGTAGAATTAGAGGAATGAGAGTGGATCCATCGGAAAAATAATGTTTGTTTTCGAGGGTAGGGGGCAACGGGGCAGGTCCGCATACTGTGGAGCGTTTGAGGTTACAACTGCCAACCTAATGCAGTATAAACGCTGTTTCTATACCAAGATTAGATAAATGGGTGGCAACACACCTGTGTGTAGAACTGTTGTTAAAGACAAGAGAGGGTTCTGCACGCTGCTCAAAGTAGCCTACCCTAACTATGTGTTTTCAGCATAAAAGAATAAGGGGAAGATCATCCACGGTCGGGGGTTGTCGGTTGTTGTTTGTATTTTTGTTCATGCGTTTGTGTGTCGTGTTGTTTTGCTCTGTCATTCGTGTTTTGTGCATGGTCGCATTCTCCCTAAAGTACAGAGTTCCGTTTTTGTCTGTACACATCCCGGTTTATCTTGTCCTTAGTCACTCCTACACATACACATAAATAGACCCCACCTACCGCTTATACACGAATGTAGGACTGAAGCAAGGGCAAGGCCACACGCTTGCGATCGTATGGGGGTGCGATGCGATTTTGACGATTGTGAGCCACGAATCCACTGTGAAAATTCGTCAACAACAACAACAAAAAAAGGCCATTTTCGCATCACTGCAGGCATACGCCAAGTAAGACCCAATGCGTGAATTCTGTGATGCGCGACTAATGCGTCAAAAATCGGATCGCATTCCCCATACGATTTGTATAGTGCGTGGCTGGCCTACGAGCCTGCTACGCTACGTACGGATCGTATATGATGCGATGCGATTGTGACGATGTGAGTCACGACCCGTCAAAGGTCCACAGCAACAGAACGGTGAAGCCAATGTTATGAAGTTCAGCAGAGAGCACGGCAAATGGATAGGATGCAATCATAATCATTTGCTGGGGGATTTTACCGAATACTGCTTTCTCCAGCTAGGCTAAAAGAGATCAGGAAAAACCAAACCTGAGATGAGAGAGAGCGAGAGAGGGAGAGAGGGAGGGGGAGAGGAGAGAGAGAGGGGGAGAAGGGAGAGAGAAAGAGAGAGAGAGAGAGAGAGAGAGAGGCAGAGGAGAGAGATTGAAGGAGGAGAGAGAGAGAGAGATGAAGAAGAGAGAGAGAGGACGAGAGATGAGAGAGAGAGAGAACGAACGAACGAGACGAAATGTGTTATTTATACAGGTGTAATGAGATAAGTATACTCTTTTTACCACGCCTAGCCCTGGGGTAAACGAAATGTCGAAAAATAAACAAACAATTATAAAAACAACAACATCCCCTGAAAGAATATAATAAACGACAACCATGAATAATGTTACCCCTTGAAAAGTTAGGGAGAGAGGGAGGGACCGAGCGCGGAGGGAGAGCGAGAGAGAAAAAAAGGGGGGGGGGGGGGGGGGGGGGGGGGGGGGGGGGGGGGGGGGAGGGGGGGGAAAAGGAGAGAGAGGATAAGAGAGAGAGAGAGAGAGAAGAGTAGGCGAGGAGAGAGCTGAGAGGGGGGGGGGAGGATTTCTACGAGAGAGTGGAGAGGAGGGAGAGAGAGAGAGAGACAGGGAAAGAGAAAAGAGCGAGATGGAGGAAGAGAGAAAGAGGAGAGGGAGAGAGAGAGAGAAGAGAGGGGGGAGATAATAGAGAGATAGACAGAGAGATAGAAACAACAGACAGAGAGAGATGAGAGGGGAGGGGAGAGAAGGAGAGAGAGATGGAGGGAGAGAGGAGAGAGAGAAGAGAGAGACAGAGAGAGGAGGAGAGAGAGAGAGAGAGAGCGAGACACTGGACACTGGACAAACGTTATTGACAAGGATAACGAATTATGAGAGAGAGGAGAGTAGAGAGGAGAGAGAGCAGATGACGGACGAGAGAGAGAGACAGAGAGGAGAGAGAGAGATGAGAGAGACAGACAGGATAGACAGCCAGAACAGATAGACAGACCCCCAAAACAGAAACAGACAGAAAGACATAGAGAAAACAGCAGAGAGCACGCAATGGATTGAAAGCAATCATAATCATGCTGGGTTTATTTTACCAGAAGATCTTGCTTCTCAGATAGGATATAAGAGACAGAAACAACAAACTGAGAAGAGGAAAGAGAGAGAGGGAGAGAGAGAGAGAGAGAAGAGAGAGAGAGGGAAGAAGATGAGAGAGAGAGAGGAGGGGAGAACTGAGAGAGAGGGAGAGAGAGAAGAGATGGAGAGAGAGAGAGAGAGATGGACAGAGAGAGAGATTGAGAGGGAGCGATTGAGAGAGAGGAGAGAGAGGGGGGAGAGAGACGGGAGGGAGAGAGAGAGAGGGAGGGAGAGAGAGAGAGAGAGAGAGAGAGAGAGAGGAGAGAGAGTGGAGAATGCAAGGTCACTTTATGTTGTTGCGATCTAGCAAAACTGACCCATCACTGGATACTATAATCTAGGTACAGTTTTAGCAAAAGCAAAAAAAAACGAATTAGGTCATCATGATTTAGTCCCCCACCCCACCCCCTTCAAAGAAACTTCATCACTAAGGAAGCAACAATCTGGCTACTTTTGGGAAAGGGATAGGGTTAGATCAAGCCTGGGAATCTTATTTTCAAAAAACTGATGAAAGAAGCCGCTTTGATATCGAAGAGTCGGTGAACAAGCAATAACAAGGTGTTGTGCCTGAAGTACATCTTTTGTCGCGGGATTATTGCCATCAACTGAAGACGAAACGAGTTGTTCTACAATTGTATCCCCTTACTCATCATAAACACAGCAAACACCCTAAGAATCAACTTAACACCCCCCCCCCTCCACAGCCCCCCCATCAAACACAGTAACACCATAAATGGACTCAACTTATCTCACCCCCCCCCCACAACACACACTCATCAATCACAACACCAGTAAAGTAAACACATAACGAATCAACTTTATCCCCCTTTACTCCATCAATTAACCACAGCAAACACCAAAGATCAACTTTATTTCCCCTTTACTCCACAATCAAAACAGCAAACACCATAATGAATCAAACTTTCTCTCCCCCTTTACTCCATCCAAATTATACCAGTAAACACCATAATGAATCAAAGTAATCTCCCCCCACCCATCACATAAACACAGTAAAACAATAATGAATCAACTTTATCTCCCCTTACTCATCAAGTAAACACAGCAAACACCACAATAAATCACTTTATCTCCCTTTACTCAAGTAATAAACACAAGCAAACACCATAAGGACTAAACGTTATCCCCCTATCCATCAATTAAACACAGCAAACACCATAATGAATCAATTTATCTACCCCTTTATCCATCAATTAAAACACAGCAAACACCATAATGAAATCAACTTCTCCCCTTTACTCCATCAATTATACACAGTAAAACACCTAATGAACAACTTATCTCCCTTTACTCCATCAATTAAACACACGCAAACACCACAATAAACAACTTTATTCCTATACTCCATCATATAAACACAGCAAACACCATAATGAATCAACTTATCCACCCTTTACTCCATCAATTAAACACAGCAAACACCATAATGAACAACTTTATCCCCTTTACCCATCAATTAAAACACAGCAAACACATAATGTGAATAACTTACCCCCCTTTTACTCCCATCAATTAAAACACAGTAAACACCATAATAATCAACTTATCCCCCCGTTTACTCCATCAATAAACACGTAACCACCATAATAATCAACTTTATCCCCCCGTTACTCCATCAAAAACACAGAAAACACCACAATTGAATCAACTTATCACACCCTTTACTCCATCAATTAAACACAGCACAACACATACTGAAATTCACCTGTTATCACCCCCTTTACTCCGTTCAATTAAACACAGCAAACCCATAAGAATCAACTTTATCTCCCTTACTCCATCAATTAAACAACAGCCAAACACCATAAGAAACAACTTTATCCCCCCCTTTACTCCATCAAGAAAACACAGTAAACACCATAATGAATCAACTTTATCTCCCCTTTACTCCATCAAGTAAACACAGCAACACCATAATGAATCAAAACTTTATCGCCCTTACTCATCAATCCAAACACAGCAAACACACAATGAATCAACTTTATCTCCCTGCACTCATCAATTAACACAGCAAAACACCACAATGAATCAACTTTATATCCCACTGTACTCCATCAATAAACACAGCAAAACACCAATCGACTCAACTTTATCTCCCTTTACTCCATATAAAAACAGCAAACACCAGAATGAATCAAACTTTACCCCTTACTCACAATTAACACAGCAAACACCACAATGAATCAATAATTTTATCTCCCTTTACTCCAGCAAATTAAACACAGCAAACACAAATGAATCAATTGATCCCCCCTTTACTCCATCAATTAAACACAGCAACACACCACAATGAATCAATTTATCTCCCCTTTACATCCATCAATTAAACACAGCAAACCACCACAGCAATAACTTTATCTCCCTTACCCATCAATAAACACAGCAAACACCACAATGAATCAATTTTATCTCCCCCCCCCCCCCCCCCACACACTCCATCAATTAAACACAGCAAACACCACAATGAACAACTTTATCTCCTTTACTCTCATCAATTAAACACAGCAAACACCATTAGAATCAACTTATTCTCGCCTTTACTCCCATCCATTAAACACAGCAAACACATATTGAATCAACTTATCTCCCATTTACCCATCAATAAAACACAGCAAACCACCCAATTGAATCAACTTTATCTCGTTACCCATCAATTAAACACAGCAAACACCACAATGAACAATTTATCCCCACTTACTCCATCAATTAAACACAGCAAACACCACAAGAATCAATTCAGATTCCCCTTTACTCCATCAATTAACCACAGCAAAAACACCACAAGACCAACTTTATCTCCCCTTTACTCCATCAATAAACACAGCTAAAACCACAATGAATCAATTTTATCCCCCCTTTACTCCATCAATTAAAACACCATCAACACACCACAATGAATCAAATTATCTCCCCACACTCCATCAATTAAACACAGCAAACACAACAATGAATCAACTTTATCTTCCCTTTACTCCATCAAATTAAACACAGCAAAACACCCCAATGAATCAATTTTATCTCCCCCCCCCCCCCCCCCCCACAACTCCATCCATTAAACACATGCAACACCCATAAAGAATCAACTCTATATACCACTTACTCCATCACTTAAACACAGCAAAACACCATAATGAATCAACTTTATACTCCCCTTTACTCAATCACTCAACACAGTAAACCCATAATGAATCAACTTATCTCCCCTTACTCCATCAATTACACAGCAAACACCATAAATGAATCAACTTTATATCCCCCTTACCCCTCAATAAACACAGTAAACACCATAATGAATCAACTTATCCCCCCTACTCCACAATTAAACCAGCAAACACGACAAGAATCAAATTTATCCCCCCTTGTACTCCATAATTAAACACAGCAAACACCACAATGACTCACCTTATCCCCCCCTTTACTAATAATATTAAACACAGCAATCACCACAAGCATCAAACTTTATCCCCCTTACACATCAATCAAAACACAGCAAACACCATAATGAATCAAATTTATCCCCCCCCTACTCATCAAATTAAACAAAGCAAACACCATAATGAATCAACTTTATCCCCCCCTTTAAATCATCATAAACACAGTAAAAGTAAACACCATAAGAATCAATTTAGCTCCCCTTTACTCCATCAATTAAACACAGCAAAACACCATAATGAATCAACTGATCTCACCCTTTACTCCCATCAATCAAACCCAGCAAACACACAATGAATCAACTTTATCTCTAGCTCGACTCCATCAGGTGAAGGAAGAAACGAGTACTTTGAGGAGTAAGTGTCGGAACCAGTAGGGGGGGGGGGGGGGGTGCTTAAAGTAAACAAAAATTGTCAGGTTATTTTCATAGAACTGAGGAGAAACAGACTTTCTGAGAGTGAGGATCATAAAAGTTAGGGGGATGTAGGGTGATGAGGCCATCTTTAGTCTTACCAGGGCTTTATTCACGTTGAGATACGCATGGAGGACTTAGCATCGATTATCATTAGAAGCTCTTCCAAAAGTCCTATTAAATCCCATAGGACATTGGAAGAGCTTCTTATAGTTAGTCTAATGCTATATCAACGTGAATACAGGCCGTTATTTATAATAAAATCTTAGTAGGTGTGATGGAAAATGCAAATCGCTACGAATATCAGTCCCTATTCACTAAACACGTAAATTTACTAACTCCTTGGAACCCAAAAACCCTTCCAATATGACAACACTGAACGAAAAAATGGTTTGTTTAGTCATCTCGGTCTGGAACAGACACCACAGGGTACATGTGTAGATACTAAAGATGGGGGGAAAACAATACTGGAGGCACTATACCAGAGGCAGTGCAACACCAGTAAAGTCCCGATTTGTTTAACAATACAGCTAAGGGTAGCAGTAACCACGTGGTTTAAACATCATCGGCTATGGTAACGCCACATATACAAGTACCGTAAATTAGTATGATATAGTACTACAGTGGGACCTCCCTTATAAAGACTGCCCTCCCCAAATAAGAACTCACTGCTTCTCTGAGCATTGCCCTCTTTTGTAAGTATTAAAAACGTACCTCCTTATAATACCCCTCCCTTAAGAAGACCTCATTGGGAAGATTTTTGAAGGTCTTAGTCCACTGTATTGGTAGAAGAAATGAGGTATTTGTATTCAACTCAACAAACCGTGGTATCGTTCCTTCGAGGTTTTGCGAGGAATATTTAATCTTAAGAAAGTTACATCACTTTGACAAATAGTTGTATACAGTGGTACTGAGAGTCTACGTAGGGATTGAAGTTAGAAATCTCCGATGCGTTACACTAAGCAGACTAGAATTTAAAATCTAAAAAAAATAAGAAAAGGCCCCCCCTCTCTTCTTCTCTCTCTCTCTCTAGCTTTCACTCTCTCTTCCCTCTCTCTCTCTCACAGGCTGAGTGTAAAAAAGGCAATGCTTATCTCATACCCGTCATAAATAAAAATCGTTCCTCTCTCTCTCTCTCTTCTCTCCTTCTCTCTCCTCTCTCTCTCTATCTCTCTCTCTCTCGCTCTCTCTCTCTCCCCCCCCCCCCCCCCCCCCCGCCTACTTGTACCAACCGTGATCGTAGAGAGCTGGATGGTAAGGTTTTCACTCGTGTCTGAGGTGTGTTTGTATGTTATTATTTTTTTAGCGTTGCAAGGATGGACTTAGGTGCTCAGATTTTGCATGCGGGTAGTAGTATGAGATCTAGGCACAATTCGGATAATGAAGGTTAGGGGTCAAAGGTCAAGGTCACTGGAGCCGACTAACGCTACCGGACGCGTGGTGATTAGGAGTCTTAACGCTTATAGTC
Organism: Phymorhynchus buccinoides; assembly: GCA_017654935.2. Taxonomy (NCBI): domain Eukaryota; kingdom Metazoa; phylum Mollusca; class Gastropoda; order Neogastropoda; family Raphitomidae; genus Phymorhynchus; species Phymorhynchus buccinoides. The sequence goes on from CM065692.1 coordinate 10,178,854, forward strand.
AGTTATTTGTTTATATATTTTGCTATTAAGTGTGTTTTAACTTTGATGTCTGTATCATCATGCATCGCCATAAATTATCTGTTGCAATTATCGTTTTGCATTAGTCTGTTTGTCGCAAGGACAGATGGTAAGAATAGGCCATGGGCCGGAAAGCTCAATCGTAAGGTTTTCAAGTGTCAAGTGTCAAGTCTCTCCCCCTCTCTCTCATCGCTCTCTCTCGCTCTCTATCGCTCTCGACTCTTATCTCTCTCTCTCTCTCTCCCTCTACTCTCCCTCGCATCTCTAACTATATATCGCCCCCCCCCTCTCTCTCTCTCTTCTTCTCTCACCACTCGCTCTACCAATTATCATCTCTCTTCCTACCCTCTCTTCCCCTTTCCCCTCTCGTCTCTCTCGTCTCCCGATCTCCTCTCTCTCCCATCCCTCTTCTCCCTACTCTCTTTCTCTATCCCGATCTCCTCTCTATCCTATCTCTCTCTTTCCTCCTCTCTCTCTCTCTCTCTCTCTCACTCTCTCCTCTCTTTCTCCCTCTCTTCTCTCTATCGTATCCCCTCTATCTCTCCCTCTCTCGCTCGCGCTCTCGCTCTCTCCATCTCTCTCTCTCTCTCCCATCTCTCTCTCTCTAAATCTCTCCCTCTCTCTCTCTCGCTCTTCCTCTCGCTCTCTCTCCTTCTCCAATGTATATATATATATTATATATCCTCTCTCTCTCTCTCTCTCTTCTCCCTATTCTCTCTCTATCTCTCTCTCCTACTCTTCCCTCTCTCTCTCTATCTCTCTCTTCTCTCTCTCTCTCTCTCTTTCTACTCTATCCTCTCTCTCTCTCTCTCTCTCTCGCCACTCTCTCTCCTCTCTCTCCAGCTTTGTGGTCGTTCCTTTCGACGGTTTGCGAGGAATATTTAATTCTTTAGAAAATTACCTTACGCGTGTCTGAGAAGCTACGATGAGTGAAGTAGAAATTCCCTTTGTACACAGCGGATAGATGTATTATTGTTAAAAAAAAACGTCACACTACCCAACGTTTTAGTCACTGAAATCCCGTTTGAAGTATATTGAACTAGTTGTGACCGTGTGCCGTCTTCACATTATCAGCAGCATTTGCTGGGTTTTTTTTGCTCTCCCCACAACTGCGTTATATAGTGGTTGAAAGTAAATGGCTCAGTCGCCAAGTCCATCCTACCTGTTTGGAATAATTCCATCGACCACATTTTGTGTAGTGTGTGTGTGTGTGTGTGTATGTGTGTGTGTGTGTGGGTGTGTGTGTGTGTGTGTGTGTCAAGTCAAGTCAAGTCAATTCAATTATCTTTATTGGGTTAAAGAATAAGCTAACAAGCTTTTTTTAATCCTGCCCTCCAAAAAAAATACAAAACATCTGAAATGCATATAATAATACACCGGGAAAAAACCTCCCCCACAGAGAACATTCATAAATGAGTATAATTTAAAAAAGAAGATTAAAAAAAGATAATAAAATATATATTATATATAATCAAACACTAGAGAGAGAGAGAGAGATAGAAGAGAGAAGAGAATATGAGAAGAGAGAGGATAGAGAGAGAGATGAGGAGAGAGAGAGAGAGAGCGGAGTAGAGAGAGCACGACAAAACTAATAATTGAGAGAAAAGGAAAGAAAAGGAAAAGATGGGGGGTATGAAAAAAAGGAGAATAACTTTGATTTACATAGGTATAATACATGTGCGATATACATTAATAGATTAAGGTTTTACAATTTATCAATCAAATACTTCTTTAAAGTTCTTTTAAAAGCAGATTTAGATGGACATAATTTAAGAATGCTGGCAAGTTGTTCCATGTGTTTCCTCCAGAGTATCTCCAGCTGTATTTGAATAGATCGTTTCGGGGTTTAGGAAACGAAAGAATGTGAGTGTGTCGATTTTCATTTATTTTAAAAGAGCTTATAATTTTCTTTGGGGCAGTTCCGTTTACGACCTTAAACATACATAGGCATTATTTTGTTATAGAAAAGTCTGTCTTTAAATGGAATGATGCTTATATGTTGTTTGTAGTCATTTACAGTCAAACTACTAGATTTAAGTAGAACTAGCTATAAAGCTCTTTTATGTAAGCGAGTTATATAGTTTAGATTACTTTAACATACACTATCACGTAAAGTGGATGCATGATTAATCAGAGGTAATATGTTTGCATGAGCAAAATGTTTTTAAAGAATCAAGTTTTATTTGGTGTCTCCTTTATACCTGCTAATGTGTGTGTGTTAGATTACAAAAGCGCAGGACCGTGTGCCAAACTGTGTACTGAACAACCCACCGCAACAGTGTGTGTCTCCCTGTGTGTGTGTCTGTGTGTGTGTAGGGTGTATGTGTGTGTGTAGGGTGTATGTGTATGTGTAGGTATGTGTGCCGCTTCGATTTGATTTATATCAGGATTTAGCGCCGCATGTTTCTTTGGGTTTTTTCTTTTTGTGTTGAGGTTTTGTGTGCGTGTGTGTGTGTGTGGGGTGGGTTGGGGGGGGGGGGGTGCTTATTTACGATTTATAGAGGTTTGTTTCTTCTTATTTTTTTCTTCAGTAGAATAAGACAGGAATTATTGATGGCGAATTTAGTAGTAAATCAGGTTCAGGGGACTTTGAGGCACAAGATAAGAGTCAAGCCTGTGGACAGACAGTGCCAAACCGTGTGTCCTAGACAGTCAACATTGGAACTAGCTAGGCACACCACGTAAACTTTTCGCTTCGCAGGAACGTATAAATTATCGTGACTTGACTGACTTTAGGCCAAAATCCCAAAATGTTTTCATTTTTTTTTTAGAAAACCCAGCAAAAAAAACCCCAGCACTTTCAATGGGTGTTTTTCAATGTCCGTTGAACTATGCATGATCACAGTCTGAAATAGTTTTAATTTTTTGGAATGAGTATTGGTTTTTTATACAACAAAAGAAAGTCCTTTAATATAATCAGGCATGTTGATGTTGTTCAATAATGTGTTTATTGTTATATAGTCAACAGGATGTCATATAGGTAACGGATGGAGGATGCATAAGGAAAAAACGAACATTATACACAAATGGAATAGTTTTGTTATAATTGTTGTTCTGAATGTTGTTGGTGTTGTTATTATTGTTGCTTTTGTAACATTCGTGTTTGTAAACGGATCTTTGTTTGTAATCATTTTTTTAATTTGGGTCTTTTTTGAAATTTTGATTTTTTTAATTGGAATTCTGTTTGATTATTTTGGAGATCGTGATTGAAATATTCCGATTTTGATAGGTCTGAAAATGTATGACAATTAATGTTCTGCAATACATTGTATCAAACTGATTTGAGAGTATGGGGACTTAAATCTATATAAGCAGAGTTCTCATCTACTTTGGATTTTCATAAACAGGAATCGTGTCAATACTGGCACAATAGAGCACTCACACACACACACACAACTCTCTCTCTCTCTCCTTTCTCTCACACACGATCACTCACTCACACTACACGCTCCTGGTCTCGCGCGCGCTCTCGCTCGCTCTCACCTTCACTCTCTCTCATCTCTCTCGCTTCTCTCTCTCTCTCTTTCGCTTCTCCCTCCACGCCTCTCCCCCCACGCCCTTCTCTCCCCAATCCCATCCCCGTCCGTGGGGAGACTCGCAGGAATGGTTCAGTAACAAAATAGTTCCCCCAACTCCCTGTAATAGATAGCTCTCTTCCCCCTTTGACTGCCTTTTCCTAGTCCCACTAACAACTACATGTACTATTTTTTTTCCTGACTTATCGGCACATTCTCCTGCATGCTTTTTTAAAACAGTCCTCTCTCTTTCTCTCTGCTTTGAGCTCTTCTGAAATCGGAATCTGTCAGCTGTACGCAGCGGGGAGACAAGTCAAAACTGACAAAAACCGGACACATGCGTACCTCTCTCTCTTCTGGCCATCTCTCTCTCTCTAGGCAGAAAAAGAAGAGGAAAAATAAGACTACACACTCTCACACATCTTTTTCTATCACACACCTCACCCCCACCAACACCCCCACACCCCCAAACACACCCACCCACAAACAACAAAAACACACCCCCCCACACACACAAAAAAAAAAAAAACAAATACAATGACATATATTAATATCTATACTATATACTTTATATATAACTGCTCTGTAACGCGCTTTTTCTCTCTCACTGCACTTATATCGGAAATCTTCGCTCAACACGCACTCTTCACTCACTTCTTCTTAACTCACGCACACTTCCTCACTCCTCCCACACACTCTCACACTCACACTCTTCTCACACTCCCTCTCTCACTCTCACTCCTTTCACACACTCTCCCACTCTCTCACTTCACACACACTCTCACACTTCCTCTCTCTACACACTCTCTCTCACACATCTCTCTCTCTCACTTCCTCACCCATTTGTGAGCTGCGATCATCTTTCTCACACACTTTCACAACTCACTTCTCTCTCACACTCTCTCACACACACACTCACTCACGTCCACACACTGCACACTCACACTTTCTCACTCTCTCTCTCTCTCTCATTCACACCTCTCACTCACACACACAACACACACATCCCACACACTCACTCACATCTCACTTTTTCTATCACACATACTCTTTCGCTCTACACTCTCACTCTTTCCACACGTCTTTCACAACTACACACACACTCTCACTTCACACACACACCCGCACAACTCTCTCCCTCTCTCCTCAAGAGCACATACACTCTTCTCTTTCTCTCTCTCCACTCTCTCTCTTCACACCTTCACACACACAAACACATCTCTCTCTTCTTGATCAGTTCAACACTCTCTCACACACACTCTCACTCACTCCACACACACTCCCATACTTGCTCACTCCCTATCTCTATGATGATAAAAAAGGAGGGTCTTGAGGGACGAATGGTCTCTCTTTCTACATCTCATCTCTCTGTCATCTGTCATCGGGTTCAGGTTTCGAGAGGTATGGGATCTCTGTCCTCTCTCTCTCTCTATCTCTCATCTCGCTCAAGACGTATCTCTCTCTCCTAAGCTTTAATCCTCTCTAGGGGGAGAAAGAAAGAAAATCAATAAAGAACATTCCACGTATTGCTTGCTCCCAGTAACTATGTCTCTGTCTCTGTCTCTGCCTATGTCTCTAATAATATTAATATGTATTATGTGTCCTGTCTTTCTGTCTCTTAATGTATTATATGGTTATTATGTGTTCTGTCTGTCTCTTCATCTCTCCTCCACGGGCTCTCAATCTCTTCTCTCTCTTCTCTTCACTTCTCTCGCGTCTCCTCTCTTCTCTCTCTGCTCCTCTCTCTCTGTCTCTATCTTTCTCCCTCCCTCCCTCTTTCTCTCTCTCAGCCCCAGGGCTGGGTGTAAAAATTGCATGTAACTTGCTTATCTCATGTTCGCGCGTGTATATGCATGTGCGTATGTTTGCATGCACCGCGCGCGTGCGTGCGTACGTCCGAGGGTCGCCGCGCGCGTCTGTGTGGTGAAGTGTTAAAAAACATACTTTTTATTTCATTGTATCCGTATAATCAGCTGTGCCCCTTTTTGAGCATGTATGTGGTGGCTTAGGAGTAATATAGCTGGGTTTTGTTTTTTTGTTTGTTTGTTTTGTTTTGTTTTGTTTTGTTTGTGGCACAAGCCACAATCGTGCTATAACTCACTTGTCGGTCTGTCGGTCTGTCTGTCGCACATTTCGCAAGTGTCGCACATATTTTAAAAGTTAGAAAAAAATACTTGGACATAAAGCAACATTTCAGATGTCATATCTACAGTCGTGCGGCGAAAATGGTGTTTTACGTCCTCTGGTCTGAATCAGACACATATGGGACATTTGGTAAATACAAAGATGGTGGGAACAATACTGGAGGCAATGCCCGGAGGCAGTACGAAACCAGTAAAGTCTGTAGCGGTGACCCCGCCTCGGTTGAACCTCATCGGCTATGGCACCGCCACAAGTGTCGTTACGTATGGAAATAATATATACTGAACAGAGCACATGCACAATCTTCATTTTAAAGCGTACAAAATAATAAACATACGTAATACAGACACTGCAACAGACACGACGAGTATGCGGTGCTTCTTTCGATGAGTATAAGTAGGATAAATAGTTTAAAATGTTTTCCAAAAGATATAAAAAGTTACGAAATGGTGCAGAGATATTATTATTGAAAAGCCAGGGGAAGCGACTCAGTGTATATAATGATTGCAGTGGTAAAAATAGACCGCACTTCAAATCGAGGCTGCTCTTTAAAATGATGTTTCGTTTTTCAATTGCCGCACTGCCACAAACGATTGCGAATCCGCGCTTGTTTTACTTGACAGGGCTTCCAATAATGCTTTAATTTTACTTGGCTCTGGGAGTGCGAAATACTGCAGCTTTGAGGGGATCTAGAAACCATAATGTATCATCTTTACTGTAAGATGCATGCATACGCAGGCTTGTGTGTGTCTTCATTCGTACACATATATATCGAGAAAGATAAACCGAGGTCCCCTGTGCCCATGCACTTAGCACACGTTAATCCCAGTGGCAATGAAAAAGGGGAGGGTCCCGATTCGCCGTTTCTCTACTCGCCGTATAGGTGTCTACTCGCCGTACTCGCCGTCTTTAGTCCAAGCAGTGTCAAATCGCCGTTTTTGTCAGTGATATTTCGCCTTATTCACTGTTTACTACTGAATTGATGCCATGAATTGTGTTCTGGCTTTTGGCCGTATGGCCGGTGTGGCGTTCTCAAAATGGATTTGCTCTCAACATGTCTGCGCATGTGCAAAAAGTTAGGGATAGGGTTAGGGATAGGGTTAGGGATAGGGATAGGTTTAGGGTTAGGGTTACGGTTGTGTTAGGGATAGGGTTAGGGTTAGGGATAGGGTTAGGGTTAGGGATAGGGTTAGGGACACGGTTAGGGATAGGTTTAGGGATAGGTTTAGGGTCAATTTAGTGTCGAATACACAAAAGATAAAATGTTACTACTGCTTCTTATCCCTGGTCTATGCGGCGAAATGCAACAGATTGTAAAATCGAAAAACTTATACGGCGAGCTAGAAAACGGCGAGTGGGGAAACGGCGAGTTGGGAGACGGCGATTCGGTACCTCGCCCGAAAAAGTTGTCATTTGGTCAAAATTTACCCCACCCAACCCTTTCCTTCCTCATCAGTCACACACAAAATATCGCATGCAAAAAATTAAACCCTAAAAAACAACATCTGTGTCGATCCACACGTCCAACTGCAGTCGTACGACTATCCAAACTGCAACATTTGTGAGGCATGAATTTGGTGAAATAATGCTGACTACATGAATCTGGTGAAATAATGCTGACTACATGAATCTGGTAAAATAATACTGACTACATGAATCTGGTGAAATAATACTGATTACATGAATCTGGTGAAATAATACTGACTACATGAATCTGATGAAATAATACTGATTACATGAATCTGGTGAAATAATACTGACTACATGAATCTGATGAAATAATACTGACTACATGAATCTGATTGAAATAATGCCTGACTACATGAATCTGATGAAATAATACTGACTACATGAATCTGAATGAAATAATATTGACTACATGAATCTGGTGAAATAATACTGACTACATGAATCTGGTAAAAATAATACTGATTACATGAATCTGATGAAATAATACTGACTACATGAATGTAATTAAATAATGCTGACTACATGAATCTGATGAAATAATGCTGACTACATGATTCTGGTGAAATAATTCTGACTACATGAATCTGGTGAAATAATACTAGTTTCGTTCACTATGTAATATATTATTTGTAGATCCCCATACATGAATCTTACACTCCTCGCTCGCTCGCTTCTCACGCTCCGATCTTCCCTTGCCAAACTGTTGAAAGTTCCTAAAGTGAATTTAAAGTCTTTTGGACGACGCAGTTTTAGTTTTTGCGCCCCCACTGTCTGGAACTCCTTGCCTGTTCACCTCCGTCACATTTCAGCACTTCCCGCTTTCAAAACCCGAATGAAAACTCACTTGTTTCAAAGAGCTTTCTCTCTCTAACTTTTCACATTGATTAGATGATAATTGAATGAATGTGTATGTTAGCCCAATTGCGTGTGAATCAGTGAATGTGAGCGCCTTGAGTTTAATTCTAAAGAAAGGCGCTATATAAATACTATGTATTATTATTATTATTATGAATTCTGACGAACGACCTGTATTTCTATATAAGATATTTCACCGGATTTGTGTATTTGGGTCTACATGAAATATAGTGAACGAAATTACAACCAAAAACTGTCATTAGGTTCGTTTTAAACAGTAGTAGTATTTCATCAGAAGCATGCCCCACAGAGGTCGCATTCTGAAAGTCGTACGACTGCAGTTGAACGAGCGGATCGAACCCCTTGAGACATAACAGCATCCACGCCGGTCTCATACTCTAAAGGCCTAGCCCACACTGCATACGATTTGACCTCATTACGATGCGATTGTGACGATGCCTGTGAGTCATGATTCACGTGAAATACTAAATAGCTCCACTGTTTTATTTCACTATGCTCATGTAGACCCCAGTACACGAATCAAATCAAATGTCCGTTAAGAGGAAAATACAAATATTTGTGTAAAGGTAAAGAAGGTATCCCACCCACCACCCCCCCCTGCGTTTCTCGGTTAATTCTATTTTTCCGTTTCCGTTTTTGCCTTTCTTACCATACATAAAGCTGTATTTTAGGAACATTTTTAGCTAATAACCTTTTTTGAATACTAACCCTATCCCTAACCCTAGCCCTAAACCTAACCCTACCCCCCACTATGTACTACTGCAGTACACCGCGATTTGTCACAGTGTTGTGGTTCGTTGCGTTTTTCCGTCTTATAGGGTGGGGGGTAGGGTTAGGCTTAGGGCTAGGGTTAGGATAGGGTTAGTATTCCAAAAAGGTTATTAGCTACAA
>CM065692.1:10192765-10195265 GCA_017654935.2 Phymorhynchus buccinoides
TTATCTTCCCAAGTTGTAAATCCCTCGCCTCCGGATGTTTTGCAGCCTCGTCAAGTAAAACAAACAAATGCATAGATACCATAATATCAAACAATCTTTATCTCACGCATCAACGCCCAAATATATGCATATAAACACACACGTACATATTTGCGCGAAAGCACACACTCGCGATGACACATACACTTTCAAACGCTGTGGCAGGTTTCAAGCAATGAGCGACTTAGCGGGCTCTTTTGCCAACCAGGTGGCATAACGCTCGAGTGGGGCTAATCCTCTCTATATTCTTAGTTGGGGATAAAGAGATAGACGATAGGGAGGAGTCCAACCCTCTCTCTCTCGTCTCTCTCTCTCTCTCTCTCTCTCTCTCTCTCTCTCTCTCTCTCTCTCTCTCTCTCTCTCTCTCTCTCTCTCTCTCTCTCTCTCTCACTACGCCCAACTAAGAATATAGCGTGATAAGCCCCACTCGAGCGCTATGCCCCCTGGCGGGCAAATAATCGCCATAAGTCGACCATTGATATCATAGTCTTGATATATATAGGGTCCCCCTTACCAAAAATGCTTCACAAGAAGGGGTACCATTATAAATCACATGTTAACGGACAGAAAGTTACCACTTTCAGATTGCTATCATGCATTTTTCAAAAATATACATGATAGCAATCCCCCCCCCCCCCCCCCCCGATGGTAATCATCCCTATTTTTGTGATCTACCTCAGTACCTGATGGTAGAGTAACTTCCCCTGTTTGACCGATTGAGTTAATCATGACCAAACAATTCCTATTGACAGCAAATTGGAACTTGAATTGCTCCTTTCACTTTCGAACTCCACTATGGAATCTTTAAGTGCAATATGGACACCTTAGTTTTCACATTCACCGTGAGACAGACAGACAGACAGACAAAGCTCTCTGCATACACGCAGACAAAGGAAGAACATTACCCGTCCAGGCTTAAAATGTCTGACGAGGGTAATATATAAAAAAAACACTGCTCCGTCACAATAATTAATGGCAGTAACAGTGAAGTTAACGTTCTTCTTCTTGTTGGGAAAGGAAGAGGCGTTGAGTTTGAAAACTTACATCGATCACTGCTGATAGATCAGAAGTGAAAGAAACCAAAGAGCTTTGTTAGTACGCATATTGTCACCCGACGCATATTGTCGCCCCTGAAGATTAGGGCGACAATATGTGTTGAGCTCCGGTACGCATATTGTCGCCCACGACTTACACTGACGTACGGACAATAATGGAGTTTTGAAAGGTTCCATACCGCTAGGTCCCAGGCCCTCTAAGTCCCAGTCCCGCTAGGTCCCAGGCCCTCTAAGTCTCAGCCCCGCTATGTCCCAGGCCCCTAAGTCTCAGCCCCGCTAGGTCCCAGGCCCTCTAAGTCCCAGCCCCGCTATGTCCCAGGCCCTAAGTCCCAGCCCCGCTATGTCCCAGGCCCTCTAAGTCCGCAGGCCCTAAGTCCCAGGCCCGCTAAGTCCCATGCCCGCTATGTCCCAGGCCCTCTAAGTCCCAGGCCCGCTATGTCCCAGGCCCTCTAAGTCCCAGGCCCCCGCTATGTCCCAGGCCCTCTAAGTCCCAGGCCCGCTATGTCCCAGGCCCTAAGTCCCAAGTCCCAGCCCCGCTATGTCCCAGGCCCTGTAAGTCCCAGCCCCGCTATGTCCCAGGCCCTCTATGTCCCAGGCCCGCTATGTCCCAGGCCCTCTAAGTCCCAGCCCCGCTAGGTCCCAGGCCCCTCTAAGTCCCAGCTAAGCCCTCTATGTCCCAGGCCCTCTAAGTCCCAGTCCCAGGCCCGCTATGTCCCAGGCCCTCTAAGTCCCAGCCCCGCTAGGTCCCAGGCCCTCTAAGTCCCAGGCCCGCTATGTCCCAGGCCCCTCTAGCCCCGCTAGGTCCCAGCTAAGTCCCAGGCCCTCTATGTCCCAGGCCCCGCTAAGTCCCAGGCCCTCTATGTCCCAGGCCCTCTAAGTCCCAGCCCCGCTAGGTCCCAGGCCCTCTAAGTCCCAGCCCCGCTAGGTCCCAGGCCCTCTAAGTCCCAGCCCCGCTAGGCCCGCCCGCTAAGTCCCAGGCCCTCTATGTCCCAGGCCCTCTAAGTCCCAGGCCCGCTAGGTCCCAGGCCCTCTAATGTCCCAGGCCCGCTATGTCCCAGCCCCCTCTAAGTCCCAGCCCCGCTATGTCCCAGGCCCTCTAAGTCCCAGCCCCGCTAGGTCCCAGCCCCGCTAGGTCCCACTATGTCCCTCTACTAAGTGGCTGCATGTCTATGCCCGCACTTACTAGTGGGTACGCATATTGTCGCCCGACACATACTGTCGTCAGGCCACAATATGCGACGGGGGCGACAATATGCGTACTAACAGAGCTTCATCACTGTCTTTCTGGAACATCAGGAAATGAAAAGAATGGGATATCATGTACTTAGCCCCCCCCCCCCCCCCCTCCCCCCTCAAAATGTCGCACTGAAAATGTTCACTGAGAAGCAACATTATATCATTTGGGG
>CM065692.1:10202765-10217765 GCA_017654935.2 Phymorhynchus buccinoides
GCACGAGACTTAGCATGATGCTAACTTAGAAGCTCTTCCAATGTCCTATAGGATTTAATAGGACTTTTGGAAGAGCTTCTAAGCTAGCATCATGCTAAGTCTCATGCTATATCAACGTGAATACAGGCCCATTATCTTTTTGGAATAGTAAATTGCAGTCACGATAAAGGCCATTTTTTCCGAAAATCGTCTATTATTTCAAAGATCTAAGCCTTCTTTGTCTACTCCATAGCACTGATTATCATGACATCACAAAATGTAGCGTGATGTCGTTCTTCTTCTTTTTTACCCGGCCAGAGGCCGAGGTATTGCGATCGGTTTGTGTGTCTGTGTGTGTGTCTTTGTGTCTGTGTGTCTGTCTGTCTGTGGGTCTGTCTGTGTATCGATTATCTTAAAAACTACTGTTTGGATTTTGATTAAAATTGGCAGAGGGGTAGACAGCTTGAAAAGGAAGCTTCCTTTCGTTAATCAACACCGTGCTGACCTTCATCTTGAAGTTTGACCTTGAAAACCGAAATTTCCTTCTTTGGGCTATGTAATTTACCGCCAGCTTTATCTCGTGAACTAGTGAACAGAATCGCTTCAAATTTTGTGTGGTGGTGTACCATGGTGCAAGGAAGTTTGCATAAAAGTTCAGATATCTCGTGAACTACTGAACAGAATCGTTTCAAATTTGGGGCTATGTATTTTATGCGTTCTGTAAGGGTGGAAAGTGGTGTGTTTATTGGGGGGTGGGGGTGGGGGGTGGGGAGAGGACATGGTGCAAGGAAGTTTGTATAAAAGTTCAGCTGTATCTCGTGAACTACTGAACAGAATCGCTTCAAATTTTGGGCTATGTATTTTATGCGTTCTGTAAGGGTGGAAAGTGGTGTGTTTATGGGGGGGGGGGGGGGGGGGGGAGAGGACATAACTCTGGCCGGGTTTGCACTGTCGCAATGCGTTGCTGCCGCCCGGCGATGCCCTTGTTTCCATTTCAATGGAAACAAAATTGTGACAGAAAAAATAGAATTATAAAAGCAAACCAAAAAGTGCGTGGGGTGGGGTGGGGATGAAGGATGGTAGAGTAAGGGGGGGGGGGGGGTTACTTCAAGTACTACTCTGCTAACGTATGTATGTATGTATGTATGTATGTTTGTATGTATGTATGCATGTATGCATGTATGTATGCATGTATGTATGTATGTATGTATGTATGCATGTATGTATGTATGTATGTATGTATGTATGTATGTATGTATGTATGCATGTATGTATGCATGTATGTATGTATGTATGTATGTATGTATGTATGTATGTATGTATGTATGTATGTATGTATGTATGTATGTATGTATGTATGCATGTATCTATGTATATGTATGTATGTATGTATGTATGTATGTATGTATGTTTGTTTGTATGTATGTATGCATGTATGTATGCATGTATGCATGTATGTATGTATGCATGTATGCATGTATGTATGTATGTATGTATGCATGTATCTATGTGTATGTATGTATGTATGTATGTATGTATGTATGCATGTATGCATGTATGTATGTATGTATGCATGTATGTATGTATGTATGTATGCATGTATCTATGTATATGTATGTATGTATGTTTGTTTATGTATGTATGTATGTATGTATGTATGCATGTATCTATGTATGCATGCATGTATGTATGTATGTATGTATGTGTGTATGCATGCAGGCATGTATACATATATGTATGCATGTATGTATGCATGTATGTATGTATGTATGTAAGCCAAATATGAATACAAGTTGAGAGCATGATTTAATCAGTCCCGCAAATTGTCACAATACACGTAGCTATTTTTTGCTCTTCCCCCATGGAAGCACAGTGGTATACGCCAGCAATAATATGACGTGCGCGTTACAGTGTTGCCATGGGGAAAGCGCGAAAACTGGCAGCGTGCATTGTGACCTTAACTTTTTTTTTCTCGTGGACCAAAGAAATGTAGTTCTTTTTGTTCCCCATTTCCAGAGTGGGGTTCCCCTTTCCATTCCCCAACCATTTGGTTAACAGGTTTGACCTTTTACGTATTCTGACCATGTAACAGACAGATTGATACATCATAAAATAAAGATGGGCTTTTTATATGTACTAGCGCAACTCCGAGTCCCAGTAACGCCTAGTAACGGTAACGCCTAGTAACGGTAACGCCAAGTACTGGTAACGCTGAGTACAGCAAATTTGAAGCGATTCGGTTAAGAAACGGCGGAGTCGTATAGCGCGCGCGTTTCTGAACCGATTCGCTTCCGGGTTGGTACACGGAAACACCGGAGATACAGGCGCCGAGAGGCCGGCGGATGCGCGTTTCGCGCATTTGCCGAACCGCGCAAATGACACGGCCGCCTCGGTTGCCGTTGCCATCGGCCCGTTAGGGCTCACAGCAAATTTGAAGCGATTCGGTCGAAAAACGGCGGAGTTATAAGGCCCGTTTCGTGTTTCAGACACACACACACACACACACAGACACACACACACACACACACACGGGACACTTGCCAAATTACTATATGATAAGTAGTAGTAGTAGTAGTAGTAGTAGTAGTAGTAGTAGTAGTAGTAGTAGTAGTAGTAGTAGTAGTAGTAGTAGTAATAGTAGTAGTGATAGTGGTAGTAGTAGTAGCTGTAGTAGTAGTAGTAGTGGTAGTAGTAGTAGTAGTAGTAGTAGTACTAGTACTAGTAGTAGTAGTCACAGCAGTTGTTGCTGATTGTTATGTGCATTTTTACCGGCCAAAGGAAGTCTGACCGGTATTGTTTTGTCTGCTCATGTTATTGGATTTTTGTTTCATGTTTTTATTCCATTTCAATTCTGTGTAAAGCGCTAGGATGGGCGCTATATAACTTTTCCTCATTATTTTCCTCATTATTATTATATAGCAGACATACAGGTATTCAGAAGGCATACAGATGGAAGCGGGAGAGAAAGAGATAGAGAGAGGCAGTAGATAGACAGATTTGAGTATTATTGCTTGCCAAGAGAGTATCTAGAATTCAGCTACTACTAGACTGTTATTCAAGATTGATAGACAGGTGATGTGTCGAATCGTTTAAATAAATACATGCAAGTAAGAGAGAGAGAGAGAGAGAGAGAGAGAGAGAGAGAGAGCGAGCGAGCGAACGAACGAACGAACGAACGAACGAACTTTTATTTATACAGGGTAATGAGATAAGTGTACATACTCTTTTTTACACCCAGCCCTGTGGTAGACGAAAATATCGAATAAACAACAATTGAAACAAGGGCGTCGACGAGCGGCAGACATGTCCGTCACCAGCAATGCCACGCACTTGCGACACCCCGTAGAGTGTCACATCCTGACACAAAATTGGAAGGGATTCTGTCTTCTAGTTCACGAGATACAGCTTGAAGAAGAAACATATAGCGCAAAGAAGGAAATTTCGGTTTTCAAGGTCACACTTCAAGGTCAAGGTCAGCATGGCGATAATTTATGCTCGGATGTTTTCTTCTCTAGGGTATACAGTACCACACACAATCTGAAGCGCTTCTGTCAAGTACAAATGTGGAAAATATGACTTAAAACCCAATGTGTAGACCCCTACCACTTTCAAGGCCTACTGATCGCCCGGACCGTGACCTTGACCTTGATCGGTATGCCACCATCAGAACGGGCATAAGCCAAAGTACCTTCATGCCAAATTTGAAGACTCTAACACTAACGGTGTGGGAGTTATGGCCCCTGAAAGATTTTCGGTTTTCAAGGTCGTACGCCAAGGTCAAGGTCACGACGGCAAAATGGTTTGCGCGGATGCCTTCCTCTCATGGTGACACACCAGCACACAACATTTGACGTGATTCTGTCAACCCGTTCGAAAGATATCCTTGGGACAGACAGAATGAGAAAAAAATGACCCTCCGATTTTCAGGCTCCAGCGATCTTTTTGACCTTGACCTTGACCTTGATCGGTATGCCATCATCAGAACGGGCATAAGCTAAACCACCTTCATACCAAGTTTCAACATCCTATGTCGATCGGTGCCCAAGATATGGCTAAAAATAGATTTTCGGTTTTCAAGGTCGTACGTCAAGGTCAAGGTCACGACGGCAAAATGGTTTGCGCCGATCTCTTCCTATTAAGGAGGCACACCTTCACACAAAATGTGACGCGATTCGGTCAAGCTGTTCGGGAGATATCCTTGGGACAGACAGAAAAGAAAAAAAGAAGAAAAAAAATACAAACCAGCCCATCGCAATGTCCGTTCACCTTCGGTGACGGACAAAAACCCAATCAAACAGAGAGAGAGAGAGAGAGAGAGAGAGAGAGAGAGAGAGAGAGAGAGAGAGAGAGAGAGAGAGAGAGAGAGAGAGAGAGAGAGAGAGAGAGAGAGAGAGAGAGAGAGAAAGAGACGGACGAAGAAGAGACAGAGCGAAAGAAAAACCCCACAATAAAGAAACAAGTAGAGAGAGACTTGAAAAACGAGAAGGCAGCCTGCTCAGAATAGGAGTCAGTAAATGTTCTGGGGTATGTGCGAGAGAAATGTATGCCTTGTGGAAGGTACAGAAATATAAAATCTAAACCGAAATAAGATTTTCACAAGAAAATTCAGTTGATAAATATCAACTAAAAGGAGGCCAAACAGTGTTAACATTATGTAGAAGAGTGTATTGCACTTAAAATGTGTATGAACATGTATGTCTTTTCAAAATATCTTCAAGGTGATACAAGTTGGCTATTTTAGAGAAGAAGAAGAAAAAAAGTTATATAAAATATGAACGTGTCATGAAATACGTTCGTCATCGACCGCTCAGACAAGAACAAAAAAGAAGTTCAACACAGTAAAGTGCTGAAAATGACGGTTTAGTTCTGTAAGCAGATGAGATTCGTCTTCCAAAGTATTTGTGATCCTAATGTTGTCATGAAACTGAAAGAAACCAGACTTCGACTTTTGAGATAGAGAGTCATAAACACAAAGAGAGTAGGGTAGCCTCAGCCTACGGTTGTGTAAATAAAACTGAAAAGAACCAACTTGGCTCATATTCATCTTTCACCGTCAACTGATTGTGTCCGTCTGCTAACCTTTGCACTAGGCCTAGGCCTACAGGGACTGACCCTGCTTCTAGGCCTATAGCTCAACACCACAGCACAAAGAGAGTCGCATCACTAAGCCTACCTAACTGTTTTGGTCAGTTGCTAGGCTAACGCATATTAATGAGTCTCTCAATGGTAGTGTGTGTATCAATGAAAAAGAAAGGGGGGGGGGGGGGGTCAAGGCATAGTCAACTGATAAATGAACGTGAGGATAGAAGAATGTAAAATCCATCCGTAAGTATTTCTTCAAAATAAAGGGTTTGGTGAATATATAATTGGCATGCGATTATTGTCACTGCTGAGGGAGGAGGGGGGGGGGGGGGGAGGAATTTTGACAAAATTACAACTTTTTCGTCGCCATTGGATTTAACATATGCTAAGTGCATGGGCACACGGGACCTCGGTTTAGTGCAGAATGAGAGGAAAAAATCCCCTGTACCCAGGTTCAAACTCGGGTTTACTTGACACGAAGCGAACGCAATACTACTGTGCCACTCTACACCACCTCAGTCATTGTGGTTGAAGCGTTTTCTTTTTTTTTGTAGTGCAGTAAACAAAAAAAAGAGCTGGTTCTTTTGTTGTGAGTAAAACTCCTCAGCGTGTTTCTTACAATAACTCATCCGTCAGGGTGTCCCTTTAACGGTGTGCCATTTGAGACCCTGTACAGGTTTTTTCCACCTAAAAGGCGAGGACGAAAAATGTTATGTGTGCAGTCCTTTTATTTTTTTTGGTCATTTTTATGATGAATGCAGTATTTATTATTTTAACGATGCAATTGCTGTTGTTTTGCAAAAGTTTAGTAATGCACTTCTGTGATTTTGCAAAGGTTTAGTAATGGTGGTTGTACACTTTTAAAAAAAAACCCAGCCAAAATGACGATGAAGCCCTGTCAAGTGTTTTATCATCATACAATTGACGCCTGGTTTTTACTTAGTATAAGACAACACAAAATTTGTTTTCTTCACAATACTCTTTGCAGAAGCGTAATACACAACTTTAATGTAAAATCGTTTGGCTTTCAAAATTCTCCAAATCTTTTGCATGCTATTCGTATGCTATACATCATACAAATTGTTTTTTAGCAGTGCACACCCAGGATGGGGGGGGGGGAGAGAAAGAAATAGTTTTGTTTCTGTGCAATGAAACAAAAGAACCTGAGAGACAGATGGAGCTGAGAGAGAGAGAGAGAGAGAGAGAGAGAGAGAGAGAGAGAGAGAGAGAGAGAGAGAGAGAGAGAGAGAGAGAGAGAGAGAGACTGAAAGCATGAAAGCAGAGACAGAGACAGAAAGCGACAGAAAGAAAGAAACAGATAAAAAGAGATAGTATGTGAGAGAGAAGGACAATGAAAGTGTGAGTAAAGCAGAGAGAGAGAGAGAGAGAGAGAGAGAGAGATGTTTAGCAGACGACACCTGGAGAAAGTGTGGTAGAACCAATAGCCTACTGCTAGGCACGCACACACACAGTAGGCCTGTCGGGTGCAAATCTGTCGCTCGTGCAAATCTGCAACTCGCTACTATGATAGTCTGTATTTGCGACAACCACAAATACTTATGGAGAGTTCACGTTTCCAAGATTTTGTTTCACAATGTCAGAAAAGGCTTTTAAATAACAAAATGCTGTTTTCGTTAACACATAATGAGAGTGACATCAAAAATAAGAAGCACCAATTGAAACAAATGTACACTTTACACATTTTCATGAAACCAGAGAAAGATGATAGGGTTAGGATCAGCCTAGAGTTGTTGTCATGAAACTGAGAGAAACCAGACTTTGAGATGCGCACGCGAACACACATACGTGCAAACGCACACACTCACACACACACACGTGCGCACACACATGCATGTGCACACACACACATGCGCACGTTCACACACACATGTACACACACACATACATGCGCGCACACACACACACACGCATGCGCGCACATACACACACACGCGCTCGTGCATACACACACACACACACACACGGGTGTGTGTGCAGCCTAGACCCGCACATTTGGAATAGGAATGAACAGCTAAGTGCTACTTTTGACTGTATAAAAGTCTGGGTCTATTTGACCCGCGACGTGAGCAGTGGCTTCAAGAAAATGAGGTCACGATAACTCTATTTACAGTACCTTTGTGGTTTTATTATCATACAATTCACGCCTGCTTTTTACTATAAGACAACACAAAATTTGTTTTCTTCACAATACTCTTTGCAGAAGCGTAATACACAACTTTAATGTAAACTCGTTTGGCTTTCAAAATTCTGCAAATCTTTTGCATGCTATTCGTATGCTATACATCATAATTGTTTAGCAGTGTGGACATGCAAGTTTAAGCAGACGACACGAACTCCAAACACTGCTAACGCACAACGCACACACGCAGGCATTGTTGTAAGCTATAAGAGACTTAGGCATAGAAAAAGCATGGCTCAACATCACAGCACAGTAGGCTAACACTTACACAGGCACACCCCCAGGGTGGGTAGGGGGGGGGGAGGAGAAAGAAAGAGTTTTGTTTCTGAGTAATGAAACAAGGAACCTGAGAGACAGATGGAGACATTGTGAGAGAGAGAGAGAGAGAGAGAGAGAGAGAGAGAGAGAGAGAGAGAGAGAGAGAGAGAGAGAGAGAGAGAGAGAGAGAGAGAGAGAGAGAGAGAGCAGAGACAGAGGCAGAAAGCGACAGAAAGAAAGAAACAGACAAAAAGAGGCAGTATGTGAGAGAGAAGGACAATGAAAGCGAGTCAAGAGCAGAGAGAGAGAGAGAGAGAGAGAGAGAGAGAGAGAGAGAGAGAGAGAGAGAGAGAGAGAGAGAGAGAGAGAGAGAGAGAGAGAGAGAGAGAGAGAATCAGACAAACATAGACAGACAGAGACAGAGCAGGGAGAGAGGCAGGAAAAGGCAGGGCGAAAGATAGAGACAAAAAGAAATAGTATGTGGAAACAAAATTGGAAGCAGTGCAAGGCAGAGAAAAAGAAACAAAGAGAGAGAGAGAGAGAGAGAGAGAGAGAGAGAGAGAGAGAGAGAGAGAGAGAGAGAGAGAGAGAGAGAGAGAGAGAGAGAGAGACGCAGTCACAGTAACTCTGTAGGCTAACATGTTCTGGTCACCAGGGACGGTATTCATGTCGAGATAGCATGAGACTTAGCATCATGCTAACTTAGAAGCTCTTCCAAAAGTCCTATTAAATCCTATAGGACATTGGAAGAGCTTCTAAGTTAGCATCATGCTAAGTCTCATGCTATCTCGACATGAATACCGTCCCAGTCTGTTAGGCTGATGCATATTCATGAAGTTCTCAATGATCCACCAGCGCGTGGCACCCAGGGACCTACATTACATGTAAAGTCGCACGCTCAATTAAAAAGGGCAGACAACTTCCATGACAAAGGGAAGACAACTCTGATGTGCCCAGCAGGTCACGTGCTCCTCCACATACTCTAGAACTGGCCAAAAAACCACGTGACCATCCAGACTAAAAAGTCATGTGATGCCTTGCCCGAAATTAAAAGGGAGGCGGTCTCTTGACCGCCTCCAAAAAGAATATTTTATAAAGGGACTTATAAGCCATACTTAGGCCGGGTTCACATTAGACGCGTAAGTTCCGTACGGAAAAAAACCTAAATAAGTGGAAGAAAGAAGGATAAAAGTTTACGCATAAATAGATGATATTAGGACACATGCGCAAATCTTTTCCCTTCTTTGTTTCACTTATTTATGGATTGCGCACGGGTTTCCGCATGGAATATCCGCTTATGTGTGTACACGGCCTAACTCCTCAAAAGTCATGTTATTGACCACTTGAACAATTCCTCTCATCTCTTCGTCCCCATTCTTTGGACATCCTCATTCTTTGACATCCTCATCCTCATCCTCATCCTCCTCTTCGTCCTTTCCTTCGCCATCCTCTTCCTCCCTGTAGCCGTCCGTCTTCTGCTGGCGCAATGGGTGGATGCCTCGTGCCTCCATACGGGGAGCTGGACGACCCCGACCCCCTCCACGAGTCTCTCTCTCCCCGCGGGAATACCGGGGGGCGGGGAGGTCTTTCAGTACAAATACTTCCCCCACCTTCTGGAAGTTCTGTGCTTGTAACTTCCTTTAATCTGTCACTCTCTTTGACTCTGCCTATCCCCTTTGCTTACCTGTCATCTACTATCTGTTTTTCTGGTCCATTCTCCTGCCTTTGTTCTAGAAATTATTTACAAATCTTTTCTCCAGCCGAAAGCGGACGTGCTGGGCCTAATTTTTTTTCTTTTTCTAGTTAGCGAGGCGCGCATAACCGCAGCATGACGTATCGGCACTCATATGGCAGGAAACTGCCTGCGCATTCGACAAAGAAAGGAAACAAAGAAACACTTCTGTTATCCAAGCTTCTTCCTACCTCGTCTGACCCATTCAGGGGCAGTGGGTGAATGCCTCGTGCCTCTATGCGGGGAGCTGGACGACCCCGACGAGTCTCGCCCGACGAGTCTCGCCCCGTGGGGATGCCGGGGGTCTTCCGTAAAAAAATAGTTACCCCACCTTCAGGAAGTTCTGTGCTTGTAACTTCCTCTTGTCTTTCTCTCCCTTCGACTCTGCCTTTTCCATTTGCTTTCTATCATCTACTATATTTCTGACCCATTGGTCATTTGGCCCAGTCTCCCGCCTTTGTTCCAAAAAACATCTACCAATCATCCATCTCCTCCAAAATCGGAATGTGTCGGCGGAGCGCAGCGGGGAGACCAGTGAAAACTGAAAACCAGACACGTACCTTACCCATTATGGCCTTATGGCCTGGGAACGCAGAAGAAGAAGTCTGACCCATTCTACCACCCTCTCGGCCTCATTCCATTCCACAACGCCAACATGCTCCGATGTTCTTTCAGCTTTTTCCACGCACAAAGGAACGAGGACCCCCCCCCCCCCCCCCCCCCCCACCAGCACCCGGCAATCCTACTTGATCCTGACGGCTACGTAGCGTTGTATCCCCGTCTCTATGTGTCCCCGTCTCTATATGTCCCCGTCTCTATGTGTCCCCGTCTCTATGTGTCCCCGTCTCTATGTGTCCCCGTCTCTATGTGTCCCCGTCTCTATATGTCCCCGTCTCAATGTGTCCCCGTCTCTATGTGTCCCCATGTCTATATGTCACCGTCTCTATGTGACCCCGTCTCTATAATTATGTCCCCATCTCTATTTGTCCCCGTCTCTATGTGTCCCCGTCTTTATGTGTCCCCATCTCTATGTGTCCCCGTCTCTATGTGTCCCCGTTTATATGTCTCCTCGTCTCTATGTGCACCCGTCTCTATATGTCCCCGGATCTATGTGAACCCGTCTCTATATGTACCCGTCTCTATGTGTCGCCGTCTATATATGTCCCCGTCCCCGGGACACATAGAGACGGGGACATATAGAGACGGGGACACATAGAGACGGGGACATAATAGAAACGAGGACACATAGAGATGGAGCATGTAGAGACGGGGATGTATACAGACGGAGACACATAGAGATGGGGACACAATGACGGGGACACATAAAGACGGGGACACATAGTTAGGGAACATGTAGAGACGGGGATGTACACAGACCGGGACACATAGAGATGGAGCATGTAGAGACGGGGATGTATACAGACAGGAGACACATAGAGATGGGGACACAATGACGGGGACACATAAAGACGGGGACACATAGTTAGGGAACATGTAGAGACGGGGATGTACACAGACCGGGACACATAGAGATGGAGCATGTAGAGACGGGGATGTATACAGACAGGAGACACATAGAGATGGGGACACAATGACGGGGACACATAAAGACGGGGACACATAGTTAGGGAACATGTAGAGACGGGGATGTACACAGACCGGGACACATAGAGATGGAGCATGTAGAGACGGGGATGTATACAGACGGAGACACATAGAGATGGAACACAAAGACGGGGACACATAGTTAGGGAACATGTAGAGACGGGGATGTACACAGACCGGGACACATAGAGATGGAGCATGTAGAGACGGGGATGTATACAGACGGAGACACATAGAGATGGGGACACAATGACGGGGACACATAAAGACGGGGACACATAGTTAGGGAACATGTAGAGACGGGGATGTACACAGACCGGGACACATAGAGATGGAGCATGTAGAGACGGGGATGTATACAGACGGAGACACATAGAGATGGGGACACAATGACGGGGACACATAAAGACGGGGACACATAGTTAGGGAACATGTAGAGACGGGGATGTACACAGACCGGGACACATAGAGATGGAGCATGTAGAGACGGGGATGTATACAGACGGAGACACATAGAGATGGGGACACAATGACGGGGACACATAAAGACGGGGACACATAGTTAGGGAACATGTAGAGACGGGGATGTACACAGACCGGGACACATAGAGATGGAGCATGTAGAGACGGGGATGTATACAGACAGGAGACACATAGAGATGGGGACACAATGACGGGGACACATAAAGACGGGG
The DNA here is from genome assembly GCA_017654935.2 of Phymorhynchus buccinoides. Lineage (NCBI taxonomy): Eukaryota > Metazoa > Mollusca > Gastropoda > Neogastropoda > Raphitomidae > Phymorhynchus > Phymorhynchus buccinoides. The sequence continues at coordinate 10,214,317 of CM065692.1, forward strand.
ACACATAGTTAGGGAACATGTAGAGACGGGGATGTACACAGACCGGGACACATAGAGATGGAGCATGTAGAGACGGGGATGTATACAGACGGAGACACATAGAGATGGAACACAATGACGGGGACACATAGTTAGGGAACATGTAGAGACGGGGATGTACACAGACCGGGACACATAGAGATGGAGCATGTAGAGACGGGGATGTATACAGACGGAGACACATAGAGATGGGGACACAATGACGGGGACATATAAAGACGGGGACACATAGTTAGGGAACATGTAGAGACGGGGATGTACACAGACCGGGACACATAGAGATGGAGCATGTAGAGACGGGGATGTATACAGACGGAGACACATAGAGATGGAACACAATGACGGGGACACATAGTTAGGGAACATGTAGAGACGGGGATGTACACAGACGGGGACACATGGACACGGGGACACATAGAGACGGGGGCACATCGCGTTGATCCCGATCTTGACAGACGTGCATTGCATAGCTGCAAGGTGGCAGCAGACTTTCTCTCCATGGGAACTGGAACCACTGCACTGCTCTGGCACCATAGAATCTCCAAGACAAGACACGTGCCTGGCGGGCTGCACAGCAAAGCGCAAATCACTTAACCCCCCACCCCCACCCCCTCCAAATCCACATCCACCCCCTACTCATCAGATCCTACCTCCCCCTCCTCTCTCTCTCTCCCTCTCTCTTTCACTCTGTCTCTCTCTCTATATATATATCTCTCTCTCTATCTCTCTCTCTATCTCTCTCTACTTCCCTCTCTCCGTCTTATTCGATCTGTGCCCATTTTTCTGCAACTTGCGTGCATTTATCTCGACCGAAATAGGAGCGTGGGATTTCGTTGACAACAGTTTGGCTATTTGCTTTCCTAAGTTGACAATCTTCTTCTTTTTCCTTCTCTTCTTCTTCTTCTTCTTCTTCTTCTTCTTCTTCTTCTTCTTCTTCTTCTTCTTCTTCTTCTTCTTCTTCTTCTTCTCTTTCTTGTTCCTGTTCCTGTTCTTTTTTTTTTCTTTCTTTCTTTTTCTTCTTCTACTCCTCCTCTTTCTTCTTCTTTTGTTCTCTTCTTCTTTCTCTTATTCTTCTTTCTTCTCCTCCTCCTCCTCCTCCTCCTCCTCCTCCTCCTCCTCCTCCTTCTTCATCTTCTTCTTCATCTTCTTCTTCTTCTTCTTCTTCTTCTTCTTCTTCTTCTTCTTCTTCTTCTTCTTCTTCTCCTCCTCCTCCTCCTCCTCCTTCTTCTTCCTCTTCTTCCTCATCATCGTTGTAGTCGTTGTCGTTGTCTTCAGATTATTATTCTTTGTTTTGTTGTTATTGTACTGTGCTGTATAATTATATACTGGGGGAATAATCCATCAAGCAAACATACATTCAACTACGTCAACTCATCGCGTGGTGCAGAACATGAGGACTACGCAATTCTACTTTACTAATAAGAATAAACATTCTGAGCGATTCCTCGTGCGTATTTATGTGCACTCATTACGCTCTGTTTGTCATGGACGTAAAGTCACTTCAGAAAATAAATGTTTTCTGAGAACAAACGAAAACCTCGTAGCAAATTCTAGATTAGTTTCAAATGAAAAACAAATACATACAGAATGGATGGGAGATGACATAGGACTAGTATCTGCCTGCGTCATTTTATTCGAACGCTTGATGACATCATGTTTAAGCAGGAACAAGACAAATAGTTAAGATTATAAGGAACATGGGTTACAATCGATTGTTGCATTACAGTAAATAAATGTTAAAAAAAATGTTTAACCCTTTCACCGGCAGCAAGTTTCAGCCAGAAATGTCCGTCAAAATTACCTGGGTGAAGAAAAGTGGCATGGTCTGCAATACTGTGAATCCCCCCTGTGACATGTATCGATTCAATTTAGGCCTTTCCTTGTCTCCCAAAATTAACAACATAAGGTCCTTGGATAACATATCCTAATGTCATGCGTTTTAGTGACGTGGATGTTAAAACCCTTTCATCGCCACTGTCGCCTCTTGGCACCACAATGATTCGACACCCATGTCACTAAAAGGCATCAAATGAGGGTCTGGTATCCAGTGACCTTATGTTCTTAATTTTGGGAGGTAAGGACAGGCCCCTATTTTATGCACGTCACAGAGGAATCCCCAATATTGCAGACAGAATATTTTCTCTACCCGGGTAAGTTTAATGGTACATTTTGGCTGAGGAATGGCTAGCGTTGAAAGGGTTAAATCCGCGTGGTGCATAAATGCAACATTGGCGGTGAAAGGGTTAAAGCGTCTCAATGCATGTGAACATTGTTCACTTTTTCCCAATGGCAACACAGTGATAGCCAGTCATAAAATCACTGGCACAGCACTGTGTTGTCGTCGGGAAAGAGTGAAAAATGTTAACGTGTACACTTGTTTGCCCCTTTCCCCATGCTTCTCCGTCTTCGTCGTCACCAAACTACATGGAACTCTGGCACTGGAGGGACCTTCGAGTGCATTGTGATTTTCTGTGTGTAACACAGACTGCTCGGGCTTAGAGGCCTCGTTAGGCTTAGGCTTCAGAGCTGGGACTTATGTTGTCTGGTGCATGACACATGTGAAGACAGGCAGAACTGGTCATCATTTTTTTTTTGGGGGGGGGATTATTAATTAATCATATTTGACTGGTTGATTTATTTTGAGAATAGATTGATTTGTTTAGTAGGGTGAATAAAACCTGTGACTTGGTTCATATTTCGGTGTTTGTTTCTATGTTTTGTGTTGTCGGGTGTTAGAGTGGCTGGGGTAAGGGGAGGGAATACGTGCAGCCCCTTAAAGGGGCACCCTGACGGATGAGTGTTTGTAAGAAACACGTTGAGATCACCAGGAAAACATCATTTATAGAGATTGCAACACTCACTTTGCTCTGGTTTCCTAGAAATCAAACCGTCAAATCGTCGATTCCTCCTTGGCGGAGGTGCTGGAAGTCAAATTATTTCACCCAAAGAGAAGGCGTGTGCCGTCTCTTTTCTAATGGCCGCCAAATCGTTTGCACAATATTTTCGCATTAAAAGCCTTTTTTTTTTATTATACTTTTATACAGTTTATCTAATGGATTTTCGCTCACAACAAAGGAAATAGCTCCTCTTTTTTTTTTTACTGCACTACGAAAAAAGAAAACGCTTCAACCACAATGAGTGACCTCCACCCACCCCATCCAAAATGGCTACTCTCTCCGGCATCTCCGCCAAGGAGGAATCGCCGTTTTGACGGTTTAATTTATAGGAAACCAGAGCAAAGTGAGTGCTCCGATCCTTGAAAAGGCTGTCTTTGTGGTGATCTCGACGTGTTTCTTGCAAAAACTCATCCGTCAGGGTCCAAAGTCAAAGTCAAAGTAAGTTTATTTCCAAACCCCCCAGGGGGTACATGAAATTGTTACATAATACATGTAACTACTTCTAAATGAAAC
>CM065692.1:10220265-10230265 GCA_017654935.2 Phymorhynchus buccinoides
CAAATCATATCATGCGACCCGGCTTTTCAAATCTCCAACGGCCTCCCCTCAAATCTCAGGCCAACTAGTAGTAATAATAAACTTATAATTTAGCCATTTTCTTCTATTTGATTGTCATTCTAATAATAAAATCTTATTGTAGTTATGCCAATCACTTTATTAGTTTGTTAATTAAGACATTGAATGGCTGATATATCCTAAAATCTGGCAATCTAACCGGCCAAGTTATGTCACCTCTTATCTCTATAAAGCCTATTTGATCAAAGCCATCCTTTCATAATGTTGTTACTAAACAACTCTTTCAATGTCCTACATACAAAGTAGCTACTTTATTTGACGTCAAAACAGAACATTGACGAAAGCTACACCGACGCTGTGTCAACGTCACAATCCGTCTGACCACCGGTGTGGACTCAGTCCTAAAACCGGGTTTTCGGCTAGCTTATTTTTGTTACTGGACATTGAATGCTAATTATATTTTAACTGTGTCATCTAACATAGTGACATAGTATATGTATGGAAAGGTCTTATTTTAGTGTATTAATCCATTATGAAAGATCGGTGTAATGTGGTATGAGTTTAGATAAATTAATTATTTAGTAGCTTGAACCTGTTTCAGTGGGCTCTAAAATACAAGGTTTTTCATAATTATTATATTATATAGTTAGATTTCCTTATTATATTAGTAGTCAGAATAGAGCTTAGTTCATCCTCTTTCTTCTCATATACAACATGCCAGGGTTTAGTGATTAGTGGCATAGATATCTGTGTTGTACAAAACCAAACAAACACAGATCTGGTCACTCTCGCCACCCACAGAGCCATTTTCGCTACATCCAGCGACTGCTGTCCTTGCGGTCCGGCTCTCGAGCATATATATAAAAAGTGCCCAAAATCTGGGTTCACACTTTTTCAATCCGGCAACAAATTAATAATTTAGCGCTAGGTTTATAGATTTTCGTCTGCTCGATCTCGGCCTGCCTTCTCATTCATGCTGTTGATGAGAATCTACAGTGACTACTGATGTATTTGCTGCACTGTCTTCTTTAGTCTTCCTATGTCTTCCTTAGTATTTCCTAGTACCCAAATAAACAAAAGCTAAACAACTGTCTGGTTTCCTCTATATGTTCCTGGTCTGTGCGGAGTGTGCCTATCTTCACCCTCCAATCCTTATCCCTCATCAACTCCTCCCTATCCTTATCCCTTTACCCCCTTACCACCCCATTACAACTGGCGCTGCGAGCAGGATTTTAGGAACAAGGGGAAACTCAGACAGTTAGCTAGGAAGACAGTGCAGCAGACCAACCTCCACCCGTCCTGACGTCAACATGGCTAACCCCTACGTTTACCTGCCCCGGCTCCCGGAGTTCTCTGGTGAGGAGGGCAGCGCAACGTCAGTGGACGACTTCATCAAGGAGGCGAAGATAATTCTTCTCCTTCAGCCGGTGGATGACGGGACAGCTGCCCTCTGGCTGATCGGCTCCCTAAAAGGCCATGCTCGCCGAGTGGTTGTCAGGCTGCCCGCGGCGGAACTGAACTCTCCAGCGAAACTTTACAACATCCTCAAGAATCGCTGGGGAGAGCAGCATGATGTGGTCAGCCTGGCCAAAACCTTTTTCACCAGAGAACGGGGCCGGGGGGAGCACATCAACGCCTACGCAGCAGATCTACGGCAGCTGTGGGACCACATCAATGAGCTGGAGTTCGGCATGGTGTCGGACAGGGTTCTCCGCGACGTCTTCGCGAAGGGCCTGCGGCCGCCATCCCTCAGGCGAGACGTTCGGAGCTACATCCGGCGGAACCCGAACACCACCTTCGAAGCTGCCCAGGAGGAAGCGCTCTGGTGGGTGCGGGAAGGCGACGGTGCTGACGACTGCAGCACTAGCCCTGTAGTCAGCACTGGCCCTGTCGCCTCCCTACACTCTCAGGTGGCAATGCTGACGTCAGAGGTGGCCACCCTGAGACTGGAGCTGCGGCAACCGCCACCATCTGAGCAGTTCCGGCACCCACCAGGGACACCACTCCAGGTCTGCCAGGTGACGGCAGACACCAAGTCCCCTCGCAGTCGACGACGGCGCCGGCGGAGACGGAAGACTGGCAGTGGCTGCTCACGGACTGAGGACAGGTCTCAGTCCTCGGCTACTGTCAGTCACCAACTGGCTGACCATCCACAGCCGCAGATCAACGCTGTGGCCACCACTCAGCCTGCGGACTTCATCCTCCCCCAGATGTCGCCAGAAGAGCTTCGTCGGCTGCAGCGGGAGGACCCCTCCATTGGTCCTCTCGCCACAGCCTGGCCTTCAACACCTGCTGTCTCCGATGACTGGCAGCTGCAGCTGCTGGTCCAGCAACGTGGCCGACTTGTCAGTCGGCAGGGCATCATCTACAGGCGGGTGATGGATCCATGGCGTGGGGCGTGCGAGCAGCTCCTGCTGCCCAGCAAGCTGCGCCCCCGTGTCCTGTCATCGCTACATCAACACACCGGTCACCAGGGCTACAAGCATGCGGAAGAGACTCTCCGGCCCCTGGTGTACTGGCCAGGAATGTACCAGGACCTGGGGCGATTCCTGGCTGGCTGTGACCGGTGTAGTGGGGTCCATCACCCCACCACATCAACAACTGCTCAGGGCGACCGGCGGCAGCAACCTCCTGTCGGACAGTCTGACGCTCAGGCTGCCCCCTCGCCATCCTTTCGAGTCAGGGTGCCGCATCGACCCCGAGCAACCGAGTCCGAGTCTGACTCGGACGATGGCTGGATCTTGGTCCAACGCACTAGGCCGAGGCCTGTGCCTCCCATGCTAGCCGTCCCGGGACCATCTGGACTTGACGCCGAGCCTGCACCACAACCACGACCCAGGACTGTGTTTCCTGAACCAGCCATACCGGGACCTTCCCGTCTCCAGGCTGAGCCACTACTGCGAAGGTCGAACCGTGTAATTAATATGGCTCATTAGATAGATATTAACTGTCGGTGACACTAGTGTTTAGGCTTAGTCAGCTGTGTGTATGAAAATGCTAAGGAATTTTTTTGTCATTATTAAGTACAGATATTTTTTCAACCCAGTTTAGAGTTTCTTGTTGTTGGAAAGCTTCCTTCACAAGAAATACTTTTCTTAATGTCCATCGCGGACGATGGATTCTTCTTGTCGGGGGGAGATGTGACAGTGTGCCGTATTCCATAAGGCCTACCTGTCACGCAACACTATTTAGCAGACGACAAGTGTGCCTAACCACTTTTCCAAATCATGCGCGCCTCGCTATATGACATCAAATCTATTTTTAGACATGTCAAAATTCAAATCATATCATGCGACCCGGCTTTTCAAATCTCCAACGGCCTCCCCTCAAATCTCAGGCCAACTAGTAGTAATAATAAACTTATAATTTAGCCATTTTCTTCTATTTGATTGTCATTCTAATAATAAAATCTTATTGTAGTTATGCCAATCACTTTATTAGTTTGTTAATTAAGACATTGAATGGCTGATATATCCTAAAATCTGGCAATCTAACCGGCCAAGTTATGTCACCTCTTATCTCTATAAAACCTATTTTATCAAAGCCATCCTTTCATAATTTTGTTACTAAACAACTCTTTCAATGTCCTACATACAAAGTAGCTACTTTTATTTGACGTCAAAACAGAACATTGACGAAAGCTACACCGACGCTGTGTCAACGTCACAATCCGTCTGACCACCGGTGTGGACTCAGTCCTAAAACCGGGTTTTCGGCTAGCTTATTTTTGTTACTGGACATTGAATGCTAATTATATTTTAACTGTGTCATCTAACATAGTGACATAGTATATGTATGGAAAGGTCTTATTTTAGTGTATTAATCCATTATGAAAGATCGGTGTAATGTGGTATGAGTTTAGATAAATTAATTATTTAGTAGCTTGAACCTGTTTCAGTGGGCTCTAAAATACAAGGTTTTTCATAATTATTATAAATATATAGTTAGATTTCCTTATTATATTAGTAGTCAGAATAGAGCTTAGTTCATCCTCTTTCTTCTCATATACAACATGCCAGGGTTTAGTGATTAGTGGCATAGATATCTGTGTTGTACAAAACCAAACAAACACAGATCTGGTCACTCTCGCCACCCACAGAGCCATTTTCGCTACATCCAGCGACTGCTGTCCTTGCGGTCCGGCTCTCGAGCATATATATAAAAAGTGCCCAAAATCTGGGTTCACACTTTTTCAATCCGGCAACAAATTAATAATTTAGCGCTAGGTTTATAGATTTTCGTCTGCTCGATCTCGGCCTGCCTTCTCATTCATGCTGTTGATGAGAATCTACAGTGACTACTGATGTATTTGCTGCACTGTCTTCTTTAGTCTTCCTATGTCTTCCTTAGTATTTCCTAGTACCCAAATAAACAAAAGCTAAACAACTGTCTGGTTTCCTCTATATGTTCCTGGTCTGTGCGGAGTGTGCCTATCTTCACCCTCCAATCCTTATCCCTCATCAACTCCTCCCTATCCTTATCCCTTTACCCCCTTACCACCCCATTACAGAAAGAAAAAAAGAAAGAACGAAAGAAAGAAAGAAAGAACGAAAGAAAGAAAGAAAGAAAGAAAGAACGAAAGAAAGAAAGAACGAACTAAAGAACAAAAGAAAGACAGAACGAACGAACGAAAGAAAGAAAGAAAAAAAAAAGAAAGAAAGAAAGAAGGAAGGCAAAGATGCAAATTAACACCCCCTCCTCCATTTCTCGGTTCTTTCCGATTTCTTTTTTTTCAGTCTTGCCTTTCTTATTGCTGATTGAGCACTTTAACCTCTGTCGTTTTATATATGTCACGTTAATTTTCATCCAATTAAGCAATTAAACATATGTATTTGCTTATAGATTTAGTAGAAGATAAAGGCAAGACGGGAAAAGCTCAATGGACCAAGACTGTGACGGGGGGGGGGGGGGGGGGGGGGGGGCGTTAATCTGCATCTTAACCCAGAAAGAAATACCTCGTGTGATTCTCAACAAAGTCACATCTTCATATCAAGAGTAAGCCATATCGTTTCTTGGTTTCTCCTGTTCATAGCAGACCTACCGGGAGTACACTAGTGTGATAGCCGCCTTGTTTAATTAAGATTTTATCAAAGACAGATTCGCTTCAACCAGGCTTTGTTAATTAAGACACCCCCCAAAAAGACAAACAAACAGACCTCCCAGAAGCCGATTATCTCTACTTGAAATTGCTGCGCGAGAGAGGGACTTAGAGGCCAGGGAATATGCAAATCGTGACACGTGCCGGTGACATTCTCATTGGTTTAAGGGAGAAACCCTACCCAGATTGTCACCAAAAATCGTTTTTTGGAAACTTAGAACACTATTGGCATGTGTGTCAAGTTCAATCATTCTAGTTTTATGTGCAAGTTACAGTTTTAAAATATTCAAAGTAGTTTTGGAGTTATAAGGCCCAAAAGGAGGTAGGGTCAAGTCATTTTCGGGCATTTTTCTACCCTGAAATCCCCCGAAAATGAATATTTTTACATGAGTCCATTTTGCCTCCTTTTTCACCAAAGTTGCACACCTGCTGCGCGTATAGCCAGTAAAGTTTATTGTCAACTTCCGGTAAAGTCCATGGGCGCTCGTGTTGTGCATTTGGTGTTGAAATATTGATTTTAGTGTTTTTTATTGATAGTGTTTGGAATCACCATGCCTACAGACAGAAAGTACAGTGGCAGTAGAGTTAAAAAACGTTCATTTCGTGGAAATAGATACACAAAAGTAAGCACAGTAAGTAAAGATTGTGTCAGTGAAGTCGTATCCCTTGAAAGAGAAAACATTCCACCAAGTGATGACAATGAAGCTCCACCACCAAAATGTTCAAAGACAGAATGTGCCACGCCCCCCTTTTCTCGATCAGAGGAAAAACTTCAGGATTTGTACAAAATAATGATTGACAGTGAAGAAGAAAGTGTTGATTGTGAGTCAGAGATAGAAAATGAAGAAGTTGATTTTGATCTAGAGACACCAGTAGGCTACAGGCTGATTGATATGGATCTTTTGAATCAAAATATTACATCAAAACTTGTTTGCGCCAACTGTCGTGAGCATGTGAAGTTAGTCGAACTGAGCAGGAAAGGTTTAGGAAGTCAATTTGTCTTTCACTGTGAAAACAAACAATGCAATTTTCAGACAGCATTCCCATCTTGTCCCCAGGTACCTGTTGGAAATTCTAGTGTAAATGTTGTGAACAGGCACGCAGTGTTTGCGATGAGATGCATTGGGGGAGACCTCGCTGAACTGAAAACATTTTGTGGTGTAATGGATCTGCCCCCACCAGTGCATAAGAGTAGTCACAAAATAATAAATGACACTATCCAAAAGGCAGCTACTGATGTGCAGACCATCAGTATGAAGCAAGCAGCTGCAAAAGAATATCAAAATGCGGAGGACAGAGAAAAGGATGAAAACCGACATATTGATGTATCAAGTGATGGTACGTGGATGACTAGGGGTCATACCTCCAATGTAGGGCTCACAACCACCATTGGTATGCATTCTGGCAAAGTGATTGACACCCAGTGTAAAAGCAAAAAATGCAAATCTTGTCAGTACTGGGAAAAACAGGATCCAAACACAGAAGAGTACATGAAATGGAACAGAGAGCACCCCACAGTATGCACCAAGACGCATGACGGATCCTCTGGATCCATGGAATCTGAGGCGGCAGTCCAAATTTTTTCTAGATCAGTAGCAAATTATAAATTAAGGTACACCAACTTCATTGGTGATGGGGATACAAATAGTTTTAAAAAGGTACATGATTCAAAACCCTACGATGATATCCTGATTGAAAAAAGTGAGTGCGTCGGTCACGTACAAAAGAGGATGGGGACACGACTTAGAAATCTGAAGAAAGCAACAAAAGGTAAATTAGCTGATGGTAAACCTTTAGGTGGAAAGGGCAGATTGACAGACAAAATGATAGACAAAATGCAGGTGTATTATGGAAATGCTATAAGGGCAAACAAGAATAACCTTGAGAAAATGCGCATTGCTGTTTGGGCTGTACTTTTCCACTATTCATCAAATGATGAAAATCCAACCCATAGGCACAGTTTCTGTGACATAGAGTGGTGCAAATTCAAGCAGGCTGAAAGGGATGGGACAGAATATAAGCAAGAGAATAACATGCCAAATGAAGTTGTGGATGTTATAAAACCTGTGTTCAAAGATCTTTGTAGGACCGAGCTTCTCAAGAAATGCTTGCAGGGGTACACGCAAAACGCAAACGAATCATTGAATGGTCTTATCTGGAGGTTTTGCCCTAAATCCAAAAACCATGGGCTAGGGACTGTGACTACAGCTGTTGCCTTGGCTGTGTGTCTTTTCAATGATGGAGCAAGCAGTTTGAAGGCCATTCTACATAGAATGCAAATCAAACCCGGAAAGTTCTGTGCGGAGTTCTGCGACAAAAAAGACACTGTGCGCGTTATAAACGCTAGTCGTCAGGCCCAGGCTGCAACCAAACAGCAACGTAGAGCTAGGAGACAAAGACTCCTGGGTCAGAATGAACAGCAGGCAGAAAGAGAAGGCCAGCCTTACCTTGCTGGAGCTCATTAGGACAGCACAAGGTAGGAAATCATGTTAATTTTCTGTCGTCAAAATGTTTGCGTTTTTCTGTGCGCTGGTTTACTTTCAACATCATATTTTGAGTAAATTTAATCCTATTGCTTTGAAATTTGGCATGCAGATTGCAGGGGCCAATACCAATGGTTGGTACTAGCATTGTTCAATTCTGCTAAAAAGAACTTTGTTTATCAATGATCATATGTGTGATCATCCATAAAACAAATGTTAAAAATCTGTGCGCGAGCTGTGGACTTACTTTTAACAGTAGGGCTAAGAGTTTAGTACCAATCATTTGTACTGTGTTTACATGCATGCACATAAAAGATGAAGCACTGTGTTTAAAAAATGTTTTCAAGAGAGTGATACAAAGTCGGTAGTAATTTTTATTTGCTTTCCGCAACATTTTTAAAGACAATTTTTTTTTCTCCTACTTCTGTTTATCACAGACTTACAAAAAACATTGCATTAAGAGTGTGGTGTCTTTGGCACATTCCTGCCAAATTTCATGGTGATTGGACCACTAGAAAATAAACACATGCCATTACAATTTGGGTACCGAAATCTGGGTAGGGATTCCCCCTTAAGCCACGGCGCGTGCTTTTCCACACTGTTGTCATCCATAAGGTGACGGGGAAAATAGTTTTTGTAGGAGGGGGAATTGTCATGGCCTTTCGTGTTCAATGGATTTCCTGTCTTTCTTGTCTCTCTTTCTTCTTTTGTGCATCTCTGTCTCTCTGTCTCTGTCTCTGTCTCTGTCTCTGTCTCTCTCTCTCTCTCTCTCTCTCTCTCTCTCTCTCTCTCTCTCTCTCTCTCTCTCTCTCTCTCTCTCTCTCTCTCTCTCTCTCTCTCTCTCTCTCTCTGTATTATTTGTATGGTTTCCCTGTATGCCCCTTATATTATCTAAATATTCTATCCCAATGTTAATCTGCCCCTTATTTTATTGTATTTGTTCGGATTGGGCCGGAGGCCAGTGTTATTATGTGCATGCATTTTGTGCTTTTCGTGACTGGTGATATGAGCTTGTTTGGCTTTCGTCATTAAACATTTGAGTCATTGAATCATTGAGTCTCTCTCTCTCTCTCTCTCTCTCTCTCTTTGTCTCTCTCTCTCTCTCTCTCTCTCTCTCTCTCTCTCTCTCTCTCTCTCTCTCTCTCTCTCTCTCTCTCTCTCTCTCTCTCTCTCTCTCTCTCTCTCTCTCTCTCTCTCTCTCTCTCTCTCTCTCTCTCTCTCTCTCTCTCCCTCAGTGCCAATGAGCAAGTATAAGAATATAAGCTAAATGTTTCCACTGAAATCAAACTTTGCAGGAAACGCTCTTCTTGAAACGCTCACACTACTTGACAGCACTCTTATCCAATCATCAAAAGGGGGCGTTCCCGGTCATGTGGCGAGATGGCAAGGCAAGGCAAGGCAATAAATTTATTTCATACCCCATTTGGGCACAGAAATATAAAAACATACACACATAAATAAATTTCCAAGAATCAACCCAAGAGTGATGTCCAAAATCATTTCAAAGAAAACCCATACCATAATCTTACAAATAATGTAATGTATTACTAAATTAAAACCAAAATGGGAAAAAGACATGATTAACAGCATTTATCTGAAAGAACCGTTAACAACTGTAATGAAGTGCTTTAGTTTGAGTAATATTTTCTTATTTTTTGTAGAGAACAAAGCTTTGAATTTATAAGCATTAGGGCGAGTAAAAAAATACTTAGGGAGGTACCTTCTCCTGTCAGTGTCAAAGAAAGGACAAACAAATAAGTAGTGAAACTCATCTGCCACATCATGTACATTACATTTTTCACAAATTCTTTCATGTCTGGGTGTACCAGTATAACGCAACGTGTTCACAGGCAAGTTATTATTAGTAGTTCTGAATTTTAACACAGTAATCATATAGCTATATGGCAATGGCGAAATGGCGAATCGATACCCACCCATCTTTATTATACCCATGAACAGTTTCATCGCTTGGCCAGTTGGTTGCATAGCGAGGTGGCGCAGTGGGTGGATGCCTGGTGCCTGCATACGGGGAGCTGGACGACCCCGACCCCTCCACGAGTCTCTCCCACCAAAATAGTTCACCCACCTTCTGGAAGTTCTGCGCTTGTAACTTCCTTTAATCCGCCACTCTCTTTGACTCTGCCTTTTTTCCTTTGCTTTCTGTCATCTACTATCTTTCTGACTTATTGGCCCATTCTCCTGCCTTTTCCCTTTGCTTTCTGTCATCTACTATCTTTCTGACTTATTGGCCCATTCTCCTGCCTTTTCCCTTTGTTTTCTGTCATCTACTATCTTTCTGCTTTACTGGTCCATTCTCCTGCCTTTCCCCTTTGTTTTCTGTCATCTACTATCTTTCTGCTTTACTGGTCCATTCTCCTGCCTTTTCCCTTTGCTTTTTGTC
>CM065692.1:10235265-10239558 GCA_017654935.2 Phymorhynchus buccinoides
AATCTTCAGACAACTTATGTCTGACCGGTGTCTGTGACTGAAGTATTACTGCTTCCCCCCTGACAACCACTGTGAGTCTGAGAGAGAGAGAGAGAGAGAGAGATAGAGAGAGGAGACAGAGAAGATAGAGATAAGAGATGTTAGAGTCTAGAGAGAGAGTGAGAGAGAGAGAGACAGAGTGAGAGAGAGAGAGAGAGAGATACAGAGTGAGAGAGACAGAGAGAGAGATTAGACATACAGACAGATGAGAGACAGAGAGATTCATAATATATTAGAGAGAGCGTGAGAGAGGAGAGAAGATAGGGAATGAGAGAGAGAGAGAGAGAGTGCTGTAGAGACACAGAGAGAGAGAGACATACGGACAGAGTGAGAGACACAGAGAGAGTGACAGATAGAGAGAGATAGAGAGAGAGAGAGAGAGAGAGAGAGAGAGAGGAGAGAGCGAGAGAGAGAGCGAGAGAGAGAGAGGGGGGGAGAGAGAGAGAAGAGAGAGAGAGAGGCAATGGGATGATGGAAGGGAGGTTAAGGAGAAGGGAGAAGGGTAGTCCCCCTGATGCGGTAGAAAAAACAACTGGCAATGCAGTGCCCCCAAGGTCCAGCTCGTTTCATCGGGTACCGTACCACGAGTCGCGTCTTAAATTTTTAACACGGGTAGCAACACGTAAATTAGAATGCACTGCCAAAACGATTGGCCCCATTCCCATTTCCATCTTACTACCCGCGTTAACTGGTTAACAAGAACTCATGAGTACGGCGCCATCTTCAGAACACTTCATCAGATGTGCGTGTGAGCGTGTGCGTGTGCGTGCGTGTGTGTGTGCTTGTGTGTGGTGACAACCACGTGTGTGCGTGTGTAGAGAGTGTGTGTGTGTGTGTGTGAGAGTGTGAGTGAGATGTGTGTGTGTGTGTTTGTTGTTGTTGTTGTTGTTGTTGTTGTTGTTCTTCTTCTTTCTACTTCTTCAGAGTTCTTCTTCTTCAGAGAGAGTCTTCTTCTTCTTCTTCTTCTTCTTCTTCTTCTTCTTCTTCAGTTTTAAGTCCTTCCACTAAAAGTGATTCAGAGAATATTAATATTGTAGTGTGATGTTGGTGAGAGAGAGTGTGAGTGGGTGTGCCTGTAAATGTGAAGTAAGCATTCAAGTGATAGGATAGTGATGAGACGGTAGAATAAAACACCCTGACCCATTAAAAAGGTTAAATTTACATTTAAAGAATATAACCGAACAATGAACAATGCTAAAGAGAAATACTAATAACCTCATCCCCACCCCCATTAAAAAGTTTAAATTTACATTTAACGAATATAGCCGAACAATGAACAATGTTAAAGAGAAATACTTAATAAACATTTACAAACTGAATCAAGAACAGAATAATTGTTTAGAATACTGGGTAGAGACAATGGTGTCGATCCATCAGTAAAACCATCAATACCCGAATTCTTGAAAAGTTCTCTTGCTAATGGACAATGAATCAGTAAATGACTGACACTCAAGGATTCACCACACATACATTTAAAGTTAATACAATATTTTGTTTTAAAAGAATTCAAACGAAGTCTAATGGATTAGACTTTCAATCTCCCTGGAAAAGAAAGTAACATGTTTGTGTGATATTTTCTCATTGTCACTATCATTAGATTTAATACAGTTATTATAATATTGAACGTCTGAGTCATTCATTCAGTTTTGACATTGTCATGATATGTTTTGTTTATAATTGAGAAACATTCTGTCAGATCTAAAGGAACATTATCTTGCTACTGTTTAACTGTTAACACGGGTAGCAACACGTAAATTAGAATGCACTGCCAAAACGATTGGCTGTTTATTCTGATTTATATGTTACCACCCGCGTTAACTGGCTAAGAAGCACTCATGAGTACGGCACCAGCCTAGTTGTTCGTTCTTTCTCCTCTTTCTCTTCTATCATTTGTTGTGTTTCAGCGCAATTTGATGCCTGTAACTCCTAAATAATGAACACTAGCTGTTTGTTTTGTTAACAAAATACGCGATACTTTTTGTAATGCTAAGAAATATGCATAAAAGACTTTTTGTTTTTGTTTGTGGCTCAAGCCACAAACCTATAACTCACTTTGTCGGTCGGTCGGTCGGTCGGTCTGTCGGTCCAAAATTGTCGCACATATTGACAAAATTGTCGCACTTCAAATCGAGGCTGCACTTCAAATTGAGGCTGCTCTTTAAAATGATGTATTTTAAAGCGTACAAAATAATAAACATACGTAATACAGACACTACAACAGACACGACGAGTATGCGGTGCTTCTTTCGATGAGTATAAGTAGGATAAATAGTTTTTAATGTTTTCCAAAAGATATAAAAAGTTACGAAATGGTGCAGAGATAACATTCTGGTTTACAGATTAAAATTATTGAAAAGCCAGGGGAGGTGACTCATGATTGGAGTGGTAAAAATAGACCGCGTGCAACAAACTATTGCGATTCCGCGCTTTTTTTTTTTGGTGGCACAAGCCACAAACCTATAACTCACTTTGTCGGTCTGTCGGTAGGTCCAAAATTGTCGCACTTCAAATCGAGGCTGCACTTCAAATTGAGGCTGCTCTTTAAAATGATCTTTCGTTTTCAATTGTCGCACGCCACAAACGATTGCGAATCCGCGCTTGTTTTTTTTAAAGAGCACTTATGTAAATAAACTGGAAAGAAAATATAAAGAAGAGAAAGAAGAGAAAGAACGAACATTGAAATGGTACGGAAGTGTGAAGAACGCTGTTTTTAGGTGCTGAGCATTAGAGCGAGAGGGTGGCGAAAGAATCCAAGCGTTATGAGATAGAAACTGAAGGGTGCTGGTATATTGGACTTTGTTTCCTGACAGTTCCGTTGGCTTGTACAGACCAGGGTATTGAAAGGAAAGATTGTACACGTGACCTCTGTGAATGCCCAAAATGTACCAATTGGTACATTTTGGGCAACATTACTGCCCAAAATGTACCAATGTGCAATTTTGGTACATTTTGGGCGGACATGTTGCCCAAAATGTACCAATTGGTACATTTTTAACTAATAACCACACCCCCACACCCATTAAAAAGGTTAAATTTACATTTAACGAATATAACCGAACAATGAACAATTGGTACATTTTGGGCAGAAGTGGTTAGTACAAAAGACCAGTGGACATTAAAACAAAATATATTCAGTGTTTAACACTGTATTTGTGTGCTTTAGTTGCTTCCGTCATTTTTACAATGTACATGACCAGTGGTCAGCTGGAATGACCAGTGGTCAATGTGATGTAATTTCCGTATTTGATTCTGTATTGATGTGCTATAAGTGATTCTGTGCTTTTTACAACGTAGATGACCTGTGGTCAGGACAATAATGACCAGTGGTCAGTTTAATGATAAATCCGTGCTTTTACTTTTTAACTCTTTTTTATGTTATAAGTGCTTTTGTTCTTTTTATAACGTAGATGACCACTGGTCAGCAAGAGTGACCAGTGGTCAGTTTGATGCAGTTTTTATATAAGTCACTCATACTGACCACGGGTGACCAGTGGTCACTTTGATATAATTAGCAGATTATATATAACTCGTGGTCAGTTTGATGACAAACCCGCAATTTCATTAATTAACTTAGTTTTTAATAACGTCGATGACCACTGGTCAAAAAGAGTGACCAGTGGTCAGTTTGAAGTGAATATCATAACATCAGTTTTTGACTCTGTATTGATGTGTTATAAGTGGTTCTGTGCGTTTTATAATGTAAATGACCAGTGGTCAGACAATGACTAGTGGTCAGCTTGATGGAAAACCTGTGTTTTCGCTATTTCAATCCGTATTGATGCTTTATGACATACTCTGTGCTGTTTGTAACGTAAATGACCATTGGTCAGTAAGAGTGACCAGTGGTCAGTTTTATGTAAATTTTGTAGTTTTGTCAAGCAGATAACATCCCAATCCATTAAGGTTTTCCTTCAACCTTATAGTTTCTTCTTTAAAATGAGCAAGCATTGCCCAAAATGTACCAATTGGTACATTTTGGGCAACACTTCTGCCCAAAATGTACCAATTGGTACATTTTGGGCAACATGGTCCGACCCAAAATGGTACAAATTGCACAATTGTTTACATTTGGGGCATTCACAGACTTCTCTCTCTCAAGACTCAAAACTCGAGACTCAAGACTACGTTATTATCTCAAAAGTGAGAAATTGATTTGTGGCACGGCATAAACACATATACAATAAGAACATAATAATGAAATACCCAACACATCAAACTTTATAGGACATGTAAAAAGAAACCACGATTATTCAA
>CM065692.1:10240058-10247558 GCA_017654935.2 Phymorhynchus buccinoides
TCGCAGCCTACCAACCTTGCAAAGAATGAAGCCACCTTTCTGACTTCCCACTTGGAAGGTAAAAGGTGGAAGGGGGAAGTGTTCGTAGTGTTGTTGTAGGCAGTGAGAGTGAGTTCACAATTATCCCCACCTGTAGTGTTGGTGAAAGGGTGGGAGTAAAAAAAAAGTGGCTTCAGTCAGCTGCGGAGTGCGAGATCTTTGTATATTCAGGCTTTTTGCTAACACGTTCTCATTAGACGATTTTCGGACACACCTAGGGGAGAGCACTTCGTGAAAAATTAGAGTTGTTTACCTCGTTTTACTCGGTCAAATACCATAGCAACCATTGCGACAATGCAACGATGGCGTCGAAGCTTGAAACCGCAGGATTTGAGTCCAGCGACTTGCAAACATTTTTTTAAAGAAACATTAGGAGTGGCCAGTGGCCACAAACTGACAAAATGTGAGGTAAAAATATAAATGACATAATTTTTTTTAGAATGACGCACGTGTTCTAAGTGCTGTATGTTCTGCTCAAACATACGAGTCGATAGGCTACGAGAGCTGAATGGTAGAGTGACTTCCCCTGTTTGACCGATTGAATTAGGCAAGATCACTCCTACACACCATGAAATTACTCCCCCTTAATTCTATCCGAACAATTCCTATTTTGTTGTTGTTGTTGTTGTTTTTGTTGTTTGTTGTTCTTGTTGTTGTTGTTCTTGTTGCTGTTGTTCTTGTTGCTGTTGTTCTTGTTGCTGTTGTTGTTGTTGTTGTTGCTGTTGTTGTTGTTGCTGTTTTGTTGTTGTTGTCTTGTTGTTATTGTTGTTGTTGTTGCTTGTTGCTTGTTGTTCTTGTTGTCGCTGTTGTTGTTGCTTGTTGTTGTTGTTTCTTGTTGTTCTTGTTGTTGTTGTTCTACTTCTTGTTGCTGTTGTTCTTGTTGCTGTTGCTGTTCTTGTTGTTGTTGTTGTTGTTGTTGCTGTTTTCTTGTTGCTTGTTGTTCTTGTTGTTGTTGTTGCTGTGTTTTTGTTGCTGTTGTTCTTGTTCTTGTTTGTTGTTGTTGTTGTTTGTTGCTGTTGTTCTTGTTGCTGTTGTTCTTGTTGTTGTTGTTCTTGTTGTTCTTGTTGCTGTTGTTCTTGTTGCTGTTGTTCTTGTTGCTGTTGTTCTTGTTGTTTCTTGTTGTTCTTGTTGTTCTTGTTGCTGTTGTTCTTTGTCATTTTCTTTTCCTCCTCGTTAGCTTCAATTCTGAACTTCCCTTGTTAAACTCGAATTTTCTGAGATTACTTCATTCCCTCTTTTACATTTTGCTGAACTCGTTGTTGTTGTTTTGTGTGTGTTGTGTTGTTTTTATGTCTGTCTTTCTTTTTGTGCCTTTAGTTCGCTCGCTTGTTCTTCCTTTCTTTCTTTCTCCTTCTCTTTATCTTTCGTATTTTTCCTTCCTTTCTTTCTTTCTTTCTTTTTATTTCCCCCCTCCTGTTCGTTTTTCTTCATCTTTCTTTCTTTTTCCTTTCTTCTCCTTTGTATCTTTCTTTTGTCATTCTTTCTTTCTTTCTTTTTTGTCCACTGCTTCTTGGTTTCTTTTTGTTCTGTATTTCCTTTGGTCTCCTCCCGCTTTTCATTCAATCCATCCTCATACTCATTCTCCTCGTCCTTCTCCTCCTGCTCCTTCCTCCTCCTCCTCCTCCTCCTACTACTCCTCCTCCTCCTCCTCTCTCTTTTCCATTTTCTTTTCTATCATACAAGACCAGCATGGTCGATAAATCGAATAGAGATGGGAACAAATATATCAGATATTAGTTGCTTGTTTTTTATGTACCCTGGCTTAAAAAAAACCCTCCAGGGATCATCCCAACAGCAGAAGCATTTGAACACTATGGTACAAATGCACCAGCGATGGATGAGAGCATTACGTGTGTGACCGTTATTTGGTTACTACCCAGCCACGTAAACAGCCACACTCCGTCTTCGGGGGAATCAGATGTTTAATAACTAGACCTATGTATCAACTATAATTCTATGGTCAACCTGGCTCGCCAATTTGACCGCCAGGTGGCAACAAACTCAATAGGGGCTTATCTCGTGATGTCTTTAGTTGGGGGTAGAGAAGGAGAGAGAGAGGGAAGGACTCCTCTCCCTCTCTCTCTTTCTCTTTATCCCCAATTAAGAATGTAGAGAGGATTAGCCCCACTCGAGCGTTATGCCACCTGGCGGTCCAAACAGCCAGCTAAACCGCTCATTGAAGTCTTCAATATTGGGTCACAGATAGCAGACAGGAAAGGAGAACTCAAATTCGTCCCAACATTTCTTTCGTCACCAGTAGGCGATACAGGACACTGCCAACTCCTGTCACACATCCACAGGATCAACCTGTCTCAAACCAGCGAGTCCTTCGTGGGGATACCGAGGGGTCTTTTCTATAAATAGTTCCCCCACCTTCAGGAAGTTCTGTGCTTGTAACTTTCTCTAATCTGTCACTCACTTTGACTCTGCCTTTTCCCTTTGCTTGCTGTCATCTATATATTTATCTTTCTGCCTGTCCGGTCCATTCTCCTGCCTTTTTGTTTTCAAGAAACACTTTCAAAAGGATTTCCTCCAGCCGAAGTCGGAGGACATGCTGGGCCTAATTATTTCTTGCTTAGGCGCATAGCGGTAGCATGACGCATCTGCTCTCGTTATTGACAGGAAACTGTCTGAGCGATCGCAGAAGAAAAAGAAGAATACCAGTGGGTGTCCCTGTGGAACACAGACCCCGGAGCATATCCTACAAGATTGTCTCACCTGCCACGACAACCGTTGTCAAACCTGGCCGGAGGGGAGGGGGGGTTGATTCAAGAGAAGCTCCGGGGACCCACAGAGGCCCTGAGGAAGATATCCGGACTTCGCCCTCGTAGGGACTGCATTAAGGATCTAGGGAACAGAGAAGAAGAAGAAGAAGAAGAAGAAGAAGAAGGAGAAGAAGAAGAAGAAGAAGAAGAAGAGAAAGATGAAGAAGAAGGAAGAAGAAGAAAGAAGGAGAAGAAGAAGGAGAAGAAGAAGAAGGAGAAGAAGAAGAAGAAAAAGAAGAAGAAGAAGAACAATAAGAAGAAGAAGAAGATGAAGGAGAAGAAGGAGAAGAAAAAGAAAAAGAAAGAAGAAGAAGAAGAAGAAAAAGAAGAAGAAGAACAACAACAACAACAAGGAGGAGGAGGAGGAGCAGAAGAAGCAGAAGAAGGAGGAGAGGAGAAGGAGGAGGAGAAGAAGAAGAAGAAGAAGAAGCGTTTTGTTTATCCGGTTCCTTTCTCTCCATATTTTCTTACTGTTCAATCTCTACCTCCAGTTCTCTTCATTTGCTCTGTTTTTAATAATTTTTGTGTTGCATTTCTATAGAATTTATGATTTTTTTTTTGTTTTATTTGGTCGGGAGGTGATGGGTTCTTTACCTTTAGTATGGCCTTAAACGTATGCAAGCTATAGTATTGTTTTTGTTGTTCAAATTTACGCTTACGAGTCATCTATTACAGGAGTTTAGCTAAGCAGGTACCATAATCACGAGCGCGTCTTATCATTCAACGCAGGACGTAGCATGTCAGTTAGAGTAAACAGCCAATCCTGTGGGCAGTTTATTCTAATTTCCATGCTACTACCCGTGTTACGTGTTTAAGACGCACTCATGATTACGGTATAATACGTGCTAAGATTTAACGCGGTGACAGCCCTGATGCGGCCTTAGTTGTCGACGGGGCTATAATTTTAATCTTCTTCTTCTTCTTCTTAAGGGTGGACTCTGACGGATGAGCTTTTGCAAGAAACACGTCGAGATCGCCAGAAAGACACTCACTTTTCTTTGATTTCCTAGAAATCAAACCGTCAAAACGGCGATTCCTCCTTGGTGGAGATGCCGGAGAGAGTAGCCATTTTGGATGGGGTGGGTGGAGGTCACTCATTGCGGTTGAAGCGTTTTCCTTTTTGTAGTGCAGTAAAAAAACACATTTGGAGCTATTTCCTTTGTTGTGAGCGAAACTCCTTTTAATAAACTGTATAAAAAAAAAATAACAATTTTAAAAAGGCTTCTATTGTGAATATTTCGTGCAAACGATTTGGCGGCCATTAGAAAAGAGACGGCACACGCCTTCTCTTTGGGTGAAAACAATTTTGACTTCCAGCACCTCCGCCAAGGAGGAATCGCCGATTTGACAGTTTGATTTCTAAGAAACCAGAGCAAAGTGAGTGTTGCAATCTCTGTAAAGGGTGTTTTCCTGGTGATCTTGACGTGTTTCTTACAAAAACTCATCCGTCAGGGTCCACCTTTAAGGATTACGGTAGGGCCAGGATTCTTATAAAGATTTTCCCCAAAGTCCTTTGACCTTTTAGAACGCTTTCGAACAAATTAAACTTAAGAACTTACTGCAGAGACCATGAGCTGTCGTTTCTCAACTGAAACCAAATCGAAACACAACTGAATGGGGGAAAGCAAAAAACACAAAAAGGAGGCAAAGCCCTCAGTTCTAATTAGTCTAGGGGATTTGTGTTGGATAGTTGAAGCTGGGGTTAAACTAGGGACGCTGGGAAAGAAAGCGAAGAAAAGAAGTAAATAACGAGAGGGAAAGAGAGAGAGAGAGAAGAGAGAGAGAGAGAGGAGAAGAGAGAGAGAAGAGAGAGATTAGAGAGAGATAGAGAGAGAGAGATTCCCCCTGTCTAGAAACCAAATTAACACATACAGAGAGAGAGCTGGGAGAGAGACAGAGCGAGGAGAGGAGAGAGAGAGAGAGATAGATTAGAGAGGGGAGAGAGAGAGAGAGAGAGAGAGAGAGAGAGAGAGAGAGAGAGAGAGAGAGAGAGAGAGAGAGAGAGAGAGAGAGAGAGAGGAGAGAGATATAGAGAAGGGACATATTCCCATGTAATAGAAACAAAAAAGATTAAACGCACGCCGACCGCCCAACCCTCCCGAAAAAATTGATGACCCACACTACACATCCAGAGAGAGAGGAGGGAAGGAGAGAGAGATAGAGAGAGAAAGAAAGAGATAGAGAGAGAGAGAGTAGAGAGAGAGAGAGAGATAAGAGAGACGGACAAGGAACTCTCCATGTAATGGAAACAAAACGATAACCTAAAAATGAGCTAAATTGCACACACGAAAACACTGACACATAATAGATAGAGAGAGGGTAGGAAGGAAAGAGAGAGGGTGGAGAGAGAGAGCAGTAGAGAGAGAGAGAAGAGAGAGAGAGAGAGAGAGAGAGAGAGAGAGAGGAGGAGAGGGAGAGCGAGAGAGAGAAACGGACAGACTCTCCATGTAATATAACACAAAAACGACCAACAAAAAGAGAAATTGCAGCACACATCACACATACAGAGAGAGAGATAGAGAGAGAGAGAGAGAGAGAGAGAGACGAGAGAGGAGAGAGAGAGAGAGAGAGAGAAGAGAGAGAGAGAGAGAGAGATATAGGAGAGAGAGAGAGAGAGAGAGAGAGAGATTACAGGCAAACAACTGCAGAGAGAAGAATAAGACCAAGCTGCACAGACATTACAGAGAGAGAGAGAGAGAGAGAGACCAGAGAGAGAGAGAGAGAGAGAGAGAGAGAGAGAGAGAGAGAGAAGAGAGAGAGTGGGGGGAGAGAGACACACACACGCACCACCGAATTGGGAGTAGAGAGGGTCGGGGGATGCAAATAATCTTCACTAGTTATTTGGCATTTGGGTATCATGGCATTACTTTTATAGTCACAGAGACTCGTCTATATGAAATTCGGGTTTGCCCCCCACCTGGAGAGAGCGTCGAGGTAAGTGCTGCGCAAATAAACCCCTTTTTTTTTGCATGCAGTTTTTGTGTGACTGATGACGGAATAGAGGGTGGGGGGGGGGGGGGGGGAGGGGGAGTACATTTTGACCCAAAATGACAAGTGTTTCGTTGCCATTGGGTTGTTTTACGTTGCGTGAAATATGACCTGTGTTGAAGGTTTTGGAGGAATGTGGGGTCAGTAGATGAAACCATGGTGACAGAGAGAAGATAGGCAGACTTCTTCTTCTTCTTCTTCTTCTTCTTCTTCTTCTTCTTCTTCTTCTTCTGCTTTCTCAGGCAATATGGCCATAATGGGTAAGGTACATATGTGTCCGGTTTTCAGTTTTCACTGGTCTCCCCGCTGCGTACAGCCGACACGTTCCGATTTCGGAGGAGCTCAAAGGAGAAAAATTATTTTGAAGATTTTCTTTTTGAAAAAAGGCAGTAGAATGGGGGCCAATACGTCCGAAAGATAGTAGATGATAGAAAGCAAAGGGAAAAGGCAGAGTCAAAGAGAGTGGCAGATTAGAGGAAGTTACAAGCACATAACTTCCAGAAGGTGGGGGAACTAGTTTTACGAAAGAACCCCTGGTATCCCCACGGGGAGGGCAGACAACAACAACAAAAAACGTTTGAAAAAAACAACAGGGTTATTATTGCCGTTTGAAGTCACCGACACTGTCTAGTGATGCGTCATCCGTTACAGTAACCGGCATAAGAAGAAAGATGAAAGGAACATTTACTGGAAAACGAGAGTAGAGAGAGAGAGAGATAGAGAGAGAGAGAGACGAGAGTAGAGAGAGAGAGAGAGAGAGAGAGAGAGAGAGAGAGAGAGAGAGAGAGAGAGAGAGAGAGAGAGAGAGAGAGAGAGGGGGAGGGGGGAAGGAAAGAGAGAGAGAGAGAGACAGAGAGAGAGAGAGAGAGAGAGAGCAGAGAGACAGAGAGAGAGAGAGAGAGAGAAACGAAACGATTTTTTATTTATACAGGGTAATGAGATAAGCATTGTCTTTTTTTTTACACTCAGCCCTGTGGCCCTGAAGTACACATAGCCCTCTCCTTTGTTTTCTTTCTGTATTTAAAAAAACATTAAAATATGCATAATATGCTAATATAGAATAATAAAGGCGCGAATGAAACAAACGCACATGAACCAAGAGGTTGAGTGTGTGTGTGTGTGTGAGTGTGGGGGGGGGGTGGTGGGGGGTGTTGTTGAATCTGGCAGCTTTTGATAGTTTTCCGCTTAAGCTTTGTAAACTAGTTTCTAAAGACCCCCTTTTGTCACAAAGTGACTTTCTGCGCCGACTCCCCTTCCACATGCGCCCACTCCCCACCCCTCCCCCCTCCCCCCCCACCCCACCCCTGCCCCCCCACCCGCCCACCCCCCACACCCCTTGTGAAAATCAATCCCTGGATGTCGCTCAATGCGGTCAATTTACAAGTCCAAAACACATTGAAGACGAACATTATGCACCATAAACATTGTCTTTTCATCCACGTCACAGCAGGGACGTCTAGTGCGCTTCCTGATATGATCACAGTCAGATTCAAGACATTAGCGGAGAGGGGGTGGGGGGTTGGAAGAGAGAGAGAGGAGCTAGTCTCTCTACAGAGGGAGAGAGGAGAGAAAGGAGATAGCGTGTGTGAGTGTGTGTGTCTGTGTGTGGTAGTGTGGACGTTTTTTTGTGTACGTGTGTGTGTGTGTGTGCGTGCGTGTGCGTGTGTGTGCGTGCGTGTGCCTGTTGTGTGTCTGTGTGTTTGTGTGT
>CM065692.1:10260058-10262558 GCA_017654935.2 Phymorhynchus buccinoides
GTCTCATGGGCAAAATGAGACTGAAATTTGCTTCATTTAATGAGATAATTGGGGTGGGCTTCTTACCCGCCCATGCGCTTTTTACCCCGTCTTCCCCTACTACGTGAGATTCAAGGGGCAGACACACTGCATACGATGCGATCCGATTGTGACGATGTCTGTGAGTCACGATTCACGTGTGAAACACCTCCGTCTAAAGACAAAATAATTCTACTGTTTTCACTCATTATACTCATTATACACGACTAACATAAAAATGTCTGATACTAAAAACAAATACAGATTCGTGTACGGGGAACTACACTTTTTTTTCTTTTTTTTTCTCTTTTTTTTTTTTGACCCTCCACTGTCCCCGCCTGTCTTTTGTTTCTCTTTTTTTTTTTCTTTTTTTGTTTTTTTGAGGCGGCACATCTTTTTTTTTTCTTTTTTTTTTTTTCCCCTTCCCCCCCCCCCCCCCCTCCTCACTTCTCTCATACATATGTCTGTGTGATGAGCTAAGATGGACATTTCTCTTCGGTATAATTTAGTGTTTTAGTCTGATACACAAGTGTCTGGGTTTCTGTATGACTTTGGTGTTTGGTGTACTGATCATTCATACTCATATGTGTGTGTGTGTGTGTGCGTGTGTGTGTATGCGTATGTGTGTGTGTGAGAATGTGTGTGTGTGTGTGCGTGCGCGCGCGCAGCGCGCGCGCGCGCGTGTGTGTGTGTGTGTGTGTGTGTGTGTGTGTGTGTGCGTGTGCGCGCGCGCGCGTGTGTGAGAACTACACATATAGTGAGAGAAAGAAAACAAATAGTAAGATTTCATCTGATCCATTTAGACAGTAGAATTTCACTGTAATCATATCCCACAAATAACAAATTCGGATCGCGGTGAATCGAATCGTATGCAGTGTGGCTGGCTCTTCAGCATTCATGACTGTCCTTGCAGGTACCATGATGTCGGACGAGCTGGAGAACGAAGAAGACAAGGCGTGGTTGAAGAAGACAGAAAGAGCTAAAGACTACAACTTCACCTAAAGAGCCCATGAAATGAATTTCGGCATGACTGTGTCTTGCAGGTACCATGATGTCGGACGAGCTGGAGAACGAAGAAGACAAGGCGTGGCTGAAGAAGACAGAAAGAGCTAAAGACTACAACTTCACCTAAAGAGCCCATGAAATGAATTTCGGTATGACTGTGTCTTGCAGGCACCATGATGTCGGACGAGCTGGAGAACGAAGAAGACAAGGCGTTGCTGAAGGAGACAGAAAGAGCTAAAGACTACAACTTCACCTAAAGAGCCCATGAAATGAATTTCGGCATGACTGTGTCTTGCAGGTACCATGATGTCGGACGAGCTGGAGAACGAAGAAGACAAGGCGTGGTTGAAGAAGACAGAAAGAGCTAAAGACTACAACTTCACCTAAAGAGCCCATGAAATGAATTTCGGCATGACTGTGTCCTTGCAGGTACCATGATGTCGGACGAGCTGGAGAACGAAGAAAACAAGGCGTTGCTGAAGGAGACAGAAAGAACTAAAGACTACAACTCCACCTAAAGAGCCCACGAAATGAATGCGGTATGACTGTGTCCTCGCAGGTACCATGATGTCGGACGAGCTGGAGAACCAAGAAGACAAGGCGTTGCTGAAGGAGACAGAAAGAGCAAAGGACCGTAACTTCACCTAAAGAGCTCATTAATATAAAACGTGTCTGAGGTACCAGTCACACTGCATAGGATTCGACCACAATGCGATACGATTGTTACGATGTCTGTGAGTCATGATTCGCGTGAAATACTTCCGTCTAAAAATAATAATTCTACTGCTTTCGTTCACTACGCTCCTGTATACCACAATACACGAATCACATCAAATGTCTGATACAAAAATACTAGATATTTTATCAGATTCGTGTACGGGGGGGGGGGGGGGGGGGGGGGGGGGGGGGGGGGGGGGGGGGGAGGGGGGGGGGGGGGGGGGGGGGGGGGGGGGTGGGGGGGGGGGGGGGGGCGAGGGGGAGGGGGAGGGGGGGGGGGGGAGGGAGAGATAGACTACAAAAACATAGTGCACAAAACTAGTCGTAGGATTTCATCAGATCCTAGAATTTCACGTGAATCATGCCGCACAATTAAATGTCAAAATCGGAACTACAAACAAAAAATATAGTGAGGAAAAAAAACCTAGTAAGATTTCACCTGATCCCTTTAGTAGGAATTTCAGGCGAATCATGTCCCACAAATGACAATATCGGATCGCGGTGAATCGAACCGTATGCAGTTTGGCAGACCTTTTAGCATTCATGACTGTGTCCTCGCAGGTACCATGATGAAGGACGAGCTGGAGAACGAAGAAGACAAGGCGTTGCTGAAGGAGACAGAAAGAGCTAAAGACTACAACTTCACCTAAAGGGTGTCGTCCCTACTGCGAGCATTCCTACTGCGCGAATGGTTTTTTTTTAATGTGCGTGTTTGGAAGGACAGAAATGCAGGGACGGGGAAAGACAAAGAGAGAGAGAG
>CM065692.1:10265058-10280058 GCA_017654935.2 Phymorhynchus buccinoides
CTCCGTCTCTATTCATAGCAAAACAAAACAGGATGACACAGCCATACCAACTGTACTCCTAGTTCAACGCAAATATACTTTCAAAAGCAAATATCAAAACTATTGTTCATAATTAATAATATAAATAAAAAGCGAAAAATAAATTGTTTGCACCTTGTTGTAAATTTTGATTTGGGGGTGGGTGTTTTTTTCAATCTTGGATCATTGCGGTGGTTTTTGTGTGTTTTTTGCTATAGGGTCATCGCGGTGTTTTTTGTGGGGGTTTTAAGCTCCTGTATAATTATGGCATTACAAAGAAATTACATATTTTACTATTAAAAAAAAGTTAATAGGTGGTGTCTGTTCACTAAGCCCACTTTCGTTTAAACCGATCCGTTATTTTTCACATAATCAGTACCCTATCTTTCAAGATAACCAGCAGGAACCAAACGCAGGACATTATTTCTTATGCAAGCGCTTTCATTTTATTGCAAAACTTCATCAGGCATTTTCACACACTAAAAACAAACAATTGATAGTCAGCATCTTTGTACAATATACTGTCAGCATCTTTGTTAAAGTAATCAGTATCTTTGTAAACTTCAGATTTGATTCAATTAAGATTCAAGTTTCTTTAATCAGCCAATGCATCAGAATACAAAGGAAATCGTTTTGGTTTTGCACAAGACACAATCCAACAACAAGGAAAGCATGCACATGGGTGGACGACCAATATAAGAGGGGGAAAATGGTAACAAAATCAGATGACATCATCATGTATCAGTCTCTCCCTCAGATTATCTCTTTCTCTCAGACGCACACCTACACATACACCAACACACACACACACACACACACACACACACACACACACACACACACACACACACACACACACACACACACACACACACACACGTGTGCATACACATTTATACCAACACATGTCCCACCTCCTCACACACGCACGTACGCGCACGTACGCGTACGTACGCGCGCACACGCACGCACGCGCACGCGCACGCACACACACGCACACGCACGCGCACGCACGCACACACACACACGCACACGCACACGCACGCGCACGCACACACACACACACACACACACACACACACACACAACAACAACAACAACAACAACAACAACAACAACAACATATAACAACAACATACAGCATTTATACAGCGCTGAATCTTGATAGAAATCAAATCAAAGCGCGCACACACGTTATCATTCATAACGCATTCAAACACAAATGCAATACAAAGCGAACACACACATGTGACGCAAATGGCATGCAGCAGAAACAGACCTAAAGGCAAGAGAGAGAAGAGAAAGAGAGTGGAGCCTCAATGACGGGGGAACAGGTAGGTTTTGAGGTTAGATTTGACAGCAGAGAGGGTTGGTCGCTGACGGAGGGAAAGAGGGAACATACACACACACACGGACGCACACACGCACACACGGACGCACACGCACGCACACAAACACACACACACACACACACACACACACACACACACACACACACACACACACACACACACACACACACACACACACACACACACACACACGGACAGACAGAGAAACGCACATCCCTCCTACCCATTCCAATGTACTCCCGTTCTGTTAGACCTGAGAGTACAAAAAAGGTGAGGGGAGGAGAGAAGCGAACTATATTCCGTGTGCAGAAAAGAACTTCGGGAGGGAAAAAAGCGGGCAAAACGTGGCAACACGAAAACAGATAATGCTGACTGAACAAAAGCAGAAAACTGTTGCTAAATCTGTCTTGAAATTCTTCTTCTTCTTCTTCTCTGTCTCTCTCTCTCTCTCTCTCTCTCTCTCTCTCTCTCTCTCTCTCTCTCTCTCTCTCTCTCTCTCTCTCTTCTCTCTCTCTCTCTCTCTCTCTCCTCTCTCTCTCTCTCTCTCTCTCTCTCTCTCTCTCTCTCTCTCTCTCCTCTCTCTCTCTCTCTCTCTCTCTCTCTCTCTCTCTCTCTCTCTCTCTCTCTCTCTCTCTCTCTCTCTCTCTCTCTCTCTCTCTCTCTCTCTCTCTCTCTCTCTCTCTCTCTCTCTCTCTCTCTCTCTCTCTCTCTCTCTCTCTCTCTCTCTCTCTCTCTCTCTCTCTCTCTCTCTCTCTCTCTCTCTCTCTCTCTCTCTCTCTCTCTCCTCTCTCTCTCTCTCTCTCTCTCTCTCTCTCTCTTCTCTCTCTCTCTCTCTCTCTCTCTCTCTCTCTCTCTCTCTCTCTCTCTCTCTCTCTCTCTCTCTCTCTCTCTCTTCTCTCTCTCTCTCTCTCTCTCTCTCTCTCTCTCTCTCTCTCTCTCTCTCTCTCTCTCTCTCTCTCTCTCTCTCTCTCTCTCTCTCTCTCTCTCTCTCTCTCTCTCTCTCTCTCTCTCTCTCTCTCTCTCTCTCTCTCTCTCTCTCTCTCTCTCTCTCTCAAGTCCTTTTCCAAGAATCCAATATCTGTTTTTAGTCAACTCGCTGCTTCCCACGACGTCATGTCAAAGGACAGTGACACCATCCACAGTTTCGAGAGAGAAAAAAAAAGAGAGAAAATGGCCAAAAGCGCCATCTTCGATTTTAATGAGATCACGAAGGCTGGCGGCTCTGAAAGTTGTCGTTTTATCCACCTTAACTGTAGTTATTGATTTGTGTGGACTTTGGCAAAAGCGTGATTAACCCACATTCCATTTTACGGTAGAGCTTTCCCTTAATTAAACTGCTCAAGGAAATAAAGGATAGTTCGGTTTTAATTCACCTTCTTGTTCTTGTTCTTCTTCTTCTTGTTCTTCTTCTTGTTCTTCTTCTTCTTCTTCTTCTTCTTCTTCTTCTTCTTCTTCTTCTTCTTCTTCTTCTTCTTCTTCTTCTTCTTCTTCTTCTTCTTCTTCTTCTTCTTCTTCTTCTTCATCTTCTTCTTCTTCTTCTTCTTCTTCTTCTTCTTCTTCTTCTTCTTCTTCTTCTTCTTCTTCTTCTTGTTCTTCTTCTTCTTCTTCTTCTTCTTCTTCTTCTTCTTCTTCTTCTTCTTCTTCTTCTTCTTCTTTCTTCTTCTTCTTCTTCTTCTTCTTGTTCTTCTTCTTCTTCTTCTTCTTCTTCTTCTTCTTCTCTTCTTCTTCTTCGTCTTCTTCTTCTTCTTCTTCTTCTTCTTCTTCTCTTCTTCTTCTTCTTCTTCTTCTTCTTCTTCTTCTTCTTCTTCTTCTCTTCTTTCTTCTTCTTCTTCTTCTTCTTCTTCTTCTTCTTCTTCTTCTCTTCTTCTTCTTTCTTCTTCTTCTTCTTCTTCTTCTTTTCTTCTTCTTCTTCTTCTTCTTTTCTTCCAGTAAGTCGCCAAAGTCATTATTGACCATAATTGTAATTGGCTTGGGTGAGGTCATTTCTCACAGTGGGATGTTGGGATGTTGTCCTATGTATCTACATTTATTTGTCCCAAGCTTTCCAGTGCATGCAAACATGCTCTCTCTCTCTCTCTGTGTCTCTCTCTCTCTCTCTCTCTCTCTCTCTCTCTCTCTCTCTCTCTCTCTCTCTCTCTCTCTCTCTCTCTCTCTCTCTCTCTCTCTCTCTCTCTCTCTCTGTCTATCTATCTATCTATCTATCTATCTATCTCGTGTGGATAAGCCAGAGGTTTTATAATAAAGGCTTAAACTTCGCGTGTTTCTCTCGCGCATTCTCATCAAAGGGGAATAACTTGCCTTTTCAGATCAGCCATGCCACAATGGTTTCATCCCCTCCGTTATTAGAAATACTGTTCGTAATACATTCGTGGCACATTGTAGGCCTATTGTTTTGCATTGTGTCTGAATTATTTGTCTGTCTTGCAGCTGTGAACTTTTTGTCTTTGTTGTCACCTTAATTACTTCCCCTCCATTGTAAAGAAAGTCATTTGCATGAGAAATAACTTGCAGCTGTACAGTTTTTTTCTTGCAGCTGCTGCACATGAACAATAATTATTTTCCCTTCCATTATGATGAGAAAGACTTGCTCACGAGAGAAGTTGGTAGCCTAATCGTACCGTGTTGTAATCGTCCTTCTTGCAGCTGCTGCAAAACTGTCTGTCTTTCTTCCTTGCAGCTGCTGCTCATGAAAATATTTCCCCTTCCATTATGATGAGAAAGAC
The DNA here is from genome assembly GCA_017654935.2 of Phymorhynchus buccinoides. Lineage (NCBI taxonomy): Eukaryota > Metazoa > Mollusca > Gastropoda > Neogastropoda > Raphitomidae > Phymorhynchus > Phymorhynchus buccinoides. The sequence continues at coordinate 10,269,152 of CM065692.1, forward strand.
TTGTTCACGAGACGTTGGTAGCCTAATCATAATTATCGTGTTGTAATTGTCCATCTTGTAGCTGCAGCAAAACTGTCTGTCTTTTGTCCTCTCAGCTGCTGCACGTGAAGTACCTGCTGCAGCTGCTGCACGAGGTGAGGCTGCATCTCCGTCAGCGGGGCAACATCAATCGTGCCTCCACGTCCATCGGGCACCAGATCACCATCTGCGGGGACCTGCACGGGAAGCTGGACGACCTCTACATGATCTTCCACAAGGTACACAGGGCAATACAGTACAGTACAGTTTGATGTGATACAATACAGTACAATACAGTACAGTACAATTCAGTTCAATATGATGTGATACAGTACAATACAATACAACACAATACAATGCAATTCAGTTCAATATGATGTGATACAATACAATACATACAATACAATACAATACAATTCAGTTCAATATGATGTGATACAATACAATGCAATGCAATACAATACAATGTAATACAATACAGTACAACACAATGCAATGCAATACAATGCAATACAATACGGTACAATACAGTACAATACAATGCAATGCAATACAATACAATACAATACAATGCAATGCAATACAATACAATACAGTACAATACAATGCAATGCAATACAATACAGTACAATATAGTGCAATGCAATGTAATGCAATACAATACAGTACAATGCAATGCAATGCAATACAATACAATATAATGCAATACAATACAATACAATATAATACAATACATGTACAATACAATACTCTCTCTCTCTCTCTCTCTCCCTCTCTCTCTCTCTCTCTCTCTCTCTCTCTCTCTCTCTCTCTCTCTCTCTCTCTCTTCTCTCTCTCTCTCTCTCTCTCTCTCTCTCTCTTTCTCTCTCTCTCTCTCTCTCTCTCTCTCTCTCTCTCTCTCTCTCTCTCTCTCTCTCTCTCTCTCTCTCTCTCTCTCTCTCTCTCTCTCTCTCTCTCTCTCTCTCTCTCTCTCTCTCTCCGTTGTGTCCAGAACGGGCTCCCCTCCGTGGACAACCCCTACGTGTTCAACGGAGACTTCGTGGACCGCGGAGGCCACTCCATCGAGGTGGCCTCCCTGCTCTTCGCCTGCTTCCTGGTGTCGCCCAACGAGGTCTACCTCAACCGTGGCAACCACGAGGATCACCTCATGAACATCAGGTCAGAAATGCTGCCTTTTCTCTTTAATGAGCTAGGTGAATCTGTCCCAAAACACGAGCGCCATCTCATGAACATCAGGTCAGAACTTGTGCCTTTTTTTCATTCCTGCAGTGAGGTACGTGAATCGGTCCACAAATCACAAGAACCATCTCATGAACATCAGGTAAGAAATTGTGCCTTGTCTCTGTAGTGAGCTAGGTGAATCGGTCCCTAAAACACGAGGACCATCTCATGAACATCGGGTCAGAAACTTGTGCCTTTTCTCTGCTGTGAGCTAGGTGAATCGGTCCCTAAAACATGATGACCATCTCATGAACATCAGGTCAGAACTTGTGCCTTTTTTCTTCCTGCAGTGAGCGAGGTGAATCGGTCCACAAATCATGAGGACCATCTCATGAACATCAGGTCAGAACTTGTGCCATTTCTCTGTAGAGAGCTAGGTGAATTGATCCCTAAGAAACGAGGACGACCTCATGAACATCAGATCAGAACTTGTGCCTTTTCTCTGTAGTGAGCTAGGTGAATCAGTCCCCACACCACGAGGATCACCTCATGAACGGATCAGGTCAGAACTCAATAGAAGAAAATAATTTAAAGATGGCAAGCCATATAACCTTACATCCAGAATGTATGGACTTTGTTGTTGTCGTAAAGTACGTTTATTTGGCTTTGCCGTTGGGTAAGCTATCATAATGATCCTCATCAGTGGGTGTTAGGAGCTAGCTATCCATTTGGTTATACCAGGCAGCGGGATTTCTCCCTGCTCTTATCGAATTTTAACTGCCGTGGGATTTGTACATGCGTGAAGCGCGCGGGGCAGACTAGCTTCATGATAAGTTCCCACCCGAAGGACTCAACCTTCAGTTCGATTCTCTCGTCGAAATAGAAAGGGTGTGGCCGGGATTCGAACTCGGTTCACTCACGCATTGAAATTGGAAGGCGAACGTCTTAACTACTCTGTCCACCTTCCTTCCTTGATGAAATTCAATGATTAGTTACTGTGTCATGTCATAACATTAATGACCAAACAAATCAACTGTTCGATTAACATGATTCTTTATTAACTTTACCAGACTTTTTCACTTTTCCCTTTGTTTTGGCAGATACGGGTTCATCAGAGAAATCATGAAGAAATACAAAGTGAGTATATTGTGCAATATCGTTTGTCTCCTTTGTTTTCTCATTCTTCCCACTCCTATCCCCTCTCTTTGTTTGTCCCATGTGTTTATATATCTGCTTCTGCTTCTGAGTGTGCAGTCTGAGAGAGAGAGAGAGAGAGAGAGAGAGAGAGAGAGAGAGAGAGAGAGAGAGAGAGAGAGAGAGAGAGAGAGAGAGAGAGAGAGAGAGAGAGAATGAATGAATGAATTAATTAATCAATTTTACTTATAGATGGTAATAGAGTAAGCAATAACATGCTTTGTTACATCCAGCCCTCTGGACAAAATTCATATATAAAAATAGAAAATGGAAAACGAAATTAAGCACTGAGAGAGAGAGAGAGAGAGAGAGAGAGAGAGAGAGAGAGAGAGAGAGAGAGAGAGAGAGAGAGAGAGAGAGAGAGAGAGAGAGAGAGAGAGAGAGAGAGAGAGAGAGAGAGAGAGAGAGAGAGAGAGAAAACTTGAAAACTTTAACTTTATTTTTCAAGGATAAAGATTTTAGGCTACGCCTAGTCTTCCAATCTGTCCTTGAGAGAGAGAAAGAGAGAGAGAGAGAGAGAGAGAGAGAGAGAGAGAGAGAGAGAGAGAGAGAGAGAGAGAGAGAGAGAGAGAGAGAGAGAGAGAGAGAGAGAGAGAGAGAGAGAGAGAATGAATGAATGAATTAATCAATTTTACTTATAGAGGGTAATAGAGTAAGCAATAACATGCTTTTTTACATCCAGCCCTCTGGACAAAATTCATATATAAAAATAGAAAATGGAAAATGAAATTAAGCACATACAAAGTAGGCTAATATAAAGCATGCACAGTACATCCCTATATTGTAACACATCAATAACAAAAGCAAACCTATTATTATTAACTATTCTCATTATTAACATCCAAAATGTGGGAAGTAAACGCATACACACGGGAAAATAAAACCCAATCCTACTTTTCACACTCATCTTTAACATTCAGAAATTGAGAAGTGCACAAACATGGAAAAAAAGACCTCAATCATACTTTAGTACTGAGAGAGAGAGAGAGAGAGAGAGAGAGAGAGAGAGAGAGAGAGAGAGAGAGAGAGAGAGAGAGAGAGAGAGAGAGAGAGAGAGAGAGAGAGAGGTGGGTACATCAGTGTGCATTTATACAGGATTTCTTTATTAACTATCATCCGAAGTCGGAGTGTGGCTGCCCACGTGGCGGGGTAATCAAAAACGGTCACATACGTAACGTTATCATCCCTAGCAGGTGCATTTGTACCATAGTGTTCAAGTGCTTCGGCTGTTGGGATGATCCCTGGAGTCTTTAAGCCAGGGTAAGATAGCAAACAACAACAACAACTTCATTATCTGCAGTAGGGGCCAATAGTGAATGAGAGCTGCACAATAAATCGTTTTCAACAGTGTTGGAATATCATGGTACAGCTTAGTCTTTTGTGGAACACTATCAAGTCAAGTCAAGTCAAAAAGACTTTATGATCACGTTAGGTGAAATCACAGTGTGGTCTCGGACAAGCACAATACAAGCAAGGAAACACATTTGCATGCATTACAAATGGAAACAAAACTAAGGAAAAATGAATAACAAATCATGCTTCGCAAAGCAAAACAAAAAACTCTCAAATTATGCGGAGGGGAGGGGGGGTCATCTGCACTGACTCTAGTGCTGCAGCCAAAGGGATTGGTTGGCCTTTGGGGACCTTCCCCAACGACATCTGTCCACACATCCCTTTGGTCGACAGAGTGGGAATGTAGCCTGGAATGTACCCTGGAATCGTCTCTACTTCTTTCAGACACGCCCCATATGGTTATTATCTTCATGTTTAATAAGTCAATCTTGGTATATAGCCAATCCTTTCTAACAAAACTGTCTTTGTTTGTCTGTCGCTCTTCCCCCACAGCCATGCTCTAATAATGATACTAATTGCCTGAAACTAACGTGTATTTCTATCTTAAAGGTCTCTGTACACGTCAACATTTTCCACTCTTCTCCCACAGCGATACTCTAATAATGATATCAATTGCCTGAAACTAGCAACGTGTATTCCGATCTTAAAGTTCTCTGTACATGTGAACATTTTCCACTCTTCCCCCATGGCAACACATCGATGCTCTAATAATGACATTAATTGCCTGAAACAAACGTGTATTTCTGTCTTAAAGTTATGTGTACACGTAAACATTTTTCACTCTCCCCCCATGCCAACACAGCCATGCTCTAATAATGATATTAATTGCCTGAAACAAACGTGTATTCCGATCTTAAAGTTCTCTGTACACGTGAGAATATTCCACTCTACCCCATAGCAACACAGCCATACCCCCCCCCCCCCCCCTCCCCCCCTCATCAGTGACAAAAATCGCATGCAAAAAACAAAAAACCAAAAAACAAAATTGGGTGGCGCGCCTCTGACTGCGACGCTCTCTCCAGGTGGGAGCAACCCGAATTTCACATAGACGCCTCTGTGACTATAAAGTACCTAACCTAACCTAACCTAACCGATTGTACTCGCCCATCACTGTGTTGCCAAGGGGAGGAAGTAAAATACTAGCAACTTGTATTTCGACCTTAAAGGTCTCTGTACACGTCAACATTTTCCACTCTTCCCCCCATGGCAACACAGCGATACTCTAGCTATTATATCACTCGCCCATCACTGTGTTGCCATGGGGAGGAAGTAAAAACTATCAACTTGTATTTCGACCTTAAAGACCCACCACGTCACGTGTCAAAATCACGGGCTTCACGCGGTTTTCCTTCTTATAGCTGGTAAGAAATCCTCCTAGCATAAGAGGGAATGTGACACGTGACGTGGGGGGTCATTAAAGGTCTCTGTACACGTGAACATTTCCACTCTTTCCCCCATGGCAACACAGCGATACTCTAGTAACGATATCACTCGCCCATCACTGTACTGCCATAGAGGAAACGGGTGAAAAATGTTAGCGTGTATTTCGACCTTCATCAACGTTGTGTTGTTGTTGTTGTTGTTATTGTTGTTGTTACCCTTTCCAGGAGAATGCCACCAAGGTGGTTCGCTTGTTCGAAGACGTGTTCAGCTGGTTGCCCGTGGCAACGGTGATTAATGAGCGCGTGCTTGTGGTGCATGGGGGAATCTCGGAGCAGGTTGACCTCAATTTCCTGCAAAGCATCGACAGACACAAGGTCAGGAAAGTGCGTGTGTGTGTGTGGGGGGGGGGGGGGGGGGGGGTGGAAGCAATAAGCAGCTTAGGACGCACATTTCACCAGCCAGGGGGCAGTCAAACCAGTACGGGCTTAGCGCGTGATATTCTTAGTTAGGGGTAGTGAGAGAGAGAGAGAGAGAGAGAGAGAGAGAGAGAGAGAGAGAGAGAGAGAGAGAGAGAGAGAGAGAGAGAGAGAGAGAGAGAGAGAGGGACCAATACCCCTCTCTCTCTCTCTCTCTCTCACTACCCCAAACTACGAATATCACGGGCTAAGACCCTACTGGTTTTATTGCCCCCTGGCGGTGAAATCAGCGTCCTAAGTTGACCATTGAACCTTTCTCTTAATTCGTGTGCTGTAGAGTGGCACAGAGGTAATGCGCTCGCCTTGTGTGTCGATTAAGTAAACCCGAGTTCGAACCTGGGTACAGGGGATTTTCCCTCTCATTTTCCACTAGGCCTTGCGGTCTGAGCGTGGAGTCTTTCGGATGAGACGGTAAACCGAGGTCCCGTGTGCCCATGCACTTAGCACACGTTAAACCCAGTGGCACCTAAAAAGTTGTCGTTTGGTCCAAATTTACCCACCCACCCCCTTTCCTTCCTCATCAGTCACATACAAATTGCATGCAAAAAAAATTGGGTGGCGCGCCTCTGGCTGCGACGCGCTCTCCAGGTGGGAGCAACTCGAATTTCACAGAGACGCCTTTTTTTCTCTTTTTTTGGGGGGGCGGGGGGGGGGGAGGGCAGGAGAATGGGCCAGTAAGTCAGAAGAATAGTAGATGACAGTAAGAAAAGGAAAAAAGCAGTCAAAGAGAGTGTTATTTTTGAGAATGTTACTAGCATAGAACATCCAGAAGGTGGGGAACTATTTGCACGAAAGACACCCCCCCCCCCCCGTCCCCGGTATCCCCCACAGGGAGAGACTCGTGGAAGGGGAGGGGGCGTCCTGCTCCCCGGATGGAGGCACGAGTCATCCACCAGCGCTATTTCTGGTGTTGTGCCCTAGTTCTTTTGTGCTCTCCTTCAAGCGTTCAATGTTCTCCCCGTGGGGGTACCGGGGGTGTCTTTCAAACAAATAGTCCCCCCCATACACACACACACTTTATGGAAGTTCTGGGCTTGTAGCTTCCTCTCTAATCTGTCACTCTCTTTGACTGCATTTTCATGTTTGCTTTCTGTCATCCTCTAGCTGCGACGCGCTCTCCAGGCGGGAGCAACCCGAATTACACAGAGACGCCTCTGTGACGATAAAGTACCTAATACTAATACTAATACCTTTTTGACTCGTTGGCCCATTCCCCTGCCCTTTAAAAAAACACCCAAATCTTCCAAATACTGTTTTCCTTTGAGCTACTCCGAAATCGGAATGTGTTGGCTGAATGCAGCAGGGAGACTAGTGACAACTGAAAACCGGACACATACGTACCTTACCCATTTATGGCCAGAAGAACGCAGAAGAAGAAGAAGAATGTTAACTTTGATATGTGTGAGTAATTAGGTTTGACTAGGAACTTACTGCTGTAGGCCTACTAACATTTGTTATTGTGTATGGTTTGTTACTGTAAACCTCTCCATCTTTCCTGTGTTAGTTTTTATGCCAATGTGTTGTTATTGGATTGTGAGCATATTGATGTTAATTATAGTGCATGACCTGGGATAGGTGTTTACCCCCTTCCCCCGAGGATAATGTTTCACCTGTGTGTTTTTTATATTGGAGCACCCACAGTCACAAAATAATCATTTATCTTTATTCTTTTTGCTGTTGTTGTGTGTGTTTGTGTGTGTGCGAGTGCGCATGTGTGTGTGTGTGTGCACGTGTGCCTGTGTGCGTGTGTGTGTGTGTGTGTGTGTGTGTCCGCGCGCGTGCATGTACGTGACTGGGTGTGTGCCTGCGTGCATGCGTGCGTGTGTGTGTGTGTGGTACAGTTTGTCTCAGTATTGCGGCCTCCCGGTGCTATGAAGCTGACAGACACGGATGTGCACGACCTCAGTGACACCGACCTTCAGGAGTGGAAACAGGTCTAATATTGGAGCCATTTTGTGTATAATGTTGTTGTTGTTGTTTTCGTTCCCCAGCTTAAACACTCCGGGGGCACACCCAGTGCCATGTCAACATTTCGCATGGCCTTGGGTGGGAAGATTACGTGTATGGCTGCTTTCAAAGGGCCCCGCCACATGGGCGGCCATACTCCGAATTCAGGGGTCTTTCGTATAATCATATGTACCGTATTTGTTTTACGGACTATAAGGCGCTACTTTTTTGTTTCCCCCAGACTGAATGAAAATCCGTTTAACGTCCTCCGGTCTGAAACAGACACATATGGGACATTAGTAGATATAAAGATGGTGGGAACGATCCTGGGGACAATGCCCGGAGGCAGTGCAGCTCCTGGAAAGTCCCGAATTTTTAACGATACAGATGTATGATCATTCGTGGTGTTCCCAGACTGAGACCCCTGCGCCTTACAATATGACTAGTAAAATGGGGGGGGGGGGTGCGCCTTATAATCTGGTGCGCCTTATTGATATAGTCCCTAAAATACGGTAATTGAAGATTAATGCTAATGAAATGATTATTGTTTCTGTTAAGGCCTAGCCACACTGTATACGATTGTGACCCCAATACGATGCGATTGTCACGATGCCTGTGAGTCATGATTCACGGGAAATACTTCCGTTTAACTCTTTCAATGCCAATGTCGCATTTTAGCACCACAATGGTTTAACCCTTTCGCCGCCAGCCATTTTTCAGCCCCCAAAAATAGCATTAAAACTTAACTGGGTAGAGTAGAAAAAAATATTTGCAATATTTGGAATTCCTCTGTGACATGTATAACATGAGGCCTATCCTTACCTCCCAAAACATGGATGGTTAACGATTGTGGTGCATAAATGCAACATTGGCGGTGAAAGGGTTAACACCCATGTCAGTAAAAGGCATCAAATCAGGGCCTGTTATCCAAAGACCCTATTTTCTTAATTTTGGGAGGTAGGGATAGGCCTAATATTATATATGTCACAGAGGAATTCCCAATATTGCAGATTTTGATTTATCTACCCAGTTCAGTTTAATGGTATTTTTTGGCTGAAAAATGGCTGGCGGTGAAAGGGTTAACAAGCGCAACGCCGAGCGGCTGCGAAGTCCCTTCGCAGCATCGCCGAGCTACTCGGTAATCGGAATGTGTCGGCTGTACACATACATAAAAACGTATCAAAACAGCACGTAACTACATAAGAACGCATCAGAACAGCACGTAACTGAATAGTTTGTTTTTATAGATAGCCTTGGGGTTCGGACCCGTGATTTGAGCGCGCGCGATCATGCGCACACGAGCGCACAGAAAAATTCATGACAACTGTGTTATAGACCATTCATCAAGAAATGTTGTGAAAAACACTGCATTGAAATACATGCAAAACTTCGCGAGATATTAGCGACTATGTGTTTTGGGGTTTGAACCCCGTAACTGGCACGACCTTGACCTTAATGTAAAACTAAATACATCAGTGGATAGCTTGCATCTTGGCAAACTAGTATACCAAATTTGATGATGATAGACTGAATAGTTTTTTAGAAAAACGGACGGACGGATGGAGGCACGGAGGCACGCCGGACGGATCAGACAACAACAATAGCTCCCCGAACCTTCGGCTCGGGGACTAAAAATAGCGCTACTATTGTCGTTCATTTTGCTCACGTACGTAGACCGCAATACACGAATCAAGTAAAAATGCAGATATTTTATCAGAATCGTGTACTTATAGTGAACATAACTAGTAGGATGTCATCAGATTTATTTAGACAGTAGAATTTCACGTCAATCATGCCTCACAAATTACCAAACTCGGATCGTAGTGAATCGAATCGTATGTAGTGTGGCTAGGCATTGACAGAAATAACGACGTGATAGGGTAAGACGGGGTAAAAAGCCCATGGGCGGGTAAGAAGCCCATGCCAATTATCTCATGAAATGAAGCAAATTTCAAGTCACATTTTCCCCATGAAACGAGTGTTAATTTTTAGCGTTCGTCGCATGGGCAACATTTTACTGAAATTTGCTTCATTTCATGAGATAATTGGCATGGGCTTCTTACTCTCCCATGGGCTTTTTACCCCGTCTTCACCTACTCCCTTCTCAAGAAGGGGTCTAGGCCTATATCTGTATAAAACATTTCGTATTCGTATTCATATTCTCTCTAACCCCCCTTCTTCTTTTTCCAGTAATATCCACCTGCCGTTTATCGGCAATTATTGACATTATGCAGGGGTTCAAAGACGAAGATGCGCAGCACGGGATGAGATAGGATTTTATAAATATATTAGGTAATAGAAAAGCGTTTGTTGTTTACAGTGATATTGAGAGGATATGAAGAGAGTAACTTGGTTGGGTATTTATTTTTTATTATAAGTTCAGATAGGTATTAACTATTAGATAATCGTTTGTTGTTTTAAGATGATATAAAATATATGAAAAGATGAACTTGGCTGAGTATTTTGTAGGCTTGAAATGGGTGGGGGTGGGGGGGGAGGGGGGGTTGAGTAAATTGTCGTGAGATGCAAGATAGAAGGAAGGAATAAGTCATGCGTGACGCTCGGGACTCACATGATGCATGCAGAAAAAGATATCTGAGTTATGCACGACCGTTAAGCATAGGGGAAGACGGGGTAAAATGCCCATGGGCGGCCGCCGGTAAGAAGCCCATGCCAATTATCTCATGAAATTAAGCAAATTTCAGTCACATTTTGCCCATGAGACGAGTGTTAAACCTTTCATCGCCACTGTCGCCTCTTGGCACCACAATGATTTAACACCCATGTCACTGAAAGGCATCAAATGAGGGTCTGGTATCCAGTGACCTTATGTTCTTAATTTTGGGAGGTAAGGATAGGCCCTGTTTTATGCATATCGCAAAGGAATTCCAAATATTGCAGACATAATCTTTTCTCTACGCAGGTAAGTTTAATGAAACGTTTTAGCTGAAAAAATGGTTAGCGTTGTTGTAATGTTTAGCATTCGTCTCATGGGCAAATTTGACTTAAATTTGCTTCATTTCATGAGATAATTGGCATGGGCTTCTTACCCGCCCATGGGCTTTTCACCCCGTCTTACCCTCTTCTTCTTCTTCTTTGTTCGCTCAGACAGTTTCCTGTCACATGAGCGTAGATACGTCATGCTGCCGTTATGCGCCTAACTAAGAAATAGTTAGTCCCAGCATGTCCGACTTCGACTGAAGAAATCTTTGTAAGAATTTATAGAAAAAAGGCAGGAGAATGGACCAGTAAGATAGACTGATAGCAGATGACAGTAAGCAAAGGGAAAAGGCAGAGTCAAAGAGAGTGATAGATTAGAGGAAGTAACAAGCCCAAAACTTCCAGAAGGTGGGGGAACTATTTGTACGAAAGACC
>CM065692.1:10290058-10340058 GCA_017654935.2 Phymorhynchus buccinoides
CTAGAATCTTGAATGTTTTGCTAAATCGGTAAATTTTACATATTTGCTAAAAATTCCTCTTTTTGTGGCATGACATTCTGTATCCAGTCCCTTCCTCATGAATGCAACGTGTTCCCCGTGTTGTGATTTACTCAAAGGGTCTAAAAGCTCTTCCAGTGTGATGATCTCTTGTTCGGAACAGATGTTTTGATGTTGTGTATCTGATTTGATGGTCAAATTAATGTGATACACTCAGCAATATTACTACAATTTTGTGTGTGTGTGTGTGTGTGGATGGGGGTGATTATCTTTGCTTCATTTTTTATTTACGTTAATTTGTTTAATTAATGCACCTACTGAGGGGAAAATAATGTTCTTTCGTTGGTGAAAACAAAATGACTTGGAGAAAATAGAAAAATGCAGAAACAAAATGAAAGAAATAGAAAGACGACTGTGTCGCCGAGCGGCAGACATGTCCTTTGCCCGTTACCCCCCCCCCCCCCCCCCTTTACCTCCCCTCCTCCCTCACACCTTAGCCCCCGCCCTCTTTGCGTCCTATGAATTCTAAGTAACTCCATGCAGTGGGTCACGAGATATAAGAGGGTGAAGAAAAGCGGAGTCACACGTATGCATCTGTATTGTTACTAATTCGGGATTTTCCTGGTGTTGCACTGCCTCCGGGCATTGCCTCCAGGATCGTTCCCACCATCTTTATATCTACTAATGTCCCATATCTGTCTGTTTCAGACCAGAGGACGTTAATCAGATTTTCCTTCCAGAGTCGGAGATAGTCCTAATGCCCCAGCTAAGTAGATGATCAGCCTTGGTAAAGCCCATTTGGGGTCGACTCAACCTCTTTTGGGGACCGATCACTTTTGTCGACCATTTTCAACCACTCTTGTTGAACGTAGCAAGGTCTTGGTCAACACGTGTCTCCGGGCGTGCAACAAAAGTGGACGACAAAAGTGGTTTTCAAGGTGTCCACAAAAGTGGTTTTCAAGGTGTCCACAAAAGTGGTTTTCAAGGTGTCCACAAAAGTGGTTTTCAAGGTGTCCACAAAAGTGGTTTTCAAGGTGTCCACAAAAGTGGTTTTCAAGGTATCCACAAAAGTGGTTTTCAAGGTGTCCACAAAAGTGGTTTTCAAGGTGTCCACAAAAGTGGTTTTCAAGGTGTCCACAAAAGTGGTTTTCAAGGTGTCCACAAAAGTGGTTTTCAAGGTGTCCACAAAAGTGGTTTTCAAGGTGTCCACAAAAGTGGTTTTCAAGGTGTCCACAAAAGTGGTTTTCAAGGTGTCCACAAAAGTGGTTTTCAAGGTGTCCACAAAAGTGGTTTTCAAGGTGTCCACAAAAGTGGTTTTCAATGTTTCGACAAAAGTGGTTTATCTCGACCAAAGTGGTTGAAAAGAGTCGACAAGCATGGTTGGTTGACAGTAATGACTGAGGCGATATAATACAAGTGGCCTCTACAGCTTTACAGACTGCATTCTGAGTATGCCATAACCAACCAGCAGGCAAGTGGAACTTCTTTTTGTTGTTATTTGGGTTGTGTGGTTTTTTTGTGTGTGTACTCCAACATGATAGCTCTTATGAATATTAATATGCACACATAATGACATTGATATTTTGTTAGTGGGTTATTGGAGAAAATTTTTTTTTTACGTCGTCTTCACATACTTTCTGAACTTGTTCATTGTACAAATGGGTATAACTCTGAAATCTAAAGAGACAAGGCCCCTAATTACTTCCCTGTGTACTTTGAAAGAGTTGTGAGTGAAAACTGAAGGATACCACATTACCAATTCGATTCTAAAGAGTATTTTATTCTTCGTCTATATGTCTTTAGCGTCATGTTTTTACGTTATGATGTGATTCGTTTTTATCAAAGAAATGCTTGTTGATTTGGGGGGCCAAAACTTTGCTTTCAATTGTACTGAACCTGATTGAGATCTCTCTTAATTATCTTTCCTGTTGGTAGGCAAGTGTGTGTGTGTGCGTGTGCGTGTGTGTGCGTGTGTGTGTGTGTGTGTGTGTGTGTGTGTGTGTGTGTGTGTGTGTGTGTAGGGAGGTCTGATGTTAATGCCAACGCACGACCGAATGACAGGAACCACACATTCCAGATATATTTCAGAGACATTTTTTAAAACTTTAGTCCATGATTGTGTTTGACAAAGGGAAGTCAAGTTCCGAAATATATTACCAGCAACAACGCGGGTGTTCGGGGTATTTTGTTCATCATATTTCAGAAACATGTTGTGCTTAAAGTCTTTAAGTTTGCAATTTATTGTTTTTACTTTTTCTTCGTATATTTTGACGTACTAACGTACTTGTGTTGGGAGAACAGGTAGGGGAAGACGGGGTAAAAAGCGCATGGGCGGGTAAGAAGCCCACCCCAAATATCTCATATTAAACGCGCTCGTCTCATGGGCAAAATGAGACTGAAATTTGCTTCATTTCATGAGATAACTGGGGTGGGCTTCTTACCCGCCCATGCGCTTTTTACCCCGTCTTCCCCTAGTTCAACAGTGTATCTCTGGCTCACATTAACCACCTTAGGGTGTTTTTCGGTTTGTTTGTTTGTTTGTTTTATCAGTGCAGAGTGTTGCTTTTATTTGTTCGTTTATTTTGTAAACCTACTTGTTTTGTTTGTGTTGTGGTTTGCGTAGGCTATATTCGGAAAATGGATGTAGTTCTACAGAACCTGGGAGAACCTGAGTTTTAATTGTGTGGTTAGAGGATCTTCTGTGTGTGTGTGTGTACTGTGCGTGCGTGCGTGCCATATGCGTGCGTGCGTGTGTGCGCGTGCGTGCGTGTGTGCGCGTGCGTGCGTGTTTGTGTGTGTGTGTACGTGCGTGCATGCGCGCGGGGAGAAGGGGGGGGAGCGTTAATAGGTGTCTAATTCAGTGTGTGTGTGGATGTGTTAGTCAAGGTATAGGTGTATTAAATTCCTTACGTCTACTAAAGAAAACTAAGCATGTTTGTTCATTGACAATCATTGATGTATTAGTCAGTAATTTCCTCCAGTGGGGATGGGGGTGGGAGGTTTTGGCATGAAACCAAATTTAAATAAGGCTCATCTAAACAATCTTCTTGCCACATTTGCGTGCTCTTGATCTCAAAACGTTGTAAGGTCAATGGTGCTTTTTGTGAGTTTTCCAGCGTGCGTCTGTTTTCTTCACTATAAAAAGGCGAAAGATGTTCTCGTTTGTTGAAAAGAAACCAGAGGTTTTTTTCTTCACTATGAGAACGTATGATTCCACGTATGCATCTTTTTATGCGGCATCAATTATTGTATACACCTGTATTGTAAAAAATTCGGGACTTTTCTGGAGTTGCACTGCCTCCGGGCATTGCCTCCAGGATCGTTCCCACCATCTTTATATCTACTAATGTCCCATTATGTGTCTGTTTCAGACCGGAGGACGTTAAACGGATTTTCATTTTATGAGGTTTCTTTTTTCTTGTTATTTCCTTATTGTCTGTTGTGTGTGATAAAAGTGAGCATATAAAAATAGACACTGTGACTAGTGTGAGTAGTTTGATCTTATCCCGGGAAGACCTCACCGTCTTCAGGAACACCGTCCATAAGGGTATCTGACCGATTGGACGCTAATCTCACCCTCTCTAGTTTGATCGGAGCTTCTGATAATCTGAAACTGCTCCAAAATCGGAATGTGTCGGCAGATTGTAGCAAGGAAACCAGTAAAAACTGAAAAGGTAGGGGAAGACCATGAGACGAGCAGTCAAATTTGCCCATGAGACGAATGCTAGACATTAACGCTCGTCTCATGGGCAAAATGAGACTGAAATTTGCTTCATTTCATGAGATAATTGGGGTGGGCTTCTTACCCGCCCATGCGCTTTTTACCCCGTCTTCCCCTACCTGCCATACGGTCTGGGAACGCAGAAAAAGAAGAAGATAGTTTCTTTAACAGGAGAGTGGAAGGGTCCAATAATGCAGCAGTAACTGGTGTGGGTTTTTTTTTTTATAGGTTTATCCCCCTTGCAGGTAGGACGAAAGAATTTGGGCCATTTAAATAATAGCCTAGATTTTGGATTGCGAATGAAAGTTAGGTTTTACGTCCACTCGGCTGCAAAACAACACATATGGGACGAACCATCAACCAACCATCAGTCGATTTTGGATTGTTGAATAAACTGGTCCTTTTTTTTATATGACTTTAGCGTCGCACAATTTACATCCACGCTCACACGCATAATTTAGCAATCTAAAGGTCGCCTATCATGTCTGTACTTGCCTGATTGTGACAGGTGTGAATAGTCTTTTAAGTATCAAGTAAGTAAGCCTTACTTACTAGCAAACAGATATCATTTTTTTACAGTGAATACAAAAAATGCATAATAATGAAATAAGGGAAAGTAAGCTTTCTAAAATTAACTCCCTTCACCAAAGTTATTTTCGGCACCAATTCGCCTAGCAAAGCATAAGCAACAGCCACATTGAGACAGACCAAGGTTCATCATCAAAAAAGGATGACCCAGGACTGCCTGCCTATATGACCATCACTCGTACAGTACACAACAACGGTGGTGGGGATAATTTGTGCACATTCAAGCAAATCAACATTAATTCAAGAATAGCATAGCCTTCTAGTCTTGAATTATGTTACACTTAAGCAACTCGCGACAAAAACATGCATAGTCTACGTCACCGCTCCACCTTCTAATCATTCATCATGGGTGATATGAATGAATGATTGGAAGGTGAAGCGGTGATGTATGGCGGGGGGGTGGTGTGAAGACTACTCATTACAAATGTGTTTAAATGTTGAGCCCTGTTTCATGTTGTAATTAAATTGTTGCACATTTATTTTCATTTATTTTACACGGTGGAAAACAATTTTGCATTTGCATTTGCACCCATGGACAATAAACGATCTTATCTTTCGTGTGGTATATATGCATGCACACATGGGAATTCATGTTTTAGGTATAAAAATCCCCGCTACAAGCCATATATGTTGCCCTTTTTCAACAATGGAGCCTTTTTTTCCTCCCGCCTTCTGATAACCTTGGTTTGAACAGAATATCACACTTAAGCCTAATTGCTTTAGATATTTAATTTTCATTATGATTTTAGCGTGGTGCATGCGATAAGCAAGATGTGCCACCCCCCATGCATTTCTCGGTTAATTGTATTTTTGCGTTTTTGCCTTTCTTACCATACATAAAGCTGTATTTTAGGAACATTTTTAGCTAATTACCTTTTTGGAATACTAACCCTAACCCTAACCCTACCCCTAAACCTAACCCTACCCCTCACTATGTACTGCAGTACACCGCGATTTGTCACAGTTGTGGTTCGTTGCGTTTTTCCCGTCTTATACGGTGGGGGGTAGGGTTAGGGTTAGGGCTAGGGTTAGGGTTAGGGTTAGTATTCCAAAAAGGTTATTAGCTAAAAATGTTCCTAAAATACAGCTTTATGTATGGTAAGAAAGGCAATAACGGAAAAATACAATTCACCGAGAAATGTAGGGGGGTGGCACATCTTGACCCGCTTTACGTAAGGGGCCTTTTCCCCGTTTTTGGTAATGGTATCTCCACTTTCCTATTACAATTCAACCCAACCTTAAAGCATTTCTAATCTGAAATCTTCATTTTCCTTATTTCGCCGTGTAATGCCAAATGTGGCAGCATTCGCCGTGTTTATTTTCACTTTGTAGGGCATGATTCTCACGAAACACTACTGTCTACATCAATCTGATGAAACCCTACTAGTTTCGGTCGCTCTATTGGTAGTTCCTCAAATACAAATCTGATGGAATGTCTGTGTTTCTGTATCAGACATTATTCATCAGATTTGCATACTGCGGTTTACATGAAAATAGTGAACGAAAATATTAGGATTTCATCAGATTCATCTAGGCAGTAGCATTTCACCAGAATCACGCCTCACAGACGTCGTCACAGATGGAGAGTCGTACGACTGAAATTTGATGCGTGAGTCGCCACCTCAATATTTTTCATCATCTTCTCGCTGTGATGCAATCTGCCAATTTAAGGTGCCAGCTGTCATTTTGCTGTTATCGTTCATGTGTCATAATTTCTGCGCCAGTGATATTAGGCCTACTACAACATTATTTGTTTTTATATATCCTATACACTACATGATACAATTTACTACCCGGTATATGTGTGCCCTTTTGAAATGTCATAAACATTTTGTTGTCTCTCGAAGTAGCCTAAATGTGACCCAGCACCACGAAAGGGACATTAAGTCGCTGGGATAGTTTCTCACAACAGTCTTGGAAAGTAACAAAAAATAAATCATTTTTTCGGACACTTTTGAGTTATTGGTATTTTCGTGTTCTCTAACATCTTATATTTCATGCTTATAAAGGATAATCTTTAATATGGTCTCTAAATGGTCTTATAAGTGCATTAAGACGAGTAGGTCAATGCATTTTCTTCAGCTAGGCTAGACTTTAGACTGTTTCTCAAAATGGCCGATGGTCACCCTACTAAATTTAAATGCTCGTAATTCTGGAACGAAAAAAAGATACAAGAATGGTTCTTGTATCATTATTAAAAAGAGAATTGATTGAAGTTTTCAAATGAATAATTTTCTCAGAATGGTCAGTTTGACACTTAACGTTCCTTTCGTGGTGCTGGGTGACAACTGTGTTCTCTAATACGTGACGTCAATAGCTATGACATGATGTTCAATAATTGTATGGTCCATTTGCAATTGTTTTTGCATGGACTATTTTATTATGACTTTCATATTAAAATTAATTCCATTATTTTTTGTTAACTGGGTGGATTAGATAGCCACTGGAATTCCCCGTGTTGTGTGTAGTATCCTGTCTTACCTAATTTGTGTTGAAGCTTGTCGTAATAGCCGCTATATGTTCACTCGTTTGTTTTGTTTCTATAGGATTCACGGGTGTAACTCCCCAAAATGAAACAAAATGAAAGGCAGGGGTCCAGGGACCCAGGGACCCGGCAGGGTACAGGGGCAGACGATTCAGGGGGGGGCAACTTAAGACAGAGATATAACGAGACAGATACAGTTAAAATGATAGACAGACAGTTTGAGTCTGATAAGTCTTGTAAAATTATTACATTGCCTTTGTAAACTTTCCGATAGAACAACTAGACTAAGTTCAAAGCGCCCCAAATTGCTTGTGGTCAATTTTTTATGATGAATTTAAAAAAACAAGTTCAGTTTCTGGTCAAATTAAAAATACTGAAATCAGTGTAAAAATGAAATAGCACCCATTAGGATTATAGACCTTAGGTGACTTCTCAGAAAGACTGGGCCACATGCATTCATTCATTTTAGCTGCTTCCAATATTGTTGCCCATACTTATGCACTTTTTATACAATTACTTGGAATTTAATTTTTCAATTCATTGTTCATGGATGTCAAAAAGCAAAAAAATGTGGGTTTTTTGTTTGTTGTTGTTAATAGCAGTTTGGTGTGATGGCAAACAATAATTTGTTGTGATTACTGTTCAACGACCGTCTTATCTTTTGTCATTTCACGTGAGCACAAAGAGAACATTCTTGGTTGCTGTGATGACTATTACTTAGGCCTTCTTTCGTTATGTACAACAATCTATTTCCATTACTTGATTCATTTTTTCCTTCTCTCTTTCCTTTTTTTTAAATTTTTTTAAACCAGGATCTTCAGTTGAGCATGAAGAAAATAGTAAACTTATTTGTTGTTCGTACGTTTGTTTGTTGAGTTGTAAATACTTTGTCTGGGCCTCCATTTTGTAAATGTTTGTGTTCCATTCCGCTTCACTCTGAAAGCTACTTACCGTCTGCATGCCTACTTTCGGGTGGTGATACTATTCCAGTGCAATGTACAATCTGTTAGTTTCAAAGAATAATGTTTTGATATCAATTTTGTTCCACTATTTCCATTGATAGATTTCCCCTCGTCCCCATCACTTTCCTTACTTTGTTTAAACTGTTAAATAAGAGAAAAGAGGAGGGGAGAAGAAAAGAAGAAAAAAAATAGAAAAAAAATTATTTGCTTAACACCCAAACTTTTTTTCACTTTCATAATAGTACCTTGGAGTATAGTTAGTACGCTGGTCATGTTTTTAGCCCTCGTCAACACGATTATGGGTTGTTGTTCATTTGTTTGTTTGTACGGTATTGGTTGCTTTTTCCGTTTACCAGCTAGTCTGTCTTTATGTTGGCCAGTCTTTTCTGTTTGTGCATATGCGCGTGTGTGTGTGTGTCACGGTGCTTGGTCGTACAATATTTGATACTAGAAAACCAGATATATTGAAGTTAGAATATCTCTCTCTCTCTCTGATTTTGTTTACTTTGATGTCTTGTATCTCATGTTCATATTATAATTATCTGTTCGCCTTATCGTTTTGTATTAGTCTTGTTTCCGTCTCAAGGACAGATTGTAAGAATAGGCCTGGCCTAAAATCTCAATTCTTGCGTATTAAAGATTGTAAGAATAGGCCTGGCCTAAAATCTCAATCCTTGCGTATTAAAGTTTTCAAGTGTCAAGTCTCTCTCTCTCTCTCTCTCTCTCTCTCTCTCTCTCTCTCCCTCCCTCCCTCTCTCTCTCTCTCTCTCTCTCTCTCTCTCTCTCTCCCTCTCTCCCTCCCTCTCTCTCTCTCTCTCTCTCTCTCTCTCTCTCTCTCTCTCTCTCTCTCTCTCTCTCTCTCTCTCTCTCTCTCGTCTTTTTGTGTGTGAAATCTGTTATCCCTTGGGGGGTAAAGTGTAAGTGCTTGGTTTTCTTGTGTTTATTCGATTGTGTTTCATATAAAACTTTCACGTAATTATTTCCTGGAAGGTATGCCATAGCACAGATCAGACATTTCCATTGTTTCTCCGGTGTCAGTTATTTTTGTTCTTCCTTTTCGATTCAAATGCACTTCAAGATGTTTTCTTGTACATAGATCTAGATGTAAACAAATGTGCATAGAGGTTTAAACCCTTTCTTTAAACATCGTTGTTGAATGTGCCGTTGTTATGTGGACGTTTAATAACTTTTGTTTTGCAATTTCAATTGCTGAAAACATCACCAAAAGAATGTTCCCTGGTTGTGTTCTACTACAATAAACTATTGAACAAAAACGTGGGTTTCACTGGTGCTTACGACTGCTTGTACTGTGTGCTTAAAGGCATAACAACCGATCCCAGGCATCGGGTCTAGACTGCTAGGCTAGTCGCTGCGAAGTTCTGCCTCGCAGTGGCTCGGACAACAGGAAAAAAAAGAACGGTTGAACCGTCTCTGTCGCGAGCAGCGATTGAAATGATGATGCGCGCCTCGCGTGAAAGCTTTATATATGCCGGCTGTGCTGTGCGTATACTTTAGCCCCGCCCCCCCCCCCCCCCCCCCCACCCCATCATGTTTACAACCCTCAATCTCAATGTCTACTTCTTTCAGTTTTATGTAAAATAATCCTAATTCCTCTCCTAAAAAATAAAAAAAGGCAGAAAGTTGCTTATCAGTTAAAAAAATTTAATGCGAAAAATATATAGGGGGGGGGGGGGGGGGGGGGTACTAGAGTCCAAGATAGCTAACAACTGCGTATGTTGTTTGATTTTTGTTTTGGTGTGTGTCTGCTTGTCAGTTAATGGGGGGGGGGGGGGGGGGGGGGGGGGGGGGGGGGGGGGGGGGGGGGGGGGGGGGGGGGGGGGGGAGGGGGGGGGGGGGGAGGGGGGTCGACCAGTGTAGCCAGAAAAACAATTCAGGAAAAAAGACTGCGGGAATGTTATTTTTCTAGGAAAAAAATACTAGGTGTGTTATTCTCCTTGGGGGAAAAAACTTCCCTTTTCAGGAAAATAAGACTATTACATTGTACTAGGAAATGAACACTCCCCATGGGAACATCTCGATTGGCCCTTTCTTATTTGCCCCTTTCCCACTTCACCCTTTATGTAACGCAGCAATAGTGGAAGTGCCGTTTTGCCCTTTCGTTTCTTTTGCAAAAAACTCTCTCTCTCTCTCTCTCTCTCTCTCTCTCTCTCTCTCTCTCTCTCTCTCTCTCTCTCTCTCTCTCTCTCTCTCTCTCTCTCTGTCCCTCTCTGTATGCATGCTTTAGGGTTAGGGTTCTAGGGTTAGCGTCTTCAAAATGTAAAAAAATCTAATCTAATCTAATCTAATAATCTAATCTAATAATCTAATCTAATCTAATCTAATCTAATCTAATCTAATCATCTAATCTAATCTAATCATCTAATCTAATCTAATCATCTAATCTAATCTAATCTAATCTAATAATCTAATCTAATCTAATAATCTAATATAATCTAATAATCTAATCTAATCTAATCTCTAATCATAATAATCTAATCTAATCTAATAATCTAATCTAATAATCTAATCATCTAATCTAATCTAATCTAATCTAATCTAATCTAATAATCTAATCTAATCTAATAATCTAATATAATCTAATAATCTAATCTAATCTAATCTAATCTAATAATCTAATCTAATCTAATAATCTAATCTAATCTAATAATCTAATCTGATCTAATCATCTAATCTAATCTAATAATCTAATCATCTAATCTAATCTAATCATCTAATCTGATAGTTACGCTCGGAAAACCATAAATAAGTAAAAGAAAGAAGGGGAAAAAATAAGCGCATCTTTCCGTACGGAAATGCAACTGCTTATTTTTTTTCCTTCCTTCTTATATCAGGCATCAGAACAGTCTGAAGTCCAATCCTCTGAAAACCGCGGTAAAAGGGCCATCAAGGCCCCAGACTATAGAGGGGCAACACTGAAATCAGTTCTGAACATCACCAAAAAGGCTGAATAAAGTGAGAAATCACTTTAAAATGCTATTTAACACAAAGGATACCACTCAATAAAATAAAAAAGGCAATACCTCTGACAAGAGAAGCCAATCCTCTGTCAGAAATTCTTAATCCTCTGAAATCCTCTGATCCTCTGACAATTCTGATGCCTGTTATATTTATTTATGGCGTTTACGCACGGGGAACAAAAAGTGTATGTGCGTACGTGCGCTTAGGGTTAACGTTAAAGACACCATGTAGTTAGTGAGATTTCAGTTACGAATTGAAATAAAGCTGTTTGTCTTGGTGCATCTTTGCATCTATGATTATGCGATGTACAATTTTCACAATCTACGCACATGTATGCGATGCAAACATGCTCAAAAATACACACACATTGATATACATGTGTGCAAGATACACACATACAACATGCGTACACACACACACACACACACACACACACACACACACACACACACACACAATGTGCATGCACACACACACACAATCACACACAACATTTGCAAAATTCAGAAGGAATATAAAACAGCAATAAAATATGTTTTAATAAACTTTCAACGTTATAAATCATAATTCTTCATAACAAAAATAAAATGTTTTGCATTCAATTTAAACAGTTTTCACGTTTTTAAAAATGTATGTGGGTCGTTCATTAAAGTGTGTCCTAACTCTGCCGTTTGTAGTCTATAAAACAGGTTGTACAAGTATAATAATGGAGATGTAAATTCTTTAACACATTGGCTGGCACAACATTATCATGATTTCATGTCCTTCGTGAATGTCTGAGAGCTTTTATTTTACATTATAACAATCTGCCTATCACGTAAATTGGCTTCCCAAAGCCAGACGCCACAACTTTGGGCACTCCAAAAACCAGAATCTATGTTTTTGCACTTGAAAAACCGGAAGCCACAAGTTTTTCTACTCTGAAAACCACAAGCCACAAGTTTTTTTCAACTCCAAAAAATGAAAATCTGGCCCATTCTGAAAATTTAGGTCTTCTGGGAATGCAAAAGTTTGAAGTCTGTGTGAATTCCTTTGTTTCTGTTTTATGGACCCAATGGCAAACTTTAATGAACGACCCTCGTATAACTCACACAGAATAATATGTCACACACTCACACCATTCGTAAGCATATAATTATTGATACACCTCTTCTTCTTCGCCTCAGGCAGCCAACTTCATCAGGCTGAAGATTCTGCTGCACTTTGGGGGGTAGTAAGAAGACAAGAAATTAGAAAGCTGAGGAGATAGAAGTAGCCTAATGGAAAGGAAAGGAAACATAAAATAAAACCTAGTGTGGATCTGTTAAAAAAAAAAAGAAGTGGACCATAGCCTCTATTTCGTAGTATCTGGGCAAGACCAATCCGGCTAATTTACCTCTTCATGGTAAAACAAATGCAAATTTACCAAGAAATATTTCCTTGTTTGACTTTCAGCAAGTTCAGACTTTACTGATGGTTCAGTCTATGCTCTCACCTCTAAACTCATTTCTTGAATAAAACACAGTGCAGGTTTTATGCATTGCAATAACTCCGGGTCCAAAGTGTTCATAAAAACATTCCTAAATTTTCTCAAACGTAGGATTTTAGTGAACCTCACAGAATGTTGAAAAGTTGTTGGTATGATTTGTCAACTTCAGGACCCATAGTGCCGTTCAAATTGCTGATCTGAAATTCCTTGCCTTCTTTGTAGAGTTTAGCGTGGATGAAACTTCCCAAAATGGGAGAAAAAACAACTGAAAGACAGGGGCCAAGGGGCTGCTCAGGCCCCTACAGTGCATAGGGGCAGAGCCGCATTGGGGGATACTTGATAAGGCAGGGGCCTTGCCTAGTTGTATTTGAGAAAAAAAAATGACATTACTTGAGGGAGAGAGCACTTCTGGGCTAGAGCGAGAGAGTTCAAAACGCCCGGAATCGCTTCTAGTCGATGTGCTGTTGCTGATTATTTTTGGACAAAATTGTGACCCAGCTCCATGAATGGGACATTAAGTGTCAAAATGACAATTTCTTAGAAAATCGTACAGTGAAAAACTTCAGATAGTTTTCTATCATTTATATTTATTATTATAAAAAGAAGTTCAGTTTCATGCAAAATGTAAAAAAAAAATGTTGTTTTTAAATGCTTGTGAAAAGGGAAAGGTTGCACCCATGGTTTAGCTAAATGGCAGCCATCTCCTAGTGCAGTCTATTACTCAGCATTTATTATAACAACTGCTAGGTTTTGCATCAAAAGGTCACGTGCAGTTCACAGTTTGTCTACAGTTGTCAGGGACGGTCACAACTCACAACAGTCAACAACATCAAAAATGTTTTATGCTCTGCTGACAACACAGACACGAATGAGTCTTTTCTTTGAAGTGGGTCAGACAATGTCTCTGAAGAGTGCTGGACTGAGTAAAACCTTTTCCCCCCAGTCTGAACACACACGGGGGTTTTGTCCAGAATGGGTCAGACTATGTCACCGCCCGCATGCAATACAGACGTAAGTTGAAAGACATCACTTCACAGGAGAAGCAAAAAACTGATTGGTTTGGTCATTTCAAGTCAAATTGCTTCAGATGTTTTCATACGTCTTTATTTCGAGCCATCAAATAACTTTGTCACTTCAGTTTTTCAAATAAATCATGACTTATTTAAGTAATATTGAAATAAGAAATGTTGCCCCCAGATCATGGTTTTAGACTGAGAAGAAAAATAATTTTAGTCCAAAATAAAAGCTTTAAAGCATTGTTGAGAATAATACCTTGGCACTCCAATACGCCCTCCAATATGTATTTTTTAGATACAAAATAATGGGAGAAATTGTCAAAAGTATTTGTTGATTTGACTCAATGAATGTTGCTATCTTATTCTTGTATATATGCAAAAAATCTCAAAATCGTCTATATTGCATGCATGCGGCGATTTTAAAGCCATTAGTTTTCGCTAAAGGCAAATGTTTTGTTTATCTACTTCTGAAATAATGACGTCGAAAAGGTAAAATGACGTCAAATGACAGACAATTGTGTTTTGTGGAAGCTTTTGAAGCAAGTGCATGAAGTTCAACAAGCTTATTTTGATCACAGCGTCTTTATCTTTTGGAATTGCGGTTAATAAAGTTGGTGAGCCTTGTCTTGTACTATGTATTTACAAGCAAACAATCTCAAAATCGAAAAAAAAAAAAGAGTTACATCTGTATTGCATGCGGGCGGCGATGTGTTTTAAGAGAAAGAGGAGTGGGAAAACCTTCCCCACAGTCCAAAAACATGTGGGTTTTTTGTCCAGAGTGGGTCAGATAATGTCTTGCTAGCTTACTGGGTTTTGCAAAACATTTCCCCCAGTCTTGACACACATGGGGTTGTTTTCCAGAATGGGTCACACAATGCGTTTTAAGAGTACATAACAGGGAAAAAACTTTTCCTGGGCTTTCTGTCTGACATGGGTCACACAATGCTTATTTAGATCACCGATTCTTGCAAAACCTTTCCCACAGTCTGAACACACGTGGGTTTTTTCTCCTGTGTGGGTCAGAAGGTGTGATTTAAGAGTAGAGAACTGGACAAAACCTTTCCCACAATATGAACACATGTGTTTTTTTGTCTCAGTGTGGTTCAAACGGTGTCGCCCCAGGTCACTGAACCTGGTAAAACCTTTCCCACAGTCTGAACATACATGGTTTTGTTCTCCTGTGTGGGTCAGAAGGTGTGTTTTAAGAGTAGAGAACTGGACAAAACCTTTCCCACAATATGAACACATGTGGTTTTTTGTCTCAGTGTGGATCAAACGGTGTCGCCCCAGGTTACTGAACCTGGTAAAACCTTTCCCACAGTCTGGACACACATGAGGTTTTTCTCCAGCATGATTCAGATGATGTGCCTTTAGATGGCTGGACTGGGTAAAACCTTTCCCACAGTCAGGACATACATGGGGTTTTCTTCCAGTGTGGGTCAGAGAATGTGCTTTGAGATGACCTGGCTGGGAGAAACCTCTTCCACAGTCTGAACACTCAAAAGGTTTCCTTCCAGCATGGATCAGATGATGTATTTTTAAATAGCGGGATGACACAAACCCTTTCCCACAGTCTGAACACACATGAGGTTTACCTCCAGTGTGGGTCAGACAATGTGCCTTTAGATGACAGGAGGAAATAAACTCTTTCCCACAGTCTGAACACATATAAGATTTTCCACCTGTGGGAACTCTCCTATGCCTTGTTAAGTCACGTGTCCTGAGGAAACCCTTCCCACAAATATCACAAACATGGAGACTGTCCCCATCATGAAGTGCCATAATGTGTGTCCGTAAATGATGTGACTGTTTAAAATCACTGTCACAGTGTAGACATTTGTACGGCCTCTCCCCAGAGTGGATTCTCGTGTGTTGCTTCAGGTTAGCAACCTGGTTAAATCTCTTACCACACA
Source organism: Phymorhynchus buccinoides (assembly GCA_017654935.2). NCBI lineage: Eukaryota > Metazoa > Mollusca > Gastropoda > Neogastropoda > Raphitomidae > Phymorhynchus > Phymorhynchus buccinoides. The sequence goes on from CM065692.1 coordinate 10,305,209, forward strand.
CATCACACACAAAAGGCTTCAGACCACTATGAATCAGTTTGTATCTCTTCAGTTTATGATCGCCATCTTTATCATGAACACTCGTTTTTGTTGTCATTTTTGTGCTGCCATGGCTATCCACCTCGTTATCTTTGTCTGCGTTGTCACAGTTACCAGCATCACGTCTGTCAGGTGTGGAGAACCCAGGTAACACCTCATTCTGATTCAGGACCTCTCCATGAACTGACACCAGGTGGAGTTCCAAACTGCTGACCAGCACAAAGGCAGCAGAACAACACGGACACACCCGCCCTCTTTTCAAAAACAGTAGTGACCAGGAAGTGCTGTCAGACATGGGCTGTACTGTGCGGTAGACAGCAGAGGACTGATCTGGTGAATCTGCCTCCATGGACCATGGTGGCTCCCGATTCTGTGAAATAAAACAGTTGTTCATTTTTTAAAAAATACCATCCTACACAATAACTGAATAAGGCTTAAAAGAATGAAGCGCAGTACAAGAAGGGTGGGGTGATTTGGTAAGGGGGGAGGGGGGGTGGAAAAAAGGGAAAGAAATTGGAAAGAAAAGAGCCATTAAGCAAGAGGAAGATAGTGGGGACAAACAGACATACACAGACAGAGAGAGAAAGAAACAAGAGTGCAGCCGAGCAGCACACATGTGCTCCAACCGCTCCGCCCCACACTCTTTGCCCCCAAACCAAAGCTTACCTCACTTGGACTAAGTACAACATTTTAACTTTTCTAGTGCCATGTATTTTTTGACATTCTCTGTTGTCTGTTGCATCTCAAATGACAAGAGGGAAAACTATTTTTGTCATTTGAGTGTGCACAGATCAGTTCTACAAATTCACAAACACATGGCATGGTACAGTTTGGCAGTGAATGTCTTTGCATAAATTTGGTGGTAATGTAGAGTAGTGTTCTGGGCGAATGTTTCTGCCCGAAGTGCTAGAAGAGTTAGACGTCTTAGTGCTAGGACAACCACAAAAAAAATCATGAAGAAATCACTAACTACCAGCAAGGTCGTAAAGTAGTATCTAAAGCAGTGAAGCAGCTTTCCTTTCTAATATACCCACCCTTTACCAAATTTGATTGAAATCTGTCCAGTAGTTTTGAGAAAAGTGATGGTCTCACACACACACACACACACACACACACACACACACACACACACATGTGCGCACGCACGCACACACACACACATACTTTCTCTAGATCTCTCTTTCATACATGTATAATAAAATAAATGTTTCAGAAAAGCTGAGAGCACTGTAATAAAATATTACAAATCTATCAGTTTTACACACACAGATCCTTGACGACCTAAAATATGCAAAATGCCAATGAATTCACCTGTTGGTAACCTGCCAGTCTGTCCATGTGTCTGGTGGAGATGGATTCAGAGACGACTGCATCACCTGTCACTGTCGTCATGAGGTCTGGCACTGCTTCAGTCTTGAGAGAACCACTGCTGAGGCTGGTTTGAATCCAGACATCAAAGTTGGATTTGGAACCAGTGCTCACAAGGCTTGGCTTACAGCCTTCAGATTTCACTCGATTCGATAAATGTATTGATGAAGAAGCCGAGTCAAGATTGGTGCTAGGTTTATGGTAGATGCCCATGTTCTCCTCATTTAAATCACAGCAGTTGGAAGATTTGGGTTTAGGGTCTTCAGGCTTAACTGTTCTCTGAGAACAAATTGATAGATGTGATAAATAAAAAGAGGGTTGACGTTTGATGTTCACTTTCATTTCCTTTGAATCCACACAGGCACTAATAAATTCCTGTTTTATTATCACTTTACCCTGCTTTGAATCAACACAAGCACCAATGATTTCACCTTTCCTGTTCGCTTTCTCCTCCAACGAATCAACGCAGGTGCAAGATTTTCTAAACTTCAAGTCCTCCTTCTCCCTGTTGTCCAGTGATGTGATCTGCTGAAATCTATCACTGCTCGCACAGTGATCCACTGGTTCAGCTTTCAGTTCCATGCCTTGACCACTGTCCTCTTTCTTTTCCCTGTTGTCCAGTGATGTGATCTGCTGAAATCTCTCACTGCTCGCACAGTGATCCACTGGTTCAGCTTTCAGTTTCATGCCTTGACCACTGTCCTCTTTCTTTTCCCTGTTGTCCAGTGATGTGATCTGCTGAAATCTATCACTGCTCGCACAGTGATCCACTGGTTCAGCTTTCAGTTCCATGCTTTGACTGTGACTGTCTGTGTGGCTGTGGGGTTCAGACTTGATCACAGCAGCTGATGTATTCCAAGGTTGATGACACTGGAGGTGATGGTTTTACTCTCAGTATTCTCAGTCCTGTCCCAAGGGGTACCTGCAACAGACATGATCAACTTTGGACATTAAACCATTTTATAAAAAGAACATAGAGTGGATCCTCCCTTATAAGAGTAAAGACCTTTAAAAATCATCCAAAATGAGGTCTTATAAGGGAGGTGATTTTAATACTTACAAAGAAGGTCAATGTCTCAGAGAAGTAGGCCTTATATGGGAGGGAGTCTTATAATGGGAGGCCTTATATGGGAGGGAGTCTTATAATGGGAGGTCTTATATGGGAGGTTCCACTGTATCACAAAACATTTCATATTTTATATTTGAATTATTTACTTTAGTACCAACCATTTCACAGCTTTGAATTTTGATGAAGAGCTAGGCTCAAAAGCTCAACTACACGGCATCACGTTGGGACTGATCAACAGGACCTGGCTGGCTGGGCCAAGCTTTCTGTCCTCTTCATCTTCTGTTCGCTTTCCTCTTCTTTATTTTATTCCTGTACCATAGTTGTCGCACGCATTTCCTAAAGCTGGCAGCGACAGAATAGTCAAAATTAACAGTGGTAAGGAAGGAAACAAGGAAGCCCAAAAGTGAATCAAACATTCCTTTCTATTATTTTTCAAAGCCAGATAGATTATTTTCAAGCTTCCCATTACACTGTGTTGTCTGTTGAAGATAGTTGAAGTTCTACCAGATGTCACACACATTAAATTAAAAAAAATATATATAAAGAGAGAAAAAAAAAGAAAGAACATGGAGAGAGAGAGAGAGGGAGAGAGAGAGAGAGAGAGAGAGAGAGAGAGAGAGAGAGAGAGAGAGAGAGAGAGAGAGAGAGAGAGAGAGAGAGAGAGAGAGAGGGGGGGTGTCAGCTGAAGTTATATATTGACTGAGAATTAAATGCACCCACCAACCCACACACACAAACGTACGCACACGCACACACGCACACACAACAACATACAGTATTTATACGGCACTGAATCTTGATAGAAATAAAATAGAACAGACACACACACACACTGACACACACACACACACACACACACACACACACACACACACAGAGGCGCATGTGCACACATGCATACACCCGCACCCAACTACCGGTACCCACACCCCCAAACACATGCTCGCACGCATGCATGCACACACACACACACACACACACACACACACACACACACACACACACACACACATGTACGCTGTTAAACGAATGCAAGAGTAAACAATAATTGCACAGAAACAATAATACAATAGTAACATACTCACATGCACACACACCAACACCCACAGGCGCACTCACACACACTCACAACCACACCCACACACAAACGCACACACAGATGGACGCAGTTGAATGACTGCAAGACAAAACAAGAGCGAGCCAGATAGATAGAGAGAGAGAGAGAGAGAGAGAGAGAGAGAGAGAGAGAGAGAGAGAGAGAGAGAGAGAGAGAGAGAGACAGACAGACAGACAGACAGAGAGTCTCAGACAGAGAGAGAGAGAGAGAGAGAGAGAGAGAGAGAGAGAGAGAGAGAGAGAGAGAGAGAGAGAGAGATGGAGAGAGAGAGAGAGAGAGAGAGAGACTCAGACTCAGACTCAGAAACTTTATTTTACAAGGAAAAGAATTTAGGTTGGGCCTAGTCTTCCATTCTGTCCTTGGTTCTAAACATGCAATACATAAAGAGCTACAACGAGTAAAGTTCTACTAATAAGAGAGAGAGAGAGAGAGAGAGAGAGAGAGAGAGAGAGAGAGAGAGAGAGAGAGAGAGAGAGAGAGAGAGAGAGAGAGAGAGAGAGATGTCCAGACAGACAGAACACAGATAGACAGAGACAGAAAGCCAGAGACGGAGAAAGAGACAAGAGAGTGGGTGGGATAACAATTTTGGTGACGTCAAATGCATAAGTGAGGTCAAATAGCCTGGGTTCTATTTAGCCACATAAGGTCAAATAGCCACTGCCAAATGATGATAAAATTCTGCTTAACCTCCTCCGGTCTGGAACAGACACATATGGGACATTTAGTATAGTATATTAGTATAGTTGTGCAGTGTATATAGGCCACGAGGCCTATTGCTGATCTCTTGATCAGGAAACTAGTCTAACTTTGGACTACAACCTAGCAATCTTTTGATTGTTCTTATTTCTGTGACTGTTCACATGGGCGGTCTGCATCAAACACACTGGCTGTGGCACGCAGCGGGTGACTCACATTGCTACAATACATATAATTCTCGAGGACCATGTGACCGAGTGACCCGGTGTTGCATAAAATACCTCACCCATGAAATAAATCCCTTTCATCATTCGAATTGTTTGCTGTTTGGGAAAGATTCGCCCCTGAATATATTCAGAGGTGTCTTGTGGCATGCAGGAAGAACAGAGGATTCATCACTAAATATTGAAAAGTCAGTGATATTTTTCTAATATAAATTAAAATTTACTATTTGAAAATTACGAAACTAAGTGACATAGCTTTGTACATCGATTTATCTGCAAAAATGTAGATTTACTCCCTCCTGCTATTTTTCTTGGTTCTTTACATGTATGTGTTATATATATATATTGAGCACAAAAATCTCAATATTTTCAAACAATAGTTCGTTGACTTATTTCTCACATGAAATAATAATGGTTCCAGTGTGCACGCCAAGGCCCGAAGGGTACTTATTTCACGGGATGTACTTATTTCTCATGACACTGGTGTCATGAGAAATAAGTAGCTCCCATGAAATAGCTACTTTTCGCATTTAACCATCCTAACCCTAACCCTAACCACGGAAAGAACCAAGAAATAGAGCAGGAGGGTGTAAATCTACATATTTGCCGAGAAATCGATGTACAAAGCCATGCACTTAGTTTCGTAAAATTCACAATGGCGGACAAGCAAACAATCCTCATTGGCTAGGCCTACTTATTTCATGAGGTAGAATATTCTCTTCACACTGGCATTCACATTAGTTAGTAGATCTATATAAAGATGGTGGGAACGATCCTGGAGGCAATGCCCGGAGGCAGTGCAACACCAGGAAAGTCCCGAATTTTTAACAATACAAGATGTGTATGATCTATAAACCACTGCCAAATTCATTCAAACTGAAACTCTTAAGACAAAGTCACAAACACTACTAGTACTAACTTACTCAGTACTAGAATCAGTGGAATGATTCTGAACTCTACTAGTCTACTGAGACGGCGTGACTAAGAAATATTGAAGATTGAAGAACATACATGATGATGTGCATACCATGGATTTGTGGTGCTGTACATAACTCGTTATTTCTGCTTATAGTATTATAGTTGGTGCACTGGGTCCGGGCCAATATTTTCAACGCACTGCGAAGAAGAAGAATGAAACTTCGGGCTGGCGAGCAAATGAAAAACTGAAACTTCAGGAAAAAATTTCAAGAGTTATCTCCCATTACAAATACAGTACAATTCGCTTAGTAGGTGGTCGCTTATAAGGAATTCCGCTTATAAGGAAGCCAAGTTCTTCTTTTAGTGTTCAAATTCTGATCGCTTCTCGGCCTTTTGGCTAAGACAGTGATTCAGGAACATAAATTTTTGTTTATATCCTGGTTGGTTTGTTCAGCCCGTCGTACATGGCGAAAGCCGATACGCGACGTTAAACTGAACTACCACCTCTTCTTGTCCCATATGGTCTTTCAAAGATCGGGAGGACGTAAAACATTAAATTTCGTTTCTTCTTGCAGTAGACAATCGCCATCATCTTTTTGATGGTTCTGTTGTGTGTAAAAACTGGGGACTTCGTAGATAAGCTATCTGCCGTGTACACAGTAATAATTTCCTTGGCCGCCCAGATGATCGGCTTGAATGGCTGGGTGAAAGATGGTACAAGTGGAAGTACTAGGATTGGGGAATACTGGAGGGAAATGAGTGGGGCAGGGTCAAAGAGGGAGGGATGGGGGTGGGGGTGGGAGGGGTGGAGGGGAGTGGCTGTTTAAATCTGGGACTTGAAGCTCTCCACCGAGGCTGATGATACTGCCTCAGGTGGGAGGGAGTTCCACTCAGAGATGGTCCGTGGAAGTTGAATGTCCCTGCCGAAGTTCTTCTTTGTTATTAATTACAAAACTTTGGAACTAAATCACCCAAAATTGCTTATAGCCGATGTTTGGATATAAGAAACGTCAGTTATAAGAATGTAAAAAAAAGTGTCCCCTCCACTTCCTTATTAGCGGAGTTTGCAGTATTTAATTTGAATCATTTAATGCAATAATTTCTTTTGTTTCAAAAATTATCAGTATCATTTTCATTTTATCTTTCCAAAGAGCAATAATCTCGATACTGAACGTCCCAAACGCGCTGAACAGTCAGTAAGTTTTGTCCCCCAAAGACAGAATGTAGCTGCTCACGTGGCTGGGTAATCAAAAACGGTCACACACGTAATGTTCTCAACTGTAGCTGTTGCACTTGTGCCACAGTGTTCAAGTGCTTCTGCTGTTGGGATGATTCCTGGAACCTTTTAGCTAAGGTAAGCCAACAACAACATGTGTATGTTTCTTTTATTGGACAGTATGCGTAGATTGTTCAGCAAGTGCACAGTAATCACCTATCTGGAAACTCTTCCCCTTTACTTATTTATTTATTGTTGAATAACACATCAAAGGAATACGCTTGAGTTTTTGTCTTTCTACAATTCATCTATTCCTTAATTTGCTAAACATCGGTTATAATAATAATTAAGGAAGTAAACTTCCTTACAATCAATGGTCGGATATAAGGAAGGTCGGTTATAAGGAACAAAAAAACTGTGTCCATACATTAATATTCGTTCGTGATTGAAATATAGTGTTTTACGTCCTCTCGACCCAGTAAGGCACATATGGGACATAAAATATTCGTTTGTGTCCTCTCAACTTCCTTATAAGCGGATTATACAGTAAAAGTTGTTTATGCTTATGGGAAATCACTCTTGAATGAACTTCCTGGAGGTCTACCAAGTTTTATCTGACCAGTTTTTATTTGCTCGGTAGCCCGAAGTTTCCTTAAAAATATTGCACCAACTAAGTGGAGAAGGAAACAACGTTATCAGCACCACCAAATATATGGTATGCACACCAATAAGTATCTCCTTCATCATTTTGAAGATTATGTTTCCGTAAATAATATTACAATCTCAGAATCTAACAAATTCAAAAACCTCCTGGACAAAGACCCAAACCTTGGTAAATTAAAATACCAGTATGACGAATAGTCTACCAAAACCGTCACAGCTGTGCCAACCCCCCAAAAAAGGAAAAGGAAAAAAGACCCAAAAAAAGACGCTTGAGAGGCCGCGAGGCCTAGTCGTCTTTATCTACCTGACCTGACCTGACCTGACCTGTCTAAAACAGCCTATAGTCAGTCAAACTCAAGGGAAGTAAGTCAGCTAATGTTGCAAACCATAATCCAGAAATTATTACGTTACGTGTGTGACCGTTTTTGATTACCCAGCCACGTGAGCAGCTACATTCTGTCTTTGGGGGACAGGGGAGGAGGGGAAGGTTTTTATATCCGGGCTTTGAATTAGTGCATCAATATGGATGCTAAAAACCACCACAGCAATTGCCAAACTCTAACCAAAAGGAAGGACGCATTGAGAGGCTGCGAGGCCTGGTCGTCCTAATACCTGACCTGACCTGACCTACTCGCAGACCGTCAACATGAACATGAATCTGTGTGTAGGCTAAATAGGCCTACACCCGTGGCGTTTAAACTAAGGATTAATCCTCTTTTTGTTTTTGCATACGTTTTGGCAGTGTGACTGTTTTTATTTTGTCAAACTGATATTAGACTAATTAGAGAGAGATATCTGGGCATCAATTTCTGGATTATGGTTTGCAACATTAGCTGACTTACTTCCCTTGAGTTTGACTGACTATAGGCTGTTTTAGACAATATTTAGCTATCCACCTCATGTACTCGCCTTCCAATGTCTTTCCGTTTCATGAAAATAACCATATAACCTAATCCTAACCCTATCCCTTTCCTGAGCAAGGCAAAATGTTGCTTCTTGATTGCATTCATGTTGACGGTCTGCGAGTAGCCAGGCGTATGAATGGCTGCCCAGAAGGTAATGCATCATAACCGACAATAGGATGACGTAGGATGACAAGTGAAGAAGAAGAAAGGCACAAGGAAGGAAGGAGGGGAAGAATGGCTTGGGTTTGGGACAGGGGAAGGGGGGAGGAGGGAAAGGTTTTTATATCCGGGCTTTGAATTCCTCCACCGACGCTGATGTTGTTGCCTCAGATGGAAGACAGAACATTCCGCCATAGCCCTCGGACAGAATGAAAACTTCCAGTAGTTTGTCTTGCATGATGGTAGTAGGTGGGCTGATGCATGCATATAATTCATTAATTGTCTTGATTGTTGGATGGGGGACTGGCCTATGAGGAGTGTTGATGGCCACCTCTCCCTGATGAATCTTGAAGAAGGTGGCCAGCCTTGCAGATCGTCGCCTGTCCTCAAATAGCATACTAACCCCTTTTTGTTGGTTGCCAGTGTCATTGTTTACTTTATGAATTTTCACATTGTTTCAACCAAATGTTTAATTAAAACAAAAATCAGAATTTATAGTGTTTAATGAGATAAAAGTAGAGACTACTGTTTGCTTGCTGCACATTGGAGAGTGTTTTGCAGTGTTGCAAATGTCACAGTGTGTGTGTGTGTGTGTCCCTGTCTGCATGAATGTATAACTTCAACGGTAATTTTATAGGAAATGGCCCATCTAGAAACATTATTTTGAAGTTTTGGCTGCTTTGATACAAGTTTTGCAAAACAACATGTTTGAATTGACACACCACTTCTGCTGCCAGTGGCAGTATAACCCCCTTCCGGTTTTCATTCTCAAAGTTAGAACTCTCATTTTCATGATCTTAATCAAAACCAGAACCTAGGCTAGGCCTAAACTAATCCCTTTCAAGTTAAAGCATACTATTTTTTTTTAGTGAAAAGTTTCACTATTTTGGTGGTTGATGTTCGAGTGCTACCTGCTTGCTAGGCCAACACTGCTGTGCTGATGATAGCGATACTCTTGGGTTGGCATCATCAAATATCAACTGAGTGAGATATTAAATTTAATTTAAACGTGTACGCACAGCACTTAAATTAAAGAGTCCCTTTGGGATTTTAGTTCTTCAAGGATGCACAAATGTGTGTTATGGGAAACACTGATAATTGAAAGAATTGCATTTGCTGTATGCCAACTGACCAAAGGCAGAATATTAGCCTTGTAGTTGTAGGCTGGATCATATGGGGGAAGGGGGGGGGGGGGGAGGGAGGAGCAGTTGAGCTTTTGAGTCAAGAGCTCTTCATCAAAATTCAAAGCTATGAAATGGTTTGTATTAAATATTTCAAAGGTAATTATCAAATGGTTTATGATATTATCACAACTTATCGTCATTTTATGGCAAATTATTGCTGATTACATTGTAGTTCTATTTATACAATGGTTTAATTTCCAACACTGATTCTTTTTTATAAAATGGTTTAACGTCCAAAGTTGATCATTGTCTGTTGCAGGTACCCCTTGGGACAGGACTGAGAATACTGAGAGTAAAGCCATCACCTCCAGTGTCACCAACCCTTGGAATCCAGCAGCTGCTGTGATCAAGTCTGAACCCCACAGCCACACAGACAGTCACAGTCAAAGCATGGAACTGAAAGCTGAACCAGTGGATCACTGTGCGATCAGTGAGAGATTTCAGCAGTTCACATCACTGGACAACAGGGAAAAGAAAGAGGACAGTGGTCAAGGCATGAAACTGAAAGCTGAACCAGTGGATCACTGGGCGACCAGTGAGAGATTTCAGCAGTTCACATCACTGGACAACAGGGAAAGGAAAGAGGACAGTGGTCAAGGCATGGAACTGAAAGCTGAACCAGTGGATCACTGGGCGACCAGTGAGAGATTTCAGCAGTTCACATCACTGGACAACAGGGAAAAGAAAGAGGACAGTGGTCAAGGCATGGAACTGAAAGCTGAACCAGTGGATCACTGGGCGACCAGTGAGAGATTTCAGCAGTTCACATCACTGGACAACAGGGAGAAGAAAGAGGACAGTGGTCAAGGCATGGAACTGAAAGTTGAACCAGTGGATCACTGTGCAAGCAGTGAGAGATTTCAGCAGATCACATCACTGGACAACAGGGAGATGGAAGACTTGAAGTTTAGAAAATCTTGCACCTGCGTTGATTCATTGGAGGAGAAAGCGAACATGAAAAGTGAAATTGATGGTGCGTGTGTTGATTCAAAGCACTTTAAGCAGGGGAAAATGATAATAAAACAGGAATTTATTAGTGCCTCTGTGGATTCAAATCTTCCCAATCTGCTCACACGTTCCAGCTGCCATGATTTAAAAGAGGAGAAAATAACAATCGAACATGAACCTAGCACCATTCTTGATTTCGCTTCTTCATCAATTAATTTATGGAATCGAGTGAAATCTGAAGGCTGTAAACCAAGCCTTGTGAACACTGGTTCCAACGTCCTCAAGACTGAAGCAGTGCCAGGCCTCATGACGACAGTGACAGGTGATGCAGTCATCTCTGAATCCATCTCCACCGGGCACACAGACATGGACAGACTGGCAGGTAACCAACAGGTGAGTTCATTGGCATTAAGCACATTTTAAGCCGTCATGGACCTGTGTGTGTAGTTGGGTTTTTTTATCCTCCACTTTTCTAAAACATTTCAATTTTCATTATAATTATGTTATAATTATATGAGATCGATATATAGAGAGAAAGCTTTTGTGTGTTGTTCTTCAGTTTAACATCCTTCCACTAAAAGTGATTGAGACAGTATTATATTGAAGTAATTTTGGTGTAGGTAAGTGAGCGTGGGTGTGTCTGTAGTGACTGTATGTGACTGTGAGTAATAGAGTAAGCATTAAGTTAGTGATAACAAAAACATGACTCTGTATCTGCGCCCCACCCCCGTAAAAAAAACCCAACTTACAGTAAAGCCGTAAAGGACTATAACCGAACAATGTTACTGATAAATACTAATTGAACTATTTGACATTTACAAACTAAATCAAGAACAGAATACTTGTTTATATATAATAAAGATAATGAAGTCGAGTATCAACGAAACAATCAATACCCAAATTCTTTTTTTTTAAAAGCTCTCTTGCTTATGGACAGTGAATCAGTAAATGACTGATATTTAACGATTTATTATGATGTTCAAACAAAAACCCGAACGCCCATGTTGTTGCTGGTAATATTTTGGAAATTTATTGACTTCCCTTTATCAAACACAATCATGGACTAAAATACTAAAATCTATTCCCCACACATATATTTAACATTGTTGCATTATTTTAAGTGAATGTGCGTGTGAGCCTGTGTGTATAAGTGTGTGTTTGTTTTATTCGACTTAGTCAATTAGTGCGTTTGTTGCGGGGGTGAGTGGGCGGTGCAGGGTGTGTGTGTAAAGCTTTCAACTGTTGGTCGGCGCTCTTTTGCCGTTTCAGGACCAGCCTCCTGGAACAAACTTCCTATCCCTCTGTTAGCGACCGACCCTCTCTGCTTTCAAATCAAACCTAAAAACCCACCTGTTTCCCCGTCATTGAAGCTTATTCTCTCTTTCCCTTCCCTTCTCTTTCTTCAATCTTGCCTATGTATATGTCTATTTCTCAAACATGTGTGTGTTTTAAATCTTCTTCTTCGTCTTTGTACAGCGTTTTGTTTGAATGCATTATGAATGTTTAACGTGTGTGCGCTTTGATTTGATTTCTATCAAGGTTTAGCGCCGTACAAATGTTGTTGATTGTCTTTAAGATTTTGTGAACTTAGTTTATTGTGTGTACTGATGTATGCAAAGATTATTTTATTTTAGGGGCTAGAAAGTAGTCACAGGGGTGTTTTGGATGGAAGTTCAGTTTAACATCGCGTATCGGCTTTCGCCATGTACGACGGGCTGAACAAACCAACCAGGGTATAAACAAAATTTTTTATTCCTGAATCACTGTCTTAGCCAAAAGGCAGAGAAGCGATCAGAATATGTGTATAAATAAACTTACAGGGGTGTTTTAAAGTGGTAATGGGTGTTTTAACCCTTTCTCTGCCAGCCATTTTTCAGCGCAAAAATACCATTTAACTTAAACTGGGTAGAGGAAATAAAATATCTGTAATATTGCAAATTTCTCTGTGACATACATGTATAACATTAGGCCTACCCTTAACTCCCAAAATTAAGAAAATAGGGTTCAGATACCCGGTCCTGATTTGATGCCTTTTAGTGATATGGGAGTTAAACCATTGTGGTGCTAAAATGCGACATTGGCGGTGAAAGGGTTAAGGTGTTGCAAGGCTATTCCTGGTTCTTTGCACACATGCCTTCATTTGTATGTTCATCAGAGCTTCAGATTCTCAGGGCGCCCATGCCCAATGCGCATATTTTCATCAGAAGCACATGTCAACAAGTTGTGATGCGCATAATAATAATAATAATAATAATAATTGTACATTTATATAGCGCTTTACCTCAGATGAGCCCAAAGCGCTTTGCAATCAATGATTCATCAACAGACAACAAAAACAGCATTAACCAGCAACAGCGCATATACAAAGCAACTCTCTCTCTCTCTCTCTCTCTAACACACACACACACACACGCACACGCGCACGCACACACACACACACATAAACACACATATTTATCGACGCCAACTCGTTCATACCCCATTCGGTAAGCCACAGCAACCGAGCCGCATGGACTGACCACATACGGGACGCATAAGGGACGCACTTCCTTCTGTGGACACGGCATCATTAAAGAAATTCATTGTCGGTTGGCGCTGTTCCAGTGGCTGACTACCTCGAGCGCCATAGATCTACTGCCTACATTTTTTTGTTTCCACTAGCTATATTTGGGGTTTGAAAATTGTCAAAATGGGGGGATGCTAATATTTCAGCTTGTTCGCATATATATATATTATTATAATATATGCGTTTGTGTATATAATGCATCATTGTTTGCAAATTGAAATACAGTTTTATGGAATGTTTTGGGTTGTAAATAGGTAAGGAGGGTATTTTAAGGTGTTTAATGCTATTCCAGGTCATTCATACATGCACATATTATTGTCAGTGTGTAAGTTATGCATAATTGTATGCACACATGGTTGTATGCATTTGGTGTGTGGGGGGGGGGGGGGGGGAAGCTGGAAAGTTAAAAAATGAGAGGGCGGGGGTGGGGGGGGGGGGGGGGGTATTTTAAGGCGATTGGGTTCAACCCCCCTCTCTCTCTCACTTTTTTTTTTTTTTTGCCTGTACTTTAGAATCCCAAATTTCCCCATCCTTTTCCCCCTCTATGCCTATGCCTCTTCCCCCCTCCTCACTCCCTTTTCTTCTCATTTCTGCATGTACATATATTATTTAGCTTTCTTGTTTGATTTTTTCCCCAGGGCTGGGTGGAAAAAAGCATATAACTTGCTTATCTCATGCTCCCTAGTTAAATAAAATTTCGTTTTCGTTTTCTCTCTCTCTCTGTTTATCCCTCCTTGTTTAATTGCTCTTTTCCCCCATTTTCCCCCCCTTCTCTCTAACCCTCATCCCTCGCCCGTCCCACACACCATTCTTTTAAGCCTTAGTTATTGCGTAGGATAGCATTTTAATGAACAACTATGTTTCATTTCACAGAATCGAGAGCCTTCATGGTCCATGGAGGCAGATTCACCAGATCAGTCCTCTGCTGTCCACAGCACAGTACAGCCCATGTCTGACAGCACTTCCTGGTCACTACGGTTTTTGAAGAGAGGGCGGGTGTGTCCGTGTTGTTCTGCTGCCTTTGTGCTGGTCAGCAGTTTGGAACTCCATCTGGCGTCAGTTCATGGAGAGGCCCTGCACATGGTGTTACCAGGGTCCTTCACACCTGATACTAGTAACTGTGACAACACAAACATAGATAAGGAGGTGGATAGCCATAGCAACAGAAACATGACAACACAAAAGAGTGTTCATGATAACGATGGTGATGATGAAGATAGAAATAATGGCAGTAGTCAGTATGTGTGTGATGTTTGCAGAAAGTCTTTGCCTTCATATAGCAAACTGAAGAGACACACAGTGATTCATAGTGGTCTGAAGCCTTTTGTGTGTGATGTGTGTTGTAAGAGATTTACCTGGGCTGCTAACCTGAAGCAACACGCGATAATCCACTCTGGGGAGAGGCTTTACAAATGTCTACACTGTGACAGTGATTTTAAACAGTCACATCATTTACGGACACACATTATGGCACTTCATGATGGGGACAGTCTCCATGTTTGTGATCTTTGTGGGAAAGGTTTCCTCAGGACACGTGACTTAACAAGGCACAGAAGAGTTCACATAGGTGGAAAATCTCATATGCGTTCAGACTGTGGGAAAGGGTTTATCTCCTCCTGTCATCTAAAGGAACATTGTCTGACCCTCTCTGGACAGAAAACCCATGTGTGTTCAGACTGTGGGAAAGGTTTTACAACACCCCATGTTCTATCAAGACATTGTCTGACCCACACTGCAGAAAGACCCCATGTGTGTTCAGACTGTGGGAAAGGTTTTGCAAGATCCGATGATCTATCAAGACATTGTCTGACCCACACTGGACAAAAACCCCATGTGTGTTCAGACTGTGGGAAAGGTTTTGCATTGTCTGGTAATTTGAAAATACATTGTCTGACCCACTCTGGACAGAAACCCCATGTGTGTTCAGACTGTGGGAAAGGTTTTACAACTTCCAGCCAACTAAAAAAACATTCTCTGGCCCACATTGTAAGAAAACCCCATGCATGTCCTGACTGTGGGAAAGTTTTTGCTCAGTCCAACCATCTAAAGGCACATCATCTGATCCACACTAGAGATAAACCTCATGTGTGTTCATATTGTGGGAAATGTTTTACTCAACCCAGTCGTCTTAAGGCACATCATCTGATCCACACTAGAGGAAAAAAACATCTATTAAGACATCGTCTGACCCACTCTGGACAAAAAGCTGATGTGTGTTCAGACTGTGGGAAAGGTTTTGCAAAACCCAGTGATCTATCAAAACATTGTATGACCCACTCTGGACAGAAAACCCATGTGTGTTCAGACTGTGGGAAAGGTTTTACAAGATCTAGTGATCTATCTAGACATTGTCTGACCCACTCTGAACAGAAACCCCATGTGTGTTCAGACTGTGGGAAAGGTTTTATAAGATCCAGTGATTTATCTAGACATTGTCTGACCCACCATGGACAAACAAAACATGTGTGTTCAGACTGTGGGACAGGTTTTGCAAGACGCATTGATCTATCAAAACATTGTCTGACCCAGCATGGACAAAAGACCCATGTGTGCTCAGACTGTGGGAAAGGTTATTCAAATTCCAGTAATCTATCAAAACATTGTCTGACCCAGCATGGACAAAAGACCCATGTGTGCTCAGACTGTGGGAAAGGTTTTGCAAGATCCAGTGATCTATCAAGACATTGTCTGGCCCACTCTGAACAGAAACCCCATGTGTGTTCAGACTGTGGGAAAGGTTTTGCGTTGTTTGGTAATTTAAAAGTACATCATCTGACCCACTCTGGACAGAAACCCCATGTGTGTTCAGACTGTGGGAAAGGTTTTACAACTTCCACCAATCTAAAGGCACATCGTCTGACCCACACTGGAAGAAAACCCCATGTATGTCCTGACTGTGGGAAAGGTTTTACCCAGTCCAGCCATCTAAAGGTACATCATCTGACCCACACTGGAAATAAACCTCATGTGTGTTCAGACTGTGGGAAAGGTTTTACCAGGTTATATAACCTAAAGGCTCATCGTCTGATCCACACTAGAGAAAAAACCATAACCCTATCTATTAAGACATCGTCTGACCGCGGCCATCTTAAAAGTAAAGGTTGAAAAGGCCTGTGGCTGGCTATATGACGTCATGGGCTCCGGTGATAGCTAGCAGACGAGCAGTACATTTACAAGTGTTGAAATATACAGGGTTTGCTTTAATTTGAATAGAAAAGTCCTGGTTTTTCTTGGTTAAAGCTACAAAGACTGGTTTATAAAGCCTAGAGAATTAATGAAAAATGGTGTTTTACGTCCTCTTGGTCACAGACACATATGGGACATTTGTAAATACAAAGATGGTGGGAACAATACTGGCTGCAATGCCCGGATGCAGTGCAACACCAGTAAAGTCCCGAGTTTTTAACAATATATAAAGCAGACGAAAGTATATAAAGCCTAGAGACTTTTCTGCTTTTAGTGTAGGACAGATTAGCAAATACTCTTAAGAAAAAATATGCAAAGGAATAGCTCAAATGTAGTTTAAAAACTATACTTGTTAGCTCTTCAGAATTAATTATTCACATAAACTCACATCTAGATACACGTACACACACTAAGACAAAAAGAGAGAGATGGTGGGGAGAGAGAGAGAGAGAGCGGTAGAGAAAGAGAGAGAGAAAGGTAGAGAAAGAGAGGGAGAAAGGTAGAGAAAGACAGTTAAAGGGAGAGAGGCAGAGGTCCTATTCCATACAAGCAGATGGACAGAGAAAAGAGAGAGAGAGGGGGGGAGGGAGAGAAAGACAGACAGAGAGAGAGGGGGGGGGGGGGGATAACTGACAATTACATGGTTGAATTGGTGAAAGTCAGTTTGTTCTTATTAATGTTATGCAGTCATACAAGGGTCAATTTAACAAACAAGAGAAGGTGGAGGGAGAGAGAGGGTAGATCTAGAGAAAGAGAAAGGCAGTTAAAGAGAGAGAGGTCCTATTCCATGCAAATAGATGGACAGAAAAAAAATAGAGGGGGGGGGGGGGGGGGATATAACTGACAATTATATGGTTGAATTGGTGAAAGACAGTTTGTTCATGAATATTAATGTAATACAGTCCTCCAAGAATCAGTTTATCAAACAATTACAGCAATGGCAAAGTAGGTTGCCAAGCTGAGAGAGAGAGAGAGAGAGAGAGGGGGAGAGAGAGAGAGAGAGAGAGAAATGAAAATTATAACTGACAATTATTTGTTTGAATTGGTGAAAGTCAGTTTGTTCTTATTAATGTAATACAGTCATGCAAGGGTCAATTTGGAAGGTGGAGGGAGAGAGAGAGAGGGTAGATCTAGAGAAAGAGAAAGGCAGTTAAAGAGAGAGAGGTCCTATTCCAGGCAAATAGATGGACAGATAAAAAATAGAAGGGGGGGGGGGGGTATCTCAATTATTTGGTTGTATTGGTGAAAGACAGTTCATGAATATTAACGTAACAGTCCTCCAAGAATCAGTTTATCAAACAATTACAGCAATGGCAAAGTAGGTTGCCAAGCTGAGAGAGAGAGAGAGAGAGGGGGGGAGAGAGAGAGAGAGAGAGAGATTTAAATTATAACTGACAATTATTTGGTTGTACACTTGACAAACACAAACATGTTGATGGAAATAATAAAATGTCCTACCTTCCGTTTGGCCTTGTTGCAGAGTCTACTCTCACAATAAAGTGTTCACAAAGCTAGGTTGCACAACAGAAGTAGCAGTAGGTTGAAAAACTTGTGGCTTCTGGTTTGGGGAGTTGAAAACTTGTGGCTTCCAGTTTTGTGAGTTGATAAACTTGTGGCTTCCAGTTTCAGGAGTTGAAAATTTTGTGGCTTCCAGTTTTCATGGAGTTGAACAACTTGTGCTTCTGCATTTGGGGAGTTGAAAAACTTGTGGCTTCTCTTTGGGGATGCATACACATATTTGGAGAAAGAGTGGGGGAAACAAAGATTTGTGGGGGAGGGGTAATCTGAGAGGTGTACACTTGACAAACACAAACATGTTGATGGAAATAATAAAATGTCCTACCTTCCAGTTTGGGTTGCAGTCTACTCTCACAATAAAGTGTTCACTACGCTTAGCACACACAACAGAAGTAGCAGTAGGTTGAAAAACTTGTGGCTTCTGGTTTGGGGAGTTGAAAACTTGTGGCTTCCAGTTTGGGGAGTTAAAAAACTTATGGCTTCTGGTTTGGGGAGTTGAAAACTTGTGGCATTCCAGTTTGGGGAGTTGAAAAACTTGTGGCTTCGGGTTTGGGGAGTTGAAAAACTTGTGGCTTCCAGTTTGGGGAGTTGAAAAACTTGTGGCTTCCAGTTTGGGGAGTTGAAAAACTTGTGGCTTCCAGTTTGGGGAGTTGAAAAACTTGTGGCTTCCAGTTTGGGGAGTTGAAAAACTTGTGGCTTCTGGTTTGGGGAGTTGAAAAACTTGTGGCTTCGGGTTTGGGGAGTTTAAAAACTTGTGGCTTCTGGTTCTAGTTTGGGGAGTTGAAAAACTTGTGGCTTCTGGTTCTAGTTTGGGGAGTTGAAAAACGTGTGGCTTCTGGATTTTGATAAACGTAGTCCCAGTTACCAGTAACATCCACACACATATACTCCCCCTCAGACACACACACATGCGAAAATATATTGTACCCCACTTGTTGTAAATTTAGAATGAACTCCATTGAATATGATCAAAAAGGACCAACTGATGAAATTCAGGGGAGTTCATTTTGGACTCTGTGGTCATTGTGTATGTTCATGTTTAATAATTTCCTGTATTGGAATAACATTGTTTCCAAATAAGATATTTTGCAACAAAATAATAGTATTAAGTAACCCCTTTTCAATATACTTACATTGGTTTAAATTCTCCCATTATCTTTATTAAAGTTTTTTTTTTAATATTCAAAGTTTTCTCACTTGGATTATGTTTATATGGCTTGTCGTTCTGTTCTGACATAATGGGTAGCATCTACAAGGTCTAAGTAATCAATGTACCAAGTTTTATTACGATTGGTCCAAACGTTTAGGTGCTATGGACTAGAAAACATTCTGTTTACACACAGATAAGACGCACACACACATACATACAATAACATACAGACAGCAGAGAAACGCACAGCCCTCGTCCCTATCGTAATGTAGTCCCGTTCTTATAGAACTGGAACTACAAAAAGCAATACACGCACACACACAACATGCAAGGCATGCACACGCACGCACACACACACACACACACACATACACACACACACACACACACACACACACACACACTAAGCACACATACACACACAAGCACTCACACACACACACACACACACACACACACACACACACTCACACACACACACACACACACACACACACACACACACACACACACACACACACACACACACAGAGTTTTACATTAGCTTACAGAGACACTGAGAGAGAAGGAGGGAGACACACACACACACACACACACACACACACACACACAACACACACACACACACACACACACACACACACACACACACACACACACACACACACACACACACACACACACACACACACACACACACACACACACACAACACAACACACACACACACACACACACACACACACACACACACACACACACACACACACGGTCACCAAAAGTTTGGGCAATGTGGACATTTCTTGGATAGAGGTTTCAACATTATCTTTTCATAAAACACAAAGTTCAAAACGCTAGGTTTCTGTCCCTTTTATTTGAAAAAAAGCACAGACGTTTCGGAGACTAACAATGTGAAGATAATGAGAGCCAAAGTCTTCAAAAGGAAGAGTGAGTAGAAATAATAAAATATCTGTAATGTGGATTTAAATCTTTTATTATTTCTACTCACTCTTCCTTTTGTATTTCAATCTCTCGCCAACACTTTGGCTCTCATTATCTTCACATTGAAAACGGAGTTAGTCTCCGAAACGTCTGTGCTTTTTTTTTCAAATAAAAGGGACAGAAACCTTCCGTTTTGAACTTTGTGTTTTTTTAATAAGAGTCCCTGTGGTTATTTTTTATTTATTTTCAAGTATATATCTTTTCATAGTTCATGTGAAGAGGTCCACCTCCCCCGACCATCAAAAATTATTTTGATGTTAAAATTTCTGGGAGAGGTTTTAACCCTTTCACCGCCAGCCATATTTCAGCAAAAAAAACTCCCATTAAATTTACCTGGGTAGAGAACAAAAACCATCTGCAGTACTGGGGATTCTCCTGTGACATATATAAAATAAGGTCTATCCTTACTTCCCCAAATTGAGACAATAGGGTCTTTGGATAATAGACCCCAATTTGATGCCTTTTAGTGGCATTGGTGTTAAATCACTGTGGTGCTAAAATGTGACATTGGCGGTGAAAGGGTTAATGTCAGTGAAGCTTTAATGAATGACCCACACATTTTATTTTATGTGAAAACTGTTTACTGTGAATGTGAAACATTTAATTATTATTATGACTTATTATAATCTGTGTTCTGAAAAAGTAAATCAGCACATTATTTTCTTCAAATTATTATTTTCTTATTTTTCTGAACACAGAACAAATCGTAAAGTTAAAGTAAACTGAGTAATAATGAATCATGATTATTATGAATGTTGACAGTTTATTAAACAGAAGATTTCAATATTAGTTTTTTTGTCTTCTGAATTTTGCAAACGGATACTTTGCTACACGAATGAGGATCTTTCTTCTTTTTTTAAAATCCAGTTTAACTATCTTTTCTTTTAATTCTCAAAATTCTTTCTCTGACCTACTTTCTTCCGACATGTGGTTGAACCTCCCCGGTTCCGATAGGAAAATAACGCATTGATTGTGGCCATGCACAGTTAAGAAGAAGACATGCCTGCAATTTACTGCCTGGTTGTTATTGTTAGTTTCTCCCACAGCTTGTCTTCATTTTTCTCTCTTGGCATGCATCCGTGGGTAAAAGAAAACAAAATCTTATTCCTAAAATGACACGTTATAATGTTCTCGGAATCTTATCATTACTGAAGATAGGTAGGTGATGTAGGGCTATGCATAGGCCTCTCAGCCCTTATAGAATTCATTAATGCTAGGTGCATTCTTTATGTTAATTGGTAGATCATTCCACATAATTATGAACAACACGGTTAGTAAAAAAGTTTTTGCGGGTGTTAGTGTTAGATCTGTTAAGAAACAATTTACCATCAATATTTCTTGTTTTGTCTACTGTACATTTTATGAAAAAGTCATTGAAATTTATATCATCAAGATTATGTACAATTTTATAGGTTTGAATAAGGTCCCCTCTAAGTCTTCTTCCCTTCAAAGATGGTAATTTCAGAAAATTTAAACGTTCCTCGTAAGACATATTTTTACATGCTTTAACTAACTTTGTGGCTCTTCTCTGAACTTTTTCAATTATTATTGATTGTCTTTTTAGGTTAGGATGCCATATACAGTTACCATATTCTATGCGAGGTCGAACCATAGCCTTGTATAATTTAACAAATATATCTTTATGAAGATAGTCAAATGATCTTTTGATTAATCCCATTACTTGGTTAGCTTTACTGGTTACCTTCTGTATATGTGTATCAAATTTCAAAGCTGGATCAAAAGTTATTCCCAAGTCTTTCTCGTTTTCACATATATTAATTTTACTTGTTGTGCAGTTCGGCTTCATATAATACTCATGTTTAGGGTTTTTCCTTCCTATGTACATTACCTTGCATTTTTGGACATTAAAATATAAATTCCATTTATCTGACCATGCTTGTAAAGAGTGTAAATCTGACTGCAGTATTTCTTTATTATCAGATGTATTATATAGCTTTGTGTCATCCGCAAAGATCTTACATTCACTATTTACTTCATCGGGCAAGTCATTTATGAATATGGTGAATAGGACTGGGCCTAAAATACTGCCTTGGGGAATACCACTGATTACTTCTGCTTGTTAATAAGCAGCTTAGGACGCACATTTCACCGCCAGGGGGCAATCAAACCAGTAGGGGATTAGCGCGTGATATTCTTAGTTGGGGGTAGTGTTAGAGAGGGAGATGAGTCCTCCCTCTCTCTATTTTCTCACTACCCCCAACTAACTAAGAATATCACACTAAGCCCCTACTGGTTTGATTGCCCCCTGGTGGTAACATCAGCGTCCTAAGTTGACCATTGGTGACCGCATAAAAAAAAATCCCAATGTGTGTGTGTGTGAGTCCGCGGGCGTTTCCGATTGAGCCAAATATTTTTAATACAGGAAAATGAAACATAACATTCAACTACGTCTCAAGGGAGGATACCCAAGTAAAACATAAAATGTAGTTAAGTCTGGATTACTCCCCATGCTCCTGTGGTCAGAACTAGTCCTAGTAGAAATCACTCCCCGCCTCAAAAACCTTCCTCGCCCAATTTACAATCTACGTTTGTGCCTATATTATTGCGGGAAATAAAACAACGCACAAATTACGAGCAATGACAATACCGCAACGACAGGAAGAAGGAAAAATAGTCGGTTTATTTGGACTACTCCCCAGTAAGTAGGCTATGCCCTGAGAGTTGTCTTCTCTTTTGTTTTCCCGCCATGTGGTCTTTTTTTTTGCTGAGCGTGGCCACAATCATCACACTTCAAAGTGATAATCATAATCAGTTGATTATTTTGAACTAGGCCTACACAGAATCGTGGCGGTCGCAAACTGCAGCAGCACTAAGCAATCGAATGTTTTTAAAAGCGTGTGTGTAACGCAGTCATAATTATTATACAGTTAAACTTCAAGAAGAAGCGTTTGACTATGGACAACGCACAGACAACAAATGGGAGTGTGAATACTGTGATCAACGGGAAGCCGAGGTTTGATGACCCAGATAATGACAAACTTTAATAATTATCAGTTATTGAGTTAGTGTTTTTGTATTGCTGTAGTGTTACTGTTAATGTATTTACCTAACCCTAACCTTACCCCTTAGTCAGACATGTTTACTCTTTTCGAGTAGTATTCTACTCTAGACTGTAGGGTGGTTATAAAATTTAAAAAAAATATTTACTTTTTGTCAAATCCTAATGAAATTTATATCATTGGAAAGAGCCCGACAAGACCTTTAAAATGATACCCAAATTATCAAAATCGGTCGAAAATTGAGAAAGTTACGACGTTTTAAAATGTTAGCTTTTTTTACATGAGCTATATAAGAAAAAGTTGATCAAGGTTACCGGCCCTTACCGTATCAAGGTTTGGATGAATAAAACAGCCATAACTTTTTCTTTTTTTTACCAATAAACAAAACATTGGTACCAAAATAAAGCTTATTCAAAGGGGCAACATCAACCCCAAACATTAGACAGATTAGGCCTAAGCTTTTTGTGCGACTCACAAGATCGCAACATCAACATGCGCGTGACAGAAAACATGTCAGACAGTCTTCGACGTAACACCTCCCGACTTGTGGAGACCTTGAGCAGCATTGAGATTTATTCTAGATGCACCAAATTTGGTGTACTTGTAGAAAAATAATTAAATGTAACTGCGCATTTGTTTTAAAGAATTATATAATTACCGTTCAGAAATGATAAACGAATGAATTGGACCCAAATATTGGATCGCTTGTCTCTCGCGATCGGCCGTCTTAGCGTAAAAAAAGATCGTTCCCGAATGACCGAGTAGGTGTTTGCTTCCCGAAAGAAAGAAACTCGGATGGTCAGCGCCAAGAATAACCACCAATAAAAACAAGCAAAGGAAGTGACCGTTTGGCACATAGCCAAAATCGCGGTTCGGATTTTCAACGAGAAAAATCGCTGCGGCTTGACCTAATTCCGTCGTTCCTACTAGACTGGTTTATTTAAATTTGCACTCTTTGAAAGGCAGGAGAATAAGAGGAGATCTTATTGAAGCGTATAAGATATTTAATGGTCATGTAGATTTATCTTGGGGGAAATTCTTTAGTGAACCACATTACAGTGTGACTAGAAAGCCTTATGGCAAGGTCTTTATTAAACGTTTCAACACTAACATAAGGAAAAATTGCTTCAGCAATAGAGTTGCTAACAATTGGAATGAATTAACTAACGAATTAAAATGTGCACCTAATACTAACTTGTTCAAAAATCGTCTCGACAAATCTCCAAATTATTTTAATTTATTTAGAAGCTTTGATGAGTAGCTAATTTTAGGAAAATTTGACCACAATAAACCTTGACCAGTACTTGTATGTAATACTGATTGTAAAAAGACGGGACTCTCTAAAAAGCTTGACAGCTTATTTTGTCCCTATCTACTACTACTACTACTCAATTTGGACCTCTACAGTCTACTACTCTTTAAAATTGAAAATAAATATAATTCTCTAATTACTCATTTTCAGTTAACATTGTTTGATGGTTTAATGAATAAAACTGCACATGTTGCACCCAAACTACTCATTTCAGCTATCCAGACTGAAATTTGAAAGTATTGGGGAGGGGGGGCAGCAAGCACAACTTTTGCAAGTGACCAAAATACATGTAGCAGCTTTCAATCACAGTCATGTTTTATTATATGATCACACAAAGCTATGCACTACGTGTATAGTCTGGTTCAGTTGTGTGTTTTTATGTGTGTTTTAATTTATTGTCCTTTGCCCCAATACAGATCGGGCAAAGGAGTCTGAGTTTGCCATGGTTTAGTGGGTGTTTTTTTAAACAAATTATTACTGCTTTTTGCCCCCTGGGGATACCAGGAGGTCTTTTGTGCAAATAGTTCCCCCTCCTTAGAACTGGAACAGTGGAAGTTATGTGCTAGCATGGATGCAACCTTACGCCGCCTGTGTTTCAAAATTTTGACCCCAAAAAAATTCATTCAAAGTTCAAGGGGTAAAGCTAAAAAGCGTTGAATTCTCACTTTACAAGCCTGGAATAAGCTTCAAATTGAGTATGATTTTGCTTCTTTTTTTTCAGCTTCAGGGGGAGGGGGGGGGGGCCTTGACCCCCCAAGACCCCTGCCTTGCCTGTTTTTCGATTTTCTCCAGTTGCATCCATGTGCTTGTAACTTCCTCTAATCTGTCACTCTCTTTGGCTCTGCCTTTTCCCTTTGCTTACTGTCATCTACTAACTTTCTGCCTGAATGGTCCTTTCTCCTACCTTCTCTAGAGAGATTCTTACGAAGGTTTTCTCCAGCCAAAATACTGACATGCTGGGCCTAACTATTTCTTAGCTAGGCGCATAACAGCAGCATGGCGCACCTGTGCTCATGATGACGGGAATCTGTCTGACTCAGAGCGATCGACAAAGAAGAAGAAAATCACTGCTTATGCTTGATTTGTGCTGTTTCATTTTCAGGATCCCCGATGTTAGTGAGAAGCGGTCAGACTACTTGTCATGGGACGAGTACTTCATGGCTGTGGCCTTCCTGTCTGCCCAGCGCAGCAAAGACCCCAGGACGCAGGTCAGCTACTCTACTGGACACAGTCTTTTTTTGTTGTTGTTTTTTTGCTGTCCCATCTTCTGGGCCGTACAGTGGCGTTGCTCTCACGCCGCTCATTCTGAATCCCAATTCGCAGCCACGCCCCAGCTTGTTCAGGTCACAGTATCCAAGACCAGCAGTCCAAGGTGAGCGAATCTATGTTCGGCCGTCAGGAGGCAACCAGCTGAGGAGACACTGCACTGCTGCTGAGTCTCTTACTCTTAGGTGAAGTTCAGTGGAGTCTGTTCAGGACACCACCTAGTACTAAGCCCCTTACTGACGACACTGTTCTCTCAGTCGCGGAGCCAGCGTGAGTGAGGTCCTCCTCCGAGGGCACAACCACGACCGTCCACCGACATCTCCCCAGAACACACTGATCCCCATGACTTTGACCCGAACGCACCAAGGCATAGACTGGATTGGAAACCAAAACTGAGGTCACCATGAGAACAGAGCATGCAAAGCTACAGAATTTGAGACATTTTTCATTTTTTAATCAATGTCCTATTTCTGTTTCTGTCTGGATACGTCGCAGACACCACTTCTGACGATAAAGCGCGGCGGAACTAGGAGGGCGCTTGTGCCTAATACAAATTATGGAATGAGAAAGACCTACTGCTTACCCTGGGTTAAGACCATTAAGCCCCTCAGTTCAGCCGGGAATGCCCAGGCCCCACTTCCAGAAGCAAGCAAGGGAAAAAATCCCCTAGTGGTCAGTGGTTGCAGGCTCAGATGGTGATCTGGTCAGCGCTGATGAAGAAGAAGCCTGTGGTGAAAGTGGCCTCATCCGGTTGGTTCCACTCCATGGCAGTCTGGCTGCAGCCCCCACCCTTTTTCATGTTTCAATAGGGGGTTGAACAGTAATGACATTAGTCCTTTATTTCATGCCCAGGTTGCACCAGATTGCATTATTTTGGTTCTCGGGTTTAATATTTTCCGGGGTAGCATGCCCCCAGACCCCCCTAGGGGTCTTCATGATTCGCACCTTCAATGAATTATCCCCCACCCCTTAAAAACGTAGGTCCGGCCTTGGCCCTGTTAAACCTACTATCTAGTGATGTCCCGAGGCCCTGGTCGTAGAACATAGTCCTGTTATAACACAAAATGTTCTGTTGTTTTCCTCCTTGTTGGGACAAATGTCCTAGTATTGAAATTGGACACTAGCAGACTTTGTGAGCTGTTGATTTCTGCAAATCAAAATACACTGGTCTTTTGGGTTATGGAGTGCCCCAAAATATAGTTTTCGTTGGTTTGTTTTTAGTGTAGTGGGATCATATTGATACCCTCCCCCTCCCCTAGCTCAAGAAATATTTTATGTTTATAATCACACACACACACACACACAACACAAACACACATACACCCACACCCGCCCCTCACTGCTCAACAAAAAATGTCAAGTACTAGTTCAGTTTCAGGTTTTGTGTTTTCAGGATTATTACCGTATTCTACGAACTGTAAGGCGATACTTTTCTCCCAGACAGAGACCCCTGTGCCTTATAATGTAACTGATTAGTGATAATAAATATTTACTGAAAATAAAGTAACAAAAATCTGAATTTTGTGTTAGATTTTTTTTTTGGGGGGGGGGGGGCGTGGGGCTTATAATCAGGTGCGCCTTATAATCTGCAGGGTTGACTACCGTCTCCCCAAGGGGTATTTATCCATGGAAACAGTAAAACCAAAATGGCACCCCGTCCCTAGAACCCACTTTTCCGTCTGGCGTCCCTGGAAACTGAGTAGAATTGAAAATGTTGCTGAGCAATCACTTATGTTAGCTAACTTTACTATTGAACACAGGAACACCCAAAATAACAGACACTGTTAAGATTTTCTTTTCAGACATGTTACACATAGGTTACTGAATACTAAGGGATCTTGAATATTGAGGCACATTGGCACACAAAAAACTACTACCAAAAAATCCTGTCACTGAAATTCTGCTAGATCATGAAATAATCAGAAGATAATGTTTGTTTTGACCCTGTCTTGAATATTGAGGCACATTGGCACAAAAAAACCATCAACTACCAAAAAATCCAGTCACATAAATTCTGTTAGATCATGAAATAATCAGAAGATAATGTTCGTTTTGACCCTGATGCATGACAGCGCAATGTTTGTCCCAGAAAATAAGTATGTCCCTGGTTTTTATGAAGTTTGTCCCTGGAAACTGCAACAATGGGTATGCAGCCCTGAATCTGTAAAATACAGTAATTTCAGGTTTGGGGTTCTTCAGGAGTCCTTGTTTGGTTTAGGGACCTCCTCCCATTTGCACTGCTGTTGATGAATCATGCGGGGCAGTTGGTGGATGCCTCGTGCCTCCATCAGGGGAGCTTGACAACCCCGCCCCCTCCACGAGTCTCTCCCCATGGGGATACCGGGGGGTATTTGGTAAAAAAAATGTTCCCCCACCTTCTGGAAGTTCTGTGTTTGTAACTTCCTCTAATCTGCCATTCTCGTTAACTCTCCCTTTTCCCTTTGATTTCTTTCGTCTAGTATCTTTCTGACTTGTTGGTCCATTCTCCTGCATTTGAAAAAAAAAATATTTGAAATACTTTTTTTCCTTTGAGCTCCTCCGAACTCAGAATGTGTCGGCTGTACACAGCGGGGAGACCACTGAAAACCGGACACATAGTACCTTACACATTATGGCCATATGGCCTGGGTATGCAGAAGAAGATAAAAATGAACCATGAACTGTAATTTAAAGGCTGCCACTGGTTAATAAATCATGTTCTGGTTATTTCAGGTTGGTGCGTGCATTGTGAACGGGGAGAACAAGATCGTGGGCATCGGGTACAACGGGATGCCCATCGGATGCAGCGACGACGTCATGCCCTGGGGCAGAGATTCCGAGAACGTCCTGGAGAGGAAGTATCTGTATGGTCAGTATGCGCTTCTGGACATAGACTATAATCACATGGGTGCTCCTGCTTTCAGGATGTCCTGAAATGCAGGATTTGGTTTATTGCCTGGAGCCGGCGTCGCCGGATTATGAGAATTTGAGAAGCAACATATTTTTCTATTTAGTCAGTTTCTCGCATGTGTAGAATATAAAAGAAATGAATACAGATAAATATTTACATGCCTTTAACAGGAACTTTATATTTTTAGGATTGTTTAAGTCAAGTTGTTAACTGGGCGGCCCCTGGACCCCTGCCTTGCAGGATTTTTGAAATTTCCCAGGAGCAACCATGGAATCAACAATAAGAAGTTAATTTAACACTGTCAGGTCAACAGGCTATGAATCTGAGGGTGTTTGTGGTCACAATTGTGAAAGGGACATTAAGTGTCAAAATGACCTCTGAGATAAATAATTATACAGTTGAAAACTTCAAAATGATACAAGAACCATTCTTGTATCTTTTTCCGTTCCAGAGTTATGAGCATTTAAAGTTGGTAGGGTGAGTATCGGCCATTTTGAGAAAACAAAATGCATTGACCTACTCATTTTAAAGCGTTTTTAAGAGCATTTAGACTTAGAGACCAATTAAAGATTATCCTTCATAGATCAGGTATGAAAGATAAGATGTTAGAGAACACAAAAATACCCATAACTCAAAATTCATAAAATATGAGATGTTCGACTTTTCAAGCCTGTTGTGAGATACAACCTAAGCGACTTAAAGACCCACCACGTCACATGTTTTCCCGCTTATAGCTGGTAAGAAATCTTAAGAAATCTTCCTAGCATAAGAGGAAATGTGACACGTGACATGGGGGGTCTTTAATCATTAATGTCCCTTTCGTGGTGCTGGGTCACAATTTAGAAAGTTTTTGTGCTGTTTTATTATAGATGCTCTCGGTTTGGTTTTGCATGTTTCAATGCTTCAAATGTTTTACCATTTGTGCACTTTTATTTAATGTAAAATTTTAATTGTTTTATGTTTTTATTTACCAGGTAATATTTTCATTTTGATATTTATATCATCTTATTTTACACGGTGGAAGACAAGTTTCCATGTGCGTTGTACAATGCTAATGGACAATAAAGAAACTTATGACTTAATATTTCAGATGTTTACCATTTGTGCACTTTTATTTAACCCTTTAATCGCCAGCCATTTTTCAAGCAAAAAAATTCCATGAAGCCCTACCTAGGTAATAGGTAGAGAAACAAATCTGTCTGTAATATTGGGGATTCGTCTGTGACATATTTAAAGTAAGGCCTATCCTTACCTCCCAAAATTAAGAGAATAGGGTCTTTAGATAACAGACCCTGATTTGATACCTTTTAGTTGTTGTTGTTCCCTGGCTTAAAGACTCCAGGGATCATACCAGCAGCCGAAGCACTTGAACACTATGGTACAAATGCACCGGCTGGGGATGAGAACATTACGTGTGTGACCGTTTTCGATTGCCCCGCCACACTCCGACTTCGGAGGATTTTAGTGACATGGGTGTCATACCTTTTAGTTATTTTAGTGACACGACTTCATACCTTTTAGTGACATGGGTGTTAAATCATTGTGGTGCAAAAATGCGGCTGTGAAAGGGTTAATAAGGCAACAACAACAGAATATGTTGTTTTCCTACCTACCCTAGTGTTTGGCTGCCGACCCTAAACTTTTTTGTTTGTGGCTCAAGCCACAAACCTATAACTCACTTTGTCTGTCGGTCCAAAATTGTCGCACATTTTGACAAAATTGTCGCACTTCAAATCGAGGGTACACTTCTGGCCGCTCTTTAAAATGATGTATTTTAAAAGCGTACAAAATAATAAACATACGTAATACAGACACCACAACAGACACGACGAGTATGCGGTGCTTCTTTCGATGAGTATAAGTAGGATACATAGTTTTAAATGTTTTCCAAAAGATATAAAAAGTTACGAAATGGTGCAGAGATAACATTCTGGTTTACAGATTAAAATTATTGAAAAGCCAGGGGAGGTAACTCATGATTGGAGTGGTAAAAATAGACCGCGTGCCACAAACTATTGCGATTTCGCGCTTGTTTGATGATGAGGGGGGTGGGGGGAACAAAATGAAAGTAAGCGAGCAAACAGAAACAATACATAAAACATAAGTGCAAAATATACTGTTTTGTTTGATTAAAATATATAAATATATTCACACAAGATTTAAACAAACAAAAAAACAAAAAAAAGCCTAGTACCACCCTATATTTCAAATTGATGAAACCCCAAACAGATATTTTTTGTTTGTTTTGCCTAATGTTCTTCAAGAAGCAATCTGTATCGATGCGTTCTGTTGCTCAGTGTGCCACGCCGAGATGAACGCCATCCTCAACAAGAACGCGGTGGACGTGAAGAACTGCCGCATCTACGTGGCGCTCTTCCCCTGCAACGAGTGTGCCAAGCTCATCGTGCAGTCCGGCATCAGGGAGGTTATCTACTGCTCCGACAAGTACGCGCTGAAGCATCCCTTCCAGGCCTCCCGCTTCCTGCTCAGCCAGGCCGGCGTCAAAGTGAGGTAGGCC
Organism: Phymorhynchus buccinoides; assembly: GCA_017654935.2. Taxonomy (NCBI): domain Eukaryota; kingdom Metazoa; phylum Mollusca; class Gastropoda; order Neogastropoda; family Raphitomidae; genus Phymorhynchus; species Phymorhynchus buccinoides. The sequence goes on from CM065692.1 coordinate 10,336,143, forward strand.
CCGGGCTGCGTCCACATGTGTGATACACACCTGGGCAAAGGTAAAGATGTGCCCCCCCCCCCTGTATTTCTCGGTTAATTCAATTTTTCCGTTTTTGCCTTTCTTACCAAACATAAAAGTGTATTTTATTCACCTTTTCAGCTAATTATCTTTTTGGACTAATAACCCTAACCCTAACCTTATATCCTAACCCCCTCTCTATAAGACAGAAAAACGTAATGAACCATGACTGTGACAAATGCTGCAGTGTACTGCACTACATAGGGGGGGTCCTATTAGATAATGGCCTTTATCATGACTGCAATTAATTATTGAACAAAGATGCTGAAAATGTTCACAAAATACAGCTTCATGTTTGGTAAGAAAGGCAAAAACGGAAAAATGGAATTAACAGAGAAATGTAGGGGGGGTGGCACATCTTGACCTTTACCCAGACCTGTTCTGCTCTTTTCGAGTAGCATTCGACTCATTTTTGAACCTCTAGTACTCTTCAAAATTGAAAATAATGCTCTTTGCTACTCATCTTCAGTGAATATTGTTTGATGGTTTAATGAATAGGACTACACGTTTTGCACCAAAACTACAGTGGAATCCGCTTTATCGGCCTTCGGATAATCGGCCAATTTCCTAATGTACGGAATTTTTTCTTCTTAAGCATGTGTTATTTTGTTCGTTTTTACGGCCAAAGCTGAAATCTTCAATTTCGCTTTATTGGCCACTTTTTCTCTCTAATTTTTCCTCTTTACCCCCCCTTTTTTTTTGAGAGGGAGAACAACAGACAAACTGACAACACGCTTTTGACGTTTACATGGTTGAGTGTGAAGTTGGAACGTGAGCTGTTGTCAATTGAAAGACCCTGCATGGCGTTAAAATCACTCAAGAAAACAAAATCATTGTCTTTTACTCGTGCTTCTGTCAAGTTGGATTAATAAAGTGTTCACATACAGTACACATACACTGTAGGCCTACTGTATGAACTCTTGTGTTTTGACAGATTTTATTCATTTCAATTTCTCTCACACTGGAAGTCACTTCAAACTGACAGCTGACAGGATGGCTCGTTTAACCCTCTCGCATTCATAACGTAACGCTACGGGAATTCCCCAATACCCCCCAATGTGTTCATAGCGTAAGTCGCCGTGACCTTCAACCTGGTACTTTTCCGTCACGTGCTGACCCCGTGAAAGTGTGTAGAATGGACCAAAAACTTCGTAGCATCCTTGAGACAGACCAATGAAACTGCTTCTAGTATTATGGGATTGTAATTCGTGTCCATTCATAGACAAGGAGCTAAAACTGCATGCGTGTCAGTGTAGCAAAGCGTGGGTACCAAATTTGTCGTCTGCTCGAGCACTGCTGTGTGTGATTGTACGGATTTCTCGGCATTTCGGAAGATGAGTAGGATGATATTATTGAAGAAATGGAAAAATATAACCATGAAGAGTTAGAAGAAGAGTCAGATGTGGATTTAGGAGGTGGTGTAGAGCAAAACGTTAGCAATTACGAAGTCTAGTCAACACTCAGCTTGCATCGCATCAAACAAAATGGCAGCCTAGGTACGGCATGCCAGCATGCCACTATTTCGAGAACCAACTGGCCCATACATGCATTTTCAAACACTGTGGCCCCTCTCGATTATTTATTTTTGTTTTACCCCACCCATTCTTCAAAACAGCAGCAGACAAAGCAAACAGATGTGCAACACAAGCAAGTAAACAAAGGTCCACACTTGACCCACTTTTGTGGGTCATAGCAGACGATACATATAGGCCTAGGCCTACATGATTTGGGGAATCAAGCGACAGTGACTTTGGCCTTGGCCTACATCACTGTGCTCGTCTGTCAGCTAGTTCTCTGTTATCACAAGAATTAGTTTTTTGTGTGACTACCATGACACAGTAGTAGAATGTATGTAGTGTGCTGTTTTACAGTGTTAACCATAATATGTGACACATTTTGGTGACATTTAGTTGACACTGACACGACCCTTCACTCTGAGACACACAAAACACACTTCACACCCGCGAACAAAGCCCCATGACCACACATGCAAAATTTTATGGCTGTAGACATTTATTTCTAGCAATGGTGAAGCATAAACCACACTAACCCATTTTGGGCTACATTTGCCAAAAGAATACGAAATCTAGCAGAAGTTTGGTCTCAAACAATCCGAATATAAGAGGGTTAAGCGAGAGATTTTAATGAATCTACATGTACATCTGTAATCAAAATAAACTTGTTGTTTTTAACATAGCGATTCGGCTTTAATTACATGTACAGTGTATGTATCCAGACTCAAAACACACACACACACATACACACACACACACACACACACACACATCACAAAAAGGGAAAGAATTGGAATTTGAACTGCAACATTTAATTTTGACGTCATTGCTTTTGACTTGCATAATTGCGTCATACAGTATCTCGATGTTCGTTTTATCGGCGGATTCGCTTTATCGGCCACATTTTGCCTTGTCCCAAAAGTGGCCGATAAAGCGGATTACAATGTACTCATTTCAGCTATCCAGACTACTCAAGACTTTTGTAGGGGGTAACCGGACACAAGTCGCTCAATGTTTTTTGAGCGAATTGCAAAACATCAGTCCATAACACCCCCCCCCCCCCCCCCCCCCCCCCCCCCCCACCCCCCCCCCCCCCCCCCCACCCCCCCCCCCCCCCCCCCCCCTGCCACCCCCCCCCCCCCCCCCCGACCCCCCCGTCCCCCCCCCCCCCCAAACAAAAAACCCCAAAACCACACCCAAAAAAACAATTTTCTGTTTTTGACTATTTTGGCATATTTGACTAACAGTATCCAAAACATTTAAAATACTTTTTTTAATGATTTCTTTATTTGGTTGGGTGTTGTTTTTCATAATATTTTGTCATGGATTTAATGTTACTGGTCGCCAAGCAAGAAAAAGGTCAGACTGATAGATTCCAGTCAAATTCAACACACCGTATTTTTCAGACTGTAAGGCGATACTATTTCCCAGACTGAGAGTGAGACCCCTGCGCCTTACAATGTGACTAATAGTAAGAAAGGGTAGTAACAAAATCTGAATTCTGTGTCAAATTTGGGGGGTGCGCCTTATAATCCGAAAAGCATGGTACTAGTAACTGCAACGATCCTGTATATATCCTAGATTATTTACTGTGCATCTGCTTTTTGACGAGCAAAGACTCATCTATGTACTGACAATTTTGGTGGGTGTAGGTGGGTGTGGTCACCGTCTCAATCAAAACTTTTACATAGCAATTTTCTCAGAAACTACAATTAATAGCGCGACCAAATTTTTGCACGATGTTAGAAATCACATTATCATATTATGTCTGCAGTGACTGCTTTATTTAAAAGTCACTAGAACAAGTTGGTTAGAAATCAGTTTTTAACCCTCTGGGCACGACGTAAAAGTTCAAAACGTAAGCTAAAAGACAGGCGTGAAATTGAAGACTGCAGAAACGTCAACCGGTACTTCTTATTTTCACTTTTCATCTCTCATACAAACATTTGACTGGGAAACCTATACACGTTTAGAAAGAAGAAAGCTTGAATTTTGCCATGAAAGTAAAGAAAACAACTTGCCTTGAATATGGTGACAGCAGTAATCCAATAAAGCACTTTCACTGTGGCTGCAGCTAGCCCCACCCCACCTCCATCCCACGATGATCTATCACTGCTGCTTATGCCCGTTGTTCTCTCTCTCTTTTTCTTTTTGTCTACAGACAATTTGAATCTCAGAAGAAACAAGTGGTCATAGATTTCGGCTGTCTGGATGAGCCAGCGACCACCAACGGCGCGAGCCAGCAAGGTACGACCAATGGGCACTCGGCCTCCGACGCTTCTCCGCACAGGGATCCGGCGTTTGGAACCAGCCACTGCAAGGACAGCGCCCCTGACTTCACC
>CM065692.1:10342558-10370058 GCA_017654935.2 Phymorhynchus buccinoides
TAGGACTAAAAAGTTGTTGCATTTGAAATGCCCAATTGATGAAACTTTTCTGTATCTAATGTATGAATTTGTGAACTTCAGGAAAAGTTAACGTTATGAAATATTCTGTGTTCCTTAAATTTAAAAAAAAAAATAATAAAATGTGCTGATTTACTTGGTCGAAACAGCTGTCTGCATCGGGCACTGTCCCTTCCCCATTGGGAGAAAAAGTAAATCAGCACATTTTATTATTTTATTTTTTTTGTGTGTTCATCTTTATAATACTAATTCATCTTTGTAATTCTTATGTGACTTGTCATCCAAAATTGTACTTATATTTATGCATGCTGAATGTCAATGTTTCTGCTGTACGGCACCTGAACGAAATTTCTCCTTGAAAGAATAGTGAATTTGAACTCTTCTAGTGCGATGTATTTTTCAATGTTCTTGGTTGTTCAATGCATCTCAACCGACAAGAGGGGAGTTGCTACTTTTACGAGTGCTCACGCATTGCTTTAACGGAAGAAACAGTGAGATAAGCTGTAAAGATAGGCAAACACATGGCAGGGTGCTTGGCAGTGAATGTCTCTGCATTTGGTGAGAGTGTAGTGATGTATTGCGCGAATATATTTGCCCATGGTGCTAGAGGAGTGAAACTGGTGTTGATGTGGGATATTTTTGTTTAGTAGTCTGTTTTTGTTGTTTTTAAAAAAGCTTTTCTAATTTGTTTGGGGTTTTTTTGCTTTTTAAATGCAATTTTATTTTATGATAGATGTTTATAAGGTCATTTGGTTTTCATTGTCAGTAAAAATTAAAAAATGTATACAACATTTGAATATAGTTTAAAAAAAAAATAGATTTGTTTTATTTTACAATACAGTGGAACCTCCCTTATAAGACCTACTTTTCTGAGACATTGCCCTTCTTTGTAAGTATTAAAATTACCTCCCTTAAAAGACCTCATTTTGGATGATTTTTGAAGGTCTTATAAGGGAGGTTCCACTGTACTAAAAATTCTTTTATCATAATTATATCTGGAAAAAACAGTCTAAAGTTTGCTAAGTATACCTTGATGTCATGTTCATCTTTATAAAACCTGTGTCTGAACTGCTGAGTACTTAACCTAAAACAAAACATGAATATCATGGGTATGCTTAATTTGTATGCAATAATTAAAGTTTGGGTGAAAACAAAAATGGAGTAGTTACCCTGTGTGTTCCTCCCGATACCTGAATGTTGGTTACAGAGCTCCCCCGCTGAGTTACCAGGGGGTCTTTTGTACAAATAGTTCCACCACCTTCTGGAAGTTCTGTGCTTGTAACTTCCTCTAATCTGTCACTCTCTTTGACTCTGCCTTTTTTCTTTACTGTCTATTCTCATGTCTCTGTATTCTTCAAAGATTTTCTCCAACTCTTTTTCTGCCTTACTGGTCTATTCTCATGTCTGTTCTAGAAATTCTTTTTGGGGGGTTTTGAGTTAGATACAAAGTCAGATTTTTCCTCCATCCACCAAGAGCGGACATGCTGGGCCTATTTCTTATTTAGGAGACTGAGCGATCGAAGAAGAAGGTTACAGAGCAGGTTGAATGTTTTATTCAGTATTTTATGAATTATAAGGCACATCATAATAAATTAAAAAAATATTATATGGCTCACCCTTTAAAGACCCGGTCATGTGTCAAAATCACGGGTTTCACGTGTTGTCCCTCTTATAGCTGGTAAGAAATCTTGTTTTGACCAGGTTTGACTCCCATACAAATGCCCCCAAATTCAAAACGAAACATTTTTAAAGAGCAGCCTCAATTTTTAAGTTGGGGGAATTTGTATGTGGGTCACAGCTACCCAGAAAAAAACAGGGACTTAATCATGGTGGGTCAGTGTGTCTTTAACAGAAATCTGGTTTTGCCTGACATGATTATTCATTGCCTTTAGAAACCTGAGGCTAGAGGGGAAACAAAAATATTGTGTATGTGTGTGTATGCCTGTCTGTCGTTTCCGACAATGACTGCCAGATAGCAGAGGGGGCAGCTACTAATCTGGCGGGCTGGGCTAAAATTTGTTTATAGTGGTAATTATAGTAGAGATGCCTTGCCCAGGTTACATCCCCACTCTCTCGGCCAAAGGGATTTGAAGGCAGCTGGCGTTGGGGAAGGTCCCCAAAAGGCCAACCAATCCTTTTGGCTGCAGCACTAGAGCTGATGCAAATGCCCCCTCGTTTGAGAGCCAGTCTTCAATGAAACACTAAGCATGATTTTCCAAAACTATTGTACAGCTCCCTTTTAACTGTTGGCCCTTACTACAGGCTAATGTCAACCAGTGATACTAGCCATTTGAGTACAGGGCCTAAGATTAACCCTTTCATCGCCAATGTCGCATTTTTGCACCACAATGATTTAACAACCATGTCATAAAAACTCTTGAAATCTGGATCTGTTATTCAATGAAATTGTGTTCCTACATTTGGGCAGTAAGGATTGACCCTATTCTAAATGTGTCACAGAGAAATCCCACAATATTGCAGACCAAATCTTTTCTGTAGCCAAGTAGCTTTAATGGAAATTATTGGCTCAAAGATGGCTGGCGGTGAAAGGGTTAAGAACAAATATTGAATGACTTCAAAGCACATGCACGCACGCATACACACACACACACACACACACTAGATTTTTCTAGAAGTAAATCAGTCTAAAATCACGAGAAGTGGATAGACGATATATGAAAGACACACACACACAACGGAGCAAGTTAACTGAAGAAACAAACAATCCTCTTTAATGAAAAACACATTCAAATTCTAAATGATGAGAACAGTGACAAAAACCTTTATGTCCAAAAAAAGGAAAAGACAATAGCCCAAGTGTAATCTGAAACAAACATAAAAATTTGATTAAAAAACCAACATCTGACGTGCTATTCAATGCATCCCTGTCACAAAGCAAGGTACAGTGGAACCTCCCTTATAAGGCCTCCAAAAATCATCCAAAACAAGGTCTTATAGGGGAGGGGTCTTATAAGGGAAGTAATTTTAATACTTACAAAGAAGCGAAATTTCTCAGAGAAGTAGGTCTTATGTGGGAGGGGTCTTGTAAGGGGGGTAATTTTAATACTTACAAAGAAACAAAATTTCTCAGAGAAGTAGGTCTTAAGTGGGAGGGAGTCTTATAAGGGAGGTTCCACTGTATAATCAAGAATGGCTATAGATTCTAGATGCACTCGTCAAGCTTTCATGACCATCTTTTCTCCATCTTAGGAAATGTGAACAATGTACAAAAAAATCACATTCTATAATACTTTGTTGTTAATGGTTGCAAAAATACACGTTAATATCTTTCGCTCTTTCCCCATGGCAACAGTGATATGCAAGTGATGTTATGACTGGCTTTTACTACGTTTCCATGGGGAAAGAGTGTAACATGTTAACATGTACTGAGATCACAAAATCTGTTACGGCAGCTTCAAAATGCTGTGCTCTGTTCCATTCTAGCATTCTGTGTGTGTGTAGGGGGGAGGAGGGAGGAAGTTTTGATGCAAACAAAAACATTTTAAATTTTGCTTTGGGATACTTTTCCCTGTCATTCTCTTCCACATATTTCCCTTTGAAATTAGAGATCTTGGCTCCCCACCCAACCCCTACTAACCTATCACCTCACTACATCCCATATTTTGTCGTTGAAAGCAAATTTCTTTTCCTGATCTTCAGATTTTGGATGTCTTTTTAACTAGTGTAAGCGAAATCTAGATTTTTTTTCAAGCTGATTTTTGCCTTATTTTGTTAAGTCTTTATTTTTAAACACTAAGGCCTGGCCTTTTTAAAACTTCTTTGGGCGTTATCAGAATGGTGGAGTTCATGCACACATTTCAGTCTCCACTACATCTGGCTGTCATCGACGTCTTTTCTCATTTTAGGGCTGGCAGAATTCTGATCCCTGATGAGCTTTTTGGCAGCGGCTGCTGCACCTTTGTTGGCTGACGGAGATGTCAGGTTCACTGAACTGTCGAAGGACGACGACTTTCTCGGAGATCTGGTGTCCAGAATTGAAGATCTACGTCTCTCAGATTTCTCATTCGGAGTTTCGCTTCCTTGCTGTTTCGCTTCAGTATAGGTTTCTTTTTTACCATCATCTGCATGTTCTTGGGTGTTTTCTGGGTCATGGGGTTGTAGTACATCTGTGAGTTTTTCTTTTGCGTTATCTCCCTGTTTCGTGTTTTCCACACATTCGTTCAGAGCGTGCGTTTGGTGGTCCTCAATTTTGGGCCCATCCTTTGGCTCTCGGGTTTCCTTTTCTCCGTACATGGGAGTCGCCTCTTTGCATTCGTTCAGAGCGTGCGTTTGGTGGTCCTCAATTTTGGGCCCATCCTTTGGCTCTCGGGTTTCCTTTTCTCCGTACATGGGAGTCGCCTCTTTGCATTCGTTCAGAGCGTGCGTTTGGTGGTCCTCAATTTTGGGCCCATCCTTTGGCTCTCGTGTTTCCTTTTCTCCGTACATGGGAGTCGCCTCTTTGCATTCGTTCAGAGCGTGTGTTTGGTGGTCCTCAATTTTGGGCCCATCCTTTGGCTCTCGGGTTTCTTTTTCTCCGTACATGGGAGTCACCTCTTTGCATGTTTCTTTTTTTGTATCTTCTGTTTCTGCCTTCTTCTTGTGTTCGGCTTGGTAGCAAGTGTCTCGTTCACGCTTTGAAGCATCTGGATCCGAATTTGGAACGTCTTTGACCACCATGCCTTGGTCGGATTCTGTCTCGATAGGTTTTCCTGCTTTAGGTGCATTTTGTTTCGCTTCACCCAGCAACTCAGTGTGGTCTCGTTTCTGTGCGTTCTTTATTTCCGGGTTGGTGTCACTGTCTCGTTCCTGGTTTATTCCCCCCGGCATCTGCTTGTCCGCTTCCTCGTCGTTCTGGGCATTCGTCTTCGGTAAACGTTCGTTCTTTTGATTCTCGTCTTGTACAGAACTCGGTTCGCTGGTCGAGGTTGTTTCTCCTGGAGAAGTGGGCGCTATTTTGTGTCGTTCTTTGTCGTCGTGAAAGGTCGAGAGATTCTGGTCTTCTTTTTCGGTTTCTGACTTGGTTTGTGGAGTGCCTGTTTTCCCACTGCAACAAAGTACCAATGGTGTTATTTTCTTCTTCTTTTTCAGTGCAAAAATTTAAACAAATCGGGTTTATTAAATGATGACTGGATTTTTTCAGGCCAAATGAAATAGTCTTTAACCTGGAATTGAAAAGCCACCTTATTAACCAACTTTTCAGGTAGTATTTTCAAAAAGTTATTTTACGGTTATATGGATATTTGGGGGAAAATAGACCCCCCAAAAGTGCCTAAGCACTTGATAACACTACAAGTACAATAAATTGAAGAAGACAAAAAAGGAAAAAAAAAAAGCCACTGCACAGCATATTGATAATTTGTCACCCCCACAATCACAATATATGTAACTAATTCCATTGCAGAAAATATTGTGTTAAAATATAGGTGATGGGCTGCTCTCGCGTTGGAACGGGTGGGGCCATTGCGTCTCTGGGACCCATCGGCACTTCCAAGTGTTTCTTTTTCATGTTCATATATCCACTCCCCCCTCCCTTCCCCACTCCCAGTTTCTCTTCATCTGTCCAGCTCCCCATCCACAAAAGAAATACTGGTATGAGCTGCTCATCCCAATGTATACGATAGTGGGCAATGGCTTCCGGCCACATGATGAGAGTCGACCCTGGTGTGCAAGTTCCTCAGTCATCTTGATCCAGGAAGTTTTCCACCACTTTGACGAATTCATCAGGATAGTTCACATGCAGGTTGTGTCTGGCTTCCGGCCACGTGACAAGAGTTGAACCTGGGACGGTGGAGTGCAAATACTCGGGGTGTTCCCGGGCCACCAGGTTGTCCTTCTGGCCATGGATGATCAGAGTGGGGCACCCGACGTTCTGCGTCTCCATGATGCATACGTCGCCCTTTCTTTCCTCCAAATAGCGTCCATAAGCGTTGATCCATTGCGTCCACAGACCCTGAAAGACGTCCCTCCCGTATAACTCAATAAAAGGTTTTCGTACTGCTTCCTTCCACTGGCCGACATCTTGAATGTTTCTCCAAGGTTCCAAATCCTTCGGCGTGATGTAGGCGCTGGTGCCCCATACCACCAACCGTCGCACCATGTCGGGGTGTCTCCCCGCCACAATCAGAGCTGTGGATCCGCCGTTGCAGAACCCCAGCACAGACGCAGGCCCCAGGTCCAGGGTTTTCATCAATGTCACGGCATCTTCCGCGTCCCGCTGCAGGAAGTGCGGGGGCCAGTCCCGTGGGGGAGGGATGCTCCCTCCACAACCCCGGGGGTCCAGTGCGTAGATGGTGTACTTCGCCTTATCCAGCTTTTCCAGCTGAGGGCCGAACGTGATTCGGGTCGACCCTAGAGCCCCGGGTAGCAGAACAAGAGTGTGACTTCCAGAGCCGGTCTTTTCGTAGTGTATGCGTACCCCGTTCACATCTGCGTAATGCGAAGTTATAGCCGTGTCGCTGAAAACACACACAGTCAAATTACATAGTCAAACTCGCACGCACTCTGTGAGTCTAAACAGAGGCCGTTCGCCAGGTCGGCGAATACAGAATAGGGTCAGGTATAGGGTTAGAATTCATCGACCAAACAAATGGATAGGGCTAGGAATGGGGTAAGGGTTAGGGTTAGAATTGAAAACAACCAAAACAAATGAAGGAAAAACTCTGCATGTGAGAACAAAAGCAAAAGTTCATCGTTTGTCTGATTTCGTTGTGTTCAGGGTTAGAACTGATGATCGGGAAAGGGCTAGGGAAAGGCTTAGGATTAGGAATAATATTATATCTCATAAACAAGAGCAAAACAAAGAGCAAACTTCGATTGTGCGACAAATATTGAAAATTAGACCTTCCTCAGGCCCAGTGGGGCTTCTGTGGGTCTATCTGATCTCTGGCGAACGGCCTCTGTTTAGACGCATGTCACGCACTCACACACACAATATCCAAAGCCCTGTAAGCGTCTCTAATGTACTGACAGTGACTTTCAAACGAAAGACCAAAGAACGTGTTTGTTGACATGCAGGCTAACAGTAGGCCTATATCAAAGAAAGAAAATCAGTTATGCTCATAGCTTGTGCTAACATTTAAGTAGAATCATTGGGTTAAAGCATTCGATCAGTGTTTAAGCAGCCACGAAAAAAAAGCTGCTTAATGTTTCTATCAGCGGAATTTCAGTGGCGTAGGAACATGTTGAAGCCAGGAGGGGCAGGATTGGGGGTGGGGGGGACTGCATGGGCGCACAAGCAAGGCGGATGGATTTGTTAAGTTATGCGTCTTACGCACTGTCCTCATTTGCGCAATTGTAAACTCTCTTTTGGTTTCATTAAAATCAGTTTAAAAACCTGGGGGGGGGGGGGATATAAAAAATGTATGCGTGTTAGTCAATGCTACAAAAACACTTTATAATTGGTATTTTTAACCACAATCAACAATAAAAAATATATGAAAGAAACAAATATTCTGCGCATTGAAAAAAAAGACAACAGAAGAACATAAAAACTCAACCATGTAGGCCTACAAGGGTGGATCAGTCATGCATGGAAGGGGGTGGGATAGTTCCAAGTGCTGAGCTGGGGTGGGAGAACTGGGGGGCTTGTCCCCCAGAAGCTGATGATAATTTGAATGTAAAGGAAGCAATCAAGGCTTCTCGTGAAAATAAACTAAAGCTATAGCATAATGTTAAACTGATGTAAAGAAGTTTTGCCCAAAGCAGTTGCAGTGGGCGGTGGAACCGGATGAGAGAAGAAGATGGAAGGAGGGAGAGAGATAAAAGTAATAATGTAATATTTTGCGGACCCGGCAAAACCATTACTCAGCGTTACCGGTACTAGGCATTACCGGTACTCAGCATTACCGGTACTTGGCGTTACCGGTACTAGGCATTACCGGAACCTGGCATTGCGCTAGTGTCCATATAATACAAGCTTGCTAGTTTTAAATTATTCTCTCTCTCTCTCTCTTCTTTTCTCTTGATGGCTTGTTCGAATTTTGGGGGGGCAGGAAGACATGTCTCCCCCCCCCCCCCCCCTCTAAGCCAGGGGGGTGGAGGCAGCCGCCCCTGGCTGCCCCTCCCCAGCGTATCCCTACGCCACTGTACAAATAGTCCCCCACACACACACACTTACCTTATGGAAGTTCTGTGCTAGCAACTTCCTCTAATCTAGCCATCTCTTCGACTCTGATTTTTCCTCTTCTTACTATGAACTACTTTTTTCTGACTTGTTGGCCCATTCACTTTCCTTTAAAAAACAAATCTTCCAAGTAATTTTCTCCTTTGAGCTCGGCCTCCGAAATCGGGATGCGTCGCAGAATGCAGCGGGAGACCAATGCAAACTGAAAACCGGACACAATTCACAGTTTCGCCCGTAAGAGAAGATAATCTATTTCAGTCTATTTCACAGAACAGTCTATTTCACTATTTTCTGTCATCTGATGGTCTCCCTTACGGTCGAAAATGAGGATATAATTAAATTATTATATATAGCAAATATGGGCTTAACGTCCAAAGCATAGTACTCGGTATTCACATATAGGTACTGTTAAAAATTCGGGACTATCCTGGTGTTGCACTGCCTCCGGGCCGAGGGCCGCGGTGTGTGTGTGTGTGTGTGTGTGTGTGTGTGTGTGTGTATGTGTGTGTCCGTGTGCAACCAAAATGTGTTCCAGTCCATAGCGCCTAAACCACTCGATCGATCATAATGAAATTATTAACGATTCATTAGACCTTGCAGATGCTGCACATCATGTTAGATTCACAGAACTGCAGATTTAGCACTTAGCCTAAACCTCTATCGTTTTCTATATTAAACGTTAGTTTTTCATCCATTTACACGGCAATTAAAAATATGCATTTAACCTAATAGTAGAAGATAAAGGCAAGACAGGAAGAATCAGTTACGCCATGAACTAAGACTGTGACCGGGGGTGTTGATCTGCATCACCCGTACCTCACTCATTTGGGCCACTTGACCTGTACACTGCCCGAATCTGCAAGTCAAGCTGGTGCCGCTTCCATCTCGGCATAGGCATGGACACCACCTGCAATTTCAGCGCATTCAGTGCCGCACAAAGTACAGATCCAACTCGTTCCTCCCAGGGACCATCAGGGAGTAGAACGAACTGCGGCAGGACTCCATCGCAGCCTTCACTGCTGACGTGCGTGGCACATCAGGACTGCAGGCTGATCAGTAACTCATCAGTCTCGCCCCTCTCCACCCCTCCTCTCCTCAGTGCCCACTCCAATCTCTATTTTTTGTGTGTGTTACATCACCACTGCCAACTGGAATTTGAACACCACTGGAATCCCTCTTTTTTTGTCTTTGTTTCTTCAAAAGGAGCCAGAATGGTCAGCTCAGTGACCGTGGGCCCTCACGAGAAGAAGAAGAAGAGAAAGTTCACACACGTGCCTCTCGCTCGCTGTCTTACCTTGCAGCGTCCGCCGCATCTTGCTGCGAAGAAGAATCGCTAGCACCAGCCACGCCCACCCCGCGGGCCTGCCCCTCCTGTGAATGTCCTTGTGGGTCACCACTGGTCGACGACGCTGAGGGGTTTCCCTGCGAAGCTGACAGAGACTGTGGAAGTGTTGGATCCACCATATCCATGCCCCTTGTTTTGTTCTTCTCTGCACCGTTTTGTGCAGCAGCTGCTCCCGCGTCCGTTTCCATCGTTCAAAGTGGACTGATAAGCTTTGTGACAGTGGATCGTCCTACTTGTAGTAAAAAACGAGTTTAGTAGGAAAAGAAAAAAAAAGTGGAACAAGTTCGCGTGTGGCGTATTTTGTGATCAGTAGTCATGAAATCAACCATTGGTATAATGTATGCTCTGCCCCACTAACGCTGATCCTAAAAGGGGGCCGCAACACTGCGTACGATTCGATCCCAATGCGATCCGACTGTGCGGCATGATTCTCGTGAAATTCTACTGTTTAAATGAATCTGATGTAATCCTACCAGTTTTGTTCACTATGTTATGTTGTAGTCCCCCCGTAGGCCTACACGAATCTGATGAATTAATATCTGTTCCGGGTGGGGTTTTTTTTATCAGACATTTGATTTGATTCGTGTATTGAGTAGAATACAGCGAACAAAAAAATAATTATTTTTAGACGGAAGTATTTTCACGTGGATAATGACTCACAGACATCGTCAAAATCGGATCGCATTAGGATCGGATCGTATCAAAGACCGTACAGGACCCTTTTAGAATAGCTTTGATCGTATGCAGTGTAACCGCCCTTTACTCACTCAATCAGTGTTGTGAAGTTGACCTTTCATACCGGCCTATTAACCCTTTCACCGCCAATGTCGCATTTTTGCACCACAATGATTTAACACCCATGTCACTAAAAGGCCTCAAACCAGGGTCTGTTATCCAAAGACCCTATTTTCAAAATTTTGGGAGGTAAGGACAGGCCTTACTTTATGTCACAGAGGAATCCCCACTATTGCATATGATTTTTTTTTCTCTACCCAGGTAAGATTAATGGGGAAAATGTTGGTGAAAATTGGCTCACGGCGAAATGGTTAAATAGGCTATGCTAAATTTGAAGCAACCAAGCCGGGTGAAAAATGGTTGTGATCTTTCCGCACAGTTTTCCTTTCTTTTGACAGAGTAGGCCTAGGTAGAAATGATAAAAACAAACGTTGGTCGAATGAAATCCTTCCAACCGGTAGAAAGGAATTGGCGACTGTATCGTTTACTTCCAACTCACTCAGGCAGTTGTGGGAATACCTACAGCCAATGCTTGCTGATAGTGAAGACGGCGCACGGCCACAAGTTGTTGAAAAGCCTGGGAGTCAGTTGACAACTGAATTTTCTTCCAACTAGAAAGGTTGGATAATGTGACGCGACTTAAGATCACGTGTGAGCTACTCCAAACACCTAAATAACTACTAATCGATCCTTCCGGCTTCATAATAATAATTAACATTTATAGCGCCTAATCTTCTTTTTTTTTAAAGACCTAAGCGCTTACAATAATAATTGAAAACCCCCAGCAAGCAATATAAATAAATAAACGACAAAACTGAAATATATTACACACACACACGCACGCGCGCGCGCACGCACGCATACACGTACGCACTAAACACAGATACACGCACGCACTAAGCAGACACACACACACACACACACACACACACACACACACAAACACGAACGCACCACACGCACGCACGCACACACACACACACACTGACACACACACACGCACACACACACGAACGCACCACATACATGCACACGCACGCGCACGCACACACACACACACACACACACACACACACACACAACACACACACACACACACACATACACGCACAAACACTGAACACGCATGCACACAAGCGTGACACGCGGATGGAAGGGGCACAGTACTTTGCAAAGAAATATAGCAGGCTATGATTTGAAAAGAGTAGTTTTGAGAGAAGACTTAAATGAAGAAAGGGAGTTGGCAGAACGGAGAGGCTATTCCAACTGGAAAGAGAAGGAGCGTTCGCCAAGGGTCTTGGGTGCGGTAGCGAGGGATCTGGATGAGAGAAGTGTCAGAAGAGGAGCCATAACTGTCTAAGAGGTGTGTAAAGGTTCAGAAGATCAGCGAGATAAGAAGGCCGAGCCAGACCATTCAGGGATTTGTAACAGAGCAGAGAGAGAGCTTGTATTCGATACGCCTTCCGACAGGAAGCCAGTGGTGACTTGGTGTGTGCATGTCTGAGATCAAACTCTTTGTCACTATTTCTGCCTCCCCCCCCCCCCCCCCCCCCTCTCTCTAACGGTATGCGCTACTGATTAAATGTACCGTAGGATCTTTGAGTCAGTGTCTTTGGTAGGAGGCTTGTTTTTAACTGTCCTTTACTATTTTATTTTTGTTGACTGTATCACCTTTAAAAAAAAATGTTCGTTTACTTCAACATGTATGTGCATATAAGATTAGGTTCGATTTTCTTAGGCTATATATATGTATGTCTGTGTTTTGCAAGCTTTTTATTTTGCTTTGTTTGTTCATTTTTTAAGAGGGATGGATGTAAAAAAAAAAAGTATGCATTGTTTGCTAATTCTATTACCCTCTATAAATAAAATTCATTCAATTATGTCACACACACATAATCTACCTTAGCGTTCATCAACGATTACCCATTTCTCTTCAGTCATAAACTCTTACAAATCTACTGGAACCACCCTTCATCAACAGCATTATGATCCGCCCTGCTCTGTGTGTAGCCTACACCATATGAGAGAACACTGAACAGCTTAGATGACATGGGGGTGCGAATAGCGGAACAAAATAGTGGAAAATAAAATAAAATAAAAACAAATGTCTGTCTCGGCCATCCAATCATATTCATATTAAGTATATCAGATTCCCACACTTATATCCTAATAAATTATTCAAGACGTTCCATTAAGAAGTAATGTTCTGTCTATGTTCTTCTTGTATTTGCTTTTGCTTAGTAGTAATATTCAGAGCTTCTGCAATATATATGACTCTGTGCCAAAAGGTGGGCATGAAAAGTGGACATAGAGGGTAAAAAATGAAACTATTAATACCATTTAAATACATGCATATTTAGAAAGGATATAAATGAGGCAAAACATGTGCAAAGTGGCAGGACAATTTTTCAACTGATTTCTGAGAAAATAGTGATAATGTGGTGTCCCCCACCTGATGACGAACATCAATGATTAATTCAATTCAATTCAATTCAATACAACTTTATTCATCCTTGTGTGGAAATTAAATCCATCACAACCATGGTGTTATGTCACAGTATTTTCTCATAGCTCCAGCAAATCATGTTGTGTTAAGTTCTTTTCATTGTTTGCTATTAGTCTGTGACATTTCCTGTTGAAATTTGTTCTTAGTATGATGATTATTATGGGTCTGTTGAGGTAACAAATGATCGTCATCACTTTACATTTGAAAGTTGTATCAAATACACTAATTCTGTCTTTAAGTACTTAAGATGCCATAAAAAAAACAATTACAAGTTAACTGAATATTTTCTACCAAACTATTAATTGATTCATGTCATTGTTTTTGTTTTATTACACAATGTGTGAAAAATGTATGACGAACATCAAAGTTACCTAAATAATTTATTTTCCAGTTTCTGGCCAAAATGTCTATGAATAACTGTATTTTTGTCAACTACAGTAAGCAGAATGCTTTAAAGAAAATAATAACTTGCATGAATAAAGTTTTTTTCAAAAAACTATTGAATTATTTATCATAATTCACTATTTACACCATAGGACATGTATGACGAACATCATACATAGTTACATTAATAATTTTCATTAAGCACTATTTTTTTTTCATTTATCTTTCTATGAAGGCTGCAAAGTGCTCTAAATTAATTACTAAACCCACTGAAGTGGTGTTCATTTGTTTATTAGATGGTTAGACCAAAAAAACCAGCTAAATTTGATAATTAACATTTTCTTGATGACGAACATCAAGTCCAGTAAAATGATTACATTAAACATTTGGATTAGTGTAGAAGAAAGAAATGAACATGCTGGTGTTAAATAAGGGTAGGGGTCAACTTTATATGACAGTTTAATTGTAAAATAAAAGAGAGCAAGTTAAAAATATATATCTTGAGGATTTTATTGAGCATTATAACTTAGGTATGACGGATGTCAAGTGTTACATCTAAGTCAGAACCTTTAAGAGAAAGTGCAATATTATTTAAAATAATATATTTTGTAACAAACTTTTATATTCCTATGATAAAGTAATATCTGCTCCAACAAAGCATGACATTTTCATGTATTTTGGATTTATATAAGTGAAAAATGATGTTTGTCATCAACATTGGTTTAAGTCTAATAACTAACAGAACTTTCATTTTTGAATGTTACAATCTTTAGCGTTTACTAATGAGGTACTTTTGCATAACCTGTCCAAATTTCAAGTAATTTTACTGGAGTTTGTGTGTTCTAGCACTTGTTGAAATCATGACTATTTGCAATGTCCACTTTTGAAGACCAGATTTTGGGGCTGATTTGACATTCATTGTCACATAACTAAACTACTGATCTTATAAAGCTGATATTGTCTCTAGTGTCTTTTCAGACATTTGTCTATTATGTTTATAACATAAGCACAACAGTCAGAAGGTTATGTGACAATTTATTGAGAATGTAAGTACCTGACCCTCTCCGTGCTCACCTTTTGGTACAGTCATATATTTAGCTAGGGATTTTATAGATTCATCATCATAGTCCATTTTCAAAACTCCAACTAAATCCAAATATACAGCAACACTTTTTTTCAAAAAATTTACACTTCTTTCTAATCACATCATATTTTTTACAACTAAATAAAAAGTGTATATCATCTTCTTTATAAAAACCACACATTGAGCAGGGAGCATGAGAGAGAGAGAGAGAGAGAGAGAGAGAGGACAAAAGAATGGTGTATGTGTTTGTGTGTGTACGCGCGTGGCGCGGTGTATCATCTACAGATGTGAGCGCGCATTGTGTCTGAGTGCGTGCCGCTTGAAATAAACACGAGTGCACTGACACTACAGTAATGTCCGTGCATGAGTGCGAGCAATACAAAGAGTGTTGGTGGTATTCCCCGCCATCAATCACAATCCTAGTTCGGGGAAATCCGCCTACGGCAATCTATTTTCAGCGAATGACCTCATTTCAAACACTTTCTTACAT
This sequence comes from Phymorhynchus buccinoides, assembly GCA_017654935.2. Taxonomy (NCBI): domain Eukaryota; kingdom Metazoa; phylum Mollusca; class Gastropoda; order Neogastropoda; family Raphitomidae; genus Phymorhynchus; species Phymorhynchus buccinoides. The sequence goes on from CM065692.1 coordinate 10,357,243, forward strand.
ATTTTTTTTATCTATGTTTTGAACCAAAAGATCCTGCGGAAATGTTTACAGCTTGGAAACAAACAACATCTTATCTATTTTTACAGCCAGCAAACACTGCATACTGTCGATTTTGTCATAGCAGAAAGCTGACGCGATCATGAGTTGTAAGTTTCACAACAGAGCGCCCTGCGCGCACATAGCGTTTGTGACTAACGGGGTGTGCCAAAAAGTAATGGCTTAATAAATAACCTGCTAAATATTCGCTAAACTTGGGTAGCTCTAACGGTTAGGCCTAGGCCCTATTTGGTCACCCCCGGTTAAAAAAAAACACCCAACAACAGAAAAAAACGAGTTCCTATCGAAATGGAGTCATTCCTCTATGCTAGACTGTAGATAGCTTTCGCTTTGATTCACATGTATTGGATATTCGCAGCCTGAGCCACAGCCTGGTTTGTCAGGTCACCGGATCTGAAATCAGCAGCCCAAGGTTGGCAAATCTAAGTTAGTCCATCAGGAGGCAACCACAATAGGAGACACTGAACGGGTGGAGCAATTGGAGCCTGTTCTGAGCTATCAAACACAGGACACTACATACTAAGTCCCCGACAATGTTTTAGTTGCGGAGCCAGTGTGAGTGGGGTCCTCCTCCGAGGATGCCACCACGTCCGTCCATCGACACTCCCACCGTTGAACTCAGTGTGTTTACGTTCGTTTTTTGTGCATGATTCCCGCGTGTGTCTTTTTGTCTTTTTCTTTTTGTACTGTACTTGCTGTTTTTATATAATCTTTTGTATAGCACTGTGAGGATGGCTTTGCCATCGAACAACACTATATAAGCTTCATTTATTATTATTATAGTTCGTGACAATCATGCTGCAGAAGAAAGTGTGAGAATCTCAGAACGCTTGCAATCTTTTCGGCACTAAAAATGGACGTTTTGGGGGTTTTTTCTTCTTAAATTCGTGATTGTGCATGACCACAATCAATGTATTGATTATTTTGCTATGGAACCAGGGAGGTTCAACCACATACGCCAGAAGAAATTTAGGGCCTTAAGTAGACCAGAGAAGGAATTTTGATAATTAAAAGAAAAGATGGATTAAGAGTATCGTAAGCTTGAATTATAGCTGTGGGGAAAAATAAAAACAGTCTTTGGTTTGTTTTAAGACTGGCGGGTCTGCCAGAGGTGCTGTTCACAGCAGTAGGGTGTCCATGTAGGTGTTCTAAGACCCTAGCTGTAAAGCCCTCAGGAGCTAGATTTCGCTACCACAGCCGCTGTTGGCAACTCATTCCATTTTTTGATGGTGCAAGGAAAGAATGAAGTCTGGCTGTATGCTGAGTTTGGCAATGGATGACAAGGAACTGTTGAGAATGTCCTCTGCATTGCCGCTCAGGTGGAGGCACAAACGTATTCCCGTCGACACTCACCAGGCCATGCCATTAAGTATTTTGTAGAGCATGGTGAGTCTGGTGGTTTGCCGACGTTGCCGCAAAGTGTTCCATCCCAGTCTCTGGAGCATGTCAGTGACACTGGCTGTCCTGTGTATATATTTTTAAGAATTTTGTTGCCGAACTACCGTCCACAAGGGTCTCCGACCAATTGGACGCTAATCTCATCATCTCCATCGCCAAATTTCATGACGCGCTCGATAGTGGTTGCTCTCTGAAAGAAGAAGAAGAAGAGCGCTAGCAATTATCGTCCTATATCATTGCTTAGCTGTGTAGGTAAGGTCCTAGAGAGATGCGTTCATAAACATGTTTTTCATTTTTTGTCATCCAATAACATTATCTCTCCATGTCAGTATGGGTTTATCCCTGGGGATTCTACTGTTAATCAACTTGTGTGCATTTACAACGATATATGTACATCTTTTGATAAGGGAGTTGCAATGCAGGCAGTGTACCTTGATATTTCAAAAGCTTTTGACCGTGTGTGGCACAAGGGTCTAATCCACAAACTAAGTGCTAATGGAATAAGAGGGAAGCTGCTTGGGTGGTTTGTTGATTACCTTTCTAACCGTTGTCAGGCTGTTGTTATAAAAGGTAGTAAATCTGAGTACAAAAAAAAAATCTGCAGGTGTTCCTCAGGGATCCGTCCTAGGCCCTCTTTTGTTTCTGATATATATTAATGACATTGCAGTAGGAATACAGTCAATAATTAAACTTTTTGCAGATGATACAAGCATGTCATTAGCTCTAAGCAATCCAGTTCTTCGTGCAGAAGTTCTTAACTCTGACTTAGAAAAAATATACACTTGGTCACAATGTTGGAAAATGAAATTTAATAATGATAAACCCGAGCTACTAAATATTATACGAAGCACACAAACTGTCTTACCCTTGACATTTGGCTCAACAATATTGCACAGCACCGAACAACATAAGCATTTACGCATAACATTACAACATAATTGTAAATGGGATATCCATATAAAGAGTATAATTAGCACTGTGACCATGTTGCTATCCTGTCTGAAAACGTACAAGCATAAGTTGAGTAGAAAAGCTTTAGAAATTATGTACAAATCTTTTATAATGCCCCATTTTGATTACTCTGACATTATATGGGATAGTTGTACGGACACTCAAGCAGCTTCCCTCGAGGGTTTACACCTTGAGGCCATTAGAACCATCATTGGAGGCGTACATGGTACGAGCCACCAGAAATTGTATAATGAATCTGGTCTTTGTTCTCTTAGAGAAAAGCGCCGCAGACATAAGCTTCTATTTTATTTTAAAATGATTAATGGCATGTGCCCAGCCTATCTTTCAGATTTAGTTCCTGACTTAGTAACTGTAAGAAATCCATACCATAGGCGAAGGCCCCTAGAAAGAATTGTTCCACAAGCTCGGACTGAACTGTACCACAGGTCATTCCAACTACTACAGAGCTTTGGAACACTCTTCCTGACAATGTTAAAACTTACAATTCCGTTAGTGCCTTTAAACGTTTTCTATTTGCATATAATCCTCTTGTACCCAAGTACTACTATTTTGGTGATCGTAAAGAACAGATCGCACATTGTCGCCTTCGCCTTGGTATCAGCGATCTAAACTATTAGCTATTCACGCGACATTTAACAGACAACCCAAGTTGTACCTGTGGATTTGAATGTGAAACTACTGAACATTACTTGTTGTATTGCCCACTGTTTAATGTTTCTCGCGTCAATACTGCTATATTTAATCTTCCTCCTGAACTTGTGCATATTGATACTCTCTTGAATGGCAGACAAGATCTTAGTTATGATATTAACGTTTCCGTATTTGAAGCTGTTCATCAGTTTATTCGTAGTCCAAACGGTTTAATTAATGTTACCTGACAGTTTACTGTTGGTGTTATTTATTTATTTTCCTTCACAATTAACGGAATTCTGATTGACTGGTCATTTCATTTCAGCCCTATAATCTGTATGCAGAAAATGTGCAGGTATGCTCCTTTGTCTGACGCCAGATGGAAATTGGCTATGTTTCTATTATGTATTACTATTAATACAAATATGTTACATTTGTTACTATGCGTAATTATGCTGACAGGTTTCATAAATTGTCTTTCTATTTCACGTCTCTCATTCTTTATCTTGTCTTTTAAATTATGTTATCCCCCCCCCCCCCCCCTCTCTCTCTCTCTCTCTCTTTGTTAATTTGCTTACAGCATCACTGTATTTTTGCATTGTTCAGTTTCATTTTAATCACCGTTCTCCTTTAGTATATAGAAACAATTTATATAAATGTGTGTATGTATTTTGTCTGTTTTGGTTAACATTTATTTCCTCCTGCCATATTGGTAATTATTCTTTATGAAAGGGTGCGTTATAAGCATTTGCTTGTTGTCACCCTCATTACCTCATCATTGTTTGATTTTGTATGATATTTGAATAAAGTTGTCTAAACCAAGAGCGCTAGCTCTAAAGAAACGTCCCCGGATCCGCGTGTGACTAGGTTGGCTTCTGCGCAGCCCGAAGTGGCAGACGCCTCGCGTCTTTGTTTACTTCCGATCCGCAGCCATTTCATCTTTTTACGCATTTTCCGCCTTTGAAAAAAATTCCACCGGTGTGAAAAACTGCTATTACAGGAGCTCTCTGACTTGATTAGAAACAAGAACACACCAAAACTAGTCTGTTTTCCTGTTAATTGGGTAGTTTAAACAACTTAAAGTGTCGTGAATGTAGTTTTTGTCGATTTATTTTTGAACGCGAACGCTAGGCTAGCCTTGTGACTCACGCCAGATTCATTTCTACTAGAAATTCTAGTCACAGTCGAACAAGTGGGAAAGCCACCTTCAGTGCTTCACGTCAGAGTGTTTTGAGGCAAAGAATCTGACATCGTAAATTTAAGCCTGTTACGAACGAAAAGATTTCAAAATGGGAAAGAAGATTTTGATTTTGTCTATTGTCGCATTTGTCGTTGTATTCTGGTCGTCTTTCATCGTGGGAGTTCACAGTTCTTCCCTGGTGCGGAGCAAACGACAGTCCGATGACCCATCAGCTGGAGAAGGTTGGTAGGCCTGCAATAATAATGTCACCAATGTGTACTTGTCTGTAGACAGTCTGGCCTTTTAGTACTCAAATGGCTTTTATTGGTTGCAGTAGACTCACTAGTGTAGAAAAAAAAAGAGACCTAACTGTATTGATTTTTTTCAAATTTGTAGATAGTTTTTAGAAGTTTGGACCAATAACTAGGAAAATTAACCGTATAAACCTTGACCTGGAAGGAAAACAAAGAAGTCTGATATTGTTAACGACGGGACTGCATTAAAAGCTTCACGGCTTGTTTTGTCCATACTCTACTACTACTACTACTACTACTACTACTACTACTACTACTACTACTACTATTAGTATTATACTATAATTTATAGTATTGGAATATCATGGTAGCAGGTACAGCTTACTGATAAAGTGATAGATACTCTAGATAGTTACTAGGCTATTCACATTTATGCCCGTCGAGAACGATAATCTGTTGACTGAAAAAACTATTGCTATGTGTTTTCTGTTACTAATTATCGTTCTTGACAGGCATTCATATATAAATGTGAAGACTATGACTAGCAATGATCGAAAAATGATAAGACAAACTGTCCTGAGACAAGAGAATTTATCAATGGGACAATATCCCGGCTCTTGCTCTCGCCTAATAAGACGAAGCGTGCCAGTATTAAAAATGTAATCAGATATTTGTCCTGACAGGGGAGAACACAATAGGAGTAGGACATTTTCAATTTTAATAGATCTATGGCCTATGAGTATGACCAGGGCCTTGGGACATCACTGAACTGGGGAGGGGGGGATTTGCACCAGTGGCTCTAGTGCTGCAGCCAATGGGATTGGTTGGCCTTAGGGGGCCTTCTCCAATGCCAACTCTTGTCCTCAAGTCCCTTTGGCCGAGAGTGGGGATGTACCCTGGGCAAAGCTTCTCCACTATAATCAAAAGTTTTTTGTTACGCTCAAGTTGTATTTCCTGTCATTTTTTTTACATTGATATGACTTATCGTTTTTATGAAAATTAACTATTATATTTTCTTCGAACTGGTCAGACGACCTATGATGTACTGTGACAAGATTGATCCCAGTTTTTATGGATCATGGATGGATGCGTTTTTATTTACACCTAAGTGATAAAACAATGTACCCTGACTCAGTGACTGACTGTACCTGTGTACATCAAGTAGTGAAAAATAAGTTATTCAATGACTCACTACTACTAGTACTAGTACTACATGTAGTCCTACTCCTAGTCGGAAGTCCTGTATATTTTTAATTAAGTGTAAACGGGATTGCCTGGGCATAGACCAACTTAAGAGTTAGGTGTTTATTATGCACGTACTAAAAAAACTACTATAGTTAAATTTCTTCGCTTACTGAAGTTACTCACTGACGAATGATTTGAAGGTTTGTAAGCAGACCATGTACATGTACCGGGTAAAGTTTGTGTCATGCTGTTTGACTCTTGAGTTATACTGATAGTGATACACTCATACAGACTGCTGATGCTGCAACTGCAGTGTTGAGTACTGTTACAGTGTTAGTGATTGAAAAGAAACAAAAAGTCTGTGGTTACATACAACGACTAAATGCCAGTGACTAAAAAAGTAAAATGTTGCTGCTGCTAGTGGCAGAAAAAAAGAGACCCTTGTTCAGTGTCATGAGTCACACATGTTTAAACAAGGCCCCATACTGAAGGGGGTACGGAAAACCCCACACCAAAATCCTTTGTTCAGTGGTTGGTCAGTGTGCCAGTACTTAGGAGTAGAATGAATGCCGCACCTGCCTTTTGGCCCTGATTGACGCTCTTCCTTTGTTAGTTTGTGGTTGTACAATGCACCCCCACCTTTAGTGGCTTTGCCCTTCTCTCACCCAGGCTCTACCTTACTCCCACACTTTTAACCCTGCCCCACATTTTCATTGTACTTCTACTGGCACCGTACTAAGTTGGGCTCACCCTCCCTTTCCCAAAGTTTTTTTGTTTTGTTTGGTATTTGATAGTCGCAGATTAGAGACTTAAATCTCTGTGAAATTCAGGCTGCTCTCCACCGGAGAGCGCGCCACCGCAAGTGCAGCGCCTTCCCTTTTTTTTTGGGGGGGGGAGGGGGGGCTCAGGGTGAGGAGGGGGGGGGGGGGCACACTTGGAAAACCTAGCTATCAATTTGGCCATGCCAGGCAGCGGGATTTCTCCATGCTCTTACTCACTGACTTTCAACTGATGACTTTTTATGTACGTAAAGTGCACGGGTCAGACTAGCTTTAAGTCTCCATCCGAAGGACTGGACGTTCAGTTCGATTTTCCTGTCAAAACTAGAAAGAAAGGGCGAGGCCGGGATTCGAACCCGGGTCACTCACACTGCAGTCACTCCATCATGCATTACATTTGGCAGGCGAACATATGAACCCACTCTGTCACCTTTCTGAGAAAGGTGACAGAAAAACTTTCAAAAAGTTTCTCCCTTGGGCCAACACAAAATAAAAAGAGAGCCAATCAGGGCTCCCAATCGTCCCGCAAAACAAGGGGTCCCAGGGACTCCTTCACTTACATCATAGAGGGTCATAGAGGCGGGATAGAGTCCCAGTGGCATAGCACATGCTAAAAATAATTTTTCTAGTGCATCCCTGGGACCCCCTGCACATTCTTTTAGTTTTAGAGGGCCCTGTAGAATTTTAGTGCTTCATAGACCCTCAAATGGGGGTCCCTAGGAGCCCTGCCAATGTTCCAGTCACAGCCCTCCCAATTAATCACTGGATCAATCAATAAGCAACCCGTGTGCTGTGGGGTGTTGCTGCTAGCAGAATGAAGGCTGCACATGGTGCCACTGACTGTCAGATGGGTCTGAGTCATCTAACCAGAGCACCGCTGCACAGCTCACTATGATTGTAACGCAGGCTCGTCTGGCACATGATGCCAATCAAGCCACCAGGAAATCACGGCTATTGGCAGTTAAATAATAATAATGGGAATTTATATATTATATACCGGGTAGGCTTTTATTATAGCGCTCTTTCTCACATGAGCTCAGTGCGCTTTACGTTGATAACAAGAACAAATAATCCTGTTGTATTCAAGTTTAGGTCTCGTTGCACGCCTATAAAATAAAGTTCAATGCAATCCATCAATCAAAATCACAAGAAAAAAGATCTAAATGTTGTATCCAAGGTTATTTACATAATTTAGTTTAAATGATTAAAATCCTTCCTACGTCCTACTTCTCCCTTTCAAAACAGGGCTCCCAGGGACCCCCATTTGGGGGTCTATGAAGCACTAAAATTCTAAAGGACCCTCTAAAAGAATGCAGGAGGTCCCAGGGATGCACTAGAAAAATTATTTTTAGCATTCGCTATGCTACTGGGACCCTCTATCCCGCCTCTAGGACCCTCTATTCTGTAAGTGCAAGTGAAGGAGTCCCTGGGACCCCTTGTTTTGCGGGACGATTGGGAGCCCTGCAAAATCATTCCTACTTCCACTTCCCCTTTCTCCATTTCACTGTTTCAGGTCCTATTTCTCTTAGGAAACTGTACATTCTACGAGTCTACTTAGTTAATACTATTAATAAAAGGCCACTTCAGAAACACTTGACTTTTTATCATGGCCACATGGTGGTGAATTGTTGTTGACAATATCAGGCTCATACTAATTACTATCACAAGTATCAGCCTGTATAAACATACATCACAGTGACAATGTCATGTTATGTTGCCATTTTGTTGGTTTAAAGAGCAGTTTAACCCTTTCACTGCCAGCCATATTTCAGCCAAATATTTCCATTAAATTTACCTGGGTAGAGAACAAAATCCATCTGCAGTATTGGGGATTCTTCTGTGACATATAGAATAAGGTATATCCTTACTTCCCCAAACTAAGACAATAGGGTCTTTGGATAATAGACCCCAATTTGATGCCTTTTAGTGACATAGGTGTTGAATCACTGTGGTGCTAAAATGCGACTTTGGCGGTGAAAGGGTTAAAACAACATAGCGTTTGCATTATTGTGTTTGGTAACTAGTTCAGTTTTATAGTAGTAGTAGTAGTGATAGGGACAGGCATCATGGCCTAGGCCTTGCAGCCTATAAAACATCCCATCATTGGTACAATCTTTATGTATGGTGTCTGATTTGCAATTGCATACATCACTAATGTATACTATAAGCAATTTCATAGCATCAATCAAAGTAATAAAAAGATCTCTATATTTTGGAATTTCATCCAAAAGGTTCTTGAAATTGTTAATATTAATATTATTATAATAAATATATGTAAATTTAAATATATTTAATGTTAGTAGGTAGGTTATTCCAGTGATTAGCGACTCAGTGCGAAAATGAAAACTCCCTTCTTGTATTACTATTAGTCCTGCTGAATTGAATATAAATTTTACCTATAAATATAAATTTCATGCCCTTTTAACTAAGTTTACAGCTATGTAAGCATGGTTGGTAAAGTGAGACAACGGCCAGTGTATCTAGTATCAGACATCAGAATTGTCAGAGGATCCGCAAATTTCAGGGGATAAAGAATTTCTGAGGATTGGCTTCTACTGTCAGAGGTTTTGCCTTTTTATTGAGTGTTATTTTTTCTGTTGAATAGTATTTTAATGGGATTTCTTACTGTGTTAAGCTTTTTTGGTCGTAATCTCGGGCCTTGGTGGCCTTTGTACAGCGGTTTTCAGAGGATTGGACTTAAGAGCATTCAGATTCCTGAGTATATAAATATACAGGCCTTGGTGAGACTCTTGTTTACATTGATTTCCAAAAAGTACTGCAGTCAATTTTTCATCTTAAAGTTCAAGTTTACAACAATTCATTTATTATACACTATGGCTGCATTGGCTGTAACTTAGTTGCATGTTTAGAATTTGTTGCCAACTATTGTCAATCAAAAACAACAACTAAAAACAAAAGACAACAACAACAACAAAAATTGTTAGCTCTGATTCGTGTGGTCGCTTCCTTTCAATAAAAAGTGAACAAATTAAAGGCACAATAAACAGTTCCTGTTTCTCTCTTAGCTCTGTCTGTCTCTCACTATCTGTGTCTGTCTCTCAGTCTCACCATCTCTCATTTAATCTCTCTGTGACTCTCTCAATGTTCAGGCTGTCTCTGAGTCTCTCTCTCTGTCTCTCTGTCTGTCTCTTCCTCCCTCTCTCTCACTGTGTCAGTGTGTGAGACTGTAAGTTAACCCTTTCACCGCCAATGTCGCATTTATGCACCACAATGGTTTAACACCCATGTCACCAAAAGGCATCAAATCAGGGCCTGTTATCCGAAGACCCTATTTTCTTAATTTTGGGAGGCCTAATGTTATAAATATCACAGAGAAATTTCCAATATTGCAAATAATTTTATTTCTCTATCCAGTTAAGTTTAAAGGTAATTTTGGGCTGAAAAATGGCTGGCGGCGAAAGGGTTAATGTAAAACTGTGTGTGTGTGTGTGTACATGTGTGTGTGTGTTGTGTTGTGTGTGTCACTGTGTGTGTGTGCATGCATGCAAGAGAGAATGGGGAGGGAAAGAATGGATCTGCCTCCGGCGGTTCATTGTGTAATCTATTGTTCAGCGAAGAATTCATTGTGCTGGTAATGCCTAATGGTACTGAAGCTGACAGGGTGGACCATGGCTGACAGCACATTGTTGTAAAGGTTTACATCAGCCTCAGTACTATATCTTTCGGACTACAGTGGAACCCCCTTTATATTTGTTGTAAGACCTCCAATTATAACTATAAGACTCCCTCCCACATACTCTCTGAGACATCTTCTTTGAGATTAAAATTACCCCCTTATAAAAAAAAACTTTGTAAGACCTCTTTTGGGTGAAAGGTTACCTTCCACTGAATAAAAAAAACCCTCCAAAATTTTACACAAAATTCTCTTTTGGGGTGACCCCTGCGCCCAATCCGGCGCATGCGCCCTTTCTATACTCTAAACAGAAAAAAGTAAGGGGGTCTTGTAAGGGAGGTTCCACTGTATAAGGCGCACCCTCAAAATTTTACACAAAATTCAGATTTTGTTCTTTTACTATATTATTACCGTAATTTACGGCCTATTAGGCGCAACTGTATTTACTGAACTTTGACCCCTGCGCCCAATCCGGCGCATGCGCCCTTTCTATACTCTAAACAGAAAAAAGTAAGGGGGTCGAGAGTTGAAACTGTCGCTTCACCATGCTCTGGTAGCTTCCACAACATCACTCACATTGCACTTTCGCTTCACGATCGTATCTCTTCCGTGATCACAATCGGACACAGCAAGAGACCTGTAATGATGTTACTTTCGCTTCACGATCGTATGATGTATCTCTTCCATGATCACAATCGGACACAGCAAGAGACCTGTAATGATGTTACTTTCGCTTCACGATCGTATGTATCTCTTCCATGATCACAATCGGACACAGCAACAGACCTGTAATGATGTTACTTTCGCTTCACGATCGTATGTATCTCTTCCGTGATCACAATCGGACACAGCAACAGACCTGTAATGATGTTACTTTCGCTTCACGATCGTATGATATCTCTTCCGTGATCACAATCGGACACAGCAATAGACCTGTAATGATGTTACTTTCGCTTCACGATCGTATGATGTATCTCTTCCATGATCACAATCGGACACAGCAATAGACCTGTAATGATGTTACTTTCGCTTCACGATCGTATGTATCTCTTCCGTGATCACAATCGGACACAGCAACAGACCTGTAATGATGTTACTTTCGCTTCACGATCGTATGTATCTCTTCCGTGATCACAATCGGACACAGCAATAGACCTGTAATGATGTTACTTTCGCTTCACGATCGTATGATGTATCTCTTCCGTGATCACAATCGGACACAGCAACAGACCTGTAATGATGTTACTTTCGCTTCACGATCGTATGTATCTCTTCCGTGATCACAATCGGACACAGCAAGAGACCTGTAATGATGTTACTTTCGCTTCACGATCGTATGTATCTCTTCCGTGATCACAATCGGACACAGCAATAGACCTGTAATGATGTTACTTTCGCTTCACGATCGTATGTATCTCTTCCGTGATCACAATCGGACACAGCAATAGACCTGTAATGATGTTACTTTCGCTTCACGATCGTATGTATCTCTTCCGTGATCACAATCGGACACAGCAACAGACCTGTAATGATGTTACTGTCGCTTCACGATCGTATGATGTATCTCTTCCGTGATCACAATCGGACACAGCAACAGACCTGTAATGATGTTACTTTCGCTTCACGATCGTATGATGTATCTCTTCCATGATCACAATCGGACACAGCAACAGACCTGTAATGATGTTACTTTCGCTTCACGATCGTATGTATCTCTTCCGTGATCACAATCGGACACAGCAACAGACCTGTAATGATGTTACTTTCGCTTCACGATCGTATGTATCTCTTCCGTGATCACAATCGGACACAGCAATAGACCTGTAATGATGTTACTTTCGCTTCACGATCGTATGATGTATCTCTTCCGTGATCACAATCGGACACAGCAATAGACCTGTAATGATGTTACTTTCGCTTCACGATCGTATGATGTATCTCTTCCGTGATCACAATCGGACACAGCAATAGACCTGTAATGATGTTACTTTCGCTTCACGATCGTATGTATCTCTTCCGTGATCACAATCGGACACAGCAATAGACCTGTAATGATGTTACTTTCGCTTCACGATCGTATGATGTATCTCTTCCGTGATCACAATCGGACACAGCAATAGACCTGTAATGATGTTACTTTCGCTTCACGATCGTATGTATCTCTTCCGTGATCACAATCGGACACAGCAATAGACCTGTAATGATGTTACTTTCGCTTCACGATCGTATGTATCTCTTCCGTGATCACAATCGGACACAGCAATAGACCTGTAATGATGTTACTTTCGCTTCACGATCGTATGATGTATCTCTTCCGTGATCACAATCGGACACAGCAATAGACCTGTAATGATGTTACTTTCGCTTCACGATCGTATGTATCTCTTCCGTGATCACAATCGGACACAGCAATAGACCTGTAATGATGTTACTTTCGCTTCACGATCGTATGATGTATCTCTTCCGTGATCACAATCGGACACAGCAATAGACCTGTAATGATGTTACTTTCGCTTCACGATCGTATGTATCTCTTCCGTGATCACAATCGGACACAGCAATAGACCTGTAATGATGTTACTTTCGCTTCACGATCGTATGATGTATCTCTTCCGTGATCACAATCGGACACAGCAACAGACCTGTAATGATGTTACTTTCGCTTCACGATCGTATGTATCTCTTCCGTGATCACAATCGGACACAGCAACAGACCTGTAATGATGT
>CM065692.1:10377558-10425058 GCA_017654935.2 Phymorhynchus buccinoides
GCAGGTGGATGGGTTAACCACTCTGCCACCTTTCTTTGCGTTGTTTTTTTCTTTATTACTTAATTACAAAATATTTTTTTTTTAGCATAAAGCCGTGAGGCACAGCATCATGCAGGTGTCCACTGAACAGGCCCCTGACTGGCTGGGTCATGATCTATTTTTTTCCCTGGTCACTCTGTTATCTATGAATAGATTTGGGCTAGTGCCGTGCACATTCCTATTGTAGATCCCCCTAAAAATACAGTGAGAGAATAATCAATTGATTGTGTCTGTTTTGGGAACTAGGAAAGATGGAAGAAGTGAGGAAACTCAAACGGTTAAGAAACTGATATCGGTTTTTTGGTGTTTTTTTAAGGTTCCAGTGAAGGAGGCTCCTCGCTCAGGATAGGCTTGGACTTCGTCATACCCGTGCATTTGCCTCGCCATGGCTGGTGAGAGTTTTATTCACATATTGCTAATTTAAGTGTATTTTATTTGAAAGGCTAAACTACATAGTTGTGAAAAGAAAAGAAAGTTTGTAAGCATTTTTCCTAGCTCTTAAATTTTGTTGTAATTTAAATCTTCACATTTATGTCGTAGTATTAATTTTTTCATATAAAATGGAATTTCTGATCCTTGTTATTGTACAAGTTCAGTGTAAATAAACAACTGATCAATAGGTAAGTGACGGCACAGCTTACTGAGTGAATACATAAGATAATTATGTGAACTGGAAGAGGAAAGCATTCTGTCACAGATTTTTGATTTTTTTTTAAAAATGTCAGTCTTCCATGGTGTGAGTTTCTGTTCATTTTATTTTCAGAGAAACCAGAATCACCCAGTATCGGTGGATCTACACCCCCAAGGATTTCTTCAAGACTTCATTCAAAGAAGACGGCACCAGAGACATTGGCAGCTGTAGCCGGGCCTTTGAGAGGTGCACAAAACAGTGTGTCTGTTGCTGTACCAGCTGATGACGATGGGCTGTCTCCAAGTGGCAAAAAGATGCGGCGATACAGACAACGCTTGAAGGAGCAAGGGCAGTATGAAGAGTACAAACAAAAAATAAACCAGCAAGTCAAAAAGCATAGACAGAAGAGAACTCAGGAGCAAAGAGCCCATGACCAAAATCTCACAAATGACAGGGTGAAAAAATGTCGTGCAAGGAAGAAGGAGGCCGGACTTCCCTTGAATTCTCCAAAACTGATGACACGAGCAGCTCTTGAGACTAAACGTGAGAAAGACCGTATTCGCCAGAGAAAGCGCAGAGCAGATATGTCGCACCAAAAAAGAGCAGCCATCAACAAGCAACGTAGAGATCAAGCAGCTGAGAAATGTGCTCAGTTGAGAGCTGGCAAAGTTCAGAATGGAGCTGAAGAAATACTGCCTCCTTCATCTGAAGATTCAGCAGGCTTAGGAACCCCTCCATCAAAAACACAGGGTTACACAAAGACCAACACAAAATACAAGGCTGTGAAAAAAGCGCAGCTCAGCATGCCCCAGTCACCATCCAAGTATGCAGCGGTTGTTGTAGGCTTATGCGATGAGTCATCTCCAAGGAAAGCTCATGCACTTAATGCAATTGGACTATATCCTGCTCATAAGCGGAGAAAGCTGCAGCTACAAGAAAACGTCTACCAGGAGATTCAGAATGCTTGCCACAACATGACCAAATCAAGGAAGGCCGGAGATCTTAGGAAGAAAGCTGCATGGTGTAAAATTTTCCTCTGCAGCATCAAAGGGAAGTCTCTAGAGACTATCAGAAAGGAGTTGAATGTCAGCTGGAAATACCTGAAAAAATGTTTGGAAAATCTGGACTGTGAGGAAAACCCCAGGAAAAAAAGAGCTGATGCTATGTCAGACGAGATGGTCAAACTAGTCCAGGATTTCATCAGTAGGGAAGATGTCTCCAGAGCTGACCCAAACACCTCCAGTGTGAGCACAAAAACTGGGGAGTCCAAGCTGTTCCTGGAAAAGACACTGAAGGAAGCGCACCAACAATTTCTGCAGGAATACACCAATGTCCGTATTTCATACTCAAGGTTTTGTGCCCTGCGTCCCCGTTATGTGAAGAAGGCAGCCCAGAATCGACCTAGAACATGTTGCTGTGAGTACTGTGAGAACATAATTCACAAGAGGAAAGCCGTCAATGATTTTCTGCAGTCAAAAGGGTTCCGTCTTCAACTTGGTACAAAATTTGCCATTGCCGATTTGACATGCTGCCCCTCTGACCCTGTACGACACTTGCATGCAAAATCATGCATTGATAGAAAATGCGACAATTGTGGGGTCCGCAAATTCAAGGAGCTGCTGCAACCTGCCCTTGACGTGCATGGGAATGAGGATGTCAAGTGGATGGTCTGGACGCTGCAACAGCAGACATACAAGGACAAAAAAGGGGTGGAGACAACTTCCAGCAAACGTGCCCTCATCAACCAACCAGGAACATTCATAAAACTTGTAGAGAGTTTTTCTGAGGAACTGAAAAGCTTCGCTTGGCATCTTGCCAACTATCAGTGGCAGTCCAGGCAATTCTCTGCCTTGAGCTCGAACATGCCTGATGGTTGGCTCTTGCTCGTAATGGATTACGGGGAAAACTTCACATGCTTCTACCAGGATGAAGCTCAAGGTGCCCACTGGACACGCCAGCAAGTGACGGTCCACCCCATTGTTGCATTTTACAGGTGTCTGCAGGAACAGGAAGTTATAACTGAGACTTACTTTTTCGTCTCTAATGACCTGAAACACGATGCCCATGCAGTTCAGTACTTCCAGCTTCAAGTGGTCCAGGAGCTACTGCAGAAGGGGCTGATGATCACGAAAATCATCCATTTCAGTGACGGCTGCCCTAGCCAATATAAAGGGCGCACAAGTTTTGTGGATGCATCTTTTGGAACAGTTGATACTGGGATACAGGTAGAGAAACATTTCTTCGGGAGCAGACATGGCAAGGGACCCTGTGACAGAGAGATCGGGGTCGTCAAACGGCTTGCCAAATCGGCAGTCCTTCGAAGAAAAGCTGTCATCGCCTCAGCAAACGATTTGTACGACTTCGGTTGTGCAAATTTAACAAGACCAAAAGACCAGTCAGAACATGTCCACAAACGACGAGTCTTCCGGTTTGTCTCATCAGGAGCCATCTCAAGAGACCGGCCAGACAGAACAGACGGTGTGAAAGCAGTTGCCGGCACAAGACAGCTCCACTGCTTCAGGGGCACTCATCCGTACGTTGTAAGCACCAGGGAGCGGTCATGTTTCTGTAGGTCCTGCATCGAGGATGATACGGAGAGCTGCATCAACCAGGAGTTCTGTGGCGGGTTCAAAGAGTTCAACATGAAAGTGAACAAAAGGCAAAGGAACGTGAACAGGAGGGGACATAATGGTAAGTTTTCAAGTAATTTAGGGGGGGGGGGGGAGATTGTATGCCTGGCAAAATAAGATAATTTATACAGTATACCCCAGCAGCATTGGCGGTCAACTCCTGTGTAATTGTCGAGTATGAAGAAGGCTGCTTTCCAGGTTGATCTTTTTATGATACTTTTTATATACAGTATATAATTAATCTATTTTTTTAATTAAATAAATGACATGATACAACAAAGAAGTACACAAGTGTAAAGTGACATTTATTTCACAAGAGACAACGAAATAAAAATTGATATTTTGGTGTTGAGGCAAGTACGATGTTCAAATTGCTCACCCGGAGGGCGACTGATATTGTATAAAGTTTGGGTAGCCCTGGAGAGCGTACTTGCTTACAAAACAGAACAATTTTTTTTTACAGCCCAAGCTGATGTTCCCCCATGCCCTGCAGAAACATCGGATGTGGATGAGCAGTGTGACCCTCCAACAGCGGAGAACCCTTGCCCGCCTCCTGCAGCCCCGGACCAGATGCCACCAACTAATTGGATGGAGGATCGGACTTCTTCCATAAGGTAACTACACCTCAAAGTAACATTTGTCCTTCCAGTATACTTAGGTAGACAACATCATTAATAAATTGCTTTGACTTTAAAAAAAATATGACCTTTAGAAGTGTTACTTTAGTGATTATTTTTTTCTTGTTTGGTTTAGGCTGTTGCTTTTGTGTAATAAAGCATACCCTATAGAGTAAATTTTCATGATGTGCAGAAACGCTGACGTGGCCATGACCTCTGTAGAGACGAGGGAGCCCTTGGACACCACAGAAACTGACTCTACCCCAGCAGCATTGGCGGTCAACTCCTGTGTAATTGTCGAGTATGAAGAAGGCTGCTTTCCAGGTACATCTTTTTATGACACTTTTTATAAAAAATTTAAGCTCATTACAAAGTACATCATAAATAAACCATTATGGTGAAAAAAAAGTTCTGCACAGGATTTGAATTGATCAAAAAATTATGTTCCCTTGATGACTGTAACACACACACACACACACTAAAAAGATAGCTTTATCATACAAAAATGTCTTTGTGAACGACATTTCCGGCCGGAGCCATATGGGCCAATACTTTATATTTAGTTGGGGAAACTTTCTGAATGACTGAAGAGTAGTTTTGTACCTTAATGAGTTGGGAAGATTATTTCAAGGAAGGGAAGAATGCTCATCATATGCTTATGTGTGTGTGTGTTTATAGGAATCATCATGGAGGTGACTGGGGACAACCGTTTCAAAGTCAAGTTTCTGCGACCACACAGGACAAAGAGGGGTGTCTTTGTGTTTCCTGAAAGTGAGGACATCCAGCTTGTGGCTCCTGCCATGGTCACCAGGCGAAATGTTGAGCTGATTCCTTCCCCCAATATGAGAGAATGGAAAATTTGCCTTCCTGCCTGAACTGATCGGGGAGATGTCTTCAAGTATTCAGGACGGAGAACCCATGCCGCCGCAGTTTTTGCTGTGTTGATATAATGATGGACTTCCAATGCTCAGTGTTTTTTTAAAACCAGAGATCAGTTTTTGCTCAGTGTTGATATAATGATTTATTGAAATCAAAGAAATGTGACTAATTTCATGTGTTGACAAAATATTTGACCAGAACTATTTCATGTACTTGTGACTTCACACAGATCCTGAACGTCACTGTGATCCAAATTCAAAAGCAATGCTTTTAAGATGACTGAAGAATGATCATAGCATACATACATTTGTTTTTAAAGCATCAACAATTTATTTTGATTATCATGGCTTTATTACATTTGTTGACAAATTTGTTCACATGTCAGTGTCACATGTAACGTAAGTTACCATTTCCAAGGAAGTGGCTTTTTATGTCATGAATATTTGTCCAGTGTGCAAAACAACCATGTATAGTGTTAAACACACAGTCTTGAATAAACCATGATTTGATCACAATCCTGTTGTGGTTTCCTATTACTCATAGTAAAGTTTAATATGGAAGGTCACTTGCGTTACGGTGTCACACTATTGTTGCTTTCATAACTATTTCATCAAGTACCATAAACCTAAAATTTATTGCTTGAGTATTGCTTTGCATTGTAAATTATCAGTCTCAAACAAATTTATTTCATATCTGTTCATTATTGTCAAGTTTTAGCAACATAGGTGTCACACTGAAACGTAAGTGACCACCGCAGACAGTTTCTACTCATTAGCATATTTCACAAAAAATATTCTTTCTGTTGCTTTCCTGATTATAGCATGAGGTTCCACATTGATTTAACTACTTAATTGCAAATAATCAGCAATCTAAGTAAATTTTTAAATTTTGACTAAAATTCCTGCATCCTCAGCCCAGTACTGGAGACCCACTCATGTGTTTATCATTTGAGTGTGTGTGTGTGTGTGTGTGTGTGTGTGTGTGTGTGTGTGTGTGTCTGTGTAGTGTCTGTGTAGTGTCTGTATGTATGTGTTTATCATTTGAGTGTGTGTGTGTGTGTGTGTGTGTGTGTGTGTGTGTCTGTGTCTGTGTAGTGTCTGTATGTATGTGTTTATCATTTGAGTGTGTGTGTGTGTGTGTGTGTGTGTGTCTGTGTAGTGTCTGTATGTATATGTTTATCATTTGAGTGTGTGTGTGTGTGTTCTGTTGTGAGAATGACAAGTCTCTGTGCTTCTATGAGACTGTGTTTCTGTATGCCACGGAATAATAATAAACTATAGTTATACCCATGTGTGCATAGCAAATGAATGCGATCCCATTTCCATAGCAGAAAGAAGAATTTTGCAGACACATTTTTGTTTGACCTAATCAATTGCATTATAAGGTCATGTGTGCATGCAAGCAAAAGACTTATTGTTCTTTTACAACGTAAGACAAAGGAATTTGTTAGATGATTGAAAATGTCAGATGTCTATGCTTACACGCATGTGTATATTGATGCAGTTCGTGACAGTTTTTATTTTCTTTCTTTTTTTAATTTTGAGCTATGAGTATGAACAATCATTTCACATGACCTTTATAATGATGGCTATTTCCCTGAGAGATAACAATGGTTGGAATTCTCAGGGATGGTCGTAGTGACATGGACTGGAAATTTGTACTATATTGTTATGTTTGTATTGTTTTTCTTCTTCCCTTTAGTGCCCACAATCAACAGGCTGATTTTTTGGCACTTTGGGTTGAGGTCCGAAGTGGTCGGTCACAAAATGTAATTGAATGGGATTGCACATAATATTAATAAACTCAAGTAATTATTTGACACCACTGCATGGCTGACCATTGCGCCCAAAACATGCTTTTAATCGTATTGTGGGTTTGCATTGTCCAATACCTGAACAAAAATGCATTCACTGCTTGCACATGCACTCTTCCACCACCCTCCCCATTCCCCACCCTCCCCTTTTCCCAATTTTTGTTTTCTTCTCATAAAGCTTGTTAGAAGTATGCATGTATGGGCAGTATGCACACATAATCCACACACAATACCGCTTGCATGTTCGTGCTCACGGACAATGCAGTACACTTACAGTAATTACACACATTTGCATTTGTGCATCACGCATGCACACGCACACATGCACACTGTGACACACACACACACGCACACGCACATGCACATGCACGCACACACACACACACACACACAAAGTACACTGTATTGCTTTAGCGTTTGATGTTGTTTGTGTAGTTTTGAGAATTAAGAAATTTTTTTAATTCCCTTTCGGATGGAGAGTTAGTTGAGATCTCTGTTTCTGTCTCTATCTGTCTCTCCCCCCCCCCCTCCCCCCACCTCTCTCTCTCTCTGTCTTAGTGTCTGTCTCTCTGTCTCTCTCTAAAAAACCCAAAAGCATGTTAATTACCTCAAGACAAAAACATCAAAGAGAACTTCTAATTTTAAATGTTTATATTAATGACAATGCCATAGACCAAGTACGCGAGCACCGAGTCCTGGGAGTGACAATAGATGACGAACTAAAATGGCAACTCCATATAAAGATGACACATAAACTTGCTCGCAGCTTATTCCTACTAAAAAAACTTACACCCTTCATAGATATAGACGCACACACAATGTTTGTTCATGCCCACTGTCTCTCCCACATTAATTACGCATCAGTAGTCTGGGACTCTGCTGCTAATTGTCACCTATTAAAACTCAATTCTATGCACAAAAGGGGAGATAAAATAATCCTTCCTGGTCCTGAACTCAGTACAGCAGAAAAACAAGCCCAGTTAAACATACTTCCACTGCAATCACAGCTTAGCTATAATAAAGCCATTCTCATACATGTACAAAGTACACTATGAGTATGACTTAGCTGCACAATACCTGAAAAATCTACTTACAGTTACACAAGCCTCACATCGCTATGCCTATGGTTCAAGTAACTATATTCTACCACACACGAGAATAGATAAATTCAAGTCAAGTTTTACTTTCTCGGGTTCCTCCATATGGAATTCCCTTCAGTCCGACATTAGATTATGCTCCTCTCTATCTCAACCTTCAAAACGAGTCTCTGAGAGACACTTACATTCGACCCTCCATGATTTTGTTTTCTTATTATTTTTCTCTTTTTGTTTTTCTTCATATATCCCGATACGCTATATTGCTAATTACGATGTCTTGTATTTCACATCACTCTGTTTGTTTACTATTCTCCAACAATGTGCTAAAATTAATGTTTAAATTGTCCGCACTTTATTGCTAATTGCTACCAGTTTCATACCATAGGCTGCATTAGTTTGCCCTGTTCTAAAATGTATAGTTCTTTTATACGTGCTTCAACATATATCTGTGTGTATGTGCATGTATTCTTGCGTGTGCCGCGCACGTGCAGGTGTGTGCGTGTATGGTTGCACGCATGTATGCCCGCACAAGTATTAACAACTATATATGCGCGTATGTAATTCTATAAATTTGTATTTCAACCTGTCTTTATCACAATACCTGCTTTGCTACCTTTATGTTTAATTATGTAATTCTATGCCTTGCCATGTTTGCATTCTATGTTCGTATATGTACAAAGGTGCTACCTTTATGTTCAAATTTGTATGTGTAATATCATGCCTTGCCATGTTTGTATTCTATGTTCGTATATGTACCAAGGACAGATTGGAAGACTAGGCGTTGCCTAAAATCTTTATCCTTGAAAAGTAAAGTTCAAGTTTTCTCTCTCTCTCTCTCTCTCTCTCTCTCTCTCTCTCTCTCTCTCTCTCTCTCTCTCTCTCTCTCTCTCTCTCTCTCTCTCTCTCTCTCTCTCTCTCTCTCTCTCTCTCTCTCTCTCTCTCTCTCTCTCTCTCTCTCTCTCTCTCTCTCTCTCTCTCTCTCTCTCTCTCTCTCTCTCTCTCTCTCTCTCTCTCTCTCTCTCTCTCTCTCTCTCTCTCTCTCTCTCTCTCTCTCTCTCTCTCTCTCTCTCTCTCTCTCTCTCTCTCTCTCTCTCTCTCTCTCTCTCTCTCTCTCTCTCTCTCTCTCTCTCTCTCTCTCTCTCTCTCTCTCTCTCTCTCTCTCTCTCTCTCTCTCTCTCTCTCTCTCTCTCTCTCTCTCTCTCTCTCTCTCTCTCTCTCTCTCTCTCTCTCTCTCAGAGAATACAGTGGAACCTCCCTATTAAAACCTTGAAAAAATCAGCCCCCTAAAAAGTTTTAATAGGGTGGAGAGGTGGATACTCAGTAGTCCGGATAGAAGGGGTGTGTGTGTGTGAATCAGTGAACATTTTTTAGTCAACATCTTAGACGTTAGAGGGAGTCTTACCGTAAAATGCGGACAATAAGCCGCTACTTTTTTCCCTCAACTTTGGCCCAATGCAGCTTACAGACTGATGCGGCTTATCTGTGGATGTTTGTTCCATTCTACATTTATCAGTATGATTAAATCTGTTTCTGGCCACTTTCTTCAACCTATTTTGAGCCTCTTTAGACTCAAAACTGGTTTTGGTAATCAATAGATTAAAATCTCATGTTTAAAGTGTCTGAGGACATTAAGTGCTTATGCAGGGTTCCCAGCAGTTGGGAAGGTTTGGGGAAAATAGACTTCATTTTCAAGGCCCATGAAAGTTTGTGAAAAATGAAAAGCCAAGAGTAGTCTTTGAAAGTTTGCGAATTTTGAGCTACTGTCAAATCTTCATCAATCTGCCCCCCAAATCGCCCAGTGTGGTGGGTATGTGTGTGTGTATGTGTATGTGTGTGTATACATACATTTTTTTTCTATAAATTCAGCCGTAGTAAAGGTAAGTTTAAACCGTCTATTAATGTCAAGAGTTATGGCGACTGATTAAAAAATCGTTGAAAGTAGGTACTTCTGGATAGTCTTGACTTGCGATTGTTAACTAACTGAAAGTTGGTTTCCGGTGATAAAACAACACACAAGTACGCACACGCACACAGAGGAGGGGGAAAAGATAGGGGGAGCTGAAGCTGAGGAGTGCCGCTAGTGGGTCAGAGAGAGAGAGAGGAAAGAGAAGAGGGGACAGCACATGTACACACACACACACACACACACGCACGCACCCACGCACGCATGCACGCACACACACGCACACGCACACGCACACGCACACGCACACGCACACACACACACACACACACACACACACACACACACACACACACACACACACACACACACACACACACACACACACTCACACACACACACACACACACACACACACACACACACACACACACACACACACACATATAGTTAAGAAATAAATCCTATAGACCTTTTTCTATATTATCTTTTTCTCTCTCTCTCTCTCTCTCTATATATATACACACTCACATACACATACACACACCACACACACACACACACACACACACACACATATATACACTACTCACAAAAAGTTAAGGATCACTATGAGAAAACAGGTGCGCAATAAACTCCGTTCGCTCCTGTTATTTTTTTCTCAGTCAAGCCAAATTGTTATGAATTCTTGTTCAGCTGTAAGTGGGCGATGTTGTGTTAGTGGAAACATTGCACGTGATTCTCTATTACTGAGCTGGGCAGCAAAAGAAAAAGCGGAAACTTGCGAAAAAGGACCTTGTTTTGGATCGTTCTGCATGAACACATTGCACAAGCCAGATGGAAAAACCATTATGCACGTGCAAGCACTGCTGTTTATGTGTGAGATGCTGTCTCTTGCTTGGCTTTATAAGAAGACATACCACCAGTATTAGGCCTGATTTGACAATGCCTCCACGACGAAAATTGAGCGAGTTGGATAGGGGACGAGCTGTTGCATGGTTCCAAGATGGTGTTCCCAAGCGAGAAGTGGCCAGGCGACTTCAGGTGTCCATCTCGGTCATTGTCAGACTGATTCAACGCTTCACAGCCACTGGGAGGGTCCATGAAAGACGCAGATCTGGTCGACCGAAGAAGACAACTCCACGTGAAGATCGTCTCATTGAACGACAAGCCCTGCAGACAAGAACAGCCTCTTCCAGCATCATTCGAAGGCAGCTGAGGGTGGCTACTAACATCAACATCAGCCAGCAGACCATACGGAACCGCCTTCATGGGTTTAACCTCCGTTCTCGTCGCCCAGCTGTACGGCCACGCTTAACTCCAGCCCATAGGGCAGCACGCCGCGCCTTCTGCAGACGTCACGTGAGGTGGACACGTCAGCAATGGTCCCAGGTCCTGTTCAGTGATGAATCACGCTTCACCCTGAACCACAACGACGGCCGACTGAGGGTCTGGAGGCGCCCAGGGGAACGCTTTATTGACGCCACTGTCCAAGAAAAGGTGGCCTTTGGTGGAGGTTCTGTAATGGTCTGGGGGGCCTTCAGCCTTCACCACAGAACACCCTTGTATCATGTACAGGGTAACCTGACTGGCCTCCGATACCGGGATGAGATCCTTCGACCGCTGGCTGTGCCTACACTGCAGCAGATGGGACCGCCGGCTGTCTACCAGGATGACAACGCTCGCCCCCACAGGGCAAGGGTGGTCAACGACTTCCTGCAGCAGTCTGGAGTCAACAGAATGGAGTGGCCAGCATGCAGTCCCGATCTCAACCCGATTGAGAACCTCTGGGATGAGCTGGATCGCAAAGTGAGGAGCAACCACCCCCCTCCCAGGGATGCCCAGCACCTCTACCAGATGCTGCAGGCTGAGTGGCAGGCGCTTCCACAGAGGATCTTCACCACCCTGGTCAACTCCATGAGGACTCGCTGCGTCGAGTGCCAGAACAGCCATGGCGGATACACGCATTACTGAACTTTTGGGAGCATCAGAATGCCCTGTCTTGTGATTTCAATGACTTTGGGAAATCAAATTTCGATACGTACCCACTTTGATCAAATGTACAGACCAAACGATTGCTCGAAATTGAAGGCAATTGTGTATCGTTATCACTAAAGCATTGAATTAAATGTTGGCCAAAATTCAACGCATTGGCTTTCTTATTTGGAAAGTTATGAATTAGTTTGCAAGTGATCCTTAACTTTTTGTGGATAGCTTATATATACACACACTCACATACACACACACCACACTCACACACACACAACCACACACACACACACACACACACACACACACACACACACACACACACACACCACACACACACACACACACACACACACACACACACACACACACACACACACACAGAGGAGGGGGGAAATGAAAAGAATTGAAACATATTTTGTATGAGTGCCAGTTGTGTGTGTACTGTACTTGTTTTATGTTTATCTATCCTTTTTGCAACAGTAGTATTTGTGTTTAAGTTGTGAAGGATGGGTTTTGAATACCCTAAAGTTGGGCTTTGAAAGTTTGGGAAAATTAGGATGCTGTTTGGCTATGAACCCTGTTATGTTCTGATAGGAGAATTTCTATGTTTGTGTTGGTTTGTGCACATACAATTTTCTCTGCGGCTTATAAACTGGTGCGGCTTATATGTGAATAAATACCTAATATTTTGTCAATTTAGGGGATGCGGCTTATATACAAGTGCAACTTATACTAAAAGTTATAGTCCAGTTCTTGCGGTAATAGCAGGCATGGGAATTGTCCACAAATTCGCGGATTTCCGCGAGAAAAAAAAAAAAGATTTCAGCTAAAAAATACTTCAATTTTTATGATAATATTATATTTTAACGCTGTAAAAATGAGGGGGGGGGGGGGGGGCTTTTCAGAGTTTTTTCAGATTTTTTTGTCTCTGACAATTCCCATGCCTGAATAGGGAAGGTCTTGGTAGGGAGGTTCCACTAACTGTATTATTCTATTTCTTATGAGGGTTGGGTGATGGGGATAGTAGAGTAACACAGGGAATGATACAGGCACAGAGAGACTCGTTTTTGAATTTAAGGAATTGATTTGATTATATTTTCCCCTCTTTCCTTCTCTCTCTCTCTCTCCCTCTCTCTCTCTCTCTCTCTCTCTCTCTCTCTCTCTCTCTCTCTCTCTCTCTCTCTCTCTCTCTCTCTCTCTCTCTCTCTCTCTCTCTCTCTCTCCCTCCCCCTCCCTCTCTCTCTCTCTCCCCTTTCCTCTCTCTCTCTCTTTCCCTCAGAGTGTCTCTCGATCTCCATCTCTCTGTCTCTCCCTTTCCCTCTCTTAGAGTGTCTCTCTCTCCATCTCTCTCTCTCTCTCTCTCTCTCTCTCTCTCTCTCTCTCTCTCTCTCTCTCTCTCTCTCTCTCTCTCTCTCTCTCTCTCTCTCATATTTTCACTTTTTACATGTAATTGGTTGTTTATTATTTTTCTTTCATTGCATGTTTTGCTATTGTTGTTTATTCAATATTTTCATTTACCACAGGACTGGGTTTAAAAAAGTATGTATACTTATCTCATTGCCCTGTATAAATAACATTTTGTTCGTTCTTTCATTCTCTCTCTCTGTCTCTCTCTCTGTCTCTCTCTCTCTCTCTCTCTCTCTCTCTCTCTCTCTCTCTCTCTCTCTCTCTCTCTCTCTCTCTCTCTCTCTCTCTCTCTCTCTCTCTCTCTCTCTCTCTCTCACATGCGCACATGCATGCTAATTTTGTTTATTTATCTATTTTAAACCCACTTGGTGACTTGCTGTCTGTTTCCCTTCAGATCCCAATGAGAACGCCGGATCTGGTCCCAAGGCCGCGGCCTCCTCCGGGGACAACGCCACGGCCACGGCGACCCCCCCGGCAGCCGCAGGCAACACGACCAGCGCCGCAGGGAGCGACCAGTCCAAGGACACCAGCAACAGTGAGTCGCTCTTTACCCATATTGCATGGATACAACCTGGCCTCGGCTGCAAGGCGGCGCCTCTTTTTCAAAATTTGGACCCCCCCCAAAAAAAAATTGATTCAAAGTTCAATGGGGAAAAAAAGTGTTGAATTATCACTTTACAAGCCTGGAATAAGCTTCAAATTGAGTATGATTTTGCTTTTTCTTCAGCTTCAGGGGGGGGGGGGGGGCGTTGCCCTCTGACCCCCCAGGGGTCCTGCCAGGGAACTAAGCGGTCCCTGGACCCCTGCCTTGCCTGTTTGTTTGTTTTTTCCAGTTGCTGTTTTTTTTCCTGTTGCATCCATGATATTGATATATAGAGTGGGCACAGAGGTAACGCGTTCGACGTTCGCCTCGTGCACAATTAAACCCGAGTTCGAACCTGGGTACAGTGGATTTTTCCTCTCACTCTGCACTAGGTCTGAACCAACGTGGAGTCTTTCGGATGAGACGATGAGCCGAGGTCCCGTGTGCCCATGCACTTAGCACACGTTAAACCCAGTGGCAACGACAAAAAAAGTTGTCATTTGGTCAACATCTTCTGCATGGAAACCCATCGGCAATCCACAAACAGAAAATCTGGAAGTAAGAACTGTGAAGCAGGGCTCCCAAGCAAAACAAGGGGAGGAGCTGAACAAGCATTTGCCTTTTTTTTCATTTTTATTTTGTTTGTTTAAAAAGGCGCTGGCAAAATTAATGCCTACACTAAGTACTCTGACCCAGCATTTTTTTTTAAACATCAACAACTTTGCTTTTTGTTCTCTTCTCATAAACAAAGGCCATAAAGGTTTTGCTGGGTTATGCATGTATTTCTTTCTCTGTAATTGTGTGTGTGTGTCCGTGCGTATGTGTGTGTGTGCGTGCGTCTGTGTGTGTGTGTGTGTGTGTGTGACCTTATGTTTCTGTTAACTCATTGAAGTCGTTCCAGCCATATATATGTCCGGAATTAATAGATAACTGTCAATGTGATGCATTTGCTTCAAGGGAAGTAAATCTGTGTGCACATAATACCTTGGTCACTTCTAAACTCTTTTCACTCCCTTAGACCACAATTTTGCCTCTAACTTTGGTTTTGTAGTGGTTTGTTGTGATGTCTATTGGCCATTGCAACAACCATGTTTTGCTAGAGTGAATACCCTTGATAGCTGCTTGTGTACTGACCCAACAAGGGCATAACTCTCGCCAATAACCCTATTTGATGCCACTAAATGGCTGCCTTTCGCAAGAGTGAATGCCCTTTTCAGTACTGACCAACAAGGGCTTCATTCTCACTGTCAAGGGCGTTAATAACCATAGTTGCAGAGGCCAATACATAAAAACGTCTGATCTACCACTTCCCTATGTCTAAACCTGAAGTAAAAACCCATAATCTTCCTTCATTTCTCTTTTTGTTTATGTATGTTTTGTTTGTGTGTATGGCTGGAGTGAT
The DNA here is from genome assembly GCA_017654935.2 of Phymorhynchus buccinoides. Lineage (NCBI taxonomy): Eukaryota > Metazoa > Mollusca > Gastropoda > Neogastropoda > Raphitomidae > Phymorhynchus > Phymorhynchus buccinoides. The sequence continues at coordinate 10,392,552 of CM065692.1, forward strand.
TTGTGAGGTTTTTAATAATTCAAAATCGTTGCAATGCTATATTGCTAATGAGTTAATGTGCTATGTACACTTTTTTTTAAAAATTTGCAACACAAAAAAAAGAAGAAAAAAAAAAAGGCCATGAACTATGAAGGTGGAATGACTAGTATTTTGTTCCAACGAAGGACTATCTGTTTGTGTCGTTGTCTTTTCTTCTGTACTGTTATGGTTGTTGTGATCCATTGTTTAACAGTGGAAACCGACTAAGTCAAAATTGAAGGGACTGAAAGTAAAACTTTATTTTGAGATCGTAGCCAATATTTGGAGACAAAAATACTCTCTCTTTGTTTTTTAGCATAAGGATGATTACATTGTGACCCCCAAAGTATTGTTATTTGTAGAGTTATCCAGTGTTTTTGTGTTGCCATATTTTTCGGACTATAAGGCGATACTTTTTACCCAGACTGATACCCCTGCGCTATACAGGCATGAAAGAATTCAGCGTTTCGTGGAAAAACTAAAAAATTCCGTGTAAAGGACCGATCTTGCCGTATTCTTATATCTACAAGTCTTTATATGGCGGGATTCTCAAACTGGTTAAGTTGCTTTAGCTCACTCACTTCAATTGTGCGAAGGAAGGCGAAATGAGTAGCTCCCGCTCAACAAAAGTAGCTGAAAATGTGTGTGGAAGGTATTTGTGCCGACCAAATTTTTGGACCCCCTCCTTGCTGAATACAATTTGTGACGTTAGGTAGGCAAAAAGGTGTTTTTAAAAAAAAATTGGGAACGTTGTGCACCCCCCTGTCAACAAAACATCGGACGTTAGGCGAAAATCCGGGTGGAAGGATTTCTCGGACGAAATGTTTTCCTCCTTTTTGATCTTCATCCACTTTCATGCCTGAATATAGTAAGAAAATATAGTTGCAAAATCGGAATTTTGTGTAAAATTTTTGGGGTGCGCCTCATGGTCTGAAAAATACGGTACCCGTTTTTGAGGTAGCAGGATTCGACTGTATTTGTTACGGTAACTGGTGTTTGTTTCAGTAACAGTGACGTTGGTCATCATCATCCTTGTCATCGCTGTCGTCATCGGTGTGGCCGTCTTCGTCTACTTGAGGATGCGCAAGTGAGTCGCGGAATATGATCAAAGACACTTTATAAATTAGAGCTTTGCGCAAAGACTGATCACGCTGACCGCTTATGCTACTCACCAGAAATCAAATGTGAGTGAAACCCTGGACCTAGGCATGCTAAAGAAGGGTGAGTGGTAGCTGTTTGATTGTCCTGCTGAACCTGCCACTCCCCACTGGACCTACACATGCTAAAGGGTTAGTGGTAGCTGTTTGATTGCCCTGCTGAACCTGCCACTCCCCACTGGACCTAGGCATGCTACAGGGTGAGTGGTAGCTATGTGATTGCCCTGCTGAACCTGCCACTCCCCACTAGACCTAGGCATGCTAAAGGGTGAGTGGTAGCTATGTGATTGCCCTGCTGAACCTGCCACTCCCCACTGGACCTAGGCATGCTAAAGGGTGAGTGGTAGCTGTGTGATTGCCCTGCTGAACCTGCCACTCCCCACTGGACCTAGGCATGCTAAAGGGTGAGTGGTAGCTGTTTGATTGCCCTGCTGAACATGTCACTCTCAACTGGACCTAGGCATGCTAAAGGGTGAATGGTAGCTGTGTGAATACCCTGCTGAACCTGCCACTCCCTCCTGGACCTAGGCATGCTAAAGAAGGGTGAGTGGTAGCTGTTTGATTGCCATGCTGAACCTGCCACTCCCTCCTGGACCTAGGCATGGTATGGAAGGGTGAGTGGTAGTTGTTTGATTGCCATGCTGAACCTGCCACTCCCCACTGGACCTAGGCATGCTATAGAAGGGTGAGTGGTAGCTGTTTTGCCCTGCTGAACCTACCATTCTTAACTGGACCTAGGCATGCTAAAGGCTGAGTGGTAGGAATGGCTTGTGAAATGCAGGGCTGCCTACCGTCCCCCCTAAGGGGGCATTTGTCCCTGGAAGAGGTTAAAATGGGCACCCTGTCCATGGAATCCATTTTCTGTTTAGTGTCCCTGGAAACAGAGTAGAATCAATATGTAGTTGTGCAGTCACTTATCTTGTTAGTTGGCCTTACTATTGAACACAGGAACACCCCAAACAACAGGCACTGTTGACATTTTGTTTCTGTTAGGTTACTGAATACCAAAAGGTGTTGAAATATAGAAACATGTTGGCGCCGAAAAGCAGCAAAAAGACTACCCCAAGTATCTAGAGTCGCAGAAATGTTGCTAGATCACGAAATATATTTCATGATGCATGATATCGCAATGTTAATCCCGGGAAATAAGTCTCTGTTCCTGATTTTTCAGCAGTTTGTCCCTGGAAAATGCAACAGGGGGTAGGCAGCCCTGGAAATATGGCTTCAAGCTGGGAGCCAAGTGACCTGTCTTTGCGCAAGCTCCAAGTGTCTTTGATATAATAATAATAATGAATGATATTTATATGGCGCAGTATCCTGATAAACACAGCTTTTGATTTGATTTGATGTTGTTTGTAGCCCCGTCGACTGCTACGGCCATATCAGGGCTGTCACCACATCAAAATCTGAGCACATAAGATCACAGTTTAAAATCCGACCACATGAGATAAACACAGCTCAAAGCGCCTTACAATAACAAATTACAATCAATAGTGTCATACATAAACATTGCGATATATATACATGGCATACAATCAAGAATACATCAGAAATAAAAAATGCTTGTACCATGGGGGGAGGGGGGGAGTTAATTGGACACACACATACTCTCCCCCTCCTCCCTCCCTCACCTCTACCTCCGCCACCCCACCCTCTATACTCGTCAAAATATACATAGACAATATATTTGAATCTATAATCGTGAATAATTAGAACATGAATACACAGGTCACAAGTAAACAGAGAGAGAGAGAGCGAAAGAGAGAGACAGACAGAGAGTCACAAGAGCTATTAATTGGGGAAACACGCGCGCACACACACAGTTAAGAAAACTGACAACATGATATGATAGATATCAACATGTCAGGACTAGCGATGACTGTCATCTTTTTTTTCTTTTCTTTTTTTGAGCCGGAGATCAGATTTTTTTGTTTTCTACATCTAACAAAGCCAAATGTTAAAATATTTAAATAAAAAAAAATTGAAAATTATATTGACTTGCTTCGAAGACCTACAGGAAGTTCATGGAGTCCAAAATCATCACCATTCTGGGAACTCTGGCACCAGCTGGCCTAAATAAAAAAAAGAATAAGACAGCGTTCACTTCAAGACGATGCCACCCAAATCCTTTTTGTTTGTGGGTCTCCCCTTTCACCCTCTTCCCACCCCCTACCCTTTGTCCTCTACGTTCCTTCCTCATGTTTCATACCCTTTTTTTTACATTTATTTTATCCAACTTTAAGACGTCATTGATCTCATTTTTATGAGGTAAATGTTATGTTTCATCATTTGGGACAGTGAGTGGATGCCTCGTGCATCCATACGGGGAGATGGACAACGAGTCTCTCCCCGCGGGGATGCTGGGGAGTCTTTCGTAAAAAATTGTTCCCCTTCATTCTGGAAGTTCTGTGCTTGTAACTTCCTCTCATCTGCCACTCTCTTTGTCTCTGCCTTTCCCCTTTGCTTTCTGTCATCTACTATCTTTCTGACTTATTGGCCCATTCTTCTGCCTTTTGAGAACAAAAAATCTTCCAAATAATTTTTCTCCTTTGAGTTCCTCAGAAAATCGGAAAGTGTCGGCTATATGCAGCGGGGAGACCATTGAAAACTGAAAACGGACACATATGTACCTTGTCCATTATGTCCATATGGCCTGGGAATGCAGAAGAAGAAGTGTCATCATTGTTTACTTTTCTTTTTCTTCTTTTTCGTTGCCAGAGACTAAGAGCTGAGCCCGAAACTTCGGCATTTGTTATTGGGTTTTTTTTAAATATTTTATTTCTTCAACAACATTTTGTTTTATTCTAACGTAATTTTGAAATCCTGCAGCAATTTGTTTTCACCACTTCAGAATTGGGAAGATTCAGAGAACATTGAAACACGCCATTTCAGGATTGAGAAAACGTTTTACTTTTAACCATACATGCATTTGTTGAGGTGTGTGGCTTTGAGAAAAAGAAGTTTTCCAAAAGATGGAAATGCAACCTGGGAATTGGTGGTATGAAGTGATGTACCGAGGATTGAAAAGTGATTGGATAAACTGTCCTTGAGACGAGAAAAATCAATAGGACAGTGTCCTGGCTCTTGCAGAAATCAATAAGACAAAGCATGCCAGTGCTAAAATTTAATCAGACATTTGTCCTGACAGGGGAGAACACAATAGGACATTTTCAATTTCAATAGGTCATTGGCCTATGACCAGGGCCTCCGAACATCACTGATGGTGGGTCGGAGGAGGGAGATGAAGGTTAACATTCGAGCCTAGCTCTTTTTTGGGGGGTCGGAGGAGGGACATGGAGTCAAACATTCGAGACTAGCTCTTTTTCTTTTTCAAAACTGCATCTTTGTGTAGAGTGGCACAGTGGTAGCGCGTTCGCTTCGTGTCAAGTAAACCCGAGTTCGAACCTGGGTACAGGGGATTTTTCCTCTCACTTTGCACTAGGCCTTGCGGTCTGAACGTGGAGTCTTTCGGATGAGACGATAAATCGAGGTCCCGTGTGCTCATGCACTTAGCACACGTTAAACCCAGTGGCAACGAAAAAGTTGTCATTTGGTCAAAATTTACCAAACCCCCTCCCTTCCTTCCTCATCAGTCACACAAAAATTGCATAAATTGCATAAAAAAATTTTTTTAAATGTGTGGCGCGCCTCTGCCTCTCCAGGTGGGAGCAGCGCGCCTCTGGCTGCAATGCGCTTTCCAGGTGGGAGCAACCCGAATTTCACAGAGACGCCTCTGTGACTATAACCCTTTCACCGCCAGCCATATTTCAGCCAAAAATGTCCATTAAATTTACTTGGGTAGAGAACAAAATCCATATGCAGTATTGGTGATTCTTCCATGAAATATATAACATAAGGTCTATCCTTACTTCCGAAAACTAAGACAATAGAATCTTTGGATAATAGACCCCAATTTGATGCCTTTTAGTGACTAGGTATTATAATCACTGTGGTGCTAAAATGCGACTTTGGCGGTGAAAGGGTTAATGTACCTAACCTAACCTAACCTTTCCTTTTCTTTGTGTGTTGCAGGAAGCGAATGGCCGACTACGAGAAGAAGACGCAGATCCAGATGTCATCCACCAGCAACGCCGGCGTCTACATCGACCTGACCTCCGCCCCCCCCGATGAAAAGGCCAAGGCCCCCGAGACTGAGCACCTCAACAAGGAGGACGAGTAGAGTGACCGTCGTCTCCCCTCCCCCTCCCTTTGCCCCACCCAATTATCCCCTTTCCCTGCCGACGACAAAGACAGCCCCGAGACTGAGCACCTCAACAAGGAGGACGAGTAGAGTGACCGTCGTCTCCCCTCCCCCTCCCTTTGCCCCACCCAATTATCCCCTTTCCCTGCCGACGACAAAGACAGCCCCGAGACTGAGCACCTCAACAAGGAGGACGAGTAGAGTGACCGTCGTCTCCCCTCCCCCTCCCTTTGCCCCACCCAATTATCCCCTTTCCCTGCCGACGACAAAGACAGCCCTGAGACTGAGCACCTCAACAAGGAGGACGAAGAGAGTGACCCTCCCCTCCCCCCTCCCAATTATCCCCTTCCCCAGCCGATAAGAAGGCCAAGCAGGCCCTTAAGACAAGGAGCGATCGTTCCTCCCTCGCCCAACTATCCCCTTCCCCACCCCCAAAAGGGAAATGGTCTCGAAAAGCAGTTCTCAAAATTTTTATTATTATTTTAAGAATTTTATTTCCAGTTGAACAAAGAGAAGGGTGGGTAGAGCGAATCCTGCATTGGGAACAACAGCCTTGGAAAAAAAAAGCGTTCTCAGAATGATTTTTCTTTTTCTTTTTTTCCCTTTAATTTCCCACAACCCCCTGCACCCCCCACCTCCCACCCCCATCATGCCTGTCTGTCTGCCATTTTTGTTTGTTTTGTGGTCACCTCCAACCTTCCCATATTCTTTTTCTTTATGCAGCATGGCCTTGCTTGACTTAAACAAAAAAAGTTGTGAAGAAATTTTGCTGTTCAGATCAATTTAATTCCATGTATGTGTGTTAATGTGAGAGAGAGAGAGGGGGGGAGAAACTTGATGGAAATGAGCTCTCTGTGGCGAGCCTGACTAACGCTTGTTGCGTGCCGCAGTAAATCTGGTTTACAAAGGAACTATTACAAGAGTAAAAGGCCTGCTACACTGCATACGATTTGCTTTCAATGCGATGCGATTGTGACGATTCATGTGAAATTCTGACGATTCATGTGAAATTCATATATTTGAGTATAGTGAGCAAAAATGGCAGAATTATTTTTAGACGGAAGTATTTCACGTGAATCTCGTCACGATCGGATTGTACATAGTGTAAGCAAGGCCTTCAGGTGCACATTAGATCCGCAATCCATAAGTTCCGTGCGGAAACCCCATTTGCTTGCATAAAAAAATAAGTGGATGGGATTGTGGATGAGTTCCCGCATCCGCATATTTCTTGTGTAAGCAAATGGGGTTTCCATGGATGCTCCTGCTTTCAGTATCCTGAAGTTCAGGATTTGTTTGTCCTGGCTGTCCTGAAGTTCAGGATTTGTTTGTCCTGGATGTCCTGAAGTTCAGGATTTGTTTGTCCTGGATGTCCTGAAGTTCAGGATTTGTTTGTCCTGGATGTCCTGAAGTTCAGGATTTGTTTGTCCTGGATGTCCTGAAGTTCAGGATGTTTTTTATTGCCTGGAGCTGGCGTCACCGGATTATGATAATTTGAGAAGATGCATTTTTGCTGGTTATAGAGGTCATGAAGTTTAACCAGAAGTGAAAGTGCAACGAGAGCCTGTCAATTACATTGGAAACGGTTGTTTCCCTTCTGCTTCCAGGGGGCATTGCCCCCCGGAACCCCCAGGAGGGGCGCTGTCCCCGCATTCCGCCAGAGCCAGGGCAGCCCCTGGACCCCTGCCTTGCAGGATGTTTGAAATTTCCCAGGAGCACCCATGGGTTTCCGTACAGAACTTGCAGATTGTGGATCTAATGTTCACAGACCCTTGTAGTTTTCTGCCTTTGTGGTATTGTCAGGGCTGCCTGCTGTCCCCCCTAAGGGCTATTTGTCCCTGGAAAGGGCTGCCTGCCGTCCCCCCTAAGGGCTATTTGTCCCTGGAAACGGTTAAAATGGGCATCCTGTCCCTGGAATCCACTTTTCTGTTTAGTGTCCCTGGAAACTTTGAGTAGAATCAAAAGTTTGTAGAGCAGTCACTTGTCTTGTTAGCTAACCTTTCTATTAAACACAGGAACAGTCAAAACAACAGACACTGTTGACATTTTTCTTTCTGTTAGTTTACTGAACACCAAAAGATCTATATGGCGCTGAAAAGCAACAAAAAAGACTGCCCAAAATATTCAGTCGCAGAAATTTTGCTTGATCATGAAATGTACTTCATGATGCATGACATTGCGATGTTTGTCCCTGGAAATAAGTCTTTGTCCCTGGTTTTTAAGCAGTTTGTCCCTGGAAACTGCAACAGGAGGTAGGCAGCCCTGTATTGTTTTGTTTGTTCTATCTAGTTCTCCCATTTTGTTGGTGGTCAAGTGTGTGTGTGTTGAGTTTTCTTTTTAGGTATGAAAGACGCCTCAAATCACTCTGACTCTGGGTTGGTTTGTTTGCATGTCCTTTTTTTTGTGTCCTTTGACCAAATACGGTCGGCGAAGGAGTATAAGATTGTCACTTTTTTGTTGTTGGTCTGTCTGGTCTGTAACTCGTGAACCCGTGGACAGAATCGCTTCAAATTTGGCATGGTGGCGTATCATGGTACACCATTATTTATTACTGTATGTCAATTTTATTTTGCGGATTTCCAAAGTTCACTAGTGTCGTTCGATAGAGTGGTACCAAATCTGTGTGTGGCCCCAGTTCATATATACAAGTACTGAAAGTATTCACGCATGGCTTCTATCCTATGGGGTGACATTGTTTTTTCCCTACATACAAACGGAACTTATTACCATAGAACAATATGGCGTCACTTTCATTGTCGTGACAGGTCTTTCTTGGCATTGTTTTTCAGATGCATAAATTAACCATTCAATTTTTTTTTTTAAGCACGTTTTTTTCATTTGAGTTTTAAAAAACACACACACACACACACTCGCAGTCACACACACACACTTTCTGCAGACCTGCCTACTGCTACGATTTGGCCGTAGCAGCTACGAAAAATAAGGCTTTGCTACGGAGCTACGGCAACCTTAACGTTGCTACGGAAAAAAGCAAATTGCCGCCGCATTTTATTTTTGCTTTATAATGCCGTTCCCGGTTTTGTCTGTTTCTAAGAGCAGACGCCGTGTCACGCGCGATAACCTAGTCACTTCCGTTTTTATCAAAGTGACTGCGCATGCGTTCTTATTACTTTTCTCTGAAAAAAATGGCGGACTCCAGCAGCAGTAGCGATTCGGGAGATGTTTCAAACGAAGAAAAATGAACCCAAACCAGAAAACGAAACTCATCTGGCACACCATCTTGTTCTAAAAAAAAAAACAGCGGCCTGCCGCAAAAGTTTTCAAAATAGCTTACACGGAAGAGTGGCCTTGCATCGTCAGAAGTCGACTCGGTGCGAACCATGCTCGCTGCAGTACAACCTCTGCCATGCGGACTTCTCTGTGAATCATGGCGGTAGAGATTGCCATCAACATGTTCAATCGGCGAAACATAGAAGCAGTGCATTTCGGCTCAGGAAGAGAACAAATCGATTGCCGTCGTTTGTGGATGCTACGAAAAAATTTGCCATGCTACTGAAAATTGATTACTGGGCTACTGATTGGGAAAATTCCAAGTAGGCAGGTCTGTTTCTGGTGTTAACCCAGTGCAATCTGTAAGTCTTTGGTTTACATTTTTTTTTTATTGAGCATCACATAGTAAAGCAGCAACATAAATGAGAATGAGCACAAGCTTAAAGCTTATACAAGGCGCTCAAACAACAAGTAGATTATACAATATTGTAAGTCTTTCTCCAGCTATTTTTTTCTAATAGGTTAGTTCCCTTGCGATTATCGTCGGATGCGGCATCTGCGACATATCAAACCAGTACCAGAACCACACATACATACATACAAGTTATATATATATATAAAAAACAAAAACAATATGGAAATTTGGTAAAGGTCAAGATGTGCCACCCCCCCTACATTTCTCGGTTAATTGTATTTTTCCGTTTTTGCCTTTCTTACCATACATAAAGCTGTATTTTAGGAACATTTTTAGCTAATAACCTTTTTGGAATACTAACCCTAACCCTAACCCTACCCCCCACCCTATAAGACGGAAAAACGCAACTGTGACAATCGCGGTGTACTGCAGTACATAGTGGGGGGTAGGGTTAGGTTTAGGGATAGGGTTAGTATTCCAAAAAGGTTATTAGCTAAAAATGTTCCTAAAATACAGCTTTATGTATGGTAAGAAAGGCAAAAACGGAAAAATACAATTAACCGAGAAATGCAGGGGAGGTGGCACATCTTTACCTTTACCGGAAATTTCTACAAAATGAGGGTTTTCGTCTTTGACTGTAACGAGCTGAGGTTGGTTGTCGTTAACGTTGGCCTTCACTTTGAATCTAATCAGCACTACACTCGTCATAAAGTTTCTCTGTGGAGATTGTCACTGCACTTGTACTGTGGAGGCGTTGTGTTTTTTGGTTGCTTTTTGGGGACGTGATTGTGGAGGAAAAATACATGTGCAAAATACTAATTTGAATTGGAATTTTTGGGTGGTGGTACTCTACCTAGTCTTGTTTATCGTAATTTCTATTAACTTTGTGTAACTAGTTGATGATCTCTGATTGATTATTTGTGGTTAAATGTTTGGAATTTGTCTTAGTGCTGAAATGAAAAATCAGCTTGATGCTTTTATTTTTGTGCCTGGCACTTGGTTTTATTTTCATTTAGCAATTTTTGTACTGTAATGTTAAAAGTATCAAGTGTATAGTTTGGATACAATTAGTATTCATGTTTTATTAGCAATGGGAGAAAAAAAAGAAAAAAACTTTTTTGTTTGAGCAAAGGCAAGTTTTGTTTGGGTTCTTTGTTTCATGTATGTCGATGGAGGCGGAAATAATTAAATTATAAGAATCTCAAAAATTTTTGACTGGGGAAACAAATCCTCTTTTGTCATTTGGAGCAACTTCATTCATTTGTAATAGGAAGAGATCAGCATATTTCAGATCATTTTGTAGCTGTTCATTTTTATTTGTCTGTGTAGCTACTGAAACAAAAATAACCTGTCAACGATTCATGACGCATTTTAAAAATTTATTTTCTTGAATATTACGCTTCAGCTAAGGCTTTCCTGTTTTTCATTTTTGTGTAAATATTTTGGTTTTTGAATTGCTGATAGTTTGGTAGATTGTTGTGTTGCCGTATACAGTGGAACCTCCCTATTAAGACCTTCCCTATTAAGACTCTACATGGATGCTCCTTTTTGCAGGATGTTCTGAATTGCAGGATTTTAAAATTGCCTAGAGCCAGCATTGCCTGATTATGAGAATTTGAAAAGCTACGATTTTCTTACACACACACTTGAACAATAGAAATGGCCTATATAAGCATTTGCTATATTCAAAGGAATGTAGCACTTGTACTAGTCTAGAGGGGTGAAAAGAGAGCAGTAACTTGTGTGTGTGTGTGTGCGCACTGCCCCTGCACTCCGCCGGGGTCGCCCCCTTGCAGGATATTTTGTTAATTTCCCAGGAGCACCCATGCCTCTAAGATGTGACCAATTTTTCCCCCCTTCATATTCTGACTACTGAGTGTCCGTCTCCCTATAAAGTAATTGCCGTAGTTTTTCGGACTATAAGGCGATACTTGTTTTCCCAGACCCTGTGCTTTATTATTTATAATATGACTAATAAATTAGTAAGAAAATATAACAACAAAATCTGAATTTTGCGTACAATTTAGGGGGTGCGCCTTTAGCCCTTATAATAACATGGATGCTGCTGCTTTCAGGATGTCCTGAAATGCAGGATTTTTTGTAATTGCCTGGAGCCGGCGTCGCCGGTTTATGAGAATTTGAGAAGCAACGAATTTCCTATTTATAAACGTTTTGTCAGCTTCTCGCATGTGTAGAATATAAAAGTAATGAATACAGATCAAATATTTACCATATTTTTCGGATCATTAGGCGCTGCTGTGTATAAGACAAATAGGGCAATTTTCAAGAAAAATCTGAAAAAAAAAGAAAGTAAAAGGCTTTAAAATTTATAAGGAACACCTCGCAACAGAAAGTCGAAGTTTGAAACCCGTACACGTCCAGTAAACGCTTACCGACCGCCATTACTGCTGTCATAAACGAGAGTTGGTTCCCCTTTCAAATAATCGAACTTCCATTTTTGCAACTTCCGGTTGTCGTGTTTGGACTTTTCTTCACGAAAACTGGTAGAATTATGGCATTTTAAGCTCTACAACGATGCTTTTTACATCCAGTGAAGGGTTATGGCATCTGTTGGACGGTATCTCGGATGATAATAGGGTATTTGAAGCATTTTAAAGCGAGTATTCGTCGTATCGACGACTCGTTACCACTTTCGATGTTGTGACTCACAGTAGACTGTACTGAACACGGCAATCGTTGCCTCTCTTCTCACTATTTTGTTCACTAATAGGGCGCCCTCGTTTATTAGGCGCATAGGTCGAAATTGGAGAAAAAAATATCGCCTTATAGTCCGAAAATGACGGTACATTCCTTTGCCAGGAACTTTGCATTTTTAGGATTGTTTAAGTCAAGTTGTTAACTGGGCGGGCCCTGGACCCCTGCCTTGCAGGATTTTTGAAATTTCCCAGGAGCACCAATGTCAAAAATATGGTAGATCCCTTTTCTTCTTTTTTTTTTTGGGGGGGGGATTTTTCAATGTTTTGATACGGAGTTTGTACTGTATTAGTCTGTGTAGACACATGTTTTTGTATATTGTGTTATAAAAAGCAACTACAGAGTTGTCATTTTGCTTTTAATAACCTTACGATGAATTTACTTTGCCAGAACTGATGTTTGGTGCTTGATCAGTCTGTAAAGTCATAAACATTTATCTTTTTTAATCGTCTACTTTTTTTCTCTCTCTTTAGTAGTGTGTTTTGAAAGTTGTGTACCTTTGATTTGAAAGGAGGAGGGGAGCTGGAGTGAAGAGTTGATGGTTTGAATGTGTGGTGGTGGTGGTGGTGGTTGTATAGGCTTTGTAGCATTCTTGTAGTGCTGTCTAATCTCAGCAGCGATGTAGTTGTTCGTGTTGTTGTTGTATGTAACATGTAACCATTTCCAAGTCTATTGGTGTACATCATGTCGCTAAAATAAAAGTTTGAATTTAATACTAGTGATTCCAGCCATTTTTATTTTTTTATTATTTTTTTTTTATATTCTCAAAATATTGTACTTGTAACACATGTATTGACAATGTATGGTGACATTATGTATCTGTGTTGTGCTTGTGTATTCACTAAGTGTGTGTGTGTGCGTATGTGTGTGTGTGTGCGTCATTGTAGTGTGGTTTATAACTGGCGTTTCACTTGTAATGGTTATTGTTGTCACAGCCCTGCATCTTGATTGAAGTCCAAAGATCATTGGTCACATTCCTCTTCCAACAAGTCCCAACAGTTTCTCTGAAACTCATCGGATCATTAGGCTGGATTTTTTTAAAAATTTTGTTGGTTGGTTTTCAAATTTTCTGAAGAAAAAAAAACTTTAAAAAAAATATGTTTCCACCAAATTTTATAAACGCAAGCGTGAGAAGCTGAAAGTGCGACTGTGAGTGCGTGCATGTGTACGTGTGCATGCACGTTTTAACGTTTTGAGGCATTGCAATCTTTGTCTCTTGCTTGCCTAGTCTTACACCCGTGATGCACATTGTCAATGTGTAAAATAGTTCTCACTCTCAGTGTGATGCACCGAAGATGGAAAGGTGATGGGACAAACTTGTCCTGAAGCAAGAAAATCAATGGGACGAAATGTCCTGGCTCTTGCAGAATTCAATCGGACAAAGGGTCTGCCGGTGTTAGATCCCGATATGACAATAGGAATTGTTCGGAAATAATTAAGGGGAGTAATTTCATGGTGTGTGGGAGTGATCTTGCCTAATTCAATCGGTCAAACAGGGGAAGTCACTCTACCATCAGCTCTCGTGGCCTATCGACTCGTGTGTTTGAGCAGACATACAGCACTTAGAACACTGTGCGTCATTCTAAAAATTTATGTCAGTTCTAGCGTGCGTCTTGAGGCTTCATTTTTCGTGTGATACATAATTATTTTCAGTGGTTTTTTTATCGGGTCTGTAGGGCTCCCAGGGACCCCCATTTGGGGATCTATGAAGTACTACAATTCTAAAGGACCCTCTAACAAAAATGTGCAGGGGGTCCCAGGGATGCACTACAAAAATTCTTTTTAGCATTCGCAATGCCACTGGGACCCTCTACCCCGCCTCTAGGACCCTCTATGCTGTAAGTGAAGGAGTCCCTGGGACCCCTTGTTTTGCGGGATGATTGAGAGGCCTGGGTCTGTTTGTTAAAATGCTTACAAACATTTTAAACATCTACCTACTCAATGAGTTATGGAAACTGTTGGTTTTGGTTTGGTTTTCATTCTTAATGTGTGTATGTGTGCCAGTTCACAGTTTTCATCATCTTCTTACAGTGAGAAATAATGCAAGTGAGAAATAATGCATGCTTCAAATACTTGTAACCCAGTGATGTATAGAGAGAAGTGTTGTGAATTGTTTGTGGGTTTTTTGTCGTATGGTCAGTTGCAATCATCAACGTTTACCCACATTGTGCAAAAGAGAAAAAAACAGTACGCCACACGTCTCTGTTAAGACATGAGGCATCTTAAGTACCGTTTCTTACCACTTTCTATCTTTTTTTTCTTTCTTTTTTTCTGACCCTGCAATTCTCATTTTCTGAAAATGTCTGGTCACGAGTTTAAAAAGAAAGAAAGCCAGATTCCAGATCTGGAATAAGATAATAATATGTATTGAGTTAATCATTCTAAAATCCTTTGAAATTCGATGATGGTGAATTTGGACCTCTACTACTCTTCAAAACTGAAAAAAATTCTCTTTAATTCTTGATTACGACTCTTTTCAGTGAACATTGTTTGATGGTTTAATGAATAAAACTACACATCTTGCACCCAAACTACTCATTTCAGCTGTCCAGACTACTCAAGACTTGTGTAGGGGGTAACCAGGTCTGCAATAGTTAAGCTGAAGGGCTGACGTTTCCAGCACTGTCTAGACTTAAGGCCTTCGCACACTAGCATCAGGCGTCAATTGTTTCTCAGAGCAACGCCTTGACGCGTTGACGCCTGCATCACAGCACACATTGTAGCGAGGCAGTGGTGTTCTCACACGCGACTCTTGTCGCTTCGCCTCTTGTCGCGCGAACTTCCTTTTTTAGAAAGCAAGGAAAGATTACTCTAGCGTCAAACCTCCTCCTAGAAACAACAGTATTTTTTTTCTTCAATCAGAGTTATGGTCCTTCTGTCCGTTGTGATTGTCTAGTTTCACGATCTCTGCGATCTTGAGCATCAAAATTAGAGCCGCTTCTATTCTCGAGCAACAAAAAATCGCGCAGCTACGCATAAAAAATACTGCCGCGCCGCGAATCTCTCACACGCAAGTGGCGCATCAAACTGCGCCTTGCAGCAAAAAATCGCTGCGATCTCGAGATCTTGACGCTAGTGTGTGAAGCCCTTTGCGGGCTATAGGGTACAATGAGGGGGGTGTATTGTTATAAGTTGTTCTATATTTTTTGGTCATGCTTTCAGGTTGAACGTTGGTAAAATACATTGATGTGTGTTTTGTAAGGCGTGGGCAAACTTTACGTGGTGACAGTCCTGAGATAACCATCGCTGTTGAAATGTTATTGACCATGCTAAAAAGGGTTGATTGAGCTGTAAAGCGCTTTCCTATAATAAATTCAAGACAATAATGAAAGCTTTGGCTGTCTGCGTGCTCTTGGTCATTCAAACATGATAAAAATAATCTGTCGCTTTTTCATGCTGGTTCTGGCTCAGTGAACTTGACCTTGTTCTTAATCATGCCAAGAACTGCTTTTCAAGAACGCTTTTAGCCACTTTTATTAAAGACAATGAAATTCTGTTTCTGATTAGTATTTGTGGGCAAAGGGAATGGTTGTGATATATCTGCGTGGGTGCAACTTTTCCTGGTATACAAGGACTTCCTGTTTTTGAATTTTACCAGAAAAGGAAGTTCCAGTCTTTTTGTTTTGTCAAACAAGATCTTTCTTTGTCTACTGTATTTTTCAAGTACTTTAAAATAAGCATTTGTATAAATTGTGGAAAAAGCAAACTAAAATACCTTAATAAATCAATTTTTTCTACAGCTGCAGGGGGACATTACGCCTGGACCCTGGCCTTTCAGGGTGTTTTCATTTTGTGTAGTTTCACCGATGTATCTGTGTTGTTTCAAGAATATGATATAATAATGAAATATCTACATTGAAATGAGACTAGACTTTGCCTGTCATACAGTGCAGTTGCTCAACCTGTTTAAAGTATTTTGCGTGTAGACGCCTTTTGAACGCATATTTTCACAATGTATTTGCCTTTTTATTCCTTTACAAGAGTCTGTAATGACCAATATTCTCCCTCAAGATTTTTGTTTTTTTTAATAATGTGTACAGTTCTCCCTCATTTGTATGCTGAACTATTTTGTACAAGTGCCTTTTGAAAGCCAACACATTATTCTGACTTAACTAAAGGGGTTCTTGTGTTAGGGCAGGTGCTTACCATATTTCTACGGACTACAAGGCGCTCCTGATTATAAGGCGCACCTCAAATTTTACACAAAATTCAGATTTTGTTATTATAGTTTCTTACTATATCATCTGTCGCATTATAAGATGCTGGGGTCTCAGTCTAGGACAAAAGTATCGCCTTATAGTCCGTAAAATACGGTATATACACGGAACCCATCAGAATTTCCCATCCACATCCCGCAAAAATCTGGAAGCAAGAAATTTGAAGGCGTGTACACATTCGTGCGCACACCCATCCCGATTCGCATAATTATCCCATCCGCATGTAAAAAAAATTTTTGCTGATTGCGGATGAGATACGCGCATGGGATTACATGCGCACGAGCCTTTCAAAACATTGTAAAAGAGTTCTGCGACGCAATGCCACACACAGTTGTAGATCAAAGCGATATAGGTTTTTTTTCTTTTCTTTTTTCTTTTTAAAATTAAAGGAAGTGACATTACCTAGTACATGTTGTTCACGTCAAGAATTGAAAGTTTGAAGTGAAAATGTTGCAATAAACTGAACAGAATAGACCACAATTTATTGCCTTTTTTTCCTCTATTTAAAAAAAAAAATTACTTTCTTGCATTACTGTATGTTCCAATAATACTCACAAATCAGCAGTCAGAAGTTTTGCCAATTTTATGGAATTAAAAAACCCCGAAGAACAACAGCATGTTTTTAGGTTTTGCTACAAATTTACCGGGTATTTGTAATCTCATAGCTAGTCAGGCAATCACATCAGTATTTAAAAAAGTTTTATGATCAGTCATGATTTTGTTTGAAAAAAATGGAATGGACAAAACCCATGTTATTGTTCACGTTTTTAATAATAGTTATTCCTGTTAGATATTTCAATAGAATTTGGGGGGGGGGGGGGCATTTTTTGTTGTTGTTAATTAACCCCTTGACTGCCAGAGAAAATTAAAGAGAAAAAAACCATTAGGAAAATGAATGCCACGAAAAAGACATTTGATAGAGCCAATCTGGCAAAATGTCTGGGGATATAACTCTCAAGACTGTGTTAGAGCAAAAGCCAACATATCAGGGTTATTCCTCTTCATCCAATGACGTCATCAGTGATGTCATCAGGTCAGTATGTAATACGTTGGTGGAACTCAAGGGGTTAAAAGATAATATGTAAGGAACAAAGGGTGTTGTGAAGGAGATTAAAGAGATTCTTAACCAATTTGAAACATACTATGAGTCATCTGCGAAAAATACCCCTTTTGGCTCATATTAAACAAACCCTAACTTTTAATTCACAGTTTTGTTGCATTCCAGTTTTGTCACATATTCTTTATCATCAAGGTGGCTTCTCTCATAATTTCTGAAGACAGTGAGGCTTTATACTGAAAAGTCTCTGCCCCTGTCTCGTGCACTGAAACGCATGCGCCACCTACATAGAATTATCGCCCTTGAGTGTCACAAAGTAGTGGTATAATTAATATAGTCAATGGAAATTATCTGCCCCTGACTGTCACAAGGTGGCGCGGTCGATTCAGTCCTAAAATTATTGCCCTTTCGTGTCACCAAGAAGTAGCACAAAGCCCCATTGTGCCGCATTAGGCAAACGGATTCATCTTCCTCAAGTTATACAATGCTGTTTTGGGCCGTAGAATGGGAAACAAAGAAGTCAATGACAGCGAGTGCTGAGGTTTTGTGTATTTTTTTGTTTCTGTAGTGAATGTTACACAGGCATCAGAATTGTCCGAGGATCTGCAAATTTCAGAGGATTGACAATTTCTGACAGAGGATTGGCTTCTCTTGTCAGAGGTTTTGCCTTTTTTGGTTTTTTAGTGTTATAATCTTTTTTGTTGAATAGCATTTTGCAGTGATTTCTCACTGTATCTTGCCTTGGTCATATTGGGAACTGATTTTAGTGTTGCCCCACTTTTGGGGTCCTGATGGCCGTTCTACCGCAGTTTTCAGAGGATTGGACTTCATACTATTCTGATGCCTGGTTACAGTTTTGAATATTGTGTGTGCCTGTGTATTTTGATGGTGTAGCACTGACATAATCGTGTTGTATTGTAATCGTGAATGTTGTCGTCAGATGTGCCATCGCTGGTCGCTTTGTTGTCTTCGCCGTGCTTTGAAGTGCCTCGTTTGAATTCGCTGAGTTCTTTCTGCTTTAAATAATACTGACGGAAACGTTCTAGGGGTGGAGAGCTGGATAGCACAACGTCTGCAGAGGAGAGAAGATTTTCTATTAATGTGTGTAACTCATTCGCATTGCCATGATTTTGAATCATTAAAAAACACTCACAAATCACTCCAGCCATGCACACAAACAAAACAGACATAAACAAAAGGAGAAATGAAAGATTACAGGTTTTTACTTCAGGTTTAGACATATGGAAGTAGTAGATCAGACTTTTATATATAGATTTATTTTTATATAGAAAAACTCCCTACAGCAATTAGTTTTCCCACCTCAAACCACCACAAGCACATGGTAAGAGGCAAAAGTGTGGTCTAAGGGAACAAAGCGAGTTTAGAAGTGACCAAAGTGTGGTGTGCACACTGATTTACTTCCCTTGAAACAAATTCATCAAATTGACAGCTTTATTTTAATCCAGGCCATATATGGGTGGAATGAGATGGAAAGAAGATTGACAGCAGGTTTTATTCAGCGACGATAATGGTTGCCACTTATCTCGGCCCATTTTCATCTCGGCCTACACCCGTTATAGTGATCTCAGTCCAAGGCAAGTAAGTCGTCGCATGGACAATAGTCCTCTCGGCACCGACGTTATAGTGATATCAGTCCAAGGCAAGTAAGTCGTCGCATGGACAATAGTCCTCTCGGCACCGACGCAATGTCTGTCGGCCCTGGCCGTGATGACGACTCGGACTGAGATCACGAAGAATACCGTTGGGTGAAATGAAGAGAAGGGCCGAGATGAGCGTCCACCGCTAAAATGTGTGGTGTTGAACAAAGCTTTTTATTCGTTTATTTACCCGATTCATTTCTGTTTGTTTAATTTTAAAGAAATCTTTGCCTGAGGCTGGTGTTTTAATTCTGGGATTTTTTTGTGGGATTTTGTCTTTCACTAAAGGGGCCACTACACTAGTGACTACATGCGATTCGATCCCAGAGCGATGCGATTGTGACGATGTCTGCGAGTCATGATTCACGCGAAATACTTCAGTCTAAAAATAATTCTACTATTTTCACTTACTATGCTGACGTAATAAACCCCAATACATGAATCAAATAAAATGTCTGATAAACAAAAATGCAGACATTTCATCAGATTCGTGTACGAGGACTATACTAAATATAGTGAACAGAACTAGTAGGATTTCACCAGATTCATTTAGACACTAGAATTTCGCGAGAATCATGCCTGACAAATGTAAAATCGCATCACATTGCCATTGTGATCGAAATGTATGTGCTGTGCCGGCCCCTTATTCATGAACACTGACAATAGGGCACCATGGGTTTAAATAGATTAAAATCATTCCACATGAAAAAGAAACCAAAGATGCACTTATCCTTTTTGAAAATCTTGATATTTGTTGAATTGTTACTAATGAGTTCAATTTTGGTAACGTGTTCAAGTTGTTTTCCGTTAGTTTTCAATTTCTTCAAAGTTGTTTTGTTCATTTGAAAGACATTGTGGTTCTTGTCTGCTGCTTGTTTTGCTTTCGCTTGTAAAAAAGAATAAACGAGAAAAGATTATTCCATCTGGGTTAGTCTTCCTCTGTGCGTGTGTGTATGTGTGTGCGCGTGTGTTGTGTGTGCGTGCGCGCGCGCATGTGAATGTTTGTAGAGTTCACTAAATGAGATCATATCAAACGTTGGCGTAGAACAGCAAGACTTGTTGGATGCCTTTTCTTGTTTGAAAACATCATAACATTGAGGTTGTTTATTTTTCTTCTTTAGTTTTTGTTTTTATTGCCACTAGAGCATTGTTCTCGATTCTTACATTTTTATATTGACAGTTTGCCCTTTATCAGATGGAACCGACCCCCCTTTTTCAGTCTTTTTTTTACTCCTGAGGGTGCCAGAATTATCAATTAAATAAATGATCGTGGGCCCCAGAAGAAGTAGATCGGCCCCAAAATAATCATACAAAAAACAAACAAAACACACACACACACACACACACACACACACACACACACACACACACACACACCAGCATCAATCAACCTGTTCTTTCATTGAAGGCAATCTTTGCAACATTTAGACAAAAATCCGAATTCATTTTATAAGAACAATTGATTCAGTGTTACGGACAAACTAAGGTAACATCTGTGAACATTCTCTCTAGAATTATAAACTGCCACAAAATTTCATCAAGATGTGTTCATAACTTTTATTTCATTTTTGTGTGTTATCAAATGGGGATTTCCACACACACACATGCACAAATGCATAGGCGCATGGTGCACACACACACGCACACACGCGCGCGCACGCACGCACACACATACACACACACACACACACACACACACACACACACACACACACACAATCGCAGAACCTTGATAACTATTTGGTATTTCTCAACCTCGTGACAAAATCCTTCTCCAGAGCTTCAACACCAACCAATGTCTATGTTTCTTGTTAGAATTTTCATATTGTAACTATTTTACTCTTGTATAATTGTGTGAGTGTGTGCGTGCGCCACCGTGTATGTGTGCGTGCATGCATTCGCGTGTATGTGTGTGTGCATGCATGCATGCATGTGTGTGTGTGTGCGTGTTTTAGTCCATTCGCACATCATTCAAATGTTGCGGGCAATCAAAGAGAACTAACTTACTACTCTAGGAATTTAGCAAACACAAAAACAACAGTACTGTCCCTTTGACAAGCAAACTAATATTAAGTTAACCTATCTCACGGTTTGGTTGCAACAGTATTATTAAAAACATAAGTCTGGTCGGGTTTGCACTGTCGCCGCACTTCTCACTTATCTCTTTGATGCCAACTGTTCCCAATATATCAGGATGAAGCCACGGCATAATCTGAGGCACATCACATTGTCTGCTTTGTAATTCCAGTTCCAACATCCCAGCAACAAACTTGAGCTAACTGACGTCTATATTATAAGGTAAACCATTTTTTAAATCCCAAAGTTATCTTAGGTAAGATCAGTTCAAATGTTTTTGTTGACACACACACGTATATATATGTGTGTGTGCGCACTCTCGCACATACGCGTGTGCATATTTTGCATGCACGTACGCACGCGAGCACACACACACAATTCTTCCCATTACAGGTATTAAATTGCCTTTTGAAATCACACAAGACTCGCCAATAGAACTTCGCATGTATACTGTCGAAGTTACCACGCACGCACGCACCCCCACTCCCCCCCCCCCCCCCCCCACACACACAGAGAGACAGAGAGAGAGAGAGAGAGAGAGAGAGGTGTGTTGCTGCTGTTCTTTGGTTTAACGTCTTTTCACTAAAAGTCACAGTGATATTAGAAAATAAGTGTGTGTGTGAGTGAGTGCGTGCGTGCGTGCGTGCGATTGTGTTTGTTTGTGTGTGTGTGTGTGTGTGTCCAATAAACTTTTTCAGGAAACTAGAATCAGAGTGATCCAGAGATATCGTTTGGTATGGAAGTTCAGCTTAACGTCGCGTATCGGCTTTCGCCATGTACGACGGGCTGAACAAGCCAACCAGGGTATAAACAAACATTTATGTTCCTGAATCACTGTCTTAGCCAAAAGGCCGAGAAAGCGATCAGAATCATGAGTGATCGGTTTTGTGTGTGTTTCTTTAAATAGCAGAGGGGTGGGTGGGTTTCGCGCAACTAGGAAACCCCCTATAACCCTACCAGTTTTGTTCGCTATATTCACATAGACCCCATGTCACGAATGTGCATGACGATCAGAATCATGTAGAATAGGCCTACGGACACTCATTAGATTCGTGTTACGGGAGTCTGCATGAATGCACAGAAACCAAACTAGAAGATTAAAACAAAAATCAGATTCATGTAGACAGTAGCATTACAGACATCGTCACAGTTAGATGGTCGTACGACCGGAGTTGGCTAAGCGGAGTATTGCATGTCTGTTACAGGGCCTGTCTGTCAGCGCTGGTTAACCAGTCGCGAAGCGAAGTCTGATGTTTTTAGGGTTGTCTGTTTGTTTGTGGCTGACTGTGAATGTTATATTTTAATTAAAGGGGCACCCTGACGGATGAGTTTGCACAAGAAACACGCCGAGATCATCAGAAAGACAGCCTTTTCAAGGATCGGAACGCTCACTTTGCTCTGGTTTCCTAGAAATCAAACCGTCAAAAAGGCGATTCCTCCTTGGCGGAGTTGCCGGAGAGAGAAGCCATTTTGGACGGGGTGGGTGGAGAACACTCAAGAGTGGTTGAAGTTTTTTTCTTCTTTGTAGTGCAGTAAAACAACATTGGAGCTATTTCCTTTGTTGTGAGCGAAACTCCCTTTGGTAAGCTGTAAATTAAAAGGCTTGTATTGTGGAAATTTCGTGATTTGGTCTAAGCGACTCAGGCGGCACCTTCTCTTTCACTGAAAGAATTTGACTTCCAGCACCTCCGCCAAGGAGGAATCGCCGATTTGATGGTTGGTTTTCTAGGAAACCAGAGCAAAGTGAGTGTTGCTATATCTGTAAATGATGTTTTCCTGGTGAACTCGACGTGTTTCATGCAAAAACTCATCCGTTAGGGTGCCCCTTTAAACGGAGGGACCTAGGAGACTCCGTCTTGCACGCGCATTGGTAGTTAGAATATCCAGGCCCAGCAAGCAAATCAAATGCCAAGGTCACTGGAGCAAAAACAAATTCCATTTTGGAGGCTTTAAAAAAATTTTAAAACAATTTAATAATGCTTATATATAGCGCATAATTTAGCAAAGCAACTCAATGCGCTTTTCACTCACCATTCGTACACACATTTATTTTGCTGTATGTTAACACGATAACGTTTGAACGGAGGGACCAAGGACCTTCACATTTTGCATGCGGATAGGTAGTTAGGATATCTAGGACAAGATAAAAAAAAAATGAAGGTCATTGGTCAAAGGCCAAGGTCACTGGAGCCGAAAATGCTGCGAGTGGGTGTGCTCATAGCGTCTTAACACTCTAGTTCCAGGATGTCTTCTTCTCTGGAAGCGGGGACTAGTAACGACAGCGACTGGAACTCCACTGGACACCCTTGGTTTGGACGGAGCCCGAGTCAGGTGTTTTACTTCAGCGCTGAAAGTAAAGGTGATGGTGACCTGTAAAAATGTGAAAGATATGGCCCTATCTTCAATTTGACATCTCTAAGATCTACGTCCTTGCCCTTGCCCTTGACCTTGATTGGTGCCCTATATTCAAAGTCCGGGTTCACATTAGACGCGTAAGTTCTGTACGGAAAACCCTAAATAAGTGGAAGAAAGAAGGATAAAAGTTTACGCATATAGGGGAAATTCGGACACGTGCGCAAATCTTTTCCCTTCTTTGTTTCACTTATTTATGGATTGCGCACGGGTTTCCGCATGGAATATCCGCTTATGTGTGTACACGGCCTAAATCTCTATTAGCCAATGCACCACCATACAAAGTTTGAACATTGTACCTCTGAAAGATATGGCCTCGAAACACATTTCGGTTTTCAAGGTCAGACTTCAAGGTCAATGTCACCCTGGTTACTGTTATTCTACGGGACTATTCTCGCACCACGATGCTTGGGTTTTTTTACTCAAAATTTGAAGGCGTTCAGTCCACTGGTTCATGAAATAAACCTACAGCTTTGACATGAAATATGTAGCGTAAAAAAGAACATTTCAGTTTTCAAGGTCAAACTTGAAGATCAAGGACAACACGGCCATATTTTTTCTTTGGGACCATCTGTGTACTATGATACACCACCACATATTCCACTGGTTCACGAATTATATGACACACGCACGCACGCACGCACGCACGCACACACACACACACGCACACACACACACACACACACACACACACACACACACACACACACACACACACACGCACGCACGCGCACACATACACACACACGCACGCACGCACGCACGCGCACGCACACGCACACACACAGATTTAGAATTTCATTCATTTAGCTTATACTGTTATAGGTATAGGCCCTGGATGTAGGCCGACATCAACAGTAGTTTTTCACTTTTAAAATCCCTCCGCAATTCTTTGTATGATTTTTTACACACCCGCATATTTATAATTTCATTAAGCTTATGATGTAGGCCTACATTTTCCCGTATGGCTTTGCCGAGAGGACGTAAAAAATAAAAGGCCTACATCAATAGTTGTTTTTTCCATGTCTAAAATTCCTCCGCAATTCTTTGTATGTTTTTTGTAATAAAGTGAACTCTCAATTCAGTTGTGTGTAGGTCTACTAAAAGTGCTTTCATGTTTCAGCGTCCGCAACGGTAGGCCTAATTTACACCGCTGGCATCGTCACTATTCTGCTCGTGACGGGGACTCTCATAGCTGCTGTAGTTGGCTTCAGGAAGTGCGCAGCATTTGTAAGGTAAGGTCTGGCAGCGAGTGAGATGCATGGGTATAGGGTATTATGTATTAGGTACTTTATAGTCACAGAGGCATCTCTGTGAAATTCGGGTTGCTCCCCAGCTGGAGAGAGCGTCGCAGCAAGAGGCGCGCCACCCAATTTCTTTTTTCTTTTTTTTTGCATGCCATTTTTGTGTGACTGATGAGGAAGGAAAGGGGTGGGTGGGTACATTTTTACCAAATGACAACTTTTTCGTTACTACTGGGATTAACGTGAGAGGAAAAGTGTGAGGAAAAATCCCCTGCACCCAGGTTCGAACTCGGGTTTACTTGACACAAGGCGAACGCGTTACCTCTGTGCCACTCTACACCCGACAGGGTACAGAGGTACAGGGGAATTTCCCCCCTTTCTCACTGCACTAGGCCTTACGGTCTGAACGTGAAGTCTTTCCGATGAGACAATAAACCGAGGTCCCGTGTACCCATGCACTTAGCACACGTTAAACCCAGTGGCAACGAAAAAGTTGTCATTTGGTCAAAATTTACCCACCCCCTCCTCTTCAGTCACACAACAATCTCATATTTTTTAAAAAGGGTGGCGCGCATCTGGCTGCGACGCGCTGTCCAGGTGGGAGCAACCCGAATTTCACAGAGACGCCTCTGTGACCATAAAGTACCCATGGGCGGATCTGAGGGGGGGGGGGGTTCCAGGGTTTCCGGACACCCCCCTTTGCCCTAGGCATGTACCTCATACAAGGATAAAAAGTAAGAAACTGGCTCAATGTTTGCTTCAATAATCACTAAATTGCAAACTTTTCAGGGAGCTTCGCCCACCTGGACCCCCACAAAACCTTAACCCAGAACCTATGCAGTTCCATGGACTCCCCCGCGGATCCCCCCCCCCCCCCCCCCCCCCCCCCCCCCATTTGGTCCGCCCCTGGTGCCAAATACCAAAAATGCTATGGAAGCAACAGTAAGATTAACTGCGCGTTTAGGCCTAAGTGTGCCTTTGACATTTAATTGTCGATCAATCAATTTATTCATGTTCATGCATGCTGAATGTCGATGCCTCTGTTATTCTGGTAAGTGAACGAAATTTCTCCTTTAGAGATAATAAAGCGATTTTGATTTGATTTGATTTGATTTGATTTGATTTGATTTGATTTGTTGCGTTCTCCCCTGGTGCTGTGGTGTTGAGACATTATAAATTATTGGATTGTGTGTGTGTGTGTGTGTGTGTGTGTGTGTGTGTGTGTGTGTGTGTGTGCGTGTGCGTGCGCGCGCGCGCGTGTGTGTGTGTGTGTGTGTGCGTGCGTGCGTGCGTGCGTGCGTGCGTGCGTGCGTGTGTGTGCGTGCGCGCGTGTGCGTGTGTGTGCGTGTGTGTGTGTGTGTGTATGTGTGTTTTCAGAAGAAAACTCGAGGAAAAAGAGGAAAAAGACTGAGCGGAAAAAGCGAGAGAGCAAGCTGTGTACAATATGGGAGTGTACGATTGCACAACGGAACCCATAGCAAGCAAAAAGTCTACACGTCTTTGCTGCTGTTAATTTCATACCATTTGTAGGCAACTAAATTGTTTGTTTGTTTGTTTGTATATCTATAGCAACAGTCGCTAGGGACCAGAACGTAGGCCTAAAAACGGTCAAGAAAAAAACCATAGAGAGGAAAGTTTTATTGAACCGATGATGCAATTGTTTCATTTGTGTGTGCTGCAAAACGGTCTTGATCAGTCTGATTTGGGCGCTATAAGTAATGAGGCTTTATACCGAACATTATCTGCCCCTCTCTCGCGACCTCAGATGCGAACGCCACCTATTTAAGATTATCGCCCTTGCCTGTCAGGAACTAGTGGCATGTAGCCACAGAAGATTATCTGCTCCTGACTTGTCACCAGGGGGCATCGGCAGTTCGGCCCTAAAATTATCGCCCTTTCGTCTCGGCAAGGAGTAGTATAATGCATCATTTGACGGTTTCTTGATGAATAAAATGTTTAGAGTATCTTGTAGCCTAGGGCACATTGTGTTAAATATCTGATCCCTAGCGAGTGTTGCTATCATGTCCACCCCCCCCCCCCCAATACAGTGGAACCTCCCTTATTAGACCATCAAAATTAATCCAAAATGAGGTCTTATAAGAGAGGTGGTCTTATTAGGGAGGTAATTTTAATACTTTCAAAGAAGAGCATTGTCTCAGAAAAGTAGGCTATATGGGAGGGAGTCTTATAATGGGAGGTCTTATAAGGGAGGTTCCACTGTATAAGTAATTTGACGGTTTCTTGATGAATAAATAGTCTATCTTGTAGCCTAGGGCACACTAATTGTGTGAAATATCTGATCCCTAGCGAGTGTTGCTATCATGTTATTCCCCCCCCCCCCCCCCCCCCATACACACACACACAAATATTAGGCCTACTCCATCCACGAACCAAACACTTCAAAATGAACTGACGTGGATATAACGTGTGTGTAGGCCTACATGATTGTGCTCAGATCATGCATTAGCATGGTGTAGAGTGGCACAGTGGTAGCGCGTTCACCTCGTGTCAAGTAAACCCGAGTTCGAACCCGAGTATTCCCCCTCCACCCCCCTGGGTACAGGGGATTTTTCCTCTCGTGACTTTCCACTAAGCCTTACGGCTTGAACGTGGAGTCTTTCGGATGAGACGATAAACCGAGGTCCCGTGTGCCAATGCACTTAGCATACGTTAAGCCCAATGGCAACGAAACAGTTGTCATTTGGTCAAACTTTACCCCCCTACCCCCTCTCCTTCCTTCCTCATTAGTCACAAAAAAATCGTATGCAGATTTTTTTTAAAATTGGGAGGCGCCCCTCTGGCTGCGACGCGGTCTCCAGGTGGGAGCAACCCGAATTTCACAGAGACGCCTCTGTGACTATAAAGTACCTAATACCAAATACCTAATAAATAAAAAAACCACTCCCTAATTTACACAATTCCTTTAGTTTGTACGTGCGCAGTTTATCATACAAAGAAACTTTTCTCCCACTTACAAAAAAGCCTTTTAAGAGCCAGCCACACGTTCACTAAAATCGCACGACGGTACGATACGATTCGATCACGTGATCTCAATGTGCCAATCCCATTTGTTCTTGGAGACCACGTGATCGAATCGTATTGTACAGTCGTGCGATTTTGTTATGGCTGACCCTTGAGTTAAAAAAAATTGCTATTCTGTTCACAGCAGTTTTGAATTAATTGTTTTTGGAGACCACGTGATCGAATCGTATTGTGCAGTCGTGCGATGTTAGTGGACGTGTGGCTGGCCCTTGAGTTAAAAACATTTGATATGTATCTGTTTACATAAGTTTTGAATACTGAGGCTATACTGACGAACCAAACTATACGGCCATACACGGTGACGAGCATATTATTATTAGCCCCCACACCCTCCCTCCGGCTGTCTACTCTCCAACTTAACCCTTTCACCGCCAGCCATTTTTCAGCAAAAATGTCCATTAAACTTACCTGGGTAGAGACAAAAATATGTCTGTAATATTGGGGATTCCTCTGTGACATATTTAAAATAAGGCCTATCCTTACCTCCCAAAATTAAGAGAACAGGGTCTTTGGATAACAGACCCTGATTTGATGCCTTTTAGTGACATGGGTGTTAAATCATTGTGGTGCAAAAATGCGACATTGGCGGTGAAAGGGTTAATGAAAAAAGCTAATTAAACCATGCAGATGCTAGGGGAAGACGGGGTAAAAAGCGCATTGGCGGGTAAGAAGCCCACCCCAATTATCTCATGAAATGAAGCAAATTTCAGTCTCATTTTGCCCATGAGACGAGTGTTAATGTTTAGCATTCGTCTCATGGGCAAATTTGACTGACATTTTCTTTATTTCATGAGATAATTGGGGTGGGCTTCTTACCCGCCCATGCGCTTTTTACCCGGTCTTCCCCTAGTTGTGCTAGACCTAGATTAGTTTCTTTGTCAGAATCCTCAACGAGTCATAATGTGTACATGGGTGCACTACACAAAATGAAACAAGCGCGGATTCGCAATCGTTTGTGGCGTGCGACAATGGTCAACCTATGGCGATATTTTTCACGCCAGAGGGCAGACAATGCACTAGGGGCTTATCACGCGATTTTCTTACTTGGGCGTAGTGAGAGAGAGAGTGATGGTAGGACCACCCACTGTCTCTCTCTCTTTCTTTACCCCCAACTAATAATATAGAGAGGATTAGCCCCACACGAGCGTCATGCCCTCTGGCGTGAGAAAAATCGCACTAAGTCTGTCATTGAAAACGAAACATCATTTTAAAGAGCAGCCTCAATTTGAAGTGCAGCCTCACTTTGAAGTGCGACAATTTTGGAGCCTCACTTTGAAGTGCGACAATTTTTGACCGACCGACAGACAGACCGACAAAGTGAGTGATAGGTTTGTGGCTTGTGCCACAAACAAAAACCCTCAAAGGCCGGGGTCCAGGGGTAATGTCCCCCTGCAGCTGAAGCAAAAATGTATTTATGAAGGTATTTTAGTTTGCTTTTCCCACAATTTATACAAATGCTTATTTTAAAGTGTTTGAAAAATACAGTAGACACACAAAGATATTGTTTGACAAATTAAAAAAATAGGAAATTCCTTTTCTGGTAAAATTCAAAAACAGGAAATCCTTGTATACCAGGAAAAGTTGCACCCTTGTGTGTGTGCCTATTGCACATGCATTTCTGCTTGCGTGCGTACGTGCATGCGTGCGTTCGCGTGTGTGTGTGTGTGCGCGCGCGCACGCATGTGTGTGTGTGTATGTCCGTCCATGTGTGTGTGCCAGTCTGTTCCTGCTCTTGGTTTACATAATTATGCTAATGTTTTTGCGTAGACCTAATAGGGGAAAGGGGTTTAATTTGAACCCCCTATCTTGAAAGCCCCCCCTACCGTGCCAACAAAGGCCTCCAAAATGAATTGTTGTAGGGTTTTTTTTATGAAAGGGAAACACCATACACTTTGTCCTCCACCTATCTGTATTGTAAAAAAATCGGGACTTTACTGGAGTTGCACTGCCTCCGGGCATTGCCTCCAGTATTGTTCCCACCATCTTTGTATTTACAAATGTCCCATATGTGTCTGTTCCAGACCGAGAGGACGTAAAACACCAGTTTTCATTCTTCTTCTTTGTTCCCGGCCATTCTTGAGAAGTGTAGAGTGGCACAGTGGTAGCGCGTTCGCTTTGTGTCAAGTAAACCCGAGTTCGAACCTGGGTACAGGGGATTTTATCCTCTCACTTTGCACTAGGCCTTACGGTCTGAACGTGGAGTCTTTCGGATGAGACGATAAACTGAGGTCCCGTGTGCCCATACATTAGCACACGTTAATCTCAGTGGCAACGAAAAAGTTGTCATTTGGTCAAAATTTACCACCCCCCCCCTTTCCTTCCTCATCAGTCACACAAAAATCGCATGCAAATTTTTTTTAAAAATTGGGTGGCGCGCCTCTCACTGCGACGCGCTCTCCAGGTGTGAGCAACCCGAATTTCACAGAGACGCCTCTGTGACTATAAAGTACCTAATACCTAGAACATAAACCCAGGGAAATGGAGCTCCCTTTAGTTTGCTAGATATTGCATCAGTCCAATTGACCTCCGGGTACAAATGAGGCCCCTTTCCCTTATGTGTCGAACTTTGATGAACCTGTCTCTGCTGATTTCATGCCCTGTGCTGATGCCTGTCGTTTCACATGCTGTATGTCTTCAGGAGATGAATCGCGTGAAAATATTGTTCATCATCCATTCTGGAATAAATATGTTGAGATGTGTGTGTGTGTGTGTGTGTGTGTGTGTGTGTGTGTGTGTGTGAGTGTGTGTGTGTGTGTGTGTGTGTGTGTGTGTGTGTGTGTGTGTGTGTGTGTGTGTGAGTGTGTGAGTGTGTGTGTGTGTGTGTGTGTGTGTGTGTGTGTGTGTGTGTGTGTGTGTGTGTGTGTGTGTGTGTGTGTGTGTGTGTGTGTGTGTGTGTGTGTGTGTGTGTGTGTGTGTGTGTGTGTGTGTGTGTGTGTGTGAGTGTGTGTGTGTGTGTGTGTGTGAGTGTGTGTGTGTGAGTGTGTGTGTGTGTGTGTGCGTGCGTGTGCGTGTGCGTGCGTGTGCGTGAGTGCGCTCGCGCATTGACGTGCGAGCATATTGAAGTATGTTATATGCACCTTTTACATTACTTATTCAGCATAAATTTATTTGTATTATTTAGAATTTGCGTTATCTAACAACTAAGCCAATCAATTCGATTGTTATAAAGCTAAAAATTAATGGTATGTTAATTTACCCACTTTCGTTTTTCAAAGAAACTTCCCACGGCTGGTTTATGCTACCTAACCTGTTTCCAGCCAGAGATAAAAAAAAAGTTCAGAAGCTAACGAAAATGTGGTATTTGGTACCAAATGGATGTTTTCTCAAGTGATCTTCTTCTTCTGCGTCCCCAGGCCATAGGCCCTATGGTCATAATGGATCAACTACGTATGTGTTTCGTTTTCAGTTTTCATTGGTCTCCCCGCTGCATTCAGCCGACGCATTCCAGTTTAGGAGGAGCTATAAGGAAAAACAAATATCTGGAAAATGCAAAAGAAGCGACAGAATGGGCCAATATGGCAGAAAATAATTTGTACATTATAGTAAAAAGAGGAAAGGGCAGAATCAAAGAAACTGATGGATTAGAGGAAGTTGCCTGCACAGAACTTCCAGAAGGTAGGGGAACTATTTGTACAAAAGACCCCCAAGTATCCTCACGGGAGACCCGTGATAAGAGTAGGGTCTACATTGCTTGGCACGACAAACTATGCTCTCATGAATAGGAATTGTTCGGAAATAATTAAGGGGAGTAATTTCATGGTGTGTGGGAGTGATCTTGCCTAATTCAATCGGTCAAACAGGGGAAGCCACTCTACCATCAGGTAGATCCCCAGCTCTCGCCTCGTGTGTTTGAGTAGACTTACACCACTTAGAACACCGTGCGTCAGTCTACAATGTTGATGTAGTTTATATTTTTATGTCACATTTTGCAAGTTCTATCGGTTTGCGGATACTGGCCGCCCCTCATTTTTCAAAAAACATATTTTCAAGTCGCTGACTCGCATCCTGCGGATTCAAGCTTCGACGCCATGCTGCCATTGTTGCTATGGTTTTGACCGAGTAAGTCGAGGTAATTAACTCTAATTTTCATAGAAGTGCTCTCCCCTAGTTGTTTTTTTCTCCGAAAATCGTCTATTGAAAGTCGTCCATAAAATATTTTCATACCACAGATTTCCATGCATTTTGTCCGCTGTCTCTCTCCTCTCAGTCTTTAGTTCACATAATTTCATTATTTTATTTGGACAAAGGCATAAACAACACATTTGCGCGCACTCGTTTGACATCGACTGATGCTTCAGCGTTCTATAATCGAGGACAAAAATAATAGGCCCCATTTAAATAATACTATTTAATATTATATTCTTAACAATAATTATAAATGGAACAGATTTAATTTTAAATTCTGGAGAGAAAAAAAGTTGTGTAAAACGTGATTAACCACTAAAATGGAAAACAAAATCAATAGAAAAAAATATGGCGAATTTACGAAATATCTTCAGTAATCACTATAAACTATAAAACTAAAACACACACACAAACACAAACACATGTACGCACCGCACCGCACTGCAAGCACGCACGCACGCACACAAGCTAAGCATGCATGTGGTCTTCCCCCCCCCCCCCTACTTTCTGTTATTTATTTACAGATAATAAGCGCATGAGGTTTCCGTGTTTACTACGAGCATTTAAAATGCATCCACTGCACACCAATTCCCCACATTCTGACTGCTTTTAGTTTACCCCAGAGAGCTATTTGTTTCAAGTTATTTCCTTTCACACTGCACACCAATTCCCCACATTCTGACTGCTTTTAGTTTTCCCCAGAGAGCTATTTGTTCAAGTTATTTCCTTTCACACAGCACATACATTCCCCACATTCTGACTGCTTTTAGTTTTCCCCAGAGAGCTATTTGTTCAAGTTATTTCCTTTCACACAGCACATACATTCCCCACATTCTGACTGCTTTTAGTTTCACCCAGAGAGCTATTTGTTTCAAGTTATTTCCTTTCACACAGCACATACATTCCCCACATTCTGACTGCTTTTAGTTTCACCCAGAGAGC
>CM065692.1:10430058-10437558 GCA_017654935.2 Phymorhynchus buccinoides
TGCCTCTTGCCCCCTTAATTTCAATTTCATTTCATTTTCAATGTCTATGTTCTTGTTGTTGCTTGCTTGTTCGTGCACGTTTTGTATGCTATCATTTTCATTATCATGTTCTGTTCCATTCTCTTACTACTTGTGGCAGCCAATATTGTATAATCTACAATGTTTGAGCGCCTTGTATAAGCTTTAAGCTGGTTGTGCTCGTTCCAATTTGTCTATGTTGCTGCTTTACTATGAGTTATTCCCACAAAAAAAAACCAGTAGTCGTTTAGTAGTAGTAGTAGTAGTAGTAGTAGTAGTAGTAGTAGTAGGGGGGAGACGGGGTAAAAAGCGCATGGGCGGGTAAGAAGCCCACCCCAATTATCTCATGAAATGAAGAAAATTTCAGTCAAATTTTGCCCATGAGACGAGCGTTAACATCTAGCGCTTCGTCTCATGGGCAAAATTGACTGAAATTTTCTTCATTTCATGAGATAATTGGGGTGGGCTTCTTACCCGCCCATGCGCTTTTTACCCCGTCTTCCCCTAGTAGTAAGGGCTTGATATGGGTCTCGCGAAGAAAAAGGAAGACACGGGAAAAGTTTGATTTTTCAACCGTTCGGGAGAATTAGGTTGAATGGTTCTCTCCTTATCACACACATGTGAGCTTTACACATAAGACACAGAGACCTGCCCTTAATTTAACCCCTTGACTGCCAGAGAAAAAGGAAAACACGGGAAAAGTTTGATTTTTCAACCGTTCGGGAGAATTAAGTTGAATGGGGATTCTCTCTTTACTGTGTTACAAAGCACATATCAGGGTTATTCCTCTACATCTGATGACATCATCAGTGATGTCATCAGGTCAGTACGTAATACGTTGGTGGCAGTCAATGGGTTAATGAAATTCTACTAAAGCTTATGTGGGAAACTAAACGTTGTTACTTTCTAAATTCAGTAAACCGATTTACTTAATTTAGAAAGTAACAACGTTTAGTTTCCCACTTAAGCTTTAGCAGAACTTCATAAAATTAAGAGGGTCCTAGAGGCGGGATAGAGGGTCCCAGTGGCATTGCGAATGCTAAAAAGATTGTTTTTGCTAGTGCATCCTTGGGACCCCCTGCACATTCTTTTAGAGGGTCCTTTAGAACATTTGTTTGCTTCATAGACCCCCAAATGTGGGTCCCTGGGAGCCCTGCAGATAGATACATACATAGATACATACGGGACAATTATATTTGTAAATATTGTGGGTCGATTATTTTCCAATTAACCACCTATGATGAGACCAGAAGCCCTCACAAGAAGATTAGTATGGGACATAGTAACAACACTAACCTAAGGAAAAACTCACTTGCTACGTGACAGAATCGCACGGTTATAGATATTAGAATGCTTTACCTATTAAGAATGCGATTAACACTAACACTTTTCAAAACCTCATAGACAGTGATAAAACAAACAAGGGCAACGCCGAGCGGCTGCAAAGTCCCCTCGCAATATCGCCGAGGTACTCCGAAATCGGAATGTGTCGGCTGTACACATACATAAAAACGCATGAAAACAGCACGTAACTGCATAAAAAGGCATCAAAACAGCACGTATCTGAATAGTTTTTGATAAATAGCCTTGGGGTTCGGACCCGTGATTTGAGCGCGCGCGATCATGCGCACACGCGCGCACAGAAAAAAAATCATGACAACTGTGTTATAGACCATTCATCAAGAAATGTTGTGAAAAAAACTGCATTAAAATACATGCAAAACTTCGCGAGATATTAGCGATTATGTGTTTCGGGGTTTGAACCCCGTAACTGGCGCGACCTTGACCATAATGTAAAATTAAATACATCAGTGGATAGCTTGCATCTTGTCAAACTAGTATACCAAATTTGATGATGATAGACTGAATAGTTTTTGAGAAAAACGGACGAATAGCCGGACGGACGGACACCGGACGGACGGACGGACCGGACAAAAACAATAGCTCCCCGAACCTTCGGCTCGGGGACTAACAACTTAAAGAATTATTTTTTAAAATTGAGACTCGGTATTATGAGAACTAGAAAGCGCAACCACTACTGCTATACTACAATACAATGAACCATGATTGACTGCTATACTGTTACAATGATTGACTGCTATACTGTTACAATGATTGACTGCTATACTGTTACAATGATTGACTGCTATACTGTTACAATACAATGAACCATGATTGACTGCTATACTGTTACAATGATTGACTGCTATACTGTTACAATGATTGACTGCTATTCTGTCACAATGATTGACTGCTATACTGTTACAATGATTGGCTGCTATACTGTTAGAATGATTGACTGCTATACTGTTACAATGATTGACTGCTATACTGTTACAATGATTGACTGCTATACTGTTACAATGATTGACTGCTATACTGTTACAATGATTGACTGCTATACTGTTACAATAAAATGAACCATGATTGACTGCTATACTGTTACAATGATTGACTGCTATACTGTTACAATGATTGACTGCTATTCTGTTACAATGATTGACTGCTATACTGTTACGATTGGCTGCTATACTGTTAGAATGATTGACTGCTATACTGTTACAATGATTGACTGCTATACTGTTACAATGATTGACTGCTATACTGTTACAATGATTGACTGCTATACTGTTAGGGGAAGACGGGGTAAAAAGCGCATGGGCGGGTAAGAAGCCCACCCCAATTATCTCATGAAGTAAAGAAAATTTCAGTCAAATTTGCCCATGAGACGAATGCTAGACATTAACGCTCGTCTCATGGGCAAAATGAGACTGAAATTTGCTTCATTTCATGAGATAATTGGGGTGGGCTTCTTACCCGCCCATGCGCTTTTTACCCCGTCTTCCCCTACAATGATTGACTGCTATACTGTTACAATGATTGACTGCTATACTGTTACAATACAATGAACCATGATTGACTGCTATACTGTTACAATGATTGACTGCTATACTGTTACAATGATTGACTGCTATACTGTTACAATACAATGAACCATGATTGAAGGGGAAGTTGTAAAGGCCGCGAGGCCTATTGGCTATCCAGCCAGTCCCTCAACTACCTACCTACCTAACACACAGTAAACTATATTTTGTTGTTGCATTCACCCCCACACATACCCACATCATTCTATCAACACCCCCACCCACCCACCCCCACCATCCCCAATAACATAACACACAAATTAGTATTGGGTGAAGCAGGCCCGCTATGTCTCACTCCCTCTAAGTGGTTGCATGTCTATGACCACGTGTCTATATGATTTTAAGTCAAAGTGACCACTGTACTGCCGTGTACACATATATGTGGAGGTTCTGTGCGGAAAACCGTGCGCAATCCCTAAATAAGTAAAATAAAGAAGGGAAACGATTTGCGCAAGTGTCCGAATTTCCCCTAATCCGTATATGTTTACCCTTCTTTCTTTCACTTACTTCTGGGTTTCCGTACGGAACTTACGCGTCTAATGTGTACACGGCCTAAGGCAAGAAAGATAATAGTAGATGAAACTAAGTCAAGGGAAATAATAATTTAAAAAAGGCAAGAGAGTGACAGATTAGAGGAAGTTACAAGCACAGAAGTTGGCGAACTAGCTTTGTACAAGACACCCCCCGGGCATCCCCACGGGGGGATAATGATGGAATGGACCCATACCTCTGACTCCAATCTGTAGTGGTCGTGGTCGTGGTAGTGGCTGAACTGTGGCTGCGGCTGCTGCTGTTGCTGCTGCTGCTGCTGCTGCTGCTGCTGCTGGTGCTGCTGCTGCTGGTGCTGCTGCTGCTGCTGGTTGACGTTAGGATGGACTGGATTATGGGAAGGGGTCTGGCTGGCCGATTCATCCCCCTCGCTAATCTTGTCGTGGTCGTCTTTCTGGTGACAATCAGAGGGCCAGCCACACGTCCACTATACGATACGATTCGATCACGTGGCTTCCAAGAACCAAATGTGATTCGCGCTTTTTGTCTACCACATACACAAACTACATTTTTTACATATTTTGTTTTAAAAGCATCTAGTTTCCATCTATACATTAGTGAAAGTAATCGTCTATTTACACTGAAACCATGTTTATTATTTTTAATATCGAACTGTTCCCGTCTGTCATGTTTCAAGCTAGACTGGAAAGTTTTCAGTGTGTGTGTGTGTGTGTGTGTGTGTGTGTGTGTGTGTGTGTGTGTGTGTGTGTGTGTGCGTGTGCGTGCGTGTGCGTGTGTGCGTGTGCGTGTGCGTGCGTGCGTGTGCGTGCGTGCGTGTGCGCGTGCGCGTATACGTGTGTGTAAGTGTAAGTTTGTGCTTGTGTGTGTGAGTGTGTGTGTGTGTGTGTGTCTGTGTGCATGTGTGTGTGCGTACATGTGTGTGTGTGCGCACGCGCGCGTACGTGTGTGCATGTGTAAGTTTGTGCATGTGTGTGTATGCGTGCGTACATGTGTGATGTGTGTGTGTGCGTGTGTGCAACGTAGGTATAGTTATAATGGATGGGCGCGTGCGTGCGCGCATGTGTTTGTGTGCAACACACATGTAGCTATATACTGGATGGGCTTGTGTGTGTATGCGCGCGTGCGTGTGTGTGTGTCCTTGCTAGCGCGCACGCGTGCGTGTGCACGTACCCACGCACATGCGTGTGTGTGTGTCTGTATGTGTGTGTGCGCGCGCGTGCGCATTTAGGTGTGTGTGTGTGTTGGCATCCCAATCCTTCCCTCTCTTCACCACCCTTCCTCCCATAGAATTTTTTTTTATTGGTCTTAAAAGCTATAATGGCCACAATAAGCGTTGCCATTTCTCACTCTTTCCCCATGGTAATACAGTGATATACAAGTCATATTATTAGGCTACTAGCTAGCGTATCATTGTGTTGCCATGGGGAAGGAGCGAAAAATAGCAACGTGTATCGTGATCATCATAACCCAACCGTAGCTATTTTATTTTGGAACAAAGATAAAAAAAATAGTGAGGCAAGGAGAGAGGATGATAGCGAAGTAAGGAAAAGTAGCTCTCTCAAATTAACTCCCTTCACCAAAGCTATTTTCGGCGCCAATTCGCCTAACAAAGCATAAGTAACAGCCACACATTATGTCTCTCTAAACGTGCCTGTTGGTTATGCTTTGCTACGCGAATTGGTGCCGTAAAATAACTTTGATGAAGGAGAGTTAATTTTAGGTGGTTTTTTTAATTTTAGAGTTACATTTCCCTTACTTCACCATTCTATTTTTTGTAGAATCGCGAAGTAAGGGAAATGTAACTAAAAAAAACACTCTCTAAAATTAACTCCCTTCACTTTGGTGAAGGGAGTTAATTTTAGAGAGTTTTTATTTTATTTATTTTAGAGAGTTACATTTCCCTTACTTCACCATTGTATGTGTTGCATGACTTACGAAGCAGACAATAGGCGTACCTCGCTGACTCTGACTCTGCACTTGCAACATGGACGGGTTCCTCGATGCCATGTTTCCTTCACACAATATAGTTATGGGGCCCTCAACCAGATACCACCACTGTAGGTCAGACCAGTCCACGGGAACAAAGCTTAACCCTTTCGCCGCCAAAGCTGCATTTTTAGCACCACAATGATTTAACACCTACGTCACTAAAAGGCATCAAATTGGGTTCTATTATCCAAAGACCTTATTGTCTTAGTTTTGGGAAGTAAGTATAGACCTTATTTTGTATATGCCACAGAAGAATCCCCAATACTGCAGATGGATTTTGTTCTCTACCCAGGTAAATTTAATGGACATTTTGCGCTGAAATATGGCTGGCGGTGAAAGGGTTAATATCCTTTAAAAAAATCCACCAACTGTTATTAGAACAAAGCAAGTTTGCGAAATTAGCATGAAAAAAAAAATATATATACAGATTGACTTCCCAAAAACATAATGCAATCCACAAAATCGTTCATAATTATTTTGAATTTCAAATGTATGCCAAAGCTGTCATTGTGTCTTTATCTTTGGATGAGACGATAAATCGAGGAGGTCCCGTGTGCCCATGCACTTAGCAGCACACGTTAAACCCAGTGGCAACGAAAACGTTGTCATTTGGTCAACATTTACACACACCTTTTCCTTCTGATCAGTCACACAAAAATCGCATGCAAAAATAATAAAATATTGGATGGCTCGCCTCTGGCTGCGACGCGCTCTCCAGGTGGAAGCAGCCCGAATTTCACAGAGACGCCTCTGTGACTATAAAGTACCTAATTTTAGAGTTTTGAAGCATATGAAGAAGATGTAAGGTATAATGTATAAAAGGTTGCAACAGTATCTTTTTTCCAAAAATGCTTCCGAGAGCTGCAGAAAGTAAATTTCCATGAGGTGACATACCATTGTTCCCACATACCGCTAGTCCCACATATAATCGTTTTAGCGTGTGTGTAACACACATGTAGTTATATACTGGTACTGGATGGACGTGTGTGTATGTGTGTGTGTGTGTGTGTGTGTGTGTGTGTGTGTGTGTGTGTGTGTGTGTGTGTGTGTGTGTGTGTGTGTGTGCGTGCGCGCGCGCGTCTGCGTTTATCTGGGTTTGACAGGCACAAACACTAGTCATTTTGTGGGAATAGCGCTTTGTGGGACTAGTGTGGGATGTAAAATGAGTGTGACAGTGTGACTAGCGGTATGTGGTAACAATGGTATGCTTCCTTCCGTGATAACCCGTTTTTCGGCGGTCTGTCGTTCATCTTTGTCACAAAAGTGACACTTTCGACTAATAGTCGGACTCATGTAAAGAACGTGTTGAGATTAGAAAATGTGCAAAATATCAAGACTGTAGCTCAAATAATTTCCGAGTTGTAGCAATTTAAAGTTTGTTTAATTTTGGTAATTTTGCGTCATTTTAAGCTTTTTGCTACATGTTCAAAGTTTAGAATTTTACCAAGCTCCAACAACACACATTAACGATTTAGAATTTATGGTGTCTTCTTTTACTACCTTAACTCTATCCACAAACAGAAATACAAGACTGTCTGCTTTGTGGTTTGAATACAGTGCCTGCATGAAACAAGGTGAGATTGAGAAAATAAAATAACATCGAAAAAGTGAACAAAATGCACTGTTTTTGAAGAGTTGTAATTAAATAACTAAGAAGCCTAGAGTTCTGATTTTTGGGATCACTAATCGCATGCATGTGTCAAACACAACAAGGCAAAGTAGTGATCACCCGGTAACAAACTGAACGATCACCATGGTAACGAAATCAACCAGTTTTGTAAAATTGGTAAAATTCATGAAATATGACTTTTTTTAATACATCACAAATCAAAGTCTACTGTTGTTAGAAATTTGAAATGTTATTATCTTAATTCTCCGTTTTAGACAAATCTCATTAACTTTTTTTTCTAAATCTATGTTCTGTTATTTGTGTCCTCTGCCACAGACAGAAGGAGGACTATGTTTTTATTCTTTTTTTTCTCTCTCGTTGTTTCTGGCTTTGTTTTCCCCAGAAATATCTTGTAAACTGCAGTAAATAATTGATTCAAATTGTGCATAA
>CM065692.1:10447558-10455058 GCA_017654935.2 Phymorhynchus buccinoides
AACCTAAAACCGTCTAATCCACACACACACACACGCGCGCGCGCACACACGCACGCGCACACACACACACACACACACGCACGCACACACACACAAACATTATAGTATGTTATGAGACTGACACTTAACTGACCCTAATCTTATCCCTAGCTCTAACCCTAACTGAAACCGTCTGAAATGAATGGAAGTGGCAGAGGAGGGAGCTTTTCTTAACATTTACCCCCTCGCCAGACAACCCTGACCCCCCGTGGGGACACCTGGAAGTTCTGTGCTGGCATTTTCTTCTAATCTTTCGTTTTCTTTGACTCCGTCTTTTCCTTTTCTTTCTGTCATCTACTATTCTCTTGCCGTTTCCCCCTAAAACAAATATTGCGATTTTTGTTTTCACTTTGAGCTCCTCCAAAATCGGAATGTGTTGTCAGAAGACCAACGACAGCTGAAAACTGGACACATGCTCTGAGAACGAAGAAGAAGAAGAAGAAGAAGAAGAAGAAGAAGAAGAAGAGGAAGAAGAAGAAGAAGAAGAAGAAGAAGAAGAAGAAGAAGAAGAAGAAGAAGAGGAAGAAGAAGAAGAAGAAGAAGAAGAAGAAGAAGAAGAAGAAGAAGAAGAAGAAGAAGAAGAAGAAGAAGAAGAAGAAGAAGAAGAAGAAGAAGAAGAAGAAGAAGAAGAAGAAGAAGAAGAAGAAAAAAAGAAGAAGAAGAAGAAGAAGAAGAAGAAGAAGAAGAAGAAAGAAGAAGAAGAAGAAGAAGAAGAAGAAGAAGAAGAAGAAGAAGAAGAAGAAAGAAGAAGAAGAAGAAGAAAGAAAAAGAAGAAGAAGAAGAGGAAGAAGAAGAAGAAGAAGAAGAAGAAGAAGAAGAAGAAGAAGAAAACAGGCCAGACAAATTGCAAGAAGAAAATCAGCAAACATGACATTTAATTCGTTCTTTGGGGAAAATAACAAACGCCATCCACCAAACTCCGTATTGCTTTAAACCATTTTGGTTTTATTCAGCAATTAAAATATGCATTACATATAAAATACACAAGCAGTAGGTAGTTTTTCTGTTTAAATCAAATGGGAAAAAAAAGACGCTTAATCTCAAAAACTATATTGTCAGTGGATATAGATCATTCAGCAGTCAGTTTACTCCATATATTGAGGGCTAATTGCCTAAACGTGTTATCACCCATCTTTTTTCCTTTTGTGATAACACGTTTAGGCAATGGGCGACTTAGCTGGCTCTTTTGCCGGCCAGGTGGCATAACGCTCGAGTGGGGCTAATCCTCTCTATGTTCTTAGTTGGGGATAAAGAGAGAGAGAGAGAGATAGGGAGGAGTCCAACCCTCTCTCTCTCTCTCTCTCTCTCTCTCTCTCTCTCTCTCTCACTACGCCCAACTAAGAATATAGCGTGATAAACCTCTAGTGGTTTTACTGCCCCCCTGGCGGTCAAATAATCGCCATAAGTCGACCATTGCCCCTCGATAGTTCCTTTTCAATCACATATTCACATTACCAGTACCAGAACAAAAAAGCAACATAAATCACCCCCACCCACCCCCTGACGATTACCCCGAAAGTACTAAGAACATAAATGGAGTGGAATACGAATTTCGTGCAATTAATTGTGCAATTAAGGCTACACACAAGTATACACCAGTGATAGCAAAACGAAAAACACACACAAAATCCCACTATCTGTAGTCCAAAATAACCTACAGTTTGGTGGAGCTTCCAACACCACCCCTACTCGCCCCCCCATTGTTAGCGTCCTCCTCCTCAGCAGCAGCAGCCACGTTCCGCAACTCTTGTGGCGGGGGGCCCGGGGCCTGACCTTTCGGGTGCTTATCGCCCTTATCCTCCTCCTGCACGTGCGCGACGACGACGACAGGAGTAGTCTGCTGCTGCGTCACGGCTTTCTGCTGCTGCTGCTGCTGCGTCACGGGTTTCTGCGGTTTCCGGGAATCCTCACCAGCGTCCGGAACGAAAGCGACGTTGACGTAGGTCGTCGCGGGTTCCTGCGAGGTGGTGGTGGTGAATTGCGCAGATTTCAGGGGGTGATCTTTCTTGTCGTTGGCGGCCTCGAGCGATGCTGCTGCTGCTGCTGATTTCTCGTCCTCGGCTTGCTGGTCCAGTTTACCTTGCTGCTTGCCGTAGCAGAAGCAGAGGATGGCCATGGACACGAGGCAGATGGCTCCGGCAACGAGGCCTGAAACCCAACCCAAGAAATGGCTAGACCTGGCATACCGTAATTATGAACGCGTAGGGGAAGACGGGGTAGAAAGCCCATGGGCGGGTAAGAAGCCCATGCCAATTATCATGAAATGAAGCAAATTTCGGTCACATTT
Organism: Phymorhynchus buccinoides; assembly: GCA_017654935.2. NCBI lineage: Eukaryota > Metazoa > Mollusca > Gastropoda > Neogastropoda > Raphitomidae > Phymorhynchus > Phymorhynchus buccinoides. Next base: position 10,449,885 of record CM065692.1, read on the forward strand.
TGCCCATGAGACGAGTGTTAATGTTTAGCATTCGCCTCATGGGCAAATTTGACTCAAAATGTGCTTTATTTCATGAGATAATTGGCATGGGTTTCTTACCCGCCTATGGGCTTTTTACCCCGTCTTCACCTACTAACCAGTGATGTCCCGAGGCCCCGGTCATAAGCCATTGATCAATTAATATTGAAATTGTCCTATTGTGTTCTCCCCTGTCAGGACAAATGTCTGATTCATTTTTTTTAAACCGGCATGCTTTGTCTTATTGATTTTTGCCAGAGCCAGGACATTGTCCTATTGGTTTTTCTTATTTCAGGACAGTTTGTCCTATTACTTTTCGATCCTTGGTGCGTCACTGCTTAACACAGTTATCACGGGTGGTAACATGTGAATATGAATTGTTCGGTAATAAGTCAGGGAAGTAATTTTATGGTGTGTGTGTGGGAGTGATCTTGCCTAATTCCATCGGTCAAACATGGGAAGTTACTCTACCATCAGGCAGATCCCCAGCTCTCGCCTCGTGTGTTTGAGTAGACTTACATCGCTTAGCGAGGGCTGCGGGCTGGCCCTTAAAGACCCACCAGATCACGTGTCAAAATCAGGGGTTTCACGTGTTTTCCCTCTTATAGCTGGAAATAAATCTTGCTTTGACCAGGTCTGACTCTCATACAAATGCCCCCAAATTCAAACCGAAACATCATTTTAAAGAGCAGCCTCAATTTGAAGTTGGGGACATTTGTATGTGGGTCACGGCTACCCAGAAAAAAAACAACCAAGGGACTTAATCGTGGTGCGTCAGTGTGTCTTTAAAACGCACTCTGATTGCGGTCCCTGGGGCCACATTACTTGCTATGTTGGAACACAATTATATTTGAAAAAAAGTTAATTAACCCTTTCACCGCCAAAGTCGCATTTTAGCACCACAGTGATGTAACACCTATGTCACTAAAAGGCATCAAAATTGGGGTCTATTATCCAAAGACCCCATTGTCTTAGTTTTGGGAAGTAAGGATAGACCTTATTTTATATATGTCACAGAAGAATCCCCAATACTGCAGATGGATTCGTTCTCTACCTGGGCAGGTAAAGTTAGTGGCAATTGTTGGCTGAAATATGGCTGGCGGTGAAAGGGTTAAGACGGTCCCCCTCCCCCTCTCACTTTCCTCTGGCATTCTGCGCGTGCGAGAGTGTGTGGCGTCAGAGAGAGAGAGAGAGAGAGAGAGAGAGAGAGAGAGAGAGAGAGAGAGAGAGAGAGAGAGAGAGAGAGAGAGAGAGAGAGAGAGAGATGCAGAGACAGAGACAGAGTCAAAGAGGCGACAGGGTGATATAATTATGATGGAGGGGTGGAGATATTTTACTCTGAAATTGTTTCTGAGAACGACAAAATTGTACACCCTATACACACGCGTCACAGTTCGCAAGTTTTATCACTTTATAGCAACTGGCCACCCCTTATTTAAAAAAAAAAGAAAGGCGCTGACTGGCATCCTGCGGTTTCAAGCTTCGACGCCATTGTTGCATTGTTGCTATGTTATTTGACCGAGTAACGGAGGTAAACAACTCTCATTTTCACGAAGTGCTCTCCCCTAGTTTTTTCTCTCTCCGAAAATCGTCTATTGGCAAGGGTGTACTTTAGTCATCCTCCCTCAAATTTTGGCATTGAAAATTTTCACTGAGAAGCAACATTCTGTTGACTTTTTTTTGGGGGGCGGGGGTAGGATTATTGGCAATGTTCACATTTCTGTCTGCCAAGAACAATAATATGTAACTGAAAGAACATGGCCCATTGCTTTTTCAGTCAACACCGCTATCGTTCTTGCCAGGCAAAAATGTGAATATTGCCGGATTCGTTTCATAAAAGTGAAAGCAGACTTCGAGATTTTCATCACAATAATATTTGTATTGTTAAAAATTCGGGACTTTGCTGGTGTTGTACTGCCTACGGGCATTGCCTCCAGGATCGTTCCCAGAGGCAATGCCCGGAGGCAGTGCAACACCAGGAATGTTTCCACAATTTTCTGTATTGAAAAAAAAATCGGGACTTTCCTGGTGTTGCACTGCCTCCGGGCATTGCCTCCAGGATCGTTCTCACCATCTTTATATCTATCTACTAATGTTCCATATGTCTGTTCCAGACCTGAGGACGTTAAACAGATTTTTTCCTTCTTCCAGATTGAGGGTCGTATAAGCATGATGAGGAGTCGAGTAAGTAAAGTAGGCCTACATTGTTGCCATTTTGACTTGACTTGACTTGGAGCAGTGGCTGGATGCCTCGTGCCTCCATACGAGGGAGCTGGACGACCCCGCCCCCTCCACGAGGCTCTCCCCGTGGGGATACCGGGGGGTCTTTCGTAAAAATAGTTCCCCCACCCTCTGGAAGTTCTGTGCGTGTAAAATCTACTACTCTCGTTGACTCTACCGTTTTCTACTATCTTTCTGATCTATTAGCCCATTCTCCAGCCTTTCAAAAAAACAACTTTTCCAAATAATGTTTCTCCTTTGAGTTCTTCCGAAATCCGTGAAAACTGAAAAACGGACACATACGTACCTTACCCATTATGGCCATATGGCCTGGAAACGTGGAAGAATAAGAAGACTTGACTTAACTGGACACAACACTGCACCCTCTCTGACTAATAAAAGCTTTGTCAGCTTATTCTTTAACCCTCAATACAGATGATTTTGACTTGACTTGACTTTGACTGGACTGACCTGTGGTGACCATGCTCTTGTACTTGAGCTGGTAGAGGTCGCCCCAGTAAGGCCCGTCGACGTTCAGCCCGTGCTTCTGCAGGAGGAAGACGTCAGCATCGCTCACGTAGATCACGCAGTAGTACCAGCCAAAGTCCACGTCGTCTACGTCTCGCACGCGCAGCGTGGCGCCGTCATCCAGTATGTCTACGCGCTCGTGATCTGTTGTACGTATGCACATGATTAATATTTTAGGCTATTTTGTTAATTGTCACAGTGATTAGTCCGTCCGTGTGACGTGCTGCGTGCGTACGTGCGTGCCTCCAGCGTACATGCTGCCACCCCTGTTAACGGTTTCATTTCCTTCTCCTTAACGTCTCGCAAACCAAAGAACTGGTCGTGGACTTCATGAAGTCATCAGAGAGTGTGGATCCCCTCGTCATCAAGGGACAGCCTGTGGACATCGGCTCCATCGTTGACGCCAAGTTGGACGGGTCCCAGAACATCCAAGCTGTGTGCAAGAAGGCCAGCCAACGACTGTTCTTCCTGAAAAAACCTCAGACAGTTCCGGGTCAGCAACAAGAACCTGCACCTCTTCTACCAGTCTTCCATAGAAAGTGTGATGCTCTTCAACAGGCTGTGCTACTGCAGCAGTGCCAAGAAGACAGACACAGACAGACTGGAGAAGATCACCACCCGTGCTGCCTCAGTCATCCATAGAAAGTGTGATGCTCTTCAACAGGCTGTGCTACTGCAGCAGTGCCAAGAAGACAGACACAGACAGACTGGAGAAGATCACCACCCGTGCTGCCTCAGTCATCCATAGAAAGTGTGATGCTCTTCAACAGGCTGTGCTACTTCAGCAGTGCCAAGAAGACAGACACAGACAGACTGGAGAAGATCACCACCCGTGCTGCCTCAGTCATCCATAGAAAGTGTGATGCTCTTCAACAGGCTGTGCTACTGCAGCAGTGCCAAGAAGACAGACACAGACAGACTGGAGAAGATCACCACCCGTGCTGCCTCAGTCATCGGTGATGACCTGCCACCGCTGAGTGCCTCCTACCCTGCTGCTGCCGTCAGGAAGAGAGAGGAGGGGAGAGGGGCAGAGAAAACACGGGAAATGTTATTCAGAAAATCATTTGGCCACTGTGACGGGGGAGGGGGGGGGGGGGGGGGGGGGAAGAGAGAGAGAGACGAACGAACGAACGAACGAATGTTTTTTAACCCTTTCACCGCCAGCCATATTTTAGCCCAAAATTTCCATTAAATTTACCTGTATGCAGAACAAAATCCATCTGCAGTATTGGGGGTTTCTTCTGTGAAATACATAAATTACGGTCTAGCCTTACTTCCCAAAACTGAGACAATAAGGTCTTTGGATAATAGACCCCAATTTGATGCCTTTGAGTAACATAGGTGTTAAATCACTGTGGTGCTAAAATGCGACTTTGGTGGTGAAAGGGTTAATGAGGGAAAAGAGAGAGAGAGAGAGAGAGAGAGAGAGAGAGAGAGAGAGAGAGAGAGAGAGAGAGAGAGAGAGAGAGAGAGAGAGAGAGTTATAAGATAAGATATTGCTAATAAGTTCAACCTTTGTGTTCGAGAAAAGTTGTGAGGTCCCACAATGCAACATAAGGGTTAAAATAAAATTCATGCAGTATACACATTTGACGTGTTTTTTTCCGAACGTAGGCCAACTGAACAATAAACAATTGTAGTTTGTCTTTGTTCATTGCTATGCGTCCTTTTGAAACCTTGTATGCACGGTTCTATGTTTTTGTTGATTGTCTTAACAGAGAACAAGTAACTTGGAAAGGTTACTGCTGATCTAGACGAGAATCACATGGCATAGTTTCTTTTGTATGTTTATGTTCGCTGAAATTATTTTGCTTGTTTCAAAGGTAATTAAGTAACTTCAAAGGCGGTGTTCAGGCACAGTGGCTTTAACATGCGTTACAAAAAGACCTATCTATGCCTATGTAATAAAATTCATTGTGCGTCTGTGTGTGTGTGTGTGTGCGTGCGTGCGCGCGTGTTGTGTGTGTGTGCGTGTGTATGTATTCGCCCTGTAACTCATGAACGGTGGAACAGAATCGCTTCAAATTGTGTGTGGTGGTGTATCGTGGTACACAGATGGTCCCATAGAAAATTTGAAACTGCAGTGCAAATCTCCGTCAAGGAAGACTCACATTTCCTTAAGATCGTATATATGTTGTAGTTGTAAAGGATAGTAACTCACAGGCTGGACTGGCTGGCAGCGCGTACTTCCCTTGGACTATAAACCTGACTGAATGAGAGGGGGAGGGAGAGAGAGAGAGAGAGAGAGAGAGAGAGAGAGAGAGAGAGAGAGAGAGAGAGAGAGAGAGAGAGAGAGAGAGAGAGAGAGTCCAGTGTGTGTGTGTGTGTGCGCGCGTGCGTGCGAGAAAGCATAGCGAGCGGGTTTGCTAGGATTTTTATTTGTTTTCCTATCTTTTCGTTGTAAAACG
>CM065692.1:10460058-10477558 GCA_017654935.2 Phymorhynchus buccinoides
ACAGCTTGAAGAAGAAATATATAGCGCAAAGAAGGAAATTTCGGTTTTCAAGGTCAAACTTCAAGGCCAAGGTCAGCATGGCGATAATTTATGCTGGGATGTTTTCTACTCTAGGGTATACAGTATACAATCTGAAGCGCTTCTGTCAAGCACAAATGTGGAAAATAAAGCTTAAAACCCAGTTTGTAGACCCCTACGACATTCAAGGCCTACCGATCTCCCGGACCGTGACGTTGACCGGTATGCCACCATCAGAACGGGCATAAGCCAAAGTACCTACATGCCAAATTTGAAGACTCTAACACCAACGGTGTGGGAGTTATGGCCCCTTAAAGATTTTCGGTTTTCAAGGTCGTAAGCCAAGGTCAAGGTCACGACGGCGACACATTTTGCGCGGATGCCTTCCTCTCATGGTGACACACCAGCACACAAAATTTGACGCGATTCGGTCAGGCGGTTCGGGAGATTTCCTTGGGACAGACAGAAAAACAAAAAAACAAAAATACGAACCAGCCCATGCAAAGTCCGATCACCTATTTTGACGGACAAATACAAACCAGACGACCACAAAGTCCGATCACCTATGGTGACGGACAAAATCAAAAATACAAACCAGACCACTGCAAAGTCCCATCACCTACGGTGACGGACAATTATGCTACGGCGTGTCGCAAGTGCGTGGCATTGCTGGTGACGGACATGTCTGCCGCTCACCGTTTCCCGTTCCGTAATGGCCGAGTGTCTTACAGTTGCTTTGATCTTCTATCGCCTCCCTGTGGGTGGGCTCTCTGTGTATGTTTGTCTGTCTGTGTCTCTCTCTCTCGCTTTCTGTCTCTGTCCCCCCCCCCCCTCTCTCTCTCTCTGCCTTTGTCTGTAGGGCCTATGTCTCGCTGTCTGTCTGTCTCTCTCTGTCTGTCTGTCTGTCTGTCTGTCTCTCTCTGTCTGTCTTTCTCTCTCTCTCTCTTTGTCTATCTCTCTATGTGTCTCATGTATCTGTATGCCTATGTGTCTCTCTCTCTGTCTGTCTCTCTCTCTCTGTCTGTCTATCTGTCTCTGTCTCTCTCTCTCTCTCTGTCTGCCTCTGTGCCTGCTCCGGGCGGAGGACGTTAAACAAATTTTTATTCATCCAACTGGAACAGCAGTTGTCCTCTTTGCTCTCTGTCTATGTCTCTCTGTCTGTCTGTCTTTCTTTGTGTGTGTCTTTGTCTGTCTGTTTGTCTGTCTGTCTGTCTGTCTCTCTCTCTCCCCCCCCCTCTTTCTCTCTCTCTGGAGGACGTTAAACACATTTTCATTCATCCACATCCTGACACAACATTTGAAGAGCTTATGTCTTGTAGTTCACGAGATACAGCTAGGACAATAATATATAGTTTTCAAGGTCACACATCAAGGTCAAGGTCAGCATGGCGATAATTTATGCTCCGATGTTTTCTTCTCTAGGGTATACAGTACCACACACAATCTGAAGCGCTTCTGTCAAGTACCAATGTGGAAAATATGGCTTAAAACCCAATGTGTAGACCCCTACCACTTTCAAGGCATACTGATCGCCCGGACCGTGACCTTGACCTTGATCGGTATGCCACCATCAGAACGGGCATAAGCCAAAGTACCTTCATGACAAATTTGAAGACTCTAACACTAACGGTGTGGGAGTTATGGCCCCTGAAAGATTTTCGGTTTTCAAGGTCGTACGCCAAGGTCAAGGTCACGACGGCAAAATGGTTTGCGCGGATGCCTTCCTCTCATGGTGACACACCAGCACACAAAATTTGACGTGATTCGGTCAACCCGTTCGAAAGATATCCTTGGGACAGACAGAAGGAGAAAAAAATGACCCTCCGATTTTCAGGCTCCAGCGATCTTTTTCACCTTGACCTTGACCTTGATCGGTATGCCATCATCAGAACGGGCATAAGCCAAACCACCTTCATACCAAGTTTCAACATCCTATGTTGATCGGTGCCCGAGATATGGCTAAAAATAGATTTTCGGGTTTCAAGGTCGTACGTCAAGGTCAAGACGGCAAAATGGTTTGCGCCGATCTCTTCCTATTAAGGAGGCACACCTTCACACAAAATTTGACGCGATTCGGTCAAGCGGTTCGGGAGATATCCTTGGGACAGACAGAAAACAAAAAAAAAAAAAAAAAAACAAACAAACAAAAAAAAAACCAAACAAACAAAAATACAAACCAGCCCATCGCAATAGTCCGATCACCTTTGGTGACGGACTAAAAAAGAACTACAACGTAAAAAGCATTCGGTTACGTGCATATCCTTTTGTTTGATTGTTCAATTTGGGTGTTAAAATCCATCCCACCTTACAACATTAATGGGATCCACGTCACGTCAGTGGACAAGTCTCCCCCCAACACCGAAACCAACTGAACTTGATTAACCAGTCAACAATTCAAATGCAAATCAAGGGTTTGGTTTTGCTGAAGGTTGGAACCAACCCCCCCCCCCCCCCCCCCCCCCCCCCCCCCCCCCCCCCCCCCCCCCCCCCCCTCCGACTTGGGCTAGTTTCTCTAGACGACGGTCGCCGCGCGCATAACTGTTACGCCAAAAGGGGTCTAAGAAATACTTTAGAAAACGTTTGCTGAAAAAAGTATTACAAGCTCTTGTCTGATTGGTCCATGAAAAGTAGTTGTATCTTAACCAAACTTTAAGTGTACTAATCAACAACAAGAAATGCATTCACCCCCATGCAAGTCACGTGATAGTTCGCCGAGAGATACTTTGGGAGCAGCAGCCACAAAACGTTTGCGGCAAACGTCGGCAAAAGAGGTGTTTCTTTAAGACCCCGCTCGTCACGTGTCAAAATCACGGTTTTCACAAGATTTCCCTCTTATAGGCCTAGCTAGTAAGGAATCTTAAGAAATCTTCCTAGTATAATTAAGAGGGAATGTGACACGTGACGTGCGGGGTCTATACCGTTTTCGCCGATTTGCGCTCACGCTATGTAACGTTAGCCCTTGTGAAACGGGCCCCTGTTTAGACTCACAGAGTCTGTGACGGGTACTGTTTTGGGGTCTGTGTGTCTGTCTGTCTATTTCTCTGTCTTGCAATTTTCTCCAAAAAACAAACTACTGGAGGTTTTTAAAAATAAAATTTGTTAGAAGGAACAAAGGAAGGTTCCTTTCGATAATCACAATCTTGCTGGTTGTTGATGGGTTTTTTTAAAAAGGATTGTTTGGTGTCCAAACCCTGATCAATTCAAATGCTGTCAGTGGTCAAAGGGAACGAACTACTCTAGGTAAAGGGCAAACTGTGAAGCAGGAGTACTGTCCCTTTAACAAGTGTAGTATATATATTCATAAAAAACCTATCTGCCCGCCGGTTAGGTGCAACATCTTACACATTAGTCTGACCGGGTTTGCACTGCCGGGTTTGCACTGTCTCAGTGCTTCTTGTTTTTATTTAAAGCATGGCACCATCTCTTTTTTCTTCTTCTTTTCCCCCCCTCTTCAGTGCAGATCGTGTCCCATACACATACACATAACCATGCGAATAGCAATCTGCCAAAGAGGGTAACATTGAATGGTAGAAATAGCCATCAGTCAACAGACAGCAAAAGATTGTGTCCGCCTTTTCGACACGTTTTACATAGCATAAAAATGTGGTGGATCAGCAGACGACTTTCCATTATTATTAAAACGTTGAGCTTGGAAAAAAAATAAAAAAAATAAAAGACGAGGATTATTCCATCGCTAATACACAAATTTCAGATGAAGGATTATGGAACCTTACCCTGGAGGTACGTCACATTCTCACTGAGAGACACACAGAGAGAATGAGGAGCGTTGGCCGAGCAATCTATCACCCAATGAATCAGTCATACATACGAATACAAACAGAAGCTTAAAATACGAACTGAATAATATAATCTTTTAAATTAACAAAGCATACAAAATAAACAGATCAACAAACGCGCGCTTAAAATAAAGGTGATTTGATAAAATAAATAAATAAAAGTGATTAGTCTAAACTTAGGTAATAATTAAACAAAATAAAAGTTATTTTAAGGAACAGACTCACTTCACTACGCACACACAACCTTCCACCCTGGTCCACCGCGCACTGCCGGAACCCTCACACACACACACTTCAGTCTCCATCAACTTATTAACTATTCTCCCGCCAAAAACTGTCGTCCAATCAAACTACAACAAAAATATCTCCATCAAACCACAAGCACGCACACACGCGCTCAAAAATATAGTAACACCTATAGGGGAAGACGGGGTAAAAAGCGCATGGGCGGGTAAGAAGCCCACCCCAATTATGTCATGAAATGAAGCAAATTTCAGTCTCATATTGCCCATGAGACGAGCGTTAATGTCTAGCATTCGTCTCATGGGCAAATTTGACTGAAATTTTCTTTATTTCATGAGATAATTGGGGTGGGCTTCTTACCCGCCCATGCGATTTTTACCCCGTCTTCCCCAACTAAGCAACAAAACAAAAAAGTCACTTTTGTGACAAGGTAAACGATTCCAAAGACGAAATTTCACAAAAGTCATAGGGCTTATACGAAATACTTCCCTTAGGCATACCGACGATTCTTTCAGTACAAATAGTTCCCCCGCCTTCTGGACATTCTGTGTGTGTAACGTCCTCATCCTCTAATCTATCACTCTCTTTGGTCCAGTCACCTGTTAGTCCAAGATGAGAAGGCACAAAAAAGGGTGAATCGTTCACAAAATATGTACAGATTAAAGAATAGTATGATCAGACTCAGAAGAGTTTACTTAACACTTCCTGAGGTAGGGACATCAAAACATTTCAGTCTTTCATTGTTTATTTAGTATTTTAAAATATGGTATTAATGCAGACGAAAGCGCAGCTCCGGCAACGAAAGAGAGGCCCGCAGTTAATGCTTCTTCAACAAATCTAGTTGTAAAAAATAAACTTAATGCACGCATGTCTTCAATTACGACAAATTCTGCTTCTTGTACCTTTAACTTTGTAAAATCAACATGTTACTATTATTTTATTACACATCGTTTTTATTTTAACCAATCACTGTTCGAATGTAAGAACGAAAGTAAGACAGCGGTAATCCACAATGGCGCTTCGCGTTCAGAGCAAAGTGCCTATCATCACTTTTACGAATGAATTCATTATGTGACGCAGTTTTGATGTGAGCAAGTGTGTTACGATTGTGCTTGTGTATAATGTAGAATGGGTGCATTGATAGAGTAGGCAATGACTTCAACGGATTGAACTGGAAAAAAAGGTTTAGATCTAGATAATCATTATCTGATAATGCACGCTCTTCTAGGCTTCTTGCCTACAGTCAACCAGCTAACAATTCTGCCCCCTTTTTTTGGCTTACTGAAAACCTAGATCTATCCTGGCCCTGCCAGATTAGTATAGGATGTACTCAGGCAGAGAGAGTAGTGAGTGTAAAAAGCAAGTGTGTGAGTGAGTGGGGGGGGGGGGGGGGGGGGGGGGAGTGAGTGAGTGTGTCTGTGTGCATGCGTGTGTGCGTGCGTGTTCGTGCGTGTGTGTGTCTTTGTTGTTGCTTTTGTGTGCGTGTGTATGTGTGTGAGAGAAATGAAATGAAAAATGAATTTGATTGACATTAGCAAACAATGCTCCAATGCCAAGGAAGCACAAGCCATGAACTAAAGAATATAAGCCTATAATTGTGTGTGTGTGTGTGTGTGTGTGTGTGTGTGTGTGTGTGTGTGTGTGTGTGAGAGAGAGAGAGAGAGAGAGAGAGAGAGAGAGAGAGAGAGAGAGAGAGAGAGAGAGTGTGTGTGTGTGTGTGTGTGTGTGTGTGTGTGTGTGTGTGTGTGTGTGTGTGTGTGTGTGTGTGTGTGAGAGAGAACGAAAGAACGAAAGAACGAACGAAATTTTATGTATACAGGGTAATGAGATAAGAATACAAACTTTTTACACCCAGCCCTATGGTAAACGAAAATATCGAAACAAACAACAATTAAAAACAACAACATCCAATGAAAAAAATATAATAAACAACAACCATGAGTATCATGTAAAAAGTGAAAATGTTGAGGGAAAGAGGGAGGGAGGGAGGGAGAGAGAGAGAGAGAGAGAGAGAGAGAGAGAGAGAGAGAGAGAGAGAGAGAGAGAGAGAGAGAGAGAGAGAGAGAGAGAGAGAGAGAGAGAGAGAGAGAGAGGGGAGAGAGAGAGAGAGAGGGGGGGGGGAGAGACAGAGACAGAGATTGTCTGTATTGATGTGTGTGCGCGCTCACGTGAATGTGTGTGTGTGTGTGTGTGTGTGTGTGTGTGTGTGTGTGAGAGAGAGAGAGAGAGAGAGAGAGAGAGAGAGAGAGAGAGAGAGAGAGAGAGAGAGAGAGAGAGAGATATTGTGTGGTGTGATGTGGGGGTGGGGGTGGGGGTGGATGTACTCGTAAACGTTGACGTCGTGAACGAGGTTGTGATGTGGGAGGGTGTAATTTTTCTTTTTTATGTATGTTGTGTGAGTGCCGTGTTTATGTGCTTTTTATTTAATAAAATAAAATTATGTGGTTGATTATAGTCCTGTATTGTTTTTACCCCATCGCATAAACCAATTTCTTTCTTTACTGAAGCAAAAGATTGTTGTTGTCGTAGTCATACCCTGGCTAAAAGATTTCAGGGATCATCCCAACAAATGCAAATGCACCAGCTAGGAATGAGAATACTATGTGTGTGACCGCTTTTGATTACCCCGACACGTTTGCAGCCACACTCCAACTTCGGAGGATTTGGAAGACTGACGATGTTATGCTAGGAGTTTGTCATAGCTAAATACAATCCCGCATAATTATGAAGAGCATAACAACATTTTGATGTAGCTTTGGTGTTCTAGCCTATGTCGATTGGGCTGACACAGCCTTAAAGGCGATCTGAAGCAAATAAAATGAAGCATTGATTGATCGATTTTATTTTTCTTGGAAATGATCAACAGAAGATTGTTAAAGATTGTTAAGTTTAGAGATTGAAAAGATATGTGCAGCCATTAGGAACTACATCTCGGTTACAAAATCCAAACTGCTTAAACCCTTCAGTGCTTGGGACATTTAATAAATAAATAAGTCCTGCTACTTTTAGTGAAAACAAATGAAAAAGAAACAGCCGAAGGTGCTGATGGTACACACAGGACATTCCATTAAGTATACGGGGGCTCTCCCGGCTTGGTGACCATCAGATACAATGCAGAGGAGTCCTTGCGAAATGTCCCTATGGGGGTACCAGCCCGTTTATCACGACTACAGAACCCGCCGGCAAAAGACACCCCACCCAGAAACCAGCAGTAACCATCCAACAACCCACCAAGGACAGGCGAGGCCAGTGCATTTCTTGGCCAAATGTTTGAATACAAGTGTTCAATTCTGTGTCACACGACTAGGTTGATCTTACCAAACCACGAGCATCTTCTTTTGAGTTTAATCGCAATAAGGGAATCAGGTCATGGGTTGTTGAACACACACCTCCCTCCTCTTTTCTGTGATTTGCACTTACATTATCAAATGGGTTTGCTTGCTGATGGAGTGACTAAAAAGCTTGGCTGTGTGACAAATTGATAGCAGGCATTGTTATTAGTCATTTTCATTGAGTATGTAACTGGAGAGGGAAGGAAATAAGGTATTTTTTGCATATTAAGAACTTCGTTATAGCTATATACTGACAGTGAAGTATATGATATATCAGCCTAGAACCACTTTCAACAGTTAGCCTTTTCCCACTTACTTAAAAAAAAGGGTTATGCTTAGTTTTCCTCATTAGTCCCTTGCTAGAATTTTCGTTTAATTATAACTGTCCATGATCAAAATGCCTTTGGCACTGAAGGGATTAAAGAATGATGACGAAAATGTCCCTACATCAGAAATTGACAAACACACCTTGAGGAAACATCATGCCAAATTGCATGCTTGTTACATGAAAATGGTCCGCCTTCAAAATGCCATTGGCATTGAAAGGGTTAAAGGCTGAACTGCAATTGTCCATACATCAGAAATTGATAAACACACCATAAGAAACTATCATATCAAATTTCATGCTTATTTCATGAAAATTTCCAACACTAGATTTTTTTAAAATTATCACCATCCGCGAGCAAAATGCCCTTGGCACTGAAGGGGTTAAAGGCTGAATTGAAAGTGTCCCTACGTCAGAAATTGATAAGCACACCATAAGAAACTATCATGGCAAATGTCATGCTTATTTCGCGAAAATGCATACCACTAGAATTTGTTTTAGTTATAAATGTCTGCGAAAAATGCCCTTGGCACTGAAAGGGTTAAAGGCTGAATTGAAAATGTCCCTACGTCAGAAATAAATAAACACACCATTAGAAAATATCATGCCAAATTCCATGCTTGTTACATGAAAATGCACACCACTAGAATTGTTTTTAATTAAAGTTGTCCGCAATAAAATGCCTCTGGCACTGAAAGAGTTAAAGGCTAAATTGAAAATGTCCCTTCGTTAGAAATTGAAACCATCAAGCCAAATTTCATGTTTCTTATATGAATATACCCAACACTAGAATAAATAACAAATTATAACTGTTCGCGATCAAAATTCCCTTGGTACTGAATGGGTTAAAGGCTGAACTGAAAATGTCCCTATGTCAGAAATTGATAAACACACCATAAGAAACTACCATGCCAAATTGCATGCTTATTGCAATAAAATTCACAACACTAGAATTTTTTAAAATTTATAGCTATATGGTATGATAATGCGTTTGGCACTGAAAGGGTTAAAGACTTAATTGAAAAATGTCCCTTTGTCAGAAATTGATAAACTCACCATAAGAAGCCATCATGCCAATTGTTATGCTTAGTGCATGACAATTCAGAACACTATAATTTTTTTAAATTAAAAGTTCTGCGATCAAAATATCCGTGGCACCGAAAGGGTTAACGGCTGAATTAAAACTGTCCGTAAGTCAGAATTTGATAAACACACCATAAGAAACTATCATGCCACATTTCATGCTTAATGCATTAAAATTCACAGCTCTAGAATTTTTTTTAATTAAAATGTCCACAATAAAAAATACCCGTGGCACTGAAAGGGTTAAAGGCTGAATTGCAAATGTCCCTACCTCAGGAATTGATAGACACATCATAAGCAACCATCATGCCAAATTTCACAATTGTACGTTAAAAATGAACAATTCTGACAATTCCTCCTCAGCTACTATACTAAGCAACAAAACAAAAAAGTCACTTTTGTGATAAGGTAAACGATTTCAAAGACGAAATTTCACAAAAGTCATACGGCTTATACGAAATTCTTCCCGTAGGCATACCGACGATTCTTTCAGTACAAATAGTTCCCCCGCCTTCTGGACATTCTGTGCGTGTAACGTCCTCATCCTCTAATCCATCACTCTCTTTGACTCTGCCTTTTCCCTTTGCTTACTACTATCTTTCTGGTCCAGTCTCCTGTCTTTGTTCTATAGAAACTCTCGCAAAGATTGTCTCCAGTCCAAGACGGACATGCTGGGCCGAACTATTTCTTAGTTAAGCGCGTAACGGCAGCATGACGCATCGGCGCTCTTATGACAGGAAACTGTATGAGCGATCGACAAAGAGAAAACACCATCGACATTCTAAGGAGTGATGCCAATGTTTAATGCTCAAACAAACCTGATCTCTATGTAATGCCCTCGAGAGTACACATTTCACCCACCTCCCCTCCTCGACCTTTCTGCAACCCACCCCCACCCCGCCTCCTCTCAAAAATGACCTGATGTCAGCTCTCCTCGAATCCCTTTGAGGGAGAGTGGGGATGTACCCCGGGCAAGGCATCTCTACAATAAATAATTTCTAACCCAGCCTGCCGTAATAGCATCTGACCCTCTTCTCCTATCTGGCAGTCTTGGTCGGAAACGACTGAGTGGCCTACTCTACATACATGTCGACCCGTTTCCACGCCTTCACCAGTTCATGAAAAATCATATTTATTATAACAAAACACACACAAAAACAACAACAAAGAAACAAACAAACAACAACAAACAAGTAGGCCTAAGACTACGATCCTATTTTGTGAATAGGTGTAATAGGGTTGGCAACAGTTGCCTAATGTGGGTGTTTTCTATTCTATTTATCTGTGTTCAACAGAACCATATTTGACATTTTCAACTGTACTGAGAGCACAATATATAAGCTTCCAGCTTGTTGTTGCTGAATCAAATGCTTTATGTCACATCTGTTCACGGACATCTACTGTAGACCTACTATGATTGTTTAAACGAACCGGAAACGCATTTTTCGCTAACATTGAAAGTAGATGAGGGATGGTCCTGAGATTATTAACAATCTTCATTATTAATTCAGGTGAAAATTGGAGGATGGGGGGTAGGTGAACTTTAACGACTTGTTCTTGGAAGATAAACATATTATCATAACCTAAATTGGTCAACTCTGCTAAAACATTCACTTGCGCACTGCTTCAAAATGTGTTTGTTTTATGACAAATGTTGTTCAGCCGACAAGCAAACAGCAAAGGGAGGCAAATCATTATTAGCAGGAGTTGCAGCCCCTTAACTAAATATCAACAATAGGCTATGCAGATGCACCGTGCAATCTGTTAACCTCTTTTACACACAAAAACCTGAGCCTGCAAGCCGTGTGCGTATTGGTCACGGTCTTTGTTTTATTTGGGGGGCATCCCATGATTTGCCAGGGGTTAAGTAAACGTGGCAAGAAATCAAGCCTGACCGTTTAATCTACTTAAACATAAACAACAAGTGATCTATTTATTATGACTTTAAGCAAAACGACCACTAACTACAGTGTTTTAGCGACATGAATGAAAATCTGCTTAACGTCCTCCGGTCTGGAACAGACACATATGGGACATTAGTAGATATAAAGATGGTGGGAACGATCCTGGAGGCAATGCCCGGAGGCAGCGCAACACCAGGAAAGTCCCGAATTTTTAACATTTTTTTTAACAATACAGATGTATGCGACATGATTTTTCTTTGTTTGTTAAATAGGGTCGGATTAATGCAGCCGGTGGCTAAAAATGTCACCCTGTCTCTCTCTCTCTCTTCTGTGATGTTTTGGCTGGCTGTGATATTTTAGTAAAACGCGACTATACATCCTATTACTGTTTGAAAAAACCCAACCCAAAACAATAAGAAACGAAACAATGTTCAGAAAGTCTGATTCTGGACGTGGCACTCTGGGCAGTTGACGCACCTTTGAAAGTGAATGAAATGTCCACGGAACTACCTTTAAGGTGTAACAGGTTTGGACACTCTCGCTTCTTCCATTATTTTTCTACATTTGTTGCACAGTGGCAGGTAACGCGTTCGACTTGTGTCAAGTAAACCCGAGTTCGATCCTCTCGCTTTGCACTAGGCCTTATGGTCTTTCGGATGAGATGATAAACCGAGGTTCCGCGTGCCCATGCACTTAGCACACGTTAAACCCAGTGGCAACAAAAATGTTATTTTTGGTCAAAATGTATCCTTTCCCCCCCTTCCTTCCTCATCAGTCACACCAAAAAATCGCATGCAAAAAAAAAATGTGGGTGACACGCCTCTGGCTGCGACACACTCCAGATGGGAGCAACCCGAATTTCACAGAGACGCCTCTGTGACTATAAAGTACCTAATACCTTAATACCGAATACATTTTTATTCAGTATGCAAATAAAGAAAAAGCAACCCAAACGATGAGTTCAAAATAATGGATTGTTGCGTTTCTTTTCTTTCTTTCTTTCTTTTTTTTAACAATAACGATTCAACAATATAGCTAACAAGTGGTTTAAGCGACTTTATATTAGATACACAGCACGTGAACATACATAGATATAAATATCAAACTCATCAGCAACAACAAGCTAGAAGCTTGTCAAGTAAACCCGAGTTCGAACCTGGGTACAGGGGATTTTTCCTCTAACTTTGCACTAGGCCTTACGGTATGAACGTGGAGTCTTTCGGATGAGATGATAAACCGAGGTCCCGTGTGCCCATGTACTTAGCATACGTTAAGCCCATTGGCAATGAAAAAGTTGTTATTTGGTCAAAATTTACCCCCCCCCCCCCCCTTTCCTTCCTCATCAGTCGCACAAAAATCGCATGCAATTTTTTTTAAAATTGGGTGGCGCGCCTCTGGCTGCGACGCGCTCTCCAGGTGGGAGCAACCCGATTTTCACAGAGACGCCTCTGTGACTATAAAGTACCTGATGCCTTTAATACCTAAAATAAACAGATGTATTACTGAAAATATTGTTCGACGACTGTTAACACAGGTAAATAGAATAGAAAACACCGAAAGTTGATGATGTAGGCAAATGAATTCAAATGAAAACTAATAGTGTAAGAAGCTGAAAAAAGAAGAAGAAGAAAAAAAACCAGGAAATTTTCCAAGCAAAGCAACGTTAAGAAGTACAACGAAAACATAACTCTGAAGACGCCATTGTAGAAGCAAAAATCACGTTAATGATAGAAAGAATAAACAACCAATCAAACAAATAAAATGAGAGACGAACAAGCGCGAAAATCGCAATAGTTTGTGGCACGCGGTCTATTTTTACCACTCCAATCATGAGTTACCTCCCCTGGATTTTCAATAATTTTAATCTGTAAACCAGAATGTTATCTCTGCACCATTTCGTAACTTTTTATATCTTTTGGAAAACATTTAAAACTATGTATCCTACTTATACTCATCGAAAGAAGCACCGCATACTCGTCGTGTCTGTCGTAGTGTCTGTATTACGTATGTTTTATTATTTTGTACGCTTTTAAAATACATCATTTTAAAGAGCGGCCTCAATTAATTTTCAAGTGTAGCTTCGATACTAAAATACTTGTAGTGGTGCCATAGCCGATGAGGTTTAACCGAGGCGTGGTTACCGCTACACCTATCTGTATTAATAAAAAATCGGGACTTTACTGGTTTCGTACTGCCTCCGGGCATTGCCTCCAGTATTGTTCCCACCATATTTGTATTTACAAATGTCCCATATGTGTCTGATTCAGACCAAGAGGACGTAAAACACCATTTTCGTCGTGTAGCCTCGATTAGAAGTGCGACAATTTTGGAACGACCGACCGACAAAGTGAGTTATAGGTTTGTGGCTTGAAAAAAAGACGGTTGTACATAATGGTTAACGATTAATGAAAGCATGGAGGAAATTAGTAGTATTTGGTAACCACAAATAGACCGAACTAGCCTACGTGGTTAAGCACGTTTGATTACTTCCCTTTCGCATGTAAATACCCCAAAGATGTGTGTGTACACAGTATAATGATATTCAGAAAACTACAAGTATGTTGGCCTTCTTATCTATTACAAATACTTACCGCACGGTTTCCTTTTTCGAAATCTCCATCTCTCTCTCTCTCCTCTTGTTCTTTTAGTCTTTCTTTGTGGGCCCTTCGTCGGGGCAATGCTCAGTGTTACCTGTTGAATGTGAAGAAGGAATGAGTGGTTGTGTACAGGCTACATGAGTCTCTCTCTCTCTCTCTCTCTCTCTCTCTCTCTCTCTCTCTCTCTCTCTCTCTCTCTCTCTCTCTCTCTCTCTCTCTCTCTCTCTCTCTCTCTCTCTCTCTCTCTCTCTCTCTCTCATACTTAGTTATACATCTGTATTGTTACTAATTCGGGACTTTCCTGGTGTTGCACTGCCTCCGGGCATTGCCATCAGGATCGTTCCCACCATCTTTTTATCTACTAATGCCCCATAGGTATCCGTTTCAGACCGGAGGACGTTAATCAGATTTTTCTTCTCTCTCTCTCTCTCTCTCTCTCTCTCTCTCTCTCTCTCTCTCTCTCTCTCTCTCTCTCTCTCTCTCTCTCTCTCTCTCTCTCTCTCTCTCTCTCTCTCTCTCTCTCTCTCTTTTTTGTGTAACCCATTTTCCTTGTTACTTTTGTGCATGCGTTGGTTAACTTTGTTATTGAATGTTCCATTTACCCCAGGGCTAGGTGGGAAAAAGCATTGTATTGCTTATCTCATGTTTCCCTACTGGTTAAATAACATTTCGTTTTCGTTTTTGTTTTCGTTTTTTTTTCTCTGTTCATGCGCGCGCGCATGTGCGTATATCTGTGTGGCGTTTATCACAAAGTTTTTATTGTTATTTGTTATCGTGCTTTCAGTGAGTTCGTTTTGCATTTAACCCCAAGGTTTGCTGGTAATCCAAGGTTTGCTGGTAATCCAAGGTTTGCTGGTAATCCAAGGTTTGCTGGTTGCAAAGCGCAACACACCATCGTTTTCTTAGCTCTGTAGTCATGAGTACATCTTAGACAATCATTCAAAACGGGGATCAATATGTAAATCAGGCTAAACAGCCTAATCGTTTTGGGGAGTTTAGTCTAATTTGCACACTATTCCCCGTGTTGACTGTCTAATTCGCACTAATGACTACATGGCCTGCACAGGAGGCCTGCGTTCATGATGACAAGTCAGTGGTTAGCAGCGATATAATCAGGGCCTGTAGTAATGAGTGCGAATTAGACAGTCAACACGGGGAATAGTATGTACATTAGATTAATCTCCCAAAACGATTAGGCTGTTTAGCCTGATTTACATACTAATCCCCGTGTTGAATGTCTAAGACGCTCTCATGTCTACGTGGCCAGGTGCCGTAATCATGAGTGCGTCTTAATTAAACAGTTAACACGGATAATAGTATGGAAAGTAGACTAAATTCCCCAAACGATTTAGACTGTTAGTCTAACCATGGATGCTATATTTACCCCAATGTAGTGTCCATGGTCTAACTTACATACTACCATGTAAATATAGCATCCATGATACTACAGACTACCCGTATTAGTCGTTTAAGACGCATTCGTGGTTACGGTTCCTGTTGCTTACTAGCCCCAATACTTAGTGTTCCTAATAGAGAAATCATGATATACATCATTGACGAGCATCGATTTTGTTGTTTGTTTTTTCTTTCTTTGAACACCCTCATTCAGCTTGCTGAAGATTCTGATGTGTATAAAACTGGGGGACTTTCCAGTCTGGCAGCTTACGTCACGGTACGCGAGGAGAGGAGGAGGGCGGGGGGGGGGGGGGGGGGGGGGGGGGGGGGGGAAGAGGGTGGGGGGGGGGAGGGGGTGGGGGGGTGTGTGTGTGTGGTGTGTGTGTGGGGGGGGGGGGGGGGGGGGGGGGGGTCTGAAGATCTAAGTGTAGCCTAGGTCAACCAATACCGTAATTACAAGTGCGTCTTAAAAAAAATAGAACACGGGTCTTAACATGTACATTAGGATGAAGTGGCAAAAACGATTGGCTGTTCATTCTAATTGACGATTTTCGGAAAGAAAAAAACCTAGGGGAGAGCACTTCGTGAATATTAGAGTTGCTTACCTCCATTACTCGGTCAAATGCCATAGCAACAATGCAACAATGGCGTCGAAGCCTGAAACCGCAGGATGCGAGTCAGCGACTTAAAAACATATTTTTATAGAATAATTAGGGTGGCCAGTTGCCCCACCTTCTGGAAGTTCTAGTTTTATACATCTGTATTGCTAAAAAAATCGGGACTTTCCTGGTGTTGCACTGCCTCCGGGCATTGCCTCCAGGATCGTTCCCACCATCTTTATATCTGCTAATGTCCCATATGTGTCTGTTTCAGACCGGAGGACGTTGAGCAGAATTTCACTGGAAGTCCTGTGCTTGTAATTTGCTCTCTAATCTGTCACTCTCTTTGACTCTGCCTTTTCCATTTTGGTTTCTGTCATCTGCTATCTTTTTGACTCATTGGTCCATTCTCCTGCCTTTTTACAACCCAAAAACTCTTCCAAATATTTTTGTTTGTTGAGCTCCACCGAAATCGGAATGTGTCGGCTGTATGCAAGCAGGGGGGAGACCAGTAAGAACTGAAAACGCTGAAAACCTGACACATACCCACCTTACCCATTATGGCCTTACGGCCTGGGAACACAGAAGAAGAAGAAGAAGAAGTTTGTATTTAGACAACCAATCGCTCTTGCCAATTTGGAAAGAAAAGACGACAAGTTATTGTGTCAAATACATGATCTACCGTCGGCTATGAATGAGAGAACTAAGTTTTCTTGTTGCCCTATCTAATGATCATTGTTGATTTTCATTTGTGACTTTCAGAAATAAAATGCTATTTAAACCAATGAGAGAACGGGAGTCGGTTCCCGTAGACGAGGCCTACTGGTCTCGATGAAACTGGCTTTGCCTCAGATTCTTTATTAGTCAACACCATTTGCAAGTAGTCAGACCTGGTATATAGTAGGCCTACTGCAATACCTCCAGGATCTGCTCCGAGCATTGAATGATGGTTGGTTCATGATTCGTCCCATACGTGCTCTTTTGCAGCCAACTGGACGTAAACCTAACTTTCATTCATTTCTTCAGTCTATGTGTGTGTGTGTGTGTGTGTGTGTGTGTGTGTGTGTGTGTGTGTGTGTGTGTGTGTGTGTGTGTGTGTGTGTGTGTGTGTGTGTGTGTATGTATTTGTGAGTATGTGTGTGTGTATGTATTTGTGAGTATGTGTGTGTGTGTATGTATTTGTGAGTGTGTGTGTGTGTGTGTGTGTGTGTGTGTGTGTGTGTGTGTGTGTGTGTGTGTGTGTGTGTGTGAAAGCGCACGCGCAAGCGTGTGTCTATCTGTATGTATGTGTATTTTTGGACAAGGACCATAATTGTAGCTTTTATAAAGTTTGTATAAAACTAATTGATATGTATGTATGCACAGACACGCGCACACACATACACACACACACACACACACACACACACACACACACACACACACACACACACACGCACACGCACACACACATATGGTCGCACGCATGCAAGCGCGCACACGCACATAAGCACGCAAACAAAGACACCAACACTTAAACTATACAAATATATAATAAAGGGAAGCAGAAGAAAGAACAAAAAAGAGGAGACCAATCACTTTATTTGTTTTTTATTTATCGTAAAACATATCTGATTATTTTTACAGGTGATAATATGTTTTTGCAATATTGCAATGTTCGTCGTTAAAACTGCAAAAACAATTTATAAAAAGCCCCATTAACAATAACCAGATCAGGTCCATTCTAATGTGCATTTTTTTTATATTCTAGCTCCTTAAACCCCACACACACGTACACACAAGCGCGCACCTGTACATGTGCACACAGACAGACACATAAACAAACGCGCACGCACATGCACACACATACATGTGCATACAACACAACATGCAACTGTAACTAATCACTAAAACCATGACTTATCATCATCATCATCACCATCATAATCATCATCATCATCATCATCATCACAATCAACATCATCACCATTATCACCACAGTCATTGTTATAAAGGACAGATAGTTAAAATAGAAATTTCGATCAAGTAAACAACCAAAAAAACCCTCACAAACCCCCCAACAAAACACTCAAAACTCTACATTCTGCAAACAACCGGGTCACCACTTCCCAGCAACCCACCCTCTTTCATGACACGAGAGTTACCCACATCGTTATAACCGGAACCGGAACCCTCCCGGGCGGCCATTTCCGCTTCCGGCGTTTTCG
>CM065692.1:10482558-10485058 GCA_017654935.2 Phymorhynchus buccinoides
TGTTAAAGCCTAATTTACATACTACTACACGTGTTAGCTGTTTAAGACTGCAGTCATGATTACGGCACTAGGTGTCTTCTTCCCTTATCAGTGACACGAAAACCTGGCCTTGTTCCCTTCCGTGCATGTTTGCTTTGGTAGATATATGTCGAGTGATCTTCACGTGTTGCCAAGAGCGAAAGTATTCTTTTTGGAAAGGACTCAGGGGCGGACCAAATCATTCGCAAGGAGGGTGTGTGTGTGTTCCGCGGAGAGTCCAGGGACCTGTATGTTATATCATGGGTTAATGTGTAGTGGCCTTGTGATGGCCCAGGGGGCAAAGCCCCCGGAAATGTTTGCAATTTAGTGATTATTAAAGCAAATATTGAGCCATGTTCTTACTTTTTACCCTTGTATAAGATACATGCTTGGGGCAAAGGGGGGTGTTCTGGAAACCCTGTAACCCCCCGTCAGATCCGCCCCTGGGTCTTATCAGATTGCATATCTTATGTCGATCGAAAAAGGTTGCGATCGTGTTGAGAATGGTCACTGTTAGTTGTGATCGTTCTTGTGTGTGTGTGTGTGTGTGTGTGTGTGTGTGTGCGTGCGCGTGCGTGCGTGTGCGTGTGCATGCGTGTGCGTGTACGTGCGTGTGTGCGCGTGTGTGCGTGTGCGTGTGCGTGTGCGCGCGTGCGCGCGCGTGTTTTGTTTTTGTTTTTGTAGTAAATTTATTCAATGTGTGTTCAGAGTGTAGGCCAAGTGAAAACAAGAACGGCAAAGCCTTCAAGGCTCACTCGCTTTGCACTATAACAGAAGAAAAACAACAAACAAACGAGAAAACAAATTGTGCCCATGCTGGGAATCGAACCTGTGACCTTCGCCTTAGAGGTTAATGACCTAAACCACGAAACTATTGAAGCTCTAAGCGTCACAGGCCACGTTAGCATTGTACTTATTGTTTCTTTGGTTCACATGCACTTGGTTTAAGTGCACGTGTTGTTAAAGTTGCCCATATATACATGCATACATACATACATACATACATACATACATGCATACATCTATGCATACACACAGACACACAACAAAACAAGATGAGGACATAGACTCACTTCGTTAACACGAGTGAGCCAAAAAAGCAGCGATTTCCTATCAATTCATGTATTTACTTTATGCCTACGAACATCATGCATATGCATGTTAGCTACGTCCAGTCCAAACAGAGGAGACATGTAGCTCAATATGAAATTCTCTAATAGAGCAATAATTATTTTAACAAAATTGCTATCAATAAGTTCGAAAACAAAAGAAAACCGAAACGGAAAAAAAAGTTTATTTCGAGAATAAAATTTAATGTGGGATAAAAAAAATGGAGGGACATTTGAATGAGAGAGAGAGAAGGTCAAAGCCAAAGTCAACAATATTTTAATGCTTAGGCCTCTGGCCATATCAACAGGAATAAACAAAATTGTGACCCAGCACCACGAAAGGGACATTAAGTCGCTGGGCTAGTTTCTCACAACAGGCTTGTAAAGTCAAAATCTCATTTTTTAAAAATTGATTTTATGTTATGGGTGTTTTCGTGCTCTCTAACATCTCATCTTTCATATTTATATAAAGGACAATCTTTGTTATGGTCTCTAAATACCCCCAAAAGTGCTTTCAACTGAGAAGGTTGATGCATTTTCTTCAGCTAGGCTAAGCTTTAGACAGCGATTTCTCAAAATGGCCGACAGTCACCCTACCAACTTTAAATGTTCATAATTCTTAAAAGGAACAACGTTATAAGAATGGTTCTTATATTATTTGAAAGAGAATTGTCTGAAGTTTCCACCTGTACCATTTTCTCACAATGGTCATTTTACACTTAGTGTCCCTTTTGTGAGGCTGGGTCACAAATACATCGTGCAGCTTACATTTCAACGAGACGTTGGTTTCTAAGTACAAGAGCTTTGTTTATGAACACAGATACTTATGTAGGGGAAGACGGGGTAAAAAGCGCATGGGCGGGTAAGAAGCCCACCCTAATTATCTCATGAAATGAAGCAAATTTCAGTCTCATTTTGCCCATGAGACGAGCGTTAATGTCTAGCATTCGTCTCATGGGCAAATTTGACTGACATTTTCTTTATTTCATGAGATAGTTGAGGTGGGCTTCTTACCTGCCCATGCGCTTTTTACCCCGTCTTCCCCTAATTACTCGCAAGTTTTCACAAGCTAAAGGTAGGACGAGTTTAAACAAAGATGGATGCCTGAAATATTTTGGTGGAATAAAGTTTTCTCACAGTTCAGCATATTTAGGATATACCAACATAAAGTGAAGTTCATTTTCTGATGTATTACAACCGGAAGGTCAAGATTTATCAGCTATGTGCGAATTATTATTATCTTTAATTGGAGAAATACCAACTCTAAACTTCACAAAACAAGGTAACATTCTTAATACAATAAAAGTACTATTCGCAAGATATTGAACTACTAAAAACTGAATAGGTCACACAATAACCATGGTTTTCAAGTG
>CM065692.1:10490058-10497558 GCA_017654935.2 Phymorhynchus buccinoides
CAATGCTACTCTTTAGTAAATACTGAACAAATGAAAGTATTCCGTGGAGCCGTTTTCGAGTTATTCAAGATTAAAATGTGCCATTTTGGGCCATATTTCGGCGACATTTTGGCTAATCGGTTTAATATTGGACAAGTAGCATTAGAATAGTGTCCTTTCATTTTACTGCAGATTTCATCGAAATCGGATGAAAAATGTAAAAAATCCATAAATGGAAATAAGTGAGTCAAACAACCAAATTTACATAAATTTGAATAACTTAAACTATTTAACATATCATCACCAAACTCCTTCCCCACCTGGGCCAAGGGCTACAATACCCAGTAGTTAGCTTTGTGAGGTCACTTCCGGTTTTGGCTATTCCGTGAACACAAATTTACCTGCAGGTTCTTAGCCAGGACACTTCCGTTCATGTCTATACCGGAAGTGTTGGAAATCTATTTTTGAGTATATACTTTAAAAAAAGCCGTTTTTGAGATATTCAAGATTGAAATTTTTGCCGATGTTGCGGTTTTCCGGCCATATTTTGCCGAAAATTCGGCGAAATCATTTAATATTTCAAATTGCTATTACCCACATGGTCCTGTAATTTTTCTCATTTGAAAAAATCCAAATCGAACAAAAAAAGGGGAAGAAAAAGAAAGAAAAAAAGAAAAGAAAGAAAAGGAAAAAAGAAGATTTTCTTTTACTAATGCAATGGTATTCTCACTATAGGGGAGAATCCTAATAATAATAATATTAATAATAATATTAATATTAATAATAATAATAATATTAATAATAATAATAATAATAATAATAATAATAATAATAATAATAATAATAATAAAAATAATATACTACTACTACTAGGGGAAGACGGGGTAAAAAGCGCATGGGCGGGTAAGAAGCCCACCCCAATTATCTCTTGAAATGAAGCAAATTTCAGTCTCATTTTGCCCATGAGACGAGCGTTAATGTCTAGCATTCGTCTCGTGGGCAAATTTGACTGAAATTTTCTTTATTTCATGAGATAATTGGGGTGGGCTTCTTACCCGCCCATGCGCTGTTTACCCCGTCTTCCCCTACTACTACTACTACTACTACTACTACTAATAATAATAATAATAATAATAATAATAATACTACTACTACTAATAATAATAATAGTAATATTAATCCTCCTCCTCCTCCTCCTCCTCCTCCTCCTCCTCCTCCTCATCATCATCATCATCATCACTTCAACAATTATCGATACCATACACCATTATCATATCGATCGTGGAATCCAGGCATTATCCAGGTGTTAAAAAACACCTAAATAAATAACGCGAATAAACGCAAAAACTTACTAAAAAACACACCACTATCTTGCTCAGCCAGGCGGGAAAAGAGTTTAGAAAACAAACATATGAAAAATTAGTCCAACTAAGAACATAAATGTAAGAACATGGCTTTTGATAGTGAAAGTTGGTCCACTAAAATGAAAAATAAAATGTAAAAATGCTATAGAATCTTTAGGAAATAAAAAGAAACCCGTAAACAGACTAATGCATTGTAGAGAAGGTGTAAAAATGCTATAGAATCTTTAGGAAATAAAAAGAAACCCGTAAACAGACTAATACATTGTAGAGAAGGTGTAAACATGCTATAGAATCTTTAGGAAATAAAAAGAAACTCGTAAACAGACTAATACATTGTAGAGAAGGTGTAAACATGCTATAGAATCTTTAGGAAATAAAAAGAAACCCGTAAACAGACTAATACATTGTAGAGAAGGTGAGACAAAAAAAGGAATATTGTAATTCTTGATAAAGTGTAATACAAATCTTAAACACCAACTAGCATTTAAGAAAATTGAGGGCTTACGTTTGCCTTTCGAAGCATAACTGGGAGGAATCCCCCCTCCCCTCCCACCCCTTCCCCTGGGCACACGGGACCTCGGTTTATCATCTCATCCTAAAGACTCCACGTTCAGACCGTAAGGCCTAGTGGAGAGTGAGAGGAAAAAAACCCTGTACCCAGGGGGGTGGAGGGGGAATACTGACAGTTATCGTTATAGATGTCTTGGGATAAATCAAACCAGTAAACCAGTTGGATGCTACACCATTTTGTTCCCAAGATGGCGGCTGGGCCCCTCTTGAAAAGGGAACAATTTGACAATCCAGCCATGGGTTATTCTAGGCCCAGTAGAGCTGTAAGCAATGAGAGACTTAGTGCGATTTTTCTCACGCCAGAGGGCATGACGCTCGTGTGGGGCTAATCCTCTCTATAGTATTAGTTGGGGATAAAGAAAGAGAGAGAGACAGTGAGTGGTCCTACCATCACTCTCTCTCTCACTACGCCCAAGTAAGAAAATCACGTGATAAGCCCCTAGTGCATTGACTGCCCTCTGGCGTGAAAAATATCGCCATAGGTTGACCATTGGTTCGTAAGCTTCACTAATCGTGTCTCAACCACCTCATAAAAACATGGCAACATAGCAAAAATAGCTATAATATAATAATGATAATATTTAATATATAATTATATACATTCAAAGTGCAGTATACAATAACGGATAACGGGTAAACCAGCGAAACTAGTGAGCTAAGCTATGAAGGCATTCAACGCAAAATGAGCACTTCCATTTTTATCACATGAATTAGTAGTACGGCTAGTATGTTGCATAATCTTGCATTTTCGTGCTACAAGCATACATTTGGCACTGTCATTCAGTTTCATATACTGAACAAACATAGATACAGAGTCATCACAAAAAATACTGATTGTGCTTATCTTGTCGAGAAAAAACCCCTCAAGATGGCGGCTAAGCAGCATTTCAGTGCAAGATCATCGGGTTTTCAGCAACTTACTTCCCGAGCTATAGATACTAAACTTTAAGTTACTGAGGTTGGGTTTTTGTTTGTGGAGTTGGTTCTTTTCCTGACACAAAGACAGCCATAGCCTTGCCCTTATGGATGGAGAGGTTTGGGGGATAGTATAGACGTAATGGGAGGGGTGGGTGGGCACAGGGTTCGGGTGGGTGACAAAAACCAAAGCGGCTGGGGCGAGAGAGTGGGAGGGGGGTAGAAGAACAGGACAAGGGGAGAGTATTTGATGGATCGCGAACTTCTACATTTAAGAATGAACACTAATTCTTCTATAAGAATTCTAAGACAAATAATACGGTAAGACTATCTGAGGACAATTCAGTCCTTGAATTCTTGTGAAAACACACACACACCCTCTCTCCCTCTGCCCACTCCCCCTTCCTCCAAGCTGGGGCATCTTCCCCTCTGCCCCCCCCCCCTCGTTCCCTGTTCCTACGCCGCTGGGTATATTGTGTATATTGGCGCCAGCTTTCTACAGTCAATGGAAGCCCTATCCTTGAAGGCCAGTGTGCTCGTTCCGTCTAAGTGGTCCAGAACTTCAGAAACGCAAATGTTGGCCTGGTAGATTTTGTTCACGATGGAATGGCTTCGTCGAGGCACCGGGACCAGATAACCGTCAAAGAAAATGGATGTGAGCGGGTAAACGTCTTCTAAGTGGAAGAAGTACCGAGTGATGGCCCTTTTCCCGTAACTCCACGTGTAAGAGTCATCCCGGTTCATCAAGAAGAGGTCCACCAACGGAGAGCGGCGAACAACTGTTTCCCTGGGGTGCCACTCAATAGTGTAGTATTTCTTTTCTTCCTCTGTTAATTGCTTGGGCTGCAGAACGGTTGCTTCAGAATACACTGACATTATATGAGCATCGCTTGGGAAGAACTTCCACTGTAGATTGGGCTGTAGGTGTAAAGTGTACCCGGGTATACAGGACAAGGCACGCATGATTTTGTTCACGTCCCTTTCGTCCACAGCCACATCGATGTCATCGTCCCAGGGAATGATGCTTCTGTGCCGCATGGCTCCCAACAGAGAGCCTCCAACGAGGTAGTGGGAGATGTTGTTCTGCTTCAAGGCTTCGTGCACCACCCGCCATGTCAGAAGCAGTTGGGTCTTTTGCTCAGGAGTTAGTTTGGGCCCGAAGCGGGAGTACTGCTGCCTCCTTTCGGGAGTCTGGTTGATCCATGTCCACGCTCTAGTGTAGGCTGCTACGTCATCTGGGCGAGCTTCGGTTTCTGGAGCAAAAACATGCAGCATTTTGTTTTGCAATGTTTTCTCTATTTATGTTTTTAAAAACAAATTTGCTCTCTTTGCCTTCGATACAAAGGACGCCATAGTACACAGACATAAAAACACACACACGTGCACATAAATTACATGCACGCACGCACATACACACGTCGCACAAACACACACACATGCTTCGGTTGCGCACACTGGCGCCATTGAAGCAGTAAGGAGGATTACAAATTACGACAATACCTCTGACTTCATCTGGGACCCGTGACAGCATAAGCGGGTCAAAGGGTTGGCAAACATTACAGTTAGCCATCACATTTACGACCCTCATTATCAAAGACTGCTTCTTCCAGTTTCATGAAAATAATCCTAAGCTGATCCTAACCCTATCCCTTACCAAACATGACAGGATGCTGCTTCTCAGTGAACATTTTCAATGCAAAAGGGTTGATTGTATCACGGGACCCGAAAGGCTCTGGTGGGGTCAGAATTGAAGTCAAGGTTAACCCTTTCACCGCCAAAGTCGCATTCTGTCACTAAAAGGCATCAAATTGGGATCTATTATCTCAAGACCCTATTGTCTTAGTTTTGGGAAGTAAGGATATACCTTATTTTATATATTTTACAGAAGAATCCCCAGTACTGCAGATGGGTTTTGTTCTCTACCCAGGTAAAGTTGATGGAATTTTTGGCTGAAATATGGCTGGCGGTGAAAGGGTTAAAGGGCCACCCTGACGGATTAGTTTTTGCAAGAAACACGTCGAGATCACTAGGAAAAAACCCTTTACAGAGATCGCAACACTCAGTTTGCTCTGGTTTTCCAGAAATCAAACCGTCAAATCGGCGATTCCTCCTTGGCGGCCGTGCTGGAAGTCAAATACTTTCATTGAAAGAGAAGGCATGTCTTTTCTAAAGGCCGCCTGAGTTTAGACCAAATTGTTTGCACAAAATGTTCATAATGCAAGCCTTTTTATTATTATTTCAATTTTAATTTTATACAGTTTATCTAAAGGAGTTTCGCTCACAACAAAGAAAATACTCCTTTTTATTTTACTACACTACAAAAAAAGAAGCTTCAAACACAATGAGTGACTTCCACCCACCCCATCCAAAATGGCTTCTCTCTCCAGCATATCATCCAAGGGGGAATCGCCATTTTGACAGTTTGATTTCTAGGAAACCAGAGCAAAGTGAGTGATCCGATCCTTGAAAAGGCTGTCTTTCTTGTGATCTTGACGTGTTTCTTGCAAAAACTCACCCGTCAGGGTCCACCTTTAACATCACATCACAATGTCATCAGCAACTGTCATGATGACTGCACGTGGACTCTTCTACACAACTAAGCTTTAAAACAATGTCGTTCAAACATTCTATTTGCTTATTTGGCCAGTTCAGACCAACCTGATGCCAGTAGTTTCCCCAGTGGGTTACGGTGACTAATGATGTCACTGGTCGCACGTGCGGGCTGCGTGCATGCTGCCAATGCTGAGCCTCCTTCGTTCCGTGTGGCCCAAAATACCTTGAGCAACTGCAAAGAGAGAAAACCCATCACCGGAAATAGGATTTTCCTTGAAGTTTGCAAGACAAATCTGTCATGAGTCTTGAAAGAACAACTTCATTCTGCCCTGTCTTCGGCCTGTCTGTCTCTGTATGTTGTCTTGTCTATGATGTGTGTGTGTGTGTGTGTGTGTGTGTGTGTGTGTGTGTGTGTGTGTTTGTGTGTGCGTGCGTGTGCGTGCGTGCGCATGTGTGTATGCGTGTTTGTATGTGTGTGTGTGTGTGTGTGAGAGAGAGAGAGAGAGAGAGAGAGAGAGAGAGAGAGAGAGAGAGAGAGAGAGAGAGAGAGAGAGAGAGAGAGAGAGAGAGAGAGAGAGAGAGAGAGAGAGAGAGAGAGAGAGAGAGAGAGAGAGAGAGAGAGAGAGAGAGAGCTGTGTTGCCATGAGGAAGGAGCAGAAATAGAACATGCATAGTGACCTAAAATGAGTGATCAGAATGTGTGAAAGTAGAATCATAAAAAGAGATCATTCTGTTTTCGGATAAAATATGTTTTGGGTCACGTGATCAGACCAGTAACGACATCAATGCAGTATTTTACGCGAATATATGGGATTCATAGTTTATTTCCTTAAGGGTAAATTAAAAAAATGTGCGGGCATGTTGAATGTCTCCAGGCAGCTGTGTTTAGCTCTGCTAGCAATCATGTGACTGCCCAAGATGGCGGTTTTGCCTCACTTTTGGGACAGGAAGCTTGACTCATTCTGGCGATTCAACTGCAAGCCAGGTGAACCTGAAGCTTTATGAGAGATTTAATATGGCGAAAAAATGGTCTTTAATTATAATTCTGACATCCATGAGGTAATCAACTGCTTCAAAACGACCTAGTCTCCTACAGTTTGCTCCTCTGGATACGACTTTGATTATTTTCCTTGATTGCAAATGACAGGCGTAGGGAGACTTGATGTGTGAACACAGCAAACACTTTAAAACTTGTCGGAAAGGCGGGTAATATCAAAAGGTTTCCAGGCAACGCATTGCTAATGCTGACCATGATAGTTTTGGTATTCACGAGATCTGAAACATAACGCTACAATAGAACTTTACCAAAAAGTTTACAACGGTAGTTTAAGCGTTTGAAACGGAATCTCAAAATGTTGCGTTTCTTTCAAAGTCAATGTATACTATTGATTCGGGCTGTGGTATGATCAGAAGAAGCTGAACATCCTGTACTGAGACGAAATAAAAAACATTACATTGACAATTCAGGTGTTGAAAGATTGAAAGGAAAGGGAAAGGAAGAGGAACTGTACAATAGCAGTCAAACACAATCTTACCTTAGAGTTAGAAACATCTGCCCATAGTTCTGGACGATATTCGTAAATAAAGATGTTCCTGAAGTAGAGTATATCGTGATACCTATTTCGTAAAGTGGATCCTAATGTTCTTGGTTGAAGGTGGATCAACATTAGTCCAAACGTGACAAGCCACGCGAGCAAAAGCAATCGTTTGAGCTTGGATCTCCCTCTGAGGCGCAGTAATGTTCTGAGCCTGGTTTTCCATCTGAAGCACATTTTCTGCAAAACAAATCACTGCACGCACAAACACGCGCGCGCACGCACGCACGCACGCACACGCACACACACACACACACACCACACACACACACACACACACACACATATATATATATATATACATATATATATATACACACACCAAAGCATGGAATCATTATGGGGTTCAGGGCAAAGCTTTAAATTAGAGTCAGAAAGATTTTGGAATCAGTAATACAGGCAGTGTTAGGAGAGAGAGAGAGAGAGAGAGAGAGAGAGAGAGAGAGAGAGAGAGAGAGAGAGAGAGAGAGAGAGAGAGAGAGAGAGAGAGAGAGAGAGAGAGAGAGAGAGAGACATACACAGAC
>CM065692.1:10502558-10515058 GCA_017654935.2 Phymorhynchus buccinoides
GCGTTTTTGTATGTTTGTTCACGAGATTTGAAACAACGACAACGACGACAACAACAGCAAGAACAACGCACGTACAGATTTGTATTCCATGTTATGAATGGGCAAGCATCATACCAACCTCAGAAACATTCTGCTGGATTTTGAAGCTATTAAGAAATGTCATCAGTTAATAAACATTTGTTTTTTTAAATTTCCCTTGCCATAATTTAATATGAACTACTTTCTTGAGAAAAAAATGTTATGAACGGATTCCTATTTACTTTTACGGACAGTTGGGAATAGAAGCTACAAATTGGTCTTCTAAAATGTACTGATACAAGGTAAAAAAAACTCTGGCCTGAGTTGACCCCCCCCCCCCCCTTTTTGTTCTTTCTTTTTAAAAAAAATGTCCTCTTTGCGTCTGCTTCGAGTCGGCTTGCCGAGCGCCTCTATGGGGAGCGTTTCTAGTTTTTCAAATGCATACCCTTTCTTCTTGTGTGTACGCACGTACGCGTTTGTGTGCGCGTGTCTGTGTGTATGTGTGTATCTTGTGTGTGTGTGTGTGTGTGTGTGTGTGTGTGTGTGTGTGTGTGTGTGTGTGTGTGTGTGAGAGAGAGAGAGAGAGAGAGAGAGAGAGAGAGAGAGAGAGAGAGAGAGAGAGAGAGAGAGAGAGAGAGAGAGAGAGAGAGAGAGAGAGAGAGAGAGAGAGAGAGAGAGAGAGAGAGAGAGAGAGAGAGAGAGAGAGAGAGAGAGAGAGAGAGAGAGAGAGAGAGAGAGAGAGAGAGAGAGAGAGAGAGAGAGAGAGAGAGAGAGAGAGAGAGAGAGAGAGAGAGAGACAGAGACACAGAGAGAGAGAGTAGTTTGTTTGTTTGGCATTTTTTGTTTGCTAATAACTGCATGAATTGTTATTAAAAAATGTATTTCTTTGATTACTTGTTTTCCTTGTTAGTTTTATTTTCATTATTTAAACGGGTGGATTCATATATATAAAAGGCCTTCGATGTGTCCAAATCTTTACCCATTTAAAAAGTTCAATCAATCAATCAATCAGTCTTCTTCTGATGTGATTCTGACAATATGACGGATGAAGTACGAATGTATCCCGTCTTCAGTGTTTCCATCTCCTCAAGGTCTTCAGCTAACACGTTCCGATTTTTCAGAAGCTCAACGGAGAAAACTGTGCAAACTATTGTCTAGAAACAGGCGGCAGAATGAATGGGTTAATGACTTTGATAAGACAGAAGAATAATTGGAGATGACAGAAAAAAAAGAAAAAGAAAAAAAAAGCAGCAGAGTCAAAGAGAGTGATAGTTGAGAGAAAGTTGCCAGCACATAACTTCCAGAAGGCGGAATCACTATTTGTACTGAATGCCCTTCTATTCTTACGAGGGAGCTAAACTTTCCACACCCTGGCTTGTCAGGGAGCATAATTCGAAATCAGCAGTTCAGTGATCTATGTTTGGCCGTCAGGAGACAACCTTCCGAGAACACAAAAAAAAACCCACCCAACCCAACCTTCCGAGGAGACACTGCACTGCTGCTGAGCCACTTCGGTGAAGTTCAATGGAGCCTGTTCTGAGCTAACATACTCAGGACACCACCAGACAGACAGACAGAGAAAGAGAGAGAGGGCTAGGGGTGGGAGAAGGGAGAGAAAGAAGGAAGGAGAGAGTAGTGAGATAAGCACCCCCTAACATTCAAAGTTATCAGCCAAAGTTATCATGCAAGTTTTAGCTCGTCTTCAGTTGTTTTATTGCTGTCGTACCCTGGCTAAAAGACTCCAGGGATCATCCCAACAACCGAATCACTTGAACACTATGGTACAAATGCACCAGCTAGGGATGAGAACATTACGCGTGTGACCGGTTTTTTATTACCCCGTCACGTGGGCAGCTATACTCCGACTTCGGAGGAGTTCGTCTTCAGTAAAGAAAAAAAAAATGAATTGAACTACACACATAGTTAAAAAAAAATCTTTGTGAAAATAATAATCATTAATTAAAATGATAATCCACATTAATTTGAAATTGAAAAGAACGTTTTTGTGTGCGTGACACCCTAACCGTCCTTCAGTTGTAATTTAAATCCGTTTATCTATCTTCTTCTGAGTTATGCTCGCAAACAGACAATTAATTTTCAAATTCAAAAACACTTTATTATCTCTCGTAGAGAAATTACACCCAGGTGCCAGTAAAACCAGAGACATTGGCATTTAGCATGCATGAATATAAAATACAATGGCATAAAGCACATGAGTAAACTAGAGCGTTAAGACGCTAGACCACCAGCTGCGCGGCAGCATTTTCGGGTCCAGTGACCTTGACCTTTGACCTTCATTATCGAATTTGGCCGATATATTCTTAGTACGTATCCGCATGCAAACTGTGAGCGTCCCATGTCCTTCCGTTATTGCGCCAGGCGTTCGGCAGCCTTTTCGGCGCCAGTGACCTTGACCTTTGACCTATAACCTTCATCTTCGGACTTGGTCTAGATATGCTTAGTACGTATCTGTATGCAAAATGGGAGCGACGTAGGTCTCTGCGCCCAAACGCTATCGTGTTAAGATAGATAGATAGATAGATAGATAGATAGATAGATAGATAGATAGATAGATAGATAGATAGATAGATAGATAGATAGATATGAAAGAAAAATCTCAGTGAATAGCTGAGCTCCATACCCCTACTCTGAAGGACTGAAAAGTTAGTGCATTTGAAATGCAGAATAATAGATAGATAGATAGATAGATAGATAGATAGATAGATAGATAGATAGATAGATAGATAGCAGAAAACAATAAAGAAAACACAACAAGTTGAAATAACTGTTAAAACATTGATTAAAATTGCAAATATTTCGAGACCATCTAGATAGATAGATAGATAGATAGATAGATAGATAGCCAGGGACAGAATCCACTGAAAACATTACCAGCTTCGCACTCTACGTTCGCGGTTGGTTATGATGTTGACACTCACCATGATGGGTGGATCTGGGGAAGAAAGATTTCGTGCCCTGGAGTTAATAGTTAGAGCTGTTAGTCACGCGGATGGAACCTTCTGGACAAAAGTACCAAACTTCCTGTGGTGATTCATTACAACCCACTGATATAATCTAGGGTCGGCCCCAACAAATCGGTGGCCGTTACCAGGCTCACGTGACCCTAGATTGTTTATATATAAAAATCACAAGGCCGAGATGCACCTGCGATTGTGGACAAGCAGGACAGTGCCAGTGACGCAGAGGCTGGGGCAGATTTAGAGTCAGGAGGGGAAGAGGGAGAGGTGAGCGAGATAGATAGCGGACAACAGCCAGACGACAACAAGGAGGAGGGGGCACATCAGACTGAGAGGAAAGGGGCTCGCAAGCAGACTGAAATGAAAAAGAAGAAAAAGAAGAAAACAGGAACGAAAAAAAATGGAAAGGAGAGGGAGGGGGAGAGAGAGGGGATGATGAAGGAGGTCGTCAAATCCCGTCAGACCAGTCTCGCTGACTTTACAGTCCGGTCCCGCTCTGCTACGCCCAGTAAACGTTAGAGGCAGCACGATGATGACCGGGTTTCTCCAAACTGTGCCGTGAAAGAGAAGTCAGCCCGCCTTTCACCCATACATAGCGCCGACAGTCGAGGGGGTGTTTAAAGCTTTGAAGCTTTGCTTTGCGTGTTGCATGCACTTTGATCTGCTATGTTTAACGGACTTTTCTGATGGCTATGGACGGATTCTCGCTACTCACACTAAATGTGCGAGGTTTACGAATGAAAACAAAAAGAAAAGCGTTGTTTAGATATTTACGAAGTAATAAATTTGAAATAGTATGTTTACAGGAAACACATATCACAAAAGACTTAAGTGAGCAATGGGAGAAAGAATGGGGTGGTGATTTAGTTTTTGGAGAAACTATTTTACAGGGAAGGGGGCAGGTTATCTTGTTACAAAAAGGGCTTGCAAAGAACATAAAAACGGAGTATTCTACTGATAGAATGCTAGCCATTAACGTAAATATTAAAGAGCATAACGTTTTGATAGTAAACGTTTATGCCCCTAACTATGATAGAGAAAAGATGACTTTTTTGGATGAGTTGCAAAATGCATTATCAAATAAAGGTATGATAACATTATAGTATGTGGAGATTTCAATACGGTATTGGATAATTCTAAAGACATCATTTCAGGGGAACCTCATGCTCAAAGAGTTGTTTCCCGATTTAATAAATTGCTTACAGAAATTAATATGTATGACACATGGCGACTATTTAACTCAAACATAAAAGAATTTACATGGTCACGGAACAGGCCATTTGTGGCCAGACGCTTGGACTACTTGTTGACGGATTCTGATTTATTTGACAAAGTGACTCAGTGTCAACTGCTTAGCGTTCCGATTTCGGATCACAGGGCCTGTTTAGCCACGATAACATTTTCAAATATTGAACGTGGGAAGGGGTATTGGAAATTTAATAATTCGTTGTTAACTGACATGAATTTTGTGACGCAAATGAATAGTTTTATTAACAATATAGAAATAAATACAAATGACAATCAAATTGCCTGGGAACTTTTGAAAATTTAAATCAGAGAATTTTGTTCAAATTACAGTAAACAGAAAGCTATTGTTTTTAGAAATAGCACTATTCATTTATATGCTGAACTGAATCAGCTGGACACACAGCTGAGCCACGATCCTAATAACGTTACGTTACTGAAAGATAGGGACAAAGTAAAGCTCCAGCTGGAGCTGTTAGAACAGAACAAGGCTCAGGCCGCTCAGGTCCGTGCAAGAGCGCAGTGGGTGGAACAGGGGGAGAAGAATACCAAATTCTTCTTAGGCTTAGAAAGAGCCAGAGCAAACGCAAAAATTATGACTAGTATTAAAAATCAAAATGGTGAAGTAGTTACTAATCAACAAGATATTTTAATGGTTCAAAAAGATTACTTTAAGAATTTGCATAGAAAGAAAGTCCATGAAAAAGAGAATGAAATGTTAAGGAAAATCCAACATTTTGCAAGTACAGCAAATATACCTAGTTTAAATGAACAACAAAAGGAGGAGTGTGAAGGCATGTTGACAGAATCAGAAGTTCTGAACATACTAAAATCTATGAAAAACGGTTCAAGTCCTGGTTGTGGTGGGCTTACCATTGAGTTTTATAAGTTTTTTTGGAAATCTATTAACAAACATGTAATAGCTTCCTTAAATTCAGCTTTTGAGTGTGGAAACATGTCACTGTCACAGCGCAAAGCTGTTATCACATTAATACACAAAGGGAAAGAATTGCCCAGGAATGAAATGAAAAACTGGAGGCCTATTAGTTTAACTAATACAGATTACAAACTGTTAGCAAAATGTCTAGCCACGCGTCTTAATGGTGTAATTGATAATTTGATCTCTGAGGATCAGTTTGGTTATATTAAAGGTAGAAGGGCGTCTACCTTACTACGCATGATTGATGACGTCACTGATTATTGTAATCAATCAAACACACCAGGTCTTCTGTTTGCCGTGGATTTTTTCCATGCCTTTGACTGTATTTCTAAAGATTACATGCTGCAGGTTTTTAAACTGTTTGGATTCGGAGAAGAATTCTTAAAATGGGTTACTGTGTTGATGACTGACAATGTAAGCTGTGTGGGCTACTGTGGCTGGCTTTCAGAGTATTTCGCTGTGGAGGCTGGAATTCGACAGGGGTGCCCCTTCTCTCCTTTGGCTTTTGCCTTGTCTTTAGAATTGCTAGCGATTCGATTAAGACATTGTTCAAACATTAAAGGTATACTCATAAAAGACAACAGAACGGATAACTTTATTAAATTAGTAATTGCACTGTATGCGGATGACATGACACTTTTTCTGTCAGATGAAAATGATATGCTTAGCTGCTTAAACATTTTGGAAGAATTTGCAACTATATCAGGATTAATGGTGAACAAACATAAATCTGAGGCAATGTGGCTTGGGTGCTTTAAATATCGGCAGGACAAATATTTTGATTTTAAGTGGACTAATAAGCTAAAAAATTTGGGGGTAATATTTAGTAATGATAAATGTGCATCAATTCTTGAAGAAAACTGGTTGAGTAGAATCGAAAAGTGTAAACGAATTATTTCGTCATGGGAAAGAAGAAATCTTAGCATAATGGGCAAGATATGCATTGTGAAAACATTCTTAATATCACAGTGGACTTATATTATGAAAGCAATACATGTTCCTGAACAGGTTGTTAGTGAGGTAAATAGGCTATTTTATCGGTTTATATGGAGAAAACGGGACAGCAACCGCAAAGCCTTTGAAAAGGTCAAAAGAGTAGTGATGTGCTGTGATACAGAGAAGGGAGGCCTAAAAATGATAGACCTTAAAAATCTGCAAACTGCATGTTTGCTACATTGGGTAGTTGAAATACGTAGGAATACAGATAAAAAATGGTCATTTATTGCAAGGCGCTTCTTTACTTATTTTGGTGAACAATGCGTTTGCTTTGACGCTGCTATCTCTCGTAAGCTATTTAAAGGTTTGGAGACAGTAAAATCAAAGTTTTGGTATTTTGTGCTGGCTTCTTGGTTAGATAACAATGTGTTGCCGGCAGAGCAATTTTCTAATTGTCTGTGGAATAACAAGTCCATAACTTATCGGGGAAATGTATTGTTCTTCCTTAATTGGGTTAAGGCTGATATACGTGTTGTTCAGGACGTATTAAATGACCACGGTGTATGTTTATCTTTTAATGAAATATGCACTAAGGTGGGAGATTCCCCCAGCCGTCAGTTAGAATACAATGTAGTATGCTCAGCTGTTAATTCCTATCTATCTGCTTATCAGTACTAAAATGCAATAGATAGTCATAGCATGGATACACCTTGGTTTTGTTGTAAAAGAGTAACCACAGTTAAAGAATTTAGAAAGCAGCTAATGGAAAAAAAATGTGTGCAGCCATGTTGTGTTGCTTTCTGGAAACATAAGTTTAATATTGATATAACCTCAGACGTTTGGTCGTTAGCTAAACTTTCAACTAAGGAGATCCGACTTCAAGTCTTACATTGGAAGATCATGCATAACATATATGCCACTAATATTTTGTTACACAAAATGAAAATTAGGGATGACAGTAACTGTAGTTACTGTACAGATGTACTGGATGTTATTGAGCATTTCTTTTACGAGTGCCCAAAAGTCACTGGGTTTTGGAAGTATATTGAAAGTTATATTTTTACATATTTGGACTTTCGCATAAAACTAGATACAAAGATTGTTTTGTTTGGGGTTACTAACCCCAGTGTAAAGCAAACTAAAGTTAAACAGGTTAATCATATTCTGCGTATCGGTAAAATGAGTATAAGCATATTTAAAAAGACTAATTCGAAGCTGCCTATAAGGGAAATATTTGATAACAATATTAGAATAAGATCTTTATATAATTGTTAAATGTCCAAAGTAGTATAAGATTATCATGTTAAATGCACAGACGACAAAAACTATTCTAGCACACAGACATGTACACATATACACACACAAGCACCTACACGGACAGGCACGCACACATAAAGGTTCTAACACGCAGACACACACAAACATACAAGCGCATTCTCAATGCAACATGATTGTCTCCCTTTCCGTCACGCCCTCTGCTTCCCTTGTTCCCTCTCGCTTTAATTTTTCATTTTTGGAGCAAGGGACAGCGAACGGGGTGGTGACCGTTGGGAAGAATGTATAAGTTTGTGTCCCATACTTTTTTCTTTTTTTTTAATATTCTACTCCGCGCAGTCGCACGCATGGGACGAACGAGTCATAATGCATTACACACTAGGTCCGACAAAACCCCAGACACTTGTGTACCATGAAAAACATTAAACGTTAGTAACAATTGTACATTGTAGTAATTCATACAAACCCACATGTAAATGCGAGTAAGTGTGAGAGAAGGAAAACATGTTGGGAAAAAAGAAAGAAAAAAAAAAAAGAAAAAAAAAAAAAAAAAAAAAAAAAAAAAAAAAAAAAAAAAAAAAAGAAAAAAAAAAAATAAAGAAAACAAGAACAGTGCAGGGTTCAAAAAAAAAAAATCATAAAAAAAAAAAATTTGCACTTCACACGGTGGGGAACATGTCAATAAGAATTGTAACACTTTTGACCACTCATAAATGACGTGGGTTTTTTTAAACCTAAGAATGACATCGTACCTTCCGTGGGAAAATATAGTTGGTGTGTTGTGATTATTGGATTAATAACAATTTATGAGTGGACAAAACTGTTACAAGTCTTATTGACATGCTCTTCACTGAGTGAAGTGCTCTATGATTTAGGCCTTTTATGTAAATAATCATGGTTGTCACGTGACCCTGATAACAGCCACAACTTTGTTGGGGCCGACCATAGATTGTATCAGTGGATTGTAAAGAATCACCACAGAAAGTTTGGTACTTTTGGGCAGTGCCTCTGTTAGAGCAATAATATCAATGTCATACAGAACAACAATCGCTTCCTCCATTTCAGTGACCTCACTGGGTCAAATATTTGCACTAAAACCCTTTAGCCCTTTCACCGCCAAAGTCGCATTTTAGCACCACAGTGATTTAACGCCTATGTCACTAAAAGGCATACACCATTGGGGTCTATTATCCAAAGACCCCATTGTCTTAGTTTGGGGAAGTAAGGATAGACCTTATATTGTATACATCACAGAAGAATCCCCAATACTGCAGATGGATTTTGTTCTCTACCCAGGTAAAGTGGATGGATTTTTGGGATGAAATATGGCTGGCGGTGAAAGGGTTAATAGATGTTTTAACCAGATGAAGACCAATGAAAATCTGAACGTAAAGAAGTGAAGCCATCAACATCATGAACAAGTTTATCATTAAGTGATATGGAACAATGAACTGAACCAAACTTATTCACATGTACAATATTAACATATATATACACAAAGAAAAAAGTTAAGCACCCCTTAGCTATTACAAGGCTACCATTATTCCGTTATAAGCAGGGTTGAAGCAGTCATCCAGGCACAGGGAGGAAACACACGCTACTGAACTTTGATTTGCCAAATGAGTTTTGGACACTCCTCATGACGTTTTCCCACAATAATTAACTTTTGATATAGCCATATGAAATTGTTACATTGATACTTAAACATGGTATTTGTAAAATTGAAAATGACAACCCTTGTTGTTTCAGAATATCAGAATGCATTTGTAAAACCATACATTAAATTATGCGTTTTCTTATAGTCAGATAGTCAAACTTTCATTTACCAATCAACATTGTTTCATTCTTTATTGATTATTTGCACTAAATCTCGATTTCATCTCATCTACAGCAAAAAAGTGGTGGGATGCTTAACTTTCTTCTTTGTGTATAATATGTACAACATTAAGCTTTCTCAGTTGACAAGCCACGAAGTCAATGACCTGCTCCCTGCTCAACACCCTGTTGAGCATTGGGGCCCTCCCCCTTATCTTCCCCTCTGTCCATTCCTCTGATCAACACCCTGTTGAGCATTGGGGCCCTCCCCCTTATCTTCCCCTCTGTCCATTCCTCTGATCAACACCCTGTTGAGCATTGGGGCCCTCCCCCTTATCTTCCCCTCTGTCCATTCCTCTGATCAACACCCTGTTGAGCATTGGGGCCCTCCCCCTTATCTTCCCCTCTGTCCCTTCCTCTGATCAACACCCTGTTGAGCATTGGGGCCCTCCCCCTTATCTTCCCCTCTGTCCATTCCTCTGATCAACACCCTGTTGAGCATTGGGGCCCTCCCCCTTATCTTCCCCTCTGTCCCTTCCTCTGATCAACACCCTGTTGAGCATTGGGGCCCTCCCCCTTATCTTCCCCTCTGTCCCTTCCTCTGATCAACACCCTGTTGAGCATTGGGGCCCTCCCCCTTATCTTCCCCTCTGTCCCTTCCTCTGATCAACACCCTGTTGAGCATTGGGGCCCTCCCCCTTATCTTCCCCTCTGTCCACCCTGTTGAGCATTCCTCTGATCAACACCCTGTTGAGCATTGGGGCCTCCCCCTTATCTTCCCCTCTGTCATTCCTCTGATCAACACCCTGTTGAGCATTGGGGCCCTCCCCCTTATCTTCCCCTCTGTCATTCCTCTGATCAACACCCTGTTGAGCATTGGGGCCCTCCCCCTTATCTTCCCCTCTGTCCCTTCCTCTGATCAACACCCTGTTGAGCATTGGGGCCCTCCCCCTTATCTTCCCCTCTGTCCCTTCCTCTGATCAACACCCTGTTGAGCATTGGGGCCCTCCCCCTTATCTTCCCCTCTGTCCATTCCTCTGATCAACACCCTGTTGAGCATTGGGGCCCTCCCCCTTATCTTCCCCTCTGTCCATTCCTCTGATCAACACCCTGTTGAGCATTGGGGCCCTCCCCATTATCTTCCCCCCCCTTCCTCTGATCCCCCTGTTGAGCATTGGGGCTGTCCCTTCCTCTCTGATCAACACCCTGTTGAGCATTGGGGCCCTCCCCCTTATCTTCCCCTCTGTCCATTCCTCTGATCAACACCCTGTTGAGCATTGGGGCCCTCCCCCTTATCTTCCCCTCTGTCCCTTCCTCTGATCAACACCCTGTTGAGCATTGGGGCCCTCCCCCTTATCTTCCCCTCTGTCCATTCCTCTGATCAACACCCTGTTGAGCATTGGGGCCCTCCCCCTTATCTTCCCCTCTGTCCATTCCTCTGATCAACACCCTGTTGAGCATTGGGGCCCTCCCCCTTATCTTCCCCTCTGTCAACACCCTTCCTCTGATCAAACACCCTGTTGAGCATTGGGGCCCTCCCCCTTATCTTCCCCTCTGTCCATTCCTCTGATCAACACCCTGTTGAGCATTGGGGCCCTCCCCCTTATCTTCCCCTCTGTCCCTTCCTCTGATCAACACCCTGTTGAGCATTGGGGCCCTCCCCCTTATCTTCCCCTCTGTCATTCCTTCCTCTTGGGGCCCTCCCCCTTATCAATCAACACCCTGTTGAGCATTGGGGCCCTCCCCCTTATCTTCCCCTCTGTCCCTTCCTCTGATCAACACCCTGTTGAGCATTGGGGCCCTCCCCCTTATCTTCCCCTCTGTCCCTTCCTCTGATCAACACCCTGTTGAGCATTGGGGCCATTGGGGCCCCCTTATCTTCCCCTCTGTCCCTTCCTCTGATCAACACCCTGTTGAGCATTGGGGCCCTCCCCCTTATCTTCCCCTCTGTCCCCTCTGTCCATTCCTCTGATCAACACCCTGTTGAGCATTGGGGCCCTCCCCCTTATCTTCCCCTCTGTCCATTCCTCTGATCAACACCCTGTTGAGCATTGGGGCCCTCCCCCTTATCTTCCCCTCTGTCCCTTCCTCTGATCAACCTCCCTGTTCCTCTGAGCACCCTGGGAGCA
Organism: Phymorhynchus buccinoides; assembly: GCA_017654935.2. Taxonomy (NCBI): domain Eukaryota; kingdom Metazoa; phylum Mollusca; class Gastropoda; order Neogastropoda; family Raphitomidae; genus Phymorhynchus; species Phymorhynchus buccinoides. Next base: position 10,513,895 of record CM065692.1, read on the forward strand.
TTGGGGCCCTCCCCCTTATCTTCCCCTCTGTCCCTTCCTCTGATCAACACCCTGTTGAGCATTGGGTCCCTCCCCCTTATCTTCCCCTCTGTCCCTTCCTCTGATCAACACCCTGTTGAGCATTGGGGCCCTCCCCCTTATCTTCCCCTCTGTCCCTTCCTCTGATCAACACCCTGTTGAGCTTTGGGGCCCTCCCCCTTATCTTCCCCTCTGTCCATTCCTCCGATTTTCAGGCTCAGCGATCTTTTTTTACCTTGACCTTGACCTTGATCAAGTATGCCATCATCAGAACGGGCATAAGCCAAACCACCTTCATACCAAGTTTCAACAACCTATGTTGTATAACAAAAATGCCCGAGATATGGCTAAAAATAGATTTTCAGTTTTCAAGGTCGTACGTCAAAGTCAAGGTCACGACGGCAAAATGGTTTGCGCCGATCTCTTCCTATTAAGGAGGCACACCTTCACACAAAATTTGACGCGATTCAGTCAAGCGGTTCGGGAGATATCCTTGATATCCTTGGGACAGACAGAAAAGAAAAGAAAAAAAAAAATACAAACCAGCCCATCGCAATAGTCCGTCTTGGTGACGGACTAATGACAATGTTATCAGCGAGGTTGCGAAATATGTATATGAGTGTCAGCAGTTACTAAAGTAGAACGGGGAAAAGTACAAACAAGAACAGAATGTTTGATGAAAAAGTTCATTTTACAAATGCTTTGTTTTTTACATTTAGTGTTTCGTTGTTTGTTTTATTTTATTATTTTATTTTAGTGTCATATAAAACCTGTTACGGTTTTCAAAGACAATAAATATCTGAATCTGAATCTGAATCTGAATCACACACACACACACACACACGCACACGCACACACGCACACGCACACGCACACGCAACACACACACACACAACAACAACAACAACAAACAACAACAACAACAACAACAACATACAGTATTTATACAGCGCTGAATCTTGATAGAAATCAAATCAAAGCGCACACACACGTTAGCATTCAAAAGCGCATTCAAACAAAAACGCAATACAAAGCGAACACACACGGATAACATAAATGGAATATAGCAGAAACAGACCTAATGGCAAGAGAGAGAAGAGTAAGAGAGCACACACACACACACACGCACACGTCCAATATTATGAA
>CM065692.1:10520058-10535058 GCA_017654935.2 Phymorhynchus buccinoides
AAAGTATTTTTTTTTTTAATGATTTCTTTCGGTCACTTTGAACACAAAAAACCCATCATGTAGTTTGATCTCTCTCTCCTTCTTTTACTTTGAATACAAAGAAACATCATGTAGTTTGATCTCTCTTTTTCTTTGAACACATCATGTAGTTTGATCTCTCTCTTTTACTTTGAACGCACACACAAAAAACCCACCTCATGCACTTTGATCTCAAGGAGATCCTTGTTTTAAATGTTTTGAATTTTGTGTTACCTGTTATATTAACTTGTTAAGATCAATCACCATTCGCTAAACCAGACCCACTCCCTCACCTATCATTGTGCCACCTCCCTGCCTATGGTGTCGATTAATGACTATACATGTACAAAGATACGTAAACATCGACCAGGAGATGCAAATACGACGAAAGAAAAGAATGGGGAACAATAGATGCTAGTATAATTGTCACAATCTCAGAAATCAGAGCTCCCCAAAGAAGTGTCTATCCTTTCAGTGATAATAGAGACTAAAAGGATGACATGAGGACTCCAAATTATGAGATAGGGACTACAAAGTTTAAAAAAAGAGTAAGCAAGCAAACACATTAAAGGGTAACTAAACACAGTCCTGACACGAGAGAATATAACTAAACTGTGTAGGTTGGAGTAACCTAAAGACTCACAAATCGATTACTTTTGGTGAAGGGAGTTAATTACGAGAGATTCACCTTTCCTTACTTCACTGTTATCCTCTCTCTTTGCATTACTATTTCTCTCTTTGATTACCCCAACTTCTATCGAGGCATACCAATTTGTTCTCTATTGTTCGTGCACACTTGTATGCTATCATTTTCATGATCACGTTCTGTTCCATTCTATTATTACTTGTGGCAGCCAATATTGTATAATCTACTTGTGTTTGAGCGCCTTGTATAAGCTTTCAGCTTGTTGTGCTCGTTCTCATTTGTTTATGTTGCTGCTTTACTATGTGTTACTCAATAAAAATTCGTTTAAGCCAAAAGTATACTGGCTCTCTGTGTTACCTAATTTTGTTCTGTACCAATGTGGGAGGGGGCGGATTGAAGTGGATTGGGTAGAATGTTTGGGGATGCGAAGAGGATGGGAAAGGGTTTTTTTGGGCTATAGCCTACCTAAGCTCACAAAATAAAACGGAAGGCGTACACGCATACAATTATTTCACTGGTTCCGTCCTATGGCTGGTACCCACGTGTCGTCATATCCGGCCACAAGGAGCGTGCCATATTATGGGAGACCGCCATCTTAGTCAGTAACTTTGTTTGAAAAATGCCAGATCGATGCTGTTTACACACAAATCTGACTAAGATGGCGACACTTCCGTTGGATGTGCACGCCATTGATGTGCATCGCTGTCACATTGTTTTTTCTTACCATGGGAGCACACACACACACACATACACACACCAGGGCTGGATCTAGGAGGGGGGGAGTATTCCTTATTTCCGGACACCCCCCCCACCCCCCAACCCCACCCTCTGCCCCAAGCATGTACCTAACACAAGGGTAAAATAAAGAAAGAAATCTACTCGATTTATAATCACTACATTACATCTCAATTCAAAATACGTCTTTGCAAAAAGACAAAGGAAAGTGGATTGATGCGCTCTCTCTCTCTCTCTCTCTCTCTCTCTCTCTCTCTCTCACTCTCTCTCGTCAACTCAGCACGTCTCTCTCTCTCTCTCTCTCTCTCTCTCTCTCTCTCTCTCTCTCTCTCTCTCTCTCTCTCTCTCTCTCTCTCTCTCTCTCTCTCTCTCTCTCTCTCTCTCTCTCTCTCTCTCTCTCTCTCTCTCTCTCTCTCTCTCTCTCTCTCTCTCTCTCTCTCTCTCTCTCTCTCTCTCTCTCTCTCTCATAACATGTGTACATGTGTATAAGTTTGGTGATCATTTGTTTTTGGTTTTGTTTGAAAATTTTCTCAGCGTCAGGAATTCATGCAAAAACGAAAATGAGTAAATGTATTATGAATAAAGGCAAATGGAGTCAACCTTGGACACAATATAACAACATAATATAATAACAATATTTTCTACAAAGAAAGACCAATAACATTTACAGTGATAACAATTGTCATCGTAATATACGAATACATGTACAAGTGATAACCCCCGTTGACATAAGGACTGTACTTGTCAATGTCAATAAATACGATTCTGAAGCGCCTCTCTCTTTCTAGCACACACACACGCGCGCGCGCGCACGCACACGCACGCACACACACACACACACACACACACACACACACACATGTGCGTCTAGTTAGTTGCTTTTGCCATACGAGACGACACGTACGCAAGCACACACGCACGCACGCACGCACGCACGCACGCACGCACACACACACACGCGCGCGCGCGCGCGCACGCACACACATACACAAACATACATACATGCGTCTAGATAGTTTCTTTAACCATAGGAGACGACATGCACGCAAGCACGCACACGCACACGCACGCACACGCACGCACACGCACGCACACGCACACGCACGCACGCACGCACACACACACACACACACACACACACACACACACACACACACACACACACGTGTGTCTAGTTAGTTGCTATTGTCATACGAGACAACATGGTACACTGTGTATATTGGCGCCAGCTTTCTACAGTCAATGGACGCCCTATCCTTGAAGGCCAGCGTGCTCGTTCCGTCTAAGTGGTCCAGAACTTCAGAAACGCAAATGTTGGCCTCGTAGATTTTGTTCACGATGGAATGGCTTCGTCGAGGCACCGGGACCAGATAACCGTCAAAGAAAATGGACGTGAGCGGGTAAACGTCTTCCAGGTGGAAAAAGCATCGACTGATGTCAGTTTTTCGGTAGCTCCACGTGTAAGATTTATCCCGTTCCATCAAGAAGAGGTCCACAAACGGAGAGCGGCGAACAACGTTTTTCCTGGGGTGCCACTCAATAGTGTAGTCTTTCTTTTGTTCCTCCGACAACTCCTTTGGCTGCAAAACAGTTGCATTAGAATACACCTTCATTATATGAGCGTCGTTCGGGAAGAACTTCCAGTGTAGATCGCGCTGCAGGTGTAAAGTGTACCCGGGTATACAGGACAAGGCACGCCTGATTTTGTCCACGTCCCTTTCGTCCACAGCCACGTCGATGTCGTCGTCCCAGGGAATGATGCCTCTGTGCCGCAGGGCTCCCATCAGAGAGCCTCCAACGAGGTAGTGGGAGATGTTGTTCAGCTTCAAGGCTTCATGCACCACCCGCCATGTCAGAAGCAGCTGAGTCTTTTTCTTTGGAGTTAGTTTGGGTCCGAAGCGGGAGTACTGCTGCCTCCTTTCGGGAGTCTGGTTGATCCATGTCCACGCTCTGGTGTAGGCTTCTACGTCCCTAGGGCGAGCCTGGATTTTATCATGAGGTTCTGTAAGAGCAAACGAATGTTTTTAACGTTTTGTATTTTACAAAGTTAAATTCGAGTTGCTACGTTTTTATATATGCACATACAACAATTCCATAATCATCCACATAAACTCATATGCGTGCACACAAGCACACAAATGCATAAACGAAAAACACGTACGTTCTGTGTGCGTTGCATACACAAGTTATCAGACTCTCTGGTAAGCCTACAGGCTGACCTACTCTATGTACCCCTCCCCCTCCCCATTTACTACAAAATGATGACCCCAAAGCCAATTTACTCATGCAGAACACAGTTCCAAATATCAAAAGTTATAAGAATACCATCACAACTTCTACTGCTTCTAATTCTACAACTACCAAACTGACTATAACTACTACTACTACTACTACTACTACTACTACTACTACTACTACTACTACTACTACTACTACTACTACTACTACTACTACTACTACTACTACTACTACTACTACTACTACTACTACTACTACTACTACTACTACTACTACTACTACTACTACTACTACTACTACTACTACTACTACTACTACTACTACTACTACTACTACTACTACATCATGTATTGCTGCTGCTGCAATTACTGCTGCTGCTGCTGTTACTACTGCTATTGCTGCTGCTACTACTATTGTTGCTGCTGTTACTACTGCTATTGCTGCTGCTACTACTATTGTTGCTGCTGTTACTACTGCTATTGCTGCTGCTACTACTATTGTTGCTGCTGTTACTACTACTATTGCTGCTGCTACTACTATTGCTGATACTGCTACTACTACTACTATTGCTGCTGCTACTAATATTGCTGCTGCTGCTGCTGTTGCTGCTGCTACTACTACTATTGCTGCTGCTGCTGTTGCTGCTACTACTACTACTACTACTACTACTACTACTACTACTATTGCTGCTACTGCTACTACTGCTGTTGCTACTACTACTATTGCTGATGCTGCTACTACTGCTGCTGCTGCTGCTACTACTACTATTGCTGCTGCTGCTGCTGCTGTTGCTGCTACTACTACTACTGCTGCTGCTGCTACTACTACTACTACTGCTGCTGCTGCTGCTGCTGCTGCTGCTGCTACTACTACTACTACTACTACTACTACTACTACTACTACTACTACTACTACTACTACTACTACTACTACTACTACTACTGCTGCTGCTGCTGCTGCTGCTGCTGCTGCTGCTGCTGCTACTACTACTATTGCTGCTGCTGCTGCTGTTGCTACTACTACTACTACTACTACTACTACTACTACTACTACTACTACTACTACTACTACTACTACTACTACTACTACTACTACTACTACTGCTGCTGCTGCTGCTACTATTGCTGCTGCTGCTACTGCTGCTGCTGCTGCTGCTGCTACTACTACTACTGCTGCTGCTACTACTATTGCTGCCGCTGCTGCTGTTGCTGCTGCTGCTGCTGCTGCTGCTACTACTACTACTACTACTACTACTACTACTACTACTACTACTACTACTACTACTACTACTGCTGCTGCTGCTGCTGCTGCTGCTGCTGCTGCTGCTGCTGCTGCTGCTGCTACTACTACTACTACTACTATTGCTGATGCTACTACTGTTGCTGCTGCTACTATTATTGCTGCTGCTGCAGCTGCTACTACTACTATTGCTGCTGCTGCTGCTGTTACTATTACTGCTACCCCTGCTACTACTACTATTGCTGCAGCAGCTGCTGCTACTACTGCTGCTGCTACTAACTGGTGGGGTTCAAGGTGATACTTTTAATAATGCTGGGCAAATGTGCTCGCTACAGTCCCTCCTCGTTGGAGACATAGTCCCGCCACTTGATGCAGAGGATGGAGTGGAGGCAGCATTGGTGATCTGCTCCCAGTAGATGATCCAGGTTTCTGACCCACACAGCAGACTAGGGCCGACCACAGCTCTGTACTGTTGGATTTTGGTAGAGGGAGTTTTGAGATGGCGTTTGAATGTGGGCAGAGAGGGTGAGTATCTGAACTAGTGAGGCAGCTGGTTGACCCTGCTGATACACTTCTGCCGGATTGCCATCAACCCCTGGCGATTTCCCTGTGTTCAGTTGTTTGACAGCCCTTTCAATCTCTTCGTTTGTTGGAGGGTCGTCAAGCTCTAGTTTTACTTCCTTTTGCATGAGTGCTACTCTTTCATTTTTACACTGATTTCAGTATTTTTAATTTTACCAGAAACTGAACTTCATTTGTTTTAATTAATTCATCCACAAAATAAAAATGACCACAAGCGATTTGGGGCGTTTTGAACTTAGTTGTTTTATCTTGGAAGTTTACAAAGGCAATGTAATACTTTTTCAAGGATATCAGACTCAAACTGTCTGTCTATCATTTGAACTGTCTGTCTGTCTCGTTATATCTCTCTCTTAACTTGCCCCCCTAAATCGTCCGACGGGGCTCTGCCCCTGTGACCAGCCGGGGTCATGGGTCCCTGGACCCCTGCGTTTTAGTTGTTTTTCATTTTGGGGAGTTGCACCCATGCTTTTGTGGAATCTTTGCGAGCGACGACTCTTGGCCCGAATGAAAAATGGTGTTTTACATCCTCTCGGTCATAGACACATATGGGACATTTGTAAATACAAAGATGGTGGGAACAATACTGACTGCAATGCCTGGAGGCAGTGCAACACCAGTAAAGTCTCTAGATTTGAACAATACAGATAGGTGAAGCGGTAACCACGCCTCGGTTAAACCTCATCGGCTATGGTACCGCCACATTTTTTTTTATTCGAAGACTCTTGGCCCTGTAGCCGTGAGTACAAATTAGACAAACAACACGGGAAATAGTATGTAAATTAGACTAAACTTCCACAACGATTGGCTGTTTAGCCTAATTTGCATACTGATCCCCGGTTGTGAATGTCTAAGACGCGCTCACGACTACAGGGGGCCTGTATTTTGCGTTCTTCGCGGAAGAGGCCCTCGAAGGGTTCTGACCAACGGTTCGTGATGGTTTCCTTGTCTGTCAATAGGGTGGAGCCATCTGAGGGAGGAGCGAACGGGAAACTGGATCTGATGAGAAGGTCTTCTTCTTCTGCCGGTTGATCGGCCTCCTTCATCAAGTTGAAGATTCTGCCGATGTTGGAATTGTTTGTACATAGGTCCATACATAGTCCGCAGTGCCTGGGAGAAGGAGGGCAGGTCCCCCGTCTCGGCATATAGCTGTGTCTTTTCAGCAAGAGCTGTCCACACCAGTCATCCATCAGTGTTCGCTGTCTGGCTTGGAGAATCAATGCTGCAGACATTGTCGTAGGCAGCCTTCACACTGTGGTCATCATACTTTAACAGCAGTTGTATGCGGCAGGAGCGAGTATTGTTATATTCTAACCTTACATCCTGTATTATTACAAATTCGGGACTTTCCCGGTGTTGCATTGCCTCCGGGCATTGTCTCCAGGATCGTTCTCACCATCTTTATATCTACTAATGTCCCGTATGTGTCTGTTTCCAGACCGTAGGACGTTAAACAGAATTTCATCATCATCATCGGCAGGAGCGACCTGACCTGAACTGACTATGGCAGCAACACTAGGGGAAGACGGGGTAAAAAGCGCATGGGCGGGTAAGAAGCCCACCCCGATTATCTCATGAAATGAAGCAAATTTCAGTCTCATTTTGCCCATGAGACGAGCGTTAATGTCTAGCATTCGTCTCATGGGCAAATTTGACTGAAATTTTCTTTATTTCATGAGATAATTGGGGTGGGCTTCTTACCCGCCCATGCGCTTTTTACCCCGTCTTCCCCTATAATTATTAACACTATAAAAAGCAGTGTATCAGTGATTATGTGATTGGTGTTCAACCGTGGCACCTACTCCAAGCCCACCTGAAGCCAAGAGCTGTTCGAGCGGGTTAAGGGGACCCGTGACGTTACTGGAGGCACGTGCGGGCTGCGTGCACGACGCCAGCGCTGAGTATGTGGACTTCAACGTGGTCCGGAATATTTTGAGCACCTGGAACGAGATAGAAACGATGACTATGATTTTGACCAAATTACAACTTTTTTTCGTTGCCACTGGGTTTAACGTGTGCTAAGTACATGGACAAACGGGATCTCGGTTAATCGTCTCATCCGAAAGACTCCACCGTTCAGACCGTAAGGCCTAGTGCAGAGTGAGAGGAAACATTCCCTGTACCCAGGTTCGAACTCGGGTTTATTGCTTAGGCTACGAGGCGAACGCTTTACGTCTGTGCCACTCTGTTGCTAAAAGAAGAACAACAACAAGAAGAAGAAGAAGAACAAGAACAAGAAGAGAAATAGATTAAATAGTTTTAAAGAACACGCGCACAAACGGACGGACGCACGCACGCACGCACGGACAAAGACAAAAACAATAGTCCTCCAGCTTCGCTTGGGGAATAAAAGGTAGAAGAAGAAGAAGAAGAAGATCAAGGAAGAAGAAGAAGAACAACAAGAAGATCAAGGAAGAACAACAACAAGAAGATCAAGGAAGAACAACAACAAGAAGATCAAGGAAGAACAACAACAAGAAGATCAAGGAAGAACAACAACAAGAAGATCAAGGAAGAAGAAGAACAAGAAGATCAAGGAAGAAGAAGAAGAAGATCAAGGAAGAAGAAGAACAACAACAAGAAGATCAAGGAAGAAGAAGAACAAGAAGATCAAGGAAGAAGAACAACAAGAAGATCAAGGAAGAAGAAGAACAACAAGAAGAAGATCAAGGAAGAAGAAGAAAGAACAAGAAGATCAAGAAGAAGAACAACAACAAGAAGATCAAGGAAAGAAGAACAACAACAAGAAGATCAAGGAAGAAGAAGAACAACAACAAGAAGATCAAGGAAGAAGAAGAACAACAACAAGAAGATCAAGGAAGAAGAAGAACAACAAGAAGATCAAGGAAGAAGAAGAACAACAAGAAGATCAAGGAAGAAGAAGAACAACAACAAGAAGATCAAGGAAGAAGAAGAACAACAACAAGAAGATCAAGGAAGAAGAAGAACAACAAGAAGAAGATCAAGGAAGAAGAAGAAGAAGAAGAAGAAGAAAGATCAAAGAAGAAGAAGAAGAAGAAACAAGAAGATCAAGGAAGAAGAAGAACAAGAAGATCAAGGAAGAAGAAGAACAACAACAAGAAGATCAAGGAAGAAGAAGAAGAAGATCAAGGAAGAAGAAGAACAAGAAGATCAAGGAAGAAGAACAAGAAGAAGAAGAAGAAGAAGAAGAAGAACAAGAAGATCAAGGAAGAAGAAGAACAACAACAAGAAGATCAAGGAAGAAGAACAACAACAAGAAGATCAAGAAAGAAGAAGAAGAAAGAAATCAAGGAAGAAGAACAAGAAGAAAGAAGAAAGAACAAGAAGATCAAGGAAGAAGAAGAAGAACAACAACAAGATCAAGGAAGAAGAAGAACAAGAAGAAGGAAGAAGAAGAAGAAGAACAAGAAGATCAAGAAGAAGAAGAAAGAAGAAGAAGATCAAGGAAGAAGAAGAAGAAGAAGAAGAAGAAGAAGAAGAAGAAGAAGAAGAAGAAGAAGAACAAGAAGATCAAGGAAGAAGAAGAACAAGAAGAAGAAGATCAAGGAAGAAGAAGAACAACAAGAAGATCAAGGAAGAAGAAGAAGAACAACAAGAAGATCAAGGAAGAAGAAGAAGAAGGAAGAAGAAGAAGAAGAAGAAAGAAGAAGAAGAAGAAGAAAGAAGAAGAAGAAGAAGAAGAAAGAAGAAGAAGAAGAAACAAGAAGAGAAAGGAACAAGAAGACAAGAAGATCAAGGAAGAAGAAGAAGAAGAAGAAGAAGATCAAAGAAGAAGAAGAAGAAGATCAAGGAAGAAGAAGAAGAACAAGGAAGAAGAAGATCAAGAAGAAGAAGAAGAACAAGGAAGAAGAAGAAGAAGAAGAACAAGAAGAAGAAGAAGAAGAAGAAGAAAAGAAAGAAGAAGATCAAGGAAGAAGAAGAACAAGGAAGAAGAACAAGAAGATCAAGGAAGAAGAAGAAACAAGAAGAGGAAGAAGAAGAAGAAGAAGAAGATCAAGGAAGAAGAAGAAGAAGATCAAGGAAGAAGAAAGAAGAAGATCAAGGAAGAAGAAGAAGAAGAACAAGAAGAAGAAGAAGAAGAAGAAGAAGAAGAAGAAGAAGAAGAAGAAGAGGAAAAGAAGATCAAGGAAGAAGAAGAACAAGAAGAAGAAGAAAGAAGAAGATCAAGGAAGAAGAAGAACAAGAAGATCAAGAAGAAGAAGAAGAAGAAGATCAAGGAAGAAGAAGAAGAAGAAGATCAAGGAAGAAGAAGAAGAACAACAAGAAGATCAAGGAAGAAGAAGAAGAACAACAAGAAGATCAAGGAAGAAGAAGAACAAGAAGATCAAGGAAGAAGAAGAAGAAGAAGAACAAGAAGATCAAGAAGAAGAAGAAGAAGAAGAACAAGAAGAAGGAAGAAGAACAACAAGAAGATCAAGGAAGAAGAAGAAGAACAAGAAGAAGAAGAAGAAGAAGAAAGAAGAAAGAAGAAGAACAAGAAGATCAAGGAAGAAGAAGAACAAGAAGAAGAAGAAGAAGAAGAAGAAACAAGAAGATCAAGGAAGAAGAAGAAGAACAAAGAAGATCAAGGAAGAAGAAGAAAAGAAGATCAAGGAAGAAGAAGAAGAACAACAACAAGAAGATCAAGGAAGAAGAAGAACAACAAGAAGATCAAGGAAGAAGAAGAACAAGAAGATCAAGGAAGAAGAAGAACAACAACAAGAAGATCAAGGAAGAAGAAGAAGAAGAACAAGAAGATCAAGGAAGAAGAAGAACAAGAAGATCAAGGAAGAAGAAGAAGAAGAAGAAGAAGAAGAAGAAGAAGAAGAAGGAAGAAGAAGAAGATCAAGGAAGAAGAAGAAGAACAAGAAGAAGATCAAGGAAGAAGAAGAAGAAGAAGAAGAAGAAGATCAAGGAAGAAGAAGAAGAAGAAGAAGAAGAAGGAAGAAGAAGAAAGAAGAAGAAGAAGAAGAAGAAGAACAAGAAGAAGAAGAAGAAGAAGAAAGAAGAAGAAGAAGAACAAGAAGATCAAGGAAGAAGAAGAACAAGAAGATCAAGGAAGAAGAAGAAGAAGAAGAACAAGGAAGAAGAAGAACAAGAAGAAGAAGGAAGAAGAAGAACAAGAAGATCAAGGAAGAAGAAGAACAAGAAGATCAAGAAGAAGAACAAACAAGAAGATCAAGGAAGAAGAAGAAGAAGAAAGGATCAAGGAAGAAGAAGAATCAAGAAGAAGAAGAAGAAGAAGATCAAGGAAGAAGAAGAACAACAAGGAAGAAGAAAGGAAGAAGAAGAACAAGAAGATCAAGGAAGAAGAAGAACAACAACAAGAAGATCAAGGAAGAAGAAGAACAAGAAGATCAAGGAAGAAGAAGAAGAAGATCAAGGAAGAAGAAGAACAAGAAGAAAGAAGAAGAAGAAGAAGAAGAAGAAGAAAGGAAGAAGAAGAAGAAGAAGAAGGAAGAAGAAGAAGAAGAAGAAGAAGAAGAAGATCAAGGAAGAAGAAGAAGAAAAGAAGAAGAAGAATCAAGGAAGAAGAAGAAGAAGAACAATCAAGGAAGAAGAAGAAGAAGAACAAGAAGATCAAGGAAGAAGAAGAACAAGAAGATCAAGGAAGAAGAAGAACAAGAAGATCAAGGAAGAAGAAGAACAAGAAGATCAAGGAAGAAGAAGAAGAAGAAGATCAAGGAAGAAAACAAGAAGAAGATCAAGGAAGAAGAAGAACAAGAAGATCAAGGAAGAAGAAGAAAGAAGATCAAGGAAGAAGAACAAGAAGATCAAGGAAGAAGAAGAACAAGAAGATCAAGAAGAAGAAGAACAAGAAGATCAAGGAAGAAGAAGAAGAAGAAAGATCAAGGAAGAAGAAGAACAAGAAGATCAAGGAGAAGAACAACAAGAAGATCAAGGAAGAAGAAGAACAAGAAGATCAAGAAGAAGGAAGAAGAAGAACAAGAAGAAGAAGAAGAAGAAGAAGAAGAAGAAGAAGAAGAAGGAAGAAGAAGAACAAGAAGAAGAAGATCAAGAAGAAGAAGAAGAAGATCAAGGAAGAAGAAGAAGAAGAAGAAGAAGAAGAAGAACAAAGAAGAAGAAGATCAAGAAGAAAGAAGATCAAGAAGAAGAAGAAGAAGAAGATCAAGGAAGAAGAAGAACAAGAAGAAAGAAGAAGAAGAAGAAGAAGAAGAAGAAGAACAAGAACAAGAAGATCAAGGAAGAAGAACAACAAGAAGATCAAGGAAGAAGAAGAACAAGAAGATCAAGGAAGAAGAAGAAGAAGAAGATCAAGGAAGAAGAAGAAGAAGAAGAAGAAGGAAGAAGAAGAAGAAGAAGATCAAGGAAGAAGAAGAACAAGAAGAAGAAGAAGAAGAAGAAGAAAGAAGAAGAAGAAGAAGAAGAAGAAGAAGAAGGAAGAAGAAGATCAAGGAAGAAGAAGAACAAGAAGATCAAGGAAGAAGAAGAAGAAGAAAGAAGAAGAAGAAGAAGGAAAGAAGAAGAACAACAAGAAGATCAAGGAAGAAGAAGAACAAGAAGATCAAGGAAGAAGAAGAACAAGAAGATCAAGGAAGAAGAAGAACAAGAAGATCAAGGAAGAAGAAGAAGAAGAAGATCAAGGAAGAAGAACAACAAGAAGAAAGGAAGAAGAAGAACAAGAAGATCAAGGAAGAAGAACAACAACAAGAAGATCAAGGAAGAAGAACAACAAGAAGATCAAGAAAGAAGAAGAAGAACAAGAAGATCAAGGAAGAAGAAGAAGAAGAAGATCAAGGAAGAAGAAGAACAAGAAGATCAAGGAAGAAGAAGAAGAAGAAGATCAAGGAAGAAGAAAGAAGAAGAAGATCAAGGAAGAAGAAGATCAAGGAAGAAGAAGAAGAAGGAAGAAGAAGAACAAGAAGAAGAAGAAGAAGAACAAGAAGAAGAAGAACAACAACAAGAAGATCAAGGAAGAAGAAGAACAAGAAGATCAAGGAAGAAAGAACAACAAGAAGATCAAGGAAGGAAAGAACAAGAAGATCAAGGAAGAAGAAGATCAAGAAGAAGAAGAAGAAGAAGATCAAGAAGAAGAAGAAGAAGAAGAAGGAAGAAGAAGAAGAAGAAGATCAAGGAAGAAGAAGAAGAAGAAGAAGATCAAGGAAGAAGAAGAAGAAGATCAAGGAAGAAGAAGAAGAAGAAGAAGAAGAAAGAAGAAGAAGAAGATCAAGAAGAAGAAGAAGGAAGAAGAAGATCAAGGAAGAAGAGAAGAAACAAGAAGATCAAGGAAGAAGAAGAAGAAGAAGAAGAAGAAAGAAGAAGAAGAACAAGAAGATCAAGGAAGAAGAAGAACAAGAAGATCAAGGAAGAAGAAGAAGAAGGAAGAAGAACAAGAAGAAGATCAAGGAAGAAGAAGAACAAGAAGATCAAGGAAGAAGAAGAAGAAGAAAGAAGAAGAAGGAAGAAGAAGAAGAAGAAGGAAGAAGAAGAAGAAGAACAAGAAGATCAAGGAAGAAGAACAACAAGAAGATCAAGGAAGAAGAAGAAAGAAGAAGATCAAGGAAGAAGAAGAAGAAGATCAAGGAAGAAGAAGAACAAGAAGATCAAGAAGAAGGAAGAAGAAGATCAAGGAAGAAGAAAGATCAAGGAAGAAGAAGAAGAAGAAGAAGAAGAAGAAGAACAAGAAGATCAAGGAAGAAAAGAAGAAGAAGATCAAGGAAGAAGAAGAAGAAGAAGAAGAAGAAGAAGGAAGAAGAAGATCAAGAAAGAAGAAGAACAAGAAGATCAAGGAAGAAGAAGAGAAGATCAAAGAAGAAGAAGATCAAGGAAGAAGAAGAAAGAAGAAGAAGATCAAGGAAGAAGAAGAAGAAGATCAAGGAAGAAAGAAGAAGAAGAAGATCAAGGAAGAAGAAGAACAACAAGATCAAGAAGAAGAAGAAGAAGAAGAAGAAGAAGAAGAAGAAGATCAAAGAAGAAGAAGAAGATCAAGGAAGAAGAAGAAGAAGAAGATCAAGGAAGAAGAAGAACAAGAAGATCAAGGAAGAAGAAGAACAAGAAGATCAAGGAAGAAGAAGGAAGAAAGATCAAGGAAGAAGAAGAACAAGAAGATCAAGGAAGAAGAAGAAGAAGAAGAAGAAGAAGAAGAAGAAGAAGAAGAAGATCAAGGAAGAAGAAGAACAAGAAGATCAAGGAAGAAGAAGAACAAGAAGAAGAGAAGAAGAAGAAGAAGAAAGAAGATCAAAGAAGAAGAAGAAGAAGATCAAGGAAGAAGAAGAAGAAGGAAGAAGAAGAAAGGAAGAAGAAGAAGAAGAAGAAGAAGGAAGAAGAAGAAAAACAAGAAGAAGATCAAGGAAGAAGAAGAACAAGAAGATCAAGGAAGAAAACAAGAAGAAGATCAAGGAAGAAGAACAAGAAGAAGATCAAGGAAGAAGAAGAAGAAGAAGAAGAAGATCAAGGAAGAAGAAGAAGAAGAAGGAAGAAGAACAAGAAGAAGAAGAAGAAGAAGAAGAGAAGAAGAAGAAGAAGAAGAAGAAGATCAAGGAAGAAGAAGAAGAAGAAGATCAAGGAAGAAAACAAGAAGAAGATCAAGGAAGAAGAAGAAGAAGAAGATCAAGGAAGAAGAAGAAGAAGAAGAAGAAGGAAGAAGAAACAAGAAGAAGATCAAGGAAGAAGAACAAGAAGAAGATCAAGGAAGAAGAAGAAAGAAGAAGAAGAAGGAAGAAGAACAAGGAAGAAGAAGAAGAAGATCAAGGAAGAAGAAGAAGAAGAAGAAGAAGAAGAAGATCAAGAAAGAAGAAGAAGAAGAAGAAGATCAAGGAAGAAGAAGAAGAAGAAGATCAAGGAAGAAGAAGAACAAGAAGATCAAGGAAGAAGAAGAAGAAGATCAAGGAAGAAGAAACAAGAAGATCAAGGAAGAAGAAGAAGAAGAAGATCAAGGAAGAAGAAGAAAGAAGAAGAAGGAAGAAGAAGAAGAAGAAGATCAAGGAAGAAGAACAAGAAAGATCAAGGAAGAAGAAGAAGAAGATCAAGGAAGAAGAAGAAGAAGAAGATCAAGGAAGAAGAACAAGAAGAAGAAAGAAGAAGAAGAAGAAGATCAAGGAAGAAGAAGAAGAAGAAGATCAAGGAAGAAGAAGAAGAAGAAGATCAAGGAAGAAGAAGAAGATCAAGGAAGAAGAAGAAGATCAAGGAAGAAAGAAGAAGAAGATCAAGGAAGAAGAAGAAGAAGAAGAAGGAAGAAGAAGAAGAAGAAGAAGAAGAAGAAGAAGAAGATCAAGGAAGAAGAAGAAGAAGAAGATCAAGGAAGAAGAAGAAGAAGAAGATCAAGGAAGAAGAAGAAGAAGAAGATCAAGGAAGAAGAAGAAGAAGAAGAAGAAGATCAAGAAGAAGAAGAAGAAGAAGAAGATCAAGGAAGAAGAAGAAGAAGAAGATCAAGGAAGAAGAAGAAGAAGATCAAGGAAGAAGAAGAAGATCAAGGAAGAAGAAGAAGAAGAAGAGAAGGAAGAAGAAGAACAAGAAGATCAAGGAAGAAGAAGAAGAAGATCAAGAAGAAGAAGAAGAAGAAGATCAAGGAAGAAGAAGAAGATCAAGGAAGAAGAAGAAGAAGATCAAGAAGAAGAAAGAAG
>CM065692.1:10542558-10577558 GCA_017654935.2 Phymorhynchus buccinoides
GAGAGAGAGAGAGAGAGAGAGAGAGAGAGAGAGAGAGAGAGAGAGAGAGAGAGAGAGAGAGAGAGAGAGAGAAACCCCTTGAAAACTTGAAAACTTGAACTTTATTTTTCAAAGATAAAGATTTTAGGCAACGCCTAGTCTTCCAATCTGTCCTTGGTACATATACGAACATAGAATACAAACATGGCAAGGCATGATATTACACATACAAATTTGAACATAAAGGTAGCACCTTTGTACATATACGAACATAGAATAGAGGGAGAGAGAGAGAGAGAGAGAGAGAGAGAGAGAGAGAGAGAGAGAGAGAGAGAGAGAGAGAGAGAGAGAGAGAGAGAGAGAGAGAGAGAGAGAGAGAGAGAGAGAGAGAGAGAGAGAGAGAGAGAGAGAGAGAGAGAGAGAGAGAGAGAGAGAGAGAGAGAGAGAGAGAGAGAGAGAGAGAGAGAGAGAGAGAGAGAGAGAGAGAGAGAGAGAGAGAATGAATGAGATGAATGAATAAGTTTTCTTTATTGAGGATAATAGATTAAGCAACATTGCTTTTTTTCGTCCAGTCCTCATGCAAAAAAAAAGAAAATGAAGAAAAGAAACCAAACATAAATACAAAGAACAACCAAAAGAATTAAACTAAACAATTCTCTGCCCCATCCTTCTTTTAGGCACACACACACACACACACACACACACACACACACACACACACACACACACACACACACACACACACACACACACACACACACACACACACACCTCCCCCCACCCCTCTATACACAAGGTAAGAGAGAGAGAGAGAGAGAGAGAGAGAGAGAGAGAGAGAGAGAGAGAGAGAGAGAGAGAGAGAGAGAGAGAGAGAGAGAGAGAGAGAGAGAGAGAGAGAGAGAGAGAGAGAGAGAGAGAGAGAGAGAGAGAGAGAGAGAGAGAGAGAGAGAGAGAGAGAGAGAGAGAGAGAGAGAATTGTGCGTTTACCCACAACTGAAATGTGTATGACTGCATGCATGTGGATGCATATGTGCCTGCATAGGCCACTTTGTACAAGGAAGGTGTATGAGCGAACGTGTATGCCGTGTGTGGTTGACTTATATTTCACTTGGACTATTTTTAGTGGGGTTTGTTTTTTCATTAACAACTCAAGACCTGTCCTTGAGACATAGTGCTTTTGCTATGAGCCATTATTATGGGATGTGTGAGATCGCGACAAAAATATATTTGCTTTTTCACCTATGTGCATGTATGTGCATACCGCCTCTGCCCCCCCCCCCACCCCCCACCACCACCACCCTCTCTGTCTCTGTCTCTCTCTCTCTCTCTCTCTCTCTCTCTCTCTCTCTCTCTCTCTCTCTCTCTCTCTCTCTCTCTCTCTCTCTCTCTCTCTTAAATTCCATTGCTAAATTTATATCAGAAGCTTGGAAAATAAGATCAAAGAAAGTACTTACAGAGGGATACAAATTATTGTCTAGTAGTTACTCAAGATGTGGTCAGTAACTTTGGATGGCCAGAGTAAGGGCGCGCGCGCGCGCGCGCGCGTGTGTGTGTGTGTGTGTGTGTGTGTGTGTGTGTGTGTGTGTGTGTGTGTGTGTGTGTGTGTGTGTGTGTGTGTGTGTGTGTGTGTGTGTGTGTGTGTGTGTGTGTGTGTGTGTGTGTGTGTGTGTGTGTGTGTGTGTGTGAGTGTGTGTGCGTGTGCGTGAGTGGGCGGTGGGTGTCGGTGGGTGTAATTTGTAAAGAAAGAGTGAGTGAGAGCGAATTTGGTAATTAATATGAGAAAAAGTTTACAATAGTAAGGATTTGTATAAAATGTATTGAAATGTTATTTTTTCATATTTTTCCCTTTTTAGTTATCTTTCCTTAATAGTTATATTGTTTAGTTAAATTTTCTTCTTTGCTGTGAAAATGATGCTTTTCCCCATGTTATAAGAACATGTTGTTAATGACATTAAACAGTCAAAGCGTCTCTCTCTTTCTGTCTCTCCCCGATGATTTATATGTATATAATTTCATAGCGAGAGTTGCATAGTTTTATAATAAATAAGGCAAGAAAACACGGCTACTTTACATGAAAAATCAGGTTTACAAATAAATTTAAAGCGTTGTCAAAAGTTATAAAAAATTCCGGGGGGGGGGGGGGGGGGGGGGGGGGGGGGGGGGGGGGGAGGGGTCCGGGGGGTGGGGGGGGGGGGGGGGGGGGGGGGGGATTCCTGAATGTTGCAGCTCTCATCTATTTTTAGCTATATCAATCAATCAATCAATCAATTAATCAGTAATTGAATATGTCCTCAAGTACAGGATGATTTTCTTGCAGCACATATAAAAG
Source organism: Phymorhynchus buccinoides (assembly GCA_017654935.2). Classification (NCBI taxonomy): domain Eukaryota; kingdom Metazoa; phylum Mollusca; class Gastropoda; order Neogastropoda; family Raphitomidae; genus Phymorhynchus; species Phymorhynchus buccinoides. The sequence goes on from CM065692.1 coordinate 10,544,867, forward strand.
AAACAACACAAATTGATAACGACAAAATATGTCCAATGTGGCGGTACCATAGCCGATGAGGTTTAACCGAGGCATGGTTACCGCTACACCTATCTATATTGTTAAAAACTCGGGACTTTACTGGTGTTGCACTGCCTCCGGGCATTGCAGCCAGTATTGTTCCCACCATCTTTGTATTTACAAATGTCCCATATGTGTCTATGACCGAGAGGACGTAAAACATAATTTTCATCGATAACGACAAAATAAATGCGCGCATTCAAAGAATTTTGCAAACACTCCCATGCCAAATCTCTTATATTTAATATTTCGAGTTATGTCCATTGCCCGCTCCTTACAGTTCTAACACTTATTTACTACCCCACTACGGATTTTTGTTATATTAAGCATAGTCACTCTCCTAAAATTTTCGCATTAAAATTTTCCCCCGAGAACAAACATTCTGCCAGTGTTTTGGGGAGAGGGGCAGCACAGCCGTTCAAAATCAAGCTGTTTTAGTTGAAACACTGAATCAATCAATCTGAGATGAAAACTACACCAAGCATGCCCATACGACACAGCTGTTCCACCCCATACAAAATCAAGCTAAATCTTAGATAAAAACTGCACCAAGCTTTTGCTTGTAAAAATATTTGGGCTGTGTGTTCTTCATTGTATTTTTAATATATTTCTTCCATCGGATTTATGGTAAAAACTTATTTTGTTGAGCAGTATCATACAACATATTTAGTAGAAAATGTTCTTGAATAAAACACAAACATAAATAAAATTGCCCATGAGTGAACATCTAGCAATATCCACTGAATATAAGTAATTGTGTCACATACTACAACATATTCGTGATTGCAATTTATGAAAAGCAACTTATGGTAAACTAAAGTTGGCTTGAAACAACTTCTGAAAATATAGATAAACTAAATGTTCCTCCCGAAACAGCTGTGACGAAAATACTTTGGCTGCAAGTTCTTTATAGTATTTGTGGTATATTTCTTCCATCAGATTTATGGTAAAAACTATTTTTGTTGTTGAGCAGTATCATGCAACATATTTAGTAGAAAATGTTCTGTGAGATGACCAAGCATCTTGCTCCGTTCTCATTTCTGTCTCAATTAACTTTCTGATGTTGTTGCTGATCTTCTTCTCTGGTTATTCTTATTGTGTCGTACTTTCGTCGTAGGGATGGCTGTGGAAGTAAAGGCTCAGTTTCAATCCACTGTGTGTTTAGTTTATTCGTTTTTCCATGTTCTTCTCCTTTGTTTCATGGTATTGTCCTCCTTGTTATTGTGTCAAGTTACGTTCTTAGTAGGGATAAGCCAGTACACCACGCACTATGATTCCCATGCAAATGTTACAAGACACAATTAATTAAAAAAATGTGCATACTCTTGATCTTTATTAGGTCAATAAATTAGTCTTGAATGAGTGAGTGGTTGGAAAGGAAAAGATAAGAGGACAAAAAACATGACGAGAAAAATAGAATTAGGTCTTACGTGAGAAGCCCGTGCTGCTGCGGGTGCGTTGTAGTAAAGTATGATGTGTGAATGTAATGTTGGTGTTAGTTTGTTATAGTAAAGTATGATGTGTGAATGTAATGTGGGTGTTAGTTTGTTATAGTAAAGTATGATGTGTGAAGGTAATGTTGGTGTTAGTTTGTTATAGTAAAGTATGATGTGTGAAGGTAATGTTGGTGTTAGTTTGTTATAGTAAAGTATGATGTGTGAAGGTAATGTTGGTGTTAGTTTGTTATAGTAAAGTATGATGTGTGAAGGTAATGTTGGTGTTAGTTTGTTATAGTAAAGTATGATGTGTGAAGGTAATGTTGGTGTTAGTTTGTTATAGTAAAGTATGATGTGTGAAGGTAATGTTGGTGTTAGTTTGTTATAGTAAAGTATGATGTGTGAAGGTAATGTTGGTGTTAGTTTGTTATAGTAAAGTATGATGTGTGAAGGTAATGTTGGTGTTAGTTTGTTATAGTAAAGTATGATGTGTGAAGGTAATGTTGGTGTTAGTTTGTTATAGTAAAGTATGATGTGTGAAGGTAATGTTGGTGTTAGTTTGTTATAGTAAAGTATGATGTGTGAAGGTAATGTTGGTGTTAGTTTGTTATAGTAAAGTATGATGTGTGAAGGTAATGTTGGTGTTAGTTTGTTATAGTAAAGTATGATGTGTGAAGGTAATGTTGGTGTTAGTTTGTTATAGTAAAGTATGATGTGTGAAGGTAATGTTGGTGTTAGTTTGCTATAGTAAAGTATGATGTGTGAAGGTAATGTTGGTGTTAGTTTGTTATAGTAAAGTATGATGTGTGAAGGTAATGTTGGTGTTAGTTTGTTATTGTAAAGTATGATGTGTGAAGGTAATGTTGGTGTTAGTTTGTTATAGTAAAGTATGATGTGTGAAGGTAATGTTGGTGTTAGTTTGCTATAGTAAAGTATGATGTGTGAAGGTAATGTTGGTGTTAGTTTGCTATTGTAAAGTATGATGTGTGAAGGTAATGTTGGTGTTAGTTTGCTATTGTAAAGTATGATGTGTGAAGGTAATGTTGGTGTTAGTTTGTTATAGTAAAGTATGATGTGTGAAGGTAATGTTGGTGTTAGTTTGTTATAGTAAAGTATGATGTGTGAAGGTAATGTTGGTGTTAGTTTGCTATAGTAAAGTATGATGTGTGAAGGTAATGTTGGTGTTAGTTTGCTTTAGTAGTAAAGTATGATGTGTGAAGGTAATGTTGGTGTTAGTTTGCTATAGTAAAGTATGATGTGTGAAGGTAATGTTGGTGTTAGTTTGTTATTGTAAAGTATGATGTGTGAAGGTAATGTTGGTGTTAGTTTGTTATAGTAAAGTATGATGTGTGAAGGTAATGTTGGTGTTAGTTTGCTATAGTAAAGTATGATGTGTGAAGGTAATGTTGGTGTTAGTTTGCTATAGTAAAGTATGATGTTGTGAAGGTAATAAAGTATGATGTGTGAAGGTAATGTTGGTGTTATTTGCTATAAAGTATGATGTGTGAAGGTAATGTTGGTGTTAGTTTGCTACAGTAAAGTATGATGTGTGAAGGTAATGTTGGTGTTAGTTTGCTATAGTAAAGTATGATGTGTGAAGGTAATGTTGGTGTTAGTTTGTTAGGGTAAAGTATGATGTGTGAAGATAATGTTGGTGTGTAGTTTGCTATTGTAAAGTATGATGTGTGAAGGTAATGTTGGTGTTAGTTTGCCATTGTAAAGTATGATGTGTGAAGGTAATGTTGGTGTTAGTTTGTTATAGTAAAGTATGATGTGTGAAGGTAATGTTGGTGTTAGTTTGTAAAGTATGATGTGTGAAGGTAAAAACGAAATACCTGTCTCCAATAAACTGTATGCTAAGTGCAAACAAAATACAAACTGTTCTTAAATAATACACTTATTATCACAAACATAAATAAAACTCCCCTTGAGTGAACATCTAGCAATGGCAAACGAACATAACTTATTTCCAAACATACTACAACGTTTTCGTGACTGTTATGTGTGAAAGGTTACTTACGATAAACTTCATTTGGCTTTTTTTTTAAAGAAGATAAACTAAACGTCCTTCACTGAACAGGAGTTGTAGAGTTTTATAATCAGCTTAGGATTATTTTCTTAAAACCGAAAGAAGCAGACTTTGAGACTGAGGATCGTAAACATGAGGGGAGGGGGATAAGGTACAAGACTGCCCAACTCTCCTCACAAAAGAAATACTAAAGAACAATACGCGCATTATTTTTTTCTCCCTACTATAGCCCTACATTACAACAACATGCAAACAAAATTGGACTTACCCTACACTAATAGATTACCGCCCAATCAGACAGACACCAGCCTTTCTCCTGCAGTCGAGACACAGGTGAATGCGACCTCTTGTTTTTCGTCCAGCCACCCAGTGTGCAACAGAGTAAGCACGCATACTACTGTCGATTGACGCATTAGAAATGAACCTGTTTTACCACCACGCCTCAGTGCATATGTAGGTTTCGTACAGACTGCAGTCCGACATATATACCTGTGCTTTCCAGCAGCTCCTCTATTACATGATTGTGCCAGTGAACCGTCCTATTATCGTGCCGCTGATTGTGTGGTAGCGTTGCCTAGGGAACCCACGGGCCAGAGCAAGAAGCGCTGCAGACACCACTGTGTGAACTGCGTCTCAATTGCGACTGTTTTAATTTTGGTATTTGGTATTGGCATTTGGTATTTGGTTTTGATATTGGTATTTGGTATTTTGATTTGGTATTTGGTTTTAATATTGGTATTTGGTATTTTGATTTGGTATTTGGTTTTGATATTGGTATTTGGTATTTTGATTTGGTATTTGGTATTGGCATTTGGTATTTGGCATATTGNTGGCATTTGGTATTTGGCATTGGTATTTGGCATTGGGGTATTTGGTATTTGGCATTTGGTATTGGTATTTGGTATTTGGTATTTGGTATTTTTGTATTTGGTATTTGGTATTGGTATTTGGTATTTGGTATTTGGTATTTGGTATTTGGTATTTGGCATTTGGCATTGGTATTTGGTATTTGGTATTTGGCATTGCATTTTGGTATTTGGTATTTGGTATTTGGTATTTGGTATTTGGTATTTGGTATTTTGGCATTTTGGTATTTGGTATTTGGTATTGGTATTTGGTATTGGCATTTTGGGTATTTGGTATTGGCATTGGCATTTGGTATTTGGTATTTGGCATTGGCATTTGGTATTGGCATTTGGTATTTGGTATTTGGTATTGGCATTTGGTATTTGGTATTGGCATTTGGTATTTTGTATTTGGTATTTGTATTTGGTATTTGGTATTTATTTGGTATTTGGTATTTGGTATTTGGTATTGGTATTTGGTATTGGCATTTGGTATTCGGTATTAGATAGTCACAGAGGCGTCTATGCGAAATTCGGGTTACTCCCACCTGGAGAGCACACGTCGCAGCCAGAGGCGAGCCACCCTTTTTTTTTTTGGCATGCGACGTTTGTGTGATTGGTGAGGAAGGAAAGGGGGGAAGGGTATGTGTGTGTAAATTTTAACCAAATGACAACTTTTTTGTTGTCAATGGTTGTAACGTGTGCTAAGTGCATGGGCACACGGGACCTCGGTTTATCGTCTCATCCGAAAGACTCCACGTTTAGACCATAAGGCCTAGTGCAGAGTGAGATAAGAAAAAATCCCCTGTACCCAGGTTCGAACTCGGGTTTATTGATCACGAGGCACAATTACCCCTAGGCTCCATTGCGCCCGTTCTAGTCACCAGTTGCTCCTGTCGACATGGCTCAATTGTTTCGTGAGAACACCAGATATTTTAAAATTCAGAAGATAGAGCTAACATTCCCTATAAATATACAGAACACAGAATTTAAATAGCGTTTTGTTTCTAGTTTTGATTTTATAGACATCTGAATTTCACTTCTAAAATTGTTGGCAGGTTCCTCGGGTCTGAGGATCGGCGGCACGCCCTCTGGTGGCTGAAGAGTCCGATCCTGGATCGGCATACCCTTTGGCATGAGGGGCATGGGGGAAACCCTGGGTCGGGGGGCTCTGTGCGGTCGATGCTTTCCTCCTGCTCCGCCTGTCCTCTGCAGCTTCTCTTCTGGTTGTTTCAAAGGCCTCTGCACCATGTCGGAAGGTTGAGTTCCATGTGGCCCTGTCTTGGGCCATGCTTTCCTCCTGCTTCACCTGTCCTCTGCAGCTTCTCTTCTGGTTGTTTCAAAGGCCTCTGCACCTCTGCACCATGTTTTCCTCCTGACCTGTCCTCTGCAGCTTGATCTGCACCATGTGGCCCTGTGGCCCTGTCTTGTGCCATGTTTTCCTCCTGCTTCACCTGTCCTCTGCAGCTTCTCTTCTGGTTGTTTCAAAGACCTCTGCACCATGTTTGATGGTTGATCTCCATGTGGCCCTGTCTTGTGCCATGTTTTCCTCCTGCTTCACCTGTCCTCTGCAGCTTCTCTTCTGGTTGTTTCAAAGACCTCTGCACCATGTCTGAAGGTTGATTTCCATGTGGCCCTGTCTTGCGCCATGTGTCCCCAGTCTTTGTCAGGGACACCAGCTGCATGGAGTTGACGCTTCAGCTGGTCTATAAAGCGTTTTCGTGGGGCTTCCCCTGTCACGTTTTCCCTGACAGAGCTCTCCATAGAACACAGCTTTTGGCATTATCGTGTCCTCCATGCGTGACAGTTGTCCCGCCCAGCGGAGCTGTCTTGACACAAGCATGGCCTCGATGCTGGGGATGTTGTTGGCCCGCTCTAGGATTTCATTGTTCGCAATGAAGTCTTGCCATTTGACACCCGTGATGAGGCGGAGGCAACGTTGATGGAAGCGTTCAAGGAGTCGTATTTGCTTCCTGTACAGCACCCATGTCTCGGAACCATAAAGGAGGGTGAAGACCACTGCCGCTCTGTACACTGATTTTGTGTGGACATGCGCAAGTCACGGTTCTTCCAGACACCTTTGTGCAAGCGACTGAAGGAGCTGTTGGCCTTGGCAAGGCGATTGTCAACATCCTTTGCGATTGTAGCATCGCTGGAAATGACACTCCCCAGGTAGGTAATGTGTTCAACTTAAAGGAGCCAGAATGGTCAACATACTGACCGTGGGCCCTGAAGAGAAGAAGAACTGCGTTAAGTGTTGCTTAATCAATGCTGACGTGCGGGGGATGGCAGGATAGGTTCCACGTGGTGCCTTCTGGTGCAGGACTTATGTCTTCTTCAAGCTGATGGTAAGGCCAAAGGCCTTCGCGGCCTCAGCAAAGCGAGTGACGGCGGCTTCAAGGGCATTCTCAGACACTTCTACGATACATCATTGCGAACATCCAGCGCAATTGATGTTCATACCCAAATAGTCGCAATTGAGTAATGTTCAAATTGGCGCAATTGACGGTAGCCCATAGGCTAGCCTATAACTATGCTTCTGGGGGGAGGGGAGGGGGGGAGGTCGTAGTATGGAATGGGCGACGTTTCGGCTACTTATTGATTGGTTATAAACGTTATTATTGACATGGCATTAAAAAGACGTTAATAGCACCTGCGACTCAGCCTTTTTTATTTATCTTATCTTTATTAAGTGAACCCTTCATATAATTCATGTCTCCGCCAAGGAGGCTATGATTTTATTTCTGTTTTTCTGCATTCCCCCCCCCAAAAAAAAAAAAAAAAATCTGACAAAACTACAATGAACGGGTTTTAAAGATGATTTGGTGGAGGGTTGGGATAGCTTTTTCTTCTTCTTCTTGCGTTCCCAGGCCGTATGGCCATAATGGGTGAGGTACGTACGTGTCCGGTTTTCAATTTCCAATGGTCTCCCCGCTGCATTCAGCCGACCCATATCGATTTAGTGAGGAGCTGCGACATAGCTTATCTTCACAATGAGAGCAGTGGACACATGGAACAATCTTGATGGTGCTATTGTGAATGCTGGGTCACTAAGCAGTTTCAAGAACAGACTAGACAAGGTCATCGAGGACTATATGTATGTATTGTAGCAACGTGAGTCACCCGCTGCGTGCCACAGCCTGTGTGTCTGCTGCAGACCGCCCGTGTGAACAGTCATAGGAATAAGAGCAATCAACAGATTGCTAGGTCGTAGCCCAAAGTTAGGCTAGTTAGTTTCCTGATCAAAAGAGCAGCAACAGGCCTCGCGGCCTATATACGCTGCACAACTATACTATACTATGCTATACTATTATTTGGAAGACGTTTTTTTGGGGGAAGGCAGGAGAATGAGCCTGTGAAGCATACAAATAGTAGACGACATACAGTAAAATGAAAAGGGAGAGTCCAAAGAGAGGGACATATTTAGAGGAAGTTACAAGCACAGAACTAATTCCAGAAGGTGTATGTGTGTGTGTGTGTGTGTGTGTGTGTGGGGGGGGGGGTTATACACAGATCCCCGGAATTCTCACAGGAAGAGACTCGCGGAAGGGAGGGGGGGGGGGGTATTTATACACAGATCCCCTGGTATTCTCACAGGAAGAGACTCGCGGAAGGGAGGGGGGGGGGGGGTATTTATACACAGATCCCCTGGTATTCTCACAGGAAGAGACTCGCGGAAGGGAGGGGGGGGGGGGTATTTATACACAGATCCCCTGGTATTCTCACAGGAAGAGACTCGCGGAAGGGAGGGGGGGGGGGGTATTTATACACAGATCCCCTGGTATTCTCACAGGAAGAGACTCGCGGAAGGGAGGGGGGGGGGGGTATTTATACACAGATCCCCTGGTATTCTCACAGGAAGAGACTCGCGGAAGGGAGGGGGGGGGGGTATTTATACACAGATCCCCTGGTATTTTCACAGGAAGAGACTCGCGGAAGGGAGGGGGGGGGGGGGGGGGGTATATTTATACACAGATCCCCTGGTATTCTCACAGGAAGAGACTCGCGGAAGGGAGGGGGGGAGTATTTATACACAGATCCCCTGGTATTCTCACAGGAAGAGACTCGTGGAAGGGAGGGGGGGGAGTATTTATACACAGATCCCCTGGTATTCTCACAGGAAGAGACTCGTGGAGGGGCGGGGGGGGGGGGAAGTATTTATACACAGATCCCTCTGGTATTCTCACAGGAAGAGACTCGCGGAAGGGAAGGGGGGGGGGGGGTATTTATACACAGATCCCCTGGTATTCTCACAGGAAGAGACTCGCGGAAGGAGGGGGGGGGGGGGTATTTATACACAGATCCCCTGGTATTCTCACAGGAAGAGACTCGCGGAAGGGAGGGGGGGGGGGGTATTTATACACAGATCCCCTGGTATTCTCACAGGAAGAGACTCGTGGAAGGGAGGGGGGAGTATTTTATACACAGATCCCCTGGTATTCTCACTGGAAGAGACTCGTGGAAGGGAGGGGGGGAGTATTTATACACAGATCCCCTGGTATTCTCACAGGAAGAGACTCGTGGAGGGGCGGGGGGGTGGGGGGGAGTATTTATACACAGATCCCCTGGTATTCTCACAGGAAGAGACTCGTGGAAGGGAGGGGGGGGGTATTTATACACAGATCCCCTGGTATTCTCACAGGAAGAGACTCGCGGAAGGGAGGGGGGGGGGGGGGTATATACACAGATCCCCTGGTATTCTCACAGGAAGAGACTCGCGGAAGGAAGGGGGGGGGGGGGGGTATTTATACACAGATCCCCCAGATGGTATTCTCACAGGAAGAGACTCGTGGAGGGGAGGGGGGGGGGGGGGGGGGGGGGCTGGGATATCAATGACCGAAACTTCCATTACATTTGGGAACAAACCAATTTGTCATTCGAATACCAGATCACAAAATGATGTTGGTTTTGTCCTTGTATCATTTGCTTACCAGCCGCGAACGAAGAGAGCGAAGCTGGTAATGTTTTCAGTGGATTCTGTTCCTGACTGGCTGACTATGTTACCACGATAACGTTTGAACGGAAGAACCTAGGAGCCTCACTCTTTGCATGCAGATAGGAACTTAGGATATCTAGGCCAAGTTCCAGCATGGAGATCATTGGTCAAAGGTCACGGTCACTAGAGCCGAAAATGCCGCCGCGCGCCTGGTGATCTAGGAAGAAAGGTGGCAGAGTGGCTAAGACGTTCGCCTGCCGAATGTAATGCGTGTCTGCAGCGTGAGTGACCCGGGTTCGAATACCGGCCTCGCCCTTTCTTTCTAGTTTGACAGGAAAATCGAGCTGAACGTCCAGTCCTTCGGATGGGGACTTAAAGCTAGTCTGTCCCGTGCGCTTTACGCACGTAAAATTCCACGGCAGTTGAAAGTCGGTAAGAGCAGGGCGAAATCCCGCTGCCTGATATGGGTAAATTGATGGCTAGGTTTTCCAAGTGTACCAACACCCCCTCCTCAACCTAAAAAATTTTTTTATAAATTGGGTAGGCGCTGCACTTGCGGCGACGCTCTCTCCGGGGAAGAGCAGCCCGAATTTCACAGATAAGTTTCTGTGACTAGAATAATTATACCAAATACCAAAATACCAAATGTTCAATTTCGTTATCTCCTCTCTTGGCCTCACTATTTCATTCTTTTATCTAGACTAGTTGTTATTGTAAGCAGCATATTTTATGTACCATTAACAAAAGTTTCGTCGACTTCTTTCGATGGCTTTAACCCAGAAGCTACTGTCATTCTTCTCGGGTGGAAGCCATCTGCATAGTCACTGAAGGTCTGTGAACGCGTTAACACTATTCACAAGATATTTCTGTCTCCCCATGGCAACACAGTGAGTTGTAAGTCATATTAAGGTCTGTGAACACGTTAACACTATTCACAATACATTTCTATTTCCCCATGGCAACACAGTGAGCTGCAAATATTATTAAGCTCTCTTGTTTCATGTTCATGTGTGCGTCACAGTAGATATCGCGTTTTGGTTGAATCGGCGATTCAAAAAGGAGCACATGAAATAATTGAAAGAGAAAAAAAAAGGGGGTGGGGTTAGTTGAATTCAAAGCAATGTGGATAGAAATATGAGCAGTGGTGAATCTGAATTGGTGTCTTGAATTGAAATAGAAAAGAAAAGAAAACAATTATGAAGAAAACACAAACAAAGAGAGAGAGAGAGAGAGAGAGAGAGAGAGAGAGAGAGAGAGAGAGAGAGAGAGAGAGAGAGAGAGAGAGAGAGAGAGAGAGAGAGAGAGAGAGAGAGAGAGAGAGAGAGAGAGAGAGAGAGAGAGAGAGAGAGAGAGAGAGAGAGAGAGAGAAATGAGAGAGAGAGAGAGAGAGAGAGAGAGAGAGAGAGAGAGAGAGAGAGAGAGAGAGAGAGAGAGAGAGAGAGGAGAGAGATAGAGATGGAGGAGAGAGAGAGAGAGAGAGAGAGACAGAGAGAGAAAGATTGAGAGAGAGAGAGAGAGAGAGAGAGAGAGAGAGAGAGAGAGAGAGAGAGAGAGAGAGAGAGAGAGAGAGAGAGAGAGAGAGAGAGAGAGAGAGAGAGAGAGAGAGAGAGAGAGAGAGAGAGAGAAGAGAGAGAGAGAGAGAGAGAGAGAGAGAGAGAGAGAGAGAGAGAGAGAGAGAGAGAGAGAGAGAGAGAGAGAGAGAGAGAGAGAGAGAGAGAGAGAGAGAGAGAGAGAGAGAGAGAGAGAGAGAGAGAGAGAGAGAGAGAGAGAGAGAGAGAGAGAGAGAGAGAGAGAGAGAGGCAGACAGACAGACAGACACAGAGAGAGGTAGAGGGAGAGAGAGAGATGGTGTTCAGAATAAAAGAATAAACGCCAACGGAAGACATTTGGAGAGACCAAGTACATTATGTAGGAACCGATACTGACATTCGTCGTCACACAGTCTTAACCCCTTGACTGCCAGAGAAAATCAAAGAAAAAATATCAATGTTCAAATCATGACATGAAAAAGACAACTGAAAGAGCCTATCTGGCAACGTGGTCTGGGAATATAACTCTCTTGACTGTTAGAGCAAAGCCAGCATATCAGGGTTATTCCTCTTCATCTGATGATGTCATCAGTGATGTCATCAGGTCAGTACGTGATACGTTGGTGGCAGTCAAGGGGTTAATCTCTCACACAGACGCCAACACACATTCTGACTGAGCCATAATAATCTATAATTCATATTCTCTCGTCTGCCAACACTGATGTTATGTCAGCTTACAACCATCCACACATAGTAGAAAGGAAGAGAAGTCAGCGGCCTGGGATTGTCGAGAACAATCCAGACTTTACACATAAGGACGGGTTTTATTAATAATATCAATAACAACAAGAACAACAAACTTTCAAGACAATATAATCGTATGCATTCAGAATTGGTACACCTTAAAGTGTAAAAGCAGTTCAACGAAAAAAAGTTGTTTACGAATCATGATATAGTAAAATGCCAAGTGTCCGTGATATAGTAAAAATCCAAGTGTCCGTGTGTGTGTGTGTGTGTGTGTGTGTGTGTGTGTGTGTGTGTGTGTGTGTGTGTGTGTGTGTGTGTGTGTGTGTGTGTGTGTGTGTGTGTGAGTGTGTGTGTGTGTCTGAAACACAAAACGGGCCTTATAACTCCGCCGTTTTTTGACCGAATCGCTTCAAATTTGCTGTGAGCCCTAACGGGACGATGGCAACGGCAACCAGGGCGGCCGTGTCATTTGCGCGGTTTCGCAAATGCGCGAAACGCGTATCCGCCGGACTCTCGGCACCCGTATCTCCGGCATTTATGGATCGATTACCTTCAAATGTGGCAGGTAGATGACCGGGGACGGTGACTATCGGTGTGCCAAACCGGAAGCGAATCGGTTAAGAAACGCGCGCGCTATACGCCGCTTCACCTTTTCACGAATAACTCCGCCGTGTCGTAACTGAATCGCCTTCAATTTGCTGTCAGGCTTGCTATGGTCCGGGCAAAGCCTGGCAGCAAATTGGAAGAGAATTGGGAGAGCGTGTCACTCTCAGAGCAGCGCCAACGGGAAACGGGGCCTTATAACTCCGCCGTTTCTTAACCGAATCGCTTCAAATTTGCTGTACTCAGCGTTACCAGTACTTGGCGTTACCGTTACTAGGCGTTACCAGTACGGTGCATTGCCAGTACTAGGCGTTGCGCTAGCTAAAATAAAATACCACAGGTATAATTATGTTTGTATGTGAAATGCGTGTTCCATACTTTAGGACCGAATCTAAGATTTGTGGAGAATGTATGTGTCCACGCTTCTTCTTCTTCTTCTTCTTCTTCTTCTTCTTCTTCTTCTTCTTCTTCTTCTTCTTCTTCTTCGTCTTCTTCTTCGTCTTCTTCTTCTTCTTCTTCTTCTTCTTCTGATGATGATGATGATGGCGACGTCGATGTCTCTGTTGCTGCTGCTGCTGCTGCTGCTGCTGATGATGATGATTATGCTGCTGCTGCTGCTGTTGATGCTGCTGCTGCTGCTGCTGGTCTTATTAATCGTGCCACATTGTTCCGGTAGATCTTGAGCATGTAACAAAATCTTGAAATGATCACCTTATTCTAAAGTAAGTAAACACGTTCAATGGCTTTACAAATTACACAACAGAAGTATCACAGGCACAGCATTTGAGTAAAACATTTGTAAAACTAAAGCTAAAATAATATATTGTTTTTAAAAAAGCATCACAATGTTGACACTTTTACGCAAGTCAACAATGCATAAAAGAAACAAAGAGGAGAAGAAAGGTAATTGTCTCTCACGAGCTCAGTTCATTTAATCCAAGATGGAGATCACAGGACCAGGATTCATGAAGCCATTTCCCCCAGTGACGAGTTCACCAGGGCCTGTAGTCACGAATGCGGCTAAGACAACTAATCCGCGATGGAAAACGCAAAATAGTCTAAACTACCAAACGCATGGACTAAATTGCATTGTTTTAATCTCGGATTAGTTGTCTTAGCCGCACTCATGACAACAGGCCCAGACTTGTAGCACCTGATCCCGAGTTACCTTCCCAACAAAATTATTTTGTCGCACAATCTCATAATAACTGATGTGGCGTAATTTCTGTCGAAACACAAACCATAAGCATTCGATGTTACGGAAAAAAAAGGATTGGATTTTGAAGTAATGGGAAACTATCAAAGTACTACTAACATGTACAAAAAGATACCAAACTTCCATGATGTGGCCCATTTTCAAAGTATATGTTCATATTTGTTTTGTCAGGCTCTTGACACACAACAATCAGCATTCATAATACTGGAAATTTCACACAGAAAAACTATGGAGATGACTGAAAAGAGAAAAACCCTAAAACAACCCTTCATATCATTTCAAAACAGGACAACAACAAAACATTCACTGAACGAATAATTTCAAAACCGGAAAGAGACATAGAGAAATGTAGGGGAAGGTGCAAAAAAGAGAAAACACAGTCTGCTTGTAAATCAACTTCGAAAACGATCTTGTGTTGAAATGTAAAGGGCCAGCTACACTACATACGATTCGATCGCAATGCGATGCGATTGTGACGATAATCTGTGAGTCAAGTTTCACGTGAAATACTTCTGTCTAAAAGTAATTCTACTATTTTCGCTCACTAGGTGTAGAGTGACACAGAGGTAACGCGTTCGCCTTGTGTCAAGTAAACTCGTGTTCGAACCTGGGTACATGGGGATTTTTCCTCTCACTTTGCACTAGGCCTTACGGTCTGAACGTGGAGTCTTTCGGATGAGACGATAAACCGAGGTCCCGTGTGCTCATGCACTTAGCACACGTTAAACCCAGTGGCAACGACAAAGTTGTCATTTGGTCCAAATTTACCCCCCCCCCCCCCCCTTCCTTCCTCATCAGTCACACAAAAATTGCATACAAAAAACACACAATTGTGTGGCGCGCCTCTAGCTGCGACGCGCTCTCCAGGTGGGAGCAACCCGAATTTCACAGAAACGCCTCTGTGACAAAAAAGTACCTAATACCTTAATACCACTGCACTCAAGTAGATCCCAACACGTGAATCAAATCAAATGTGTGATGCAGAACTACAGATATTTCATCAGATTCGTGTACGGGGCCTACAAATATAGTGAACAAAACCAGTAGGATTTCATCAGATTTATTACGACAGTTGGATTTTACGAGAATCATGCCTCACGGGTGTCAAGTCGCATCGCGTTGGAATCGAATCGTATGCAGTGTAACGGTCCCTTAAGGCACAAAAAGGAATAAGGCTAGGGACCAAAAATATTGTCGTCGCCATTTTCCTTTTTCAAGCAATGACATAACGAGAATCCCAGCTGCCAATTTGGGATAAACATGGCGTCGCATCCAACTAGTTCACTGCTTAGAGTAATGTTATCCCCAAGAAGGCGGATACCGGATACGACGACAGATGATATCCAGCAATGTACTCGTATTCTTCTAAATGTATTATTTAAAATTTTAAAAATGGAATTCACGTGACCAAGGTGTTAAGTCGTCTCCCTTTATGAAGAGATCATCAAACCTGCAACACCGGGATCCTGATTATTCCCAGAGGAGAAGCAAGCTGTCACTCGATCGATGAAGTTAAAGACCCCCCCACGTCACGTGTTACATTCCCTCTTATGCTAGGAAGATTCCAGATTTCTTACCAGCTATAAGAGGGAAAACACGTGGAAACCGTGATTTTGACACGTGACGTGCTGAGTCTTTAAAATCTTCGAGAGCAATGGCATGGAGTATGTACAGCGGCACCTCCCTTATCAGACCTTCAAAATCATCCAAAATGAGGTCTTACAAGGGAGGGGTGCTGTAGGGGGGGGGGGGGGGGGGGGTAATACGTAGAGTAAGACGGGGTAAAAAGCCCATGGGCGGGTAAGAAGCCCATGCCAAGTATTTCAAGAAATGAAGCAAATGTCAGTCAACTTTTGCCCATGAGACGAGTGTTAATGTTTAGCATTCGTCTCAGGGGCAAAATGTGACTGCACTTGGCTTAATTTGATGAGATAATGGGCATGGGCTTCTTACCCGCCCATGGGCTTTTACCCCGTCTTCAACCAAAGAAGGGCAATGTCTCAGAGAAGTAGGTAATATGTGGGAGGGAGTCTTATAACGGGAAGCCTTCTAAGGGATGTTCCAAAGTACTACTAAGATTAATAGAAATGGCACTAGGAAACACTAGGAAACCTTAGCAGCTATTATTCACAAAACATGAAAAATCAAAGGAACGTCTATAGTACCAGTCAGAAAAAGACCCCCCTCCTCGTTTTTAGCCATAACATTTAATAGGTAGGATTGACCTTGAAAGTTCCAAAAGGAGTGATAAATCAAAAGAAAACTCAATGTAGAGAAGGACTATTAGAACAATTGATACCTTAATAACTCACGAAGCATAGGTACAGTGGAACCACCCCCTTATTAAGACCTTCCCTATGAAGACTCTCTCTAAGATGTGACCCAAAAATGTTTCACCGATTTATTCCCCTTCATATCCGGACTACTGAGGGTCCACCTCCCTATGAAGACCTTTTTGGGTGCGTTTTTTTTTCAAGGTCTAATAGGGAGGTTCCACTCCTTAATTACTTGGAAAGACAGGACGGTGTAAACGTCAATCTCCACACTGCTTTAAATGAATTGCTTCAATAGAAAGACTGTATTGAACATAACGAAACACAAACGGACAAAAAACAATAATCTTTAAATAGGAGTGTCGTGGGTTATTGCAAAAGTGTGACCTAGAACCACGAAAGGGACATTAAGTCGCTGGGCTAGTTTCTCACAACAGGCTTGCAAAGTCAACAATCTATTGTTTTGTCAATTTTGAGTTACAAAAAAACTTTCAACGCTAGCCATTCCTCAGCCAAAATTTATCATTACCCGGGTAGAGAAAAGATTGTGTCTGCAATATTGGGAATTCCTCTGTGACATGCATGAAATAGGGCCTGTCCTTACCTCCCAAAATTAAGAACATAAGGTCACTGGATACCAGACCCTCATTCGATGCCTTTCAGTGACATGGGTGTTAAATCATTGTGGTGCCAAGAGGCGACAGTGGCGATGAAAGGGTTAAGGTATTTGTGAGTTCTCTAACATTTTATCTTTACTATTTATAAAAAATAATCTTTACTATGGTCTCTAAATGGTCTTATAGGTGTTTTAAAACGGGTAGGTCAATGAATTTTCTACAGCAATGCTAGACTTTAGACTGTGTTTTCTCAAAATGATCGATGCCCACCTTACTAACTTTAAATGGTTTTAACTCAGAAACGGAAAAAGATATAAGACTGGTTCTCGTAGCATTGCAAAGAGAATTGTCTGAAGTTTTCAAAATTTGTATAATTGTCTCAGAATGGTCAGTTTGACACTTAATGTCCCTTTCGTGGTGCTGGGTCACAAGTGTTCTTTCCGAATTAGGGGTTGTGTGGACTACTACTGCAAGACTTAGCCCTTTCCTTCTGAAAAGAATTCACCAGGGTAGCTTGCTATTGTGCCCACATCATCCCCAAACAGGAAAGCCCTCAATTGTTCCTCTCTCCAATAATTCAATATCTGTTCTTGACCATGAATACATAGGCCAGAAGTATATACCAACCTTTGCTCAAACGACGTTCATCGTTGGTTTATATGTGCATGTAGCAAGGGCCAACAGTAACATGAGAGCAGTACAATAAAGGATTTGCCACAGTTATGGAAAATGGTGGTACAGTTTAGTCTCCTGTGGAAGACTATGACTCTCGAACGAGGGAGGCCTTGGCACTGGCTCTGGTGCTGCAGCCAAAGGGATGGGTTAGCCTTTGGTGGGGATCTTCCCCAACGCCAGCAGTCCTCAAATCCCTTTGGCCGAGAGAGTGGGGATGTAACCTGGACGAGGCATCTCCACTATTAACAAATTCCAGACCAGCCCGCCAGAATAGCATCTGCCCCCCTCTACTATCCGGAAGCCATGGTCGGAAACGACTGTCTGGCATATATATCTACCAACGTACAGTCATAATCGTTCATTCCATTGTACACGGATTTGTGAGAGAGATAGAAAAAAAAACCCCAAAACATAGTCAATGGCGGTTTAGACAGTTCGCTGAAAAACATCAACGAATTGAGCTTTATGGTAATGCGCTATATAAGTTTCCTAAATAAATAAATAAATAAATAAAACAAGACAAGCAAACCGTACAACAGCAGGTATAGCAGAACACGTAACCTGATGGTGTCCAATGTATGGACACAAAAGGACACACACACAAAAAAAGTTTACCCTTCATCAAAGACTGTATAGGGGAAGATAAGCATCCGGTCTCTTTTCCCTATACGTATGAGTAGTGAGGACAGGAACACTGGTTATGTCCCTTTTAAACAGGACACATTTTACACGTCGATAGGCCAGTTGAATTCTCCGTTCACGTTCCAGTCTGAGTTTTTGGATAGCCTGCACTGTGAATAGTGTACTGTCCCCACTAACGATAACTCTATCAGCCCGGTTCGCCGAGCTCTTAAGTAGTCCATCTTACCCTTTTAGAATATCTTTGCCTTCATATCATCACCGAACTTCGATCCAATTTTGCTAGAAAGTAAAGGTAGGACTTTTGTTTCCCCCACGGACATGCACGCATGCACACACATGCAACAACCATCAGTCTGTGCAAGTAGCGTCTCTGTTTCTGTCTGTTTGTTTCTGTCTCTGTCTGTCTCTATCTGTTTGTCTGTCTGTCTGTCTGTCTGTCTGTCTCTCTCTCTCTCTCTCTCTCTCTCTCTCTCTCTCTCTCTCTCTCTCTCTCTCTCTCTCTCTCTCTCTCTCTCTCTCTCTCTCTCACACACACACACACACACACACACACACACACACACACACACACACACACACACACACACACACACACACACACACACACACACTCAATCCTACCCTTCCACACACACAAAAACAACCCTATCATTACAATGATGCAGCTGACTCCAGTCTGGGCCTGTATTCACATTGAGATAGTACTATGAAACTTATCATCATGATATCTTAGAAGTCCTTCTTAAAGTAATAGGATTTAATAGGACTTTAGAAGGACTCCTAAGATATCATGATGATAAGTCTCATACTATCTCAATGTGAATACAGGCCCAGGCTACTATCTATGAGAAGTGTACATTTCTAGTTGTTGTTCCTGCTATCTGTGAGATACAACGTGGTACAAAGTGTACATTTCTAGTTGTTGTTCCTGCTATCAACGCGGTACAAAGTGTACATGTGAGATACAACGCGGTACAAAGTGTACATTTCTAGTTGCTGTTCCTGTTGTGAGATACAACGCGGTACAAAGTGTACATTTCTAGTTGCTGTTCCTGTTGTGAGATACAACGCGGTACAAAGTGTACATTTCTAGTTGCTGTTCCTGTTGAGAGATACGACGCGGTACGAAGTGTACATTTCTAGTTGTTGTTCCTGCTATATGTGAGATACAACGCGGTACAAAGTGTACATTTCTAGTTGTTGTTCCTGCTATCTGTGAGATACAACACGGTACAAAGTGTACATTTCTAGTTGCTGTTCCTGTTGAGAGATACAACGCGGTACAAAGTGTACATTTCTAGTTGCTGTTCCTGCTATCTGTGAGATACAACGCGGTACGAAGTGTACATATCTACTTGCTGTTCCTGCTATGAGATACAATGCGGTACGAAGTGTACATTTCAGCCAGCTGTCGACACTCGATGGACAGTTTGTCCTTGATGGTCAGCGTGCTAGAGCCGTCCAGATGGTCAATAGGATCGGACGTGCAGGTGTTCGCCTGGTAGATGCTGTTCACGATGAAGTGACTACGACGAGGCACGTGGACTAGGTAGCCCTCGAAGTAAATTTGCATGAGCGGGTACACGTCTTCTAAACGAAAGAGGCATTTGTTCATGTCGTAGGCTCGGTGACACCACGTGTAAGTCTCATCCCGGTTCATTAAGAAGAGGTCCACAAACGGAGAGCGGCGAACGACACTTTTCTTCTTGTGCCACTCAACACTGTACAGCTTCTTTTCTCCTTCCGATAACTCCCTGGGTTGAAGAACGGTCGCTTTGGAATACACCTTCATTACGTGAGCGTCGTTCGGGAAGAACTTCCAGTGTAGACTGCGCTGCAGGTGTAAAGTGTACCCGGGTATACAGGACAAGGCACGCCTGATTTTGTCCACGTCCCTTTCGTCCACAGCCACGTCGATGTCGTCGTCCCAGGGAATGATGCCTCTGTGCCGCAGGGCTCCCATCAGAGAGCCTCCAACGAGGTAGTGGGAGATGTTGTTCAGCTTCAAGGCTTCGTGCACCACCCGCCATGTCAGAAGCAGCTGGGACTTTTGCTCTGGAGTCAGTTTGGGTCCGAAGCGACGGTATCGGCGTCGCTTTTCGGCTGTCTGGTTGATCCATTTCCAGGCTCTGACGTAGTCTGCTTTGTCCTTCAAACGAACCTTGACTTTTCCCGGGGGTTCTGGAGAAACACAGCAATAGCATTTTAATAATAATAATCTCTGCAGTCCTGATTCCTGTTTTAGAAAATGTTCAAGCTTTAAGAGATGTCAACTATAGCATGGGTACAAGTTCAGTCCTGATTCCTGTTTTAGAAAATGTTCAAGCTTTAAGAGATGTCAACAATAGCATGGGTACAAGTTCAGTCCTGATTCCTGTTTTAGAAAATGTTCAAGCTTTAAGAGATGTCAACTATAGCATGGGTACAAGTTCAGTCCTGATTCCTGTTTTAGAAAATGTTCAAGCTTTAAGAGATGTCAACTATAGCATGGGTACAAGTTCAGTCCTGATTCCTGTTTTAGAAAATGTTCAAGCTTTAAGAGATGTCAACTATAGCATGGGTACAAGTTCAGTCCTGATTCCTGTTTTAGAAAATGTTCAAGCTTTAAGAGATGTCAACTATAGCATGGGTACAAGTTCAGTCCTGATTCCTGTTTTAGAAAATGTTCAAGCTTTAAGAGATGTCAACAATAGCATGGGTACAAGTTCAGTCCTGATTCCTGTTTTAGAAAATGTTCAAGCTTTAAGAGATGTCAACAATAGCATGGGTACAAGTTCAGTCCTGATTCCTGTTTTAGAAAATGTTCAAGCTTTAAGAGATGTCAACAATAGCATGGGTACAAGTTCAGTCCTGATTCCTGTTTTAGAAAATGTTCAAGCTTTAAGAGATGTCAACAATAGCATGGGTACAAGTTCAGTCCTGATTCCTGTTTTAGAAAATGTTCAAGCTTTAAGAGATGTCAACTATAGCATGGGTACAAGTTCAGTCCTGATTCCTGTTTTAGAAAATGTTCAAGCTTTAAGAGATGTCAACTATAGCATGGGTACAAGTTCAGTCCTGATTCCTGTTTTAGAAAATGTTCAAGCTTTAAGAGATGTCAACTATAGCATGGGTACAAGTTCAGTCCTGATTCCTGTTTTAGAAAATGTTCAAGCTTTAAGAGATGTCAACTATAGCATGGGTACAAGTTCAGTCCTGATTCCTGTTTTAGAAAATGTTCAAGCTTTAAGAGATGTCAACTATAGCATGGGTACAAGTTCAGTCCTGATTCCTGTTTTAGAAAATGTTCAAGCTTTAAGAGATGTCAACAATAGCATGGGTACAAGTTCAGTCCTGATTCCTGTTTTAGAAAATGTTCAAGCTTTAAGAGATGTCAACTATAGCATGGGTACAAGTTCAGTCCTGATTCCTGTTTTAGAAAATGTTCAAGCTTTAAGAGATGTCAACTATAGCATGGGTACAAGTTCAGTCCTGATTCCTGTTTTAGAAAATGTTCAAGCTTTAAGAGATGTCAACAATAGCATGGGTACAAGTTCAGTCCTGATTCCTGTTTTAGAAAATGTTCAAGCTTTAAGAGATGTCAACTATAGCATGGGTACAAGTTCAGTCCTGATTCCTGTTTTAGAAAATGTTCAAGCTTTAAGAGATGTCAACTATAGCATGGGTACAAGTTCAGTCCTGATTCCTGTTTTAGAAAATGTTCAAGCTTTAAGAGATGTCAACTATAGCATGGGTACAAGTTCAGTCCTGATTCCTGTTTTAGAAAATGTTCAAGCTTTAAGAGATGTCAACTATAGCATGGGTACAAGTTCAGTCCTGATTCCTTTAAGTGTCAACTATAGCATGGGTACAAGTGTCCTGATTCCTGTTTTAGAAAATGTTCTTTAAGAGATGTCAACTATAGCATGGGTACAAGTTCAGTCCTGATTCCTGTTTTAGAAAATGTTCAAGCTTTAAGAGATGTCAACTATAGCATGGGTACAAGTTCAGTCCTGATTCCTGTTTTAGAAAATGTTCAAGCTTTAAGAGATGTCAACTATAGCATGGGTACAAGTTCAGTCCTGATTCCTGTTTTAGAAAATGTTCAAGCTTTAAGAGATGTCAACAATAGCATGGGTACAAGTTCAGTCCTGATTCCTGTTTTAGAAAATGTTCAAGCTTTAAGAGATGTCAACAATAGCATGGGTACAAGTTCAGTCCTGATTCCTGTTTTAGAAAATGTTCAAGCTTTAAGAGATGTCAACTATAGCATGGGTACAAGTTCAGTCCTGATTCCTGTTTTAGAAAATGTTCAAGCTTTAAGAGATGTCAACTATAGCATGGGTACAAGTTCAGTCCTGATTCCTGTTTTAGAAAATGTTCAAGCTTTAAGAGATGTCAACTATAGCATGGGTACAAGTTCAGTCCTGATTCCTGTTTTAGAAAATGTTCAAGCTTTAAGAGATGTCAACTATAGCATGGGTACAAGTTCAGTCCTGATTCCTGTTTTAGAAAATGTTCAAGCTTTAAGAGATGTCAACTATAGCATGGGTACAAGTTCAGTCCTGATTCCTGTTTTAGAAAATGTTCAAGCTTTAAGAGATGTCAACTATAGCATGGGTACAAGTTCAGTCCTGATTCCTGTTTTAGAAAATGTTCAAGCTTTAAGAGATGTCAACTATAGCATGGGTACAAGTTCAGTCCTGATTCCTGTTTTAGAAAATGTTCAAGCTTTAAGAGATGTCAACTATAGCATGGGTACAAGTTCAGTCCTGATTCCTGTTTTAGAAAATGTTCAAGCTTTAAGAGATGTCAACTATAGCATGGGTACAAGTTCAGTCCTGATTCCTGTTTTAGAAAATGTTCAAGCTTTAAGAGATGTCAACTATAGCATGGGTACAAGTTCAGTCCTGATTCCTGTTTTAGAAAATGTTCAAGCTTTAAGAGATGTCAACTATAGCATGGGTACAAGTTCAGTCCTGATTCCTGTTTTAGAAAATGTTCAAGCTTTAAGAGATGTCAACTATAGCATGGGTACAAGTTCAGTCCTGATTCCTGTTTTAGAAAATGTTCAAGCTTTAAGAGATGTCAACAATAGCATGGGTACAAGTTCAGTCCTGATTCCTGTTTTAGAAAATGTTCAAGCTTTAAGAGATGTCAACTATAGCATGGGTACAAGTTCAGTCCTGATTCCTGTTTTAGAAAATGTTCAAGCTTTAAGAGATGTCAACTATAGCATGGGTACAAGTTCAGTCCTGATTCCTGTTTTAGAAAATGTTCAAGCTTTAAGAGATGTCAACTATAGCATGGGTACAAGTTCAGTCCTGATTCCTGTTTTAGAAAATGTTCAAGCTTTAAGAGATGTCAACTATAGCATGGGTACAAGTTCAGTCCTGATTCCTGTTTTAGAAAATGTTCAAGCTTTAAGAGATGTCAACTATAGCATGGGTACAAGTTCAGTCCTGATTCCTGTTTTAGAAAATGTTCAAGCTTTAAGAGATGTCAACAATAGCATGGGTACAAGTTCAGTCCTGATTCCTGTTTTAGAAAATGTTCAAGCTTTAAGAGATGTCAACTATAGCATGGGTACAAGTTCAGTCCTGATTCCTGTTTTAGAAAATGTTCAAGCTTTAAGAGATGTCAACTATAGCATGGGTACAAGTTCAGTCCTGATTCCTGTTTTAGAAAATGTTCAAGCTTTAAGAGATGTCAACTATAGCATGGGTACAAGTTCAGTCCTGATTCCTGTTTTAGAAAATGTTCAAGCTTTAAGAGATGTCAACAATAGCATGGGTACAAGTTCAGTCCTGATTCCTGTTTTAGAAAATGTTCAAGCTTTAAGAGATGTCAACTATAGCATGGGTACAAGTTCAGTCCTGATTCCTGTTTTAGAAAATGTTCAAGCTTTAAGAGATGTCAACTATAGCATGGGTACAAGTTCAGTCCTGATTCCTGTTTTAGAAAATGTTCAAGCTTTAAGAGATGTCAACTATAGCATGGGTACAAGTTCAGTCCTGATTCCTGTTTTAGAAAATGTTCAAGCTTTAAGAGATGTCAACTATAGCATGGGTACAAGTTCAGTCCTGATTCCTGTTTTAGAAAATGTTCAAGCTTTAAGAGATGTCAACTATAGCATGGGTACAAGTTCAGTCCTGATTCCTGTTTTAGAAAATGTTCAAGCTTTAAGAGATGTCAACTATAGCATGGGTACAAGTTCAGTCCTGATTCCTGTTTTAGAAAATGTTCAAGCTTTAAGAGATGTCAACTATAGCATGGGTACAAGTTCAGTCCTGATTCCTGTTTTAGAAAATGTTCAAGCTTTAAGAGATGTCAACAATAGCATGGGTACAAGTTCAGTCCTGATTCCTGTTTTAGAAAATGTTCAAGCTTTAAGAGATGTCAACTATAGCATGGGTACAAGTTCAGTCCTGATTCCTGTTTTAGAAAATGTTCAAGCTTTAAGAGATGTCAACTATAGCATGGGTACAAGTTCAGTCCTGATTCCTGTTTTAGAAAATGTTCAAGCTTTAAGAGATGTCAACTATAGCATGGGTACAAGTTCAGTCCTGATTCCTGTTTTAGAAAATGTTCAAGCTTTAAGAGATGTCAACTATAGCATGGGTACAAGTTCAGGGCGTATAATGATTATTACATTAGGATCCAAGATCCTAATATGATAAGAACTTTCAATGTTTTTGATGATTAAAAATGAAAGTCCATTCCAATTTAATTTTTTTTAATTAAGACTAGTTTAGCTTCGGTTTGCGCAATCATTGTGAAACTTAATCAAATTAAACAATCAAGAAAGGGCGTAAAAGGGCCGAGAGGCCCACTTCTAGCCCTACTAGTACTACTACTACTACTACTACTACTACTGCTACTGCTACTACTACCACTACCTACTACTACTACTACTACTACTACTACTACTACTACATGCAGAGGTACGCACTAGAGTATGAATGCAAATACACAGCAAAAACGAATAACGAATGGTTTGAAGCCAAATATCAGCCTCCTTCCCCTACGTCCGTCCTTTCAATAGAGGTAGTCACAGTCATAATTCTGATTGTTAAAAAATCCTACTTGATTTCTTTTTTAGTTTGTTTGAGATACTCAGCAGTTTTCGACGACGACCTCTACAAAGCACAGGGGGGGAGGGGGTAGAAATTGTTTAAAGAAGGAAAACCATGTTCAGGGGACATCCCTCTTTCAGTCATGAGGAAAAGGACAGGTGGCTGGGTCCACACAGGCCAGATAATCCACGGGATAATCCGTAGGGATACCGGGGGATCTTTCGTACAAATAGTTGCTTCACCTTCTGGAAGTTCTGTGCTTCAAACTTTCTCTAATCTGTCACTCTCTCTGACTCTGACTTTTCCCTTGGCTTACTGTCATCTACGATCTTTCTGCCTTACTGGTCCATTCTCCTGCCTTTGTTCTTGAAACTCTTCTAGAAGGCGTTTTCTCCAGTCGAAGACGGACATGCTGGGCCTAACTATTCGTTAGTTAGGCGCATAACGGCAGCATGATGCATCTGCGCTCACAATGACAAACAAACGTCTGAGCGATTGACAAAGAAGAAAGAAAAAAATATCTTCTCTCCGAGCTTCACTATAGCTATAAACATGGCGTCGCATGTATATTCAAATAGACCCAATACATGAATTTCACGTGAATCATGACTCGCATCGTCACAATCGCATCGCACTGACGGCGAATCGTATTGAGTGTGGCAGGCCGTTAAAACTCGAGACTCACCTGAGGCCAGGAGTTGTTCTAGCGGGTCAAGGTGACCCGGGGCAGCACGTGACGAACGTGCGCGTGCGGGCTGCGTGCATGCCGCCAGGGCCGAGGCCGTGGAGCTCAAAGTGCTGCTGTATATCTTGAGCAACTGCAACCAGATTTGGCCTAACTCACTTTTTGTTTTGGTCTTGAAAGAGAACTTACAGTTCGTGCGCAAAAACTGTTAATTGTGATTTGTGATGTTCCCCCCCCCCCCCCCCCCCCCCCCCCCCCCCCCCCCCACCGCCCCCCCCATAACCCACTCTCTCCTCCCTTCCCCCCCTCCCCCCCCCCTCCTCTCCCCCCTCTCTCCCCCCCCCCCCCTCCACCATTGGGGATAGCGGGGGATCTTTCAGAACAAACAGCTCCCCTTCTGTGCTAGCAAACTTCCTCTAATCTTTCACCTTTGTTTTAAATTCTGCCTGTCTTTTCTGTCATTTTTTTCTGTCTTATTGGTCCATTCTCCTGACTCACTCCCCCCCCCCCCCCCCCAAAAAAAAGAAGAAGAAAGAAAAACATGCACAAAAGTTCTCCTTTGAGCTCTTCTGAAATCGGAATGTGTCGGCTGAATACAGCAGAAAAACCAGTGAAAACTGAAAACCGGACACACAGACGAACCTCACCCAGTGTGGCCATATGGCCTGGGAATGCAGAAGAAGAAGAAGAAGAAGAAGAAGAAGAAGAAGAAGAAGAAGAAGAAGAAGAAGAAGGAGGAGAAGGAGAAGGAGAAGGAGAAGGAGAAGAAGAAGAAGAAGAAGAAGAAGAAGAAGAAGGAGAAGAAGAAGAAGAAGAAGAAGAAGAAGACGTGATTCTTACTATTGGCCACAGCAAAGAACACCTTTTGCAAGAGTGAATGCCCTTGGTGGGTGGGGGAAGATGGTTGAGTACTGACCAAAGAAGGGATTAACTCTTGCGGTATTAGCAAGGGAAATCACTCTTGTCTTCATTGTATAGACAGTTTAATAAATTAACAATATGCGAGAATTCTCAAATGCCTTCTCTTTTCAATAACCCACACATACTACTATTTAAATATCAGGATTTTATTATAGAACAACAGCCGCGAATACAAATTCTGACACAAATATTGGTTTGACGGTCAAAACTTCTTCTTTTTCTTCTTCTTCTTCTTCTTCTTCTTCGACCGCTCAGACTGTTTCCTGTCAATTATGAGCGCAGATGCGTCATGCTGCCGTTATGCGCCTAACTAAGAAATAGTTAGGCCCAGCAAGTCCGACTTCGGCTGGAGGAAATGTTTTTGAAAGTGTTTCGTGAAAAAAGGCAGGAGAATGGACCGGAAAGGCAGAAAGATAGTAGATGACAGTAAGCAAAGGGAAGAGGCAGAGTCAAAGAGAGTGACAGATTAGAGGAAGTTACAAGCACATAATTTCCAGAAGGTGGGGGAACTATTTATGCAAAACACCCCCCGGTATCCCCACGGGGGGAGATGGTCAAAACGTAATTGATTGATTGGCCCAGCTATTCACCTGATCAAAATCTGAAAACAAATATGCGGACATTTCTACTGAATCACATAATAATGCAGATTGGAGTTAAAAATATTGCAAAACTACAGAGAGATACCATGACATTCAGGAAACCCAAGACCACGAATCGCTACAACAAACAGCTAAAACAAGGAAAAGCACAGGACAGGGGAGATAACAAGGAAGTGTTGCTTAACAAACAAGGAACAGCACAGGACAGGAGAGATAACAAGGAAGTGTTGCTTAACAAACAAGGAACAGCACAGGACAGGGGAGATAACAAGGAAGTGTTGTTTAACAAACAAGGAACAGCACAGGACAGGAGAGATAACAAGGGAGTGTTGCTTAACAAACAAGGAACAGCACAGGACAGGAGAGATAACAAGGAAGTGTTGTTTAACAAACAAGGAACAGCACAGGACAGGGGAGATAACAAGGAAGTGTTGTTTAACAAACAAGGAACAGCACAGGACAGGAGAGATAACAAGGAAGTGTTGTTTAACAAACAAGGAACAGCACAGGACAGGAGAGATAACAAGGAAGTGTTGCTTAACAAACAAGGAACAGCACAGGACAGGAGAGATAACAAGGAAGTGTTGCTTAACAAACAAGGAACAGCACAGGACAGGAGAGATAACAAGGAAGTGTTGCTTAACAAACAAGGAACAGCACAGGACAGGAGAGATAACAAGGAAGTGTTGCTTAACAAACAAGGAACAGCACAGGACAGGAGAGATAACAAGGAAGTGTTGCTTAACAAACAAGGAAAAGCACAGGACAGGAGAGATAACAAGGAAGTGTTGCTTAACAAACAAGGAAAAGCACAGGACAGGGGAGATAACAAGGAAGTGTTGCTTAACAAACAAGGAACAGCACAGGACAGGAGAGATAACAAGGAAGTGTTGTTTAACAAACAAGGAACAGCACAGGACAGGGGAGATAACAAGGAAGTGTTGCTTAACAAACAAGGAACAGCACAGGACAGGTGAGATAACAAGGAAGTGTTGTTTAACAAACAAGGAACAGCACAGGACAGGTGAGATAACAAGGAAGTGTTGCTTAACAAACAAGGAACAGCACAGGACAGGAGAGATAACAAGGAAGTGTTGTTTAACAAACAAGGAACAGCACAGGACAGGAGAGATAACAAGGAAGTGTTGTTTAACAAACAAGGAACAGCACAGGACAGGAGAGATAACAAGGAAGTGTTGTTTAACAAACAAGGAACAGCACAGGACAGGAGAGATAACAAGGAAGTGTTGTTTAACAAACAAGGAACAGCACAGGACAGGAGAGATAACAAGGAAGTGTTGTTTAACAAACAAGGAACAGCACAGGACAGGAGAGATAACAAGGAAGTGTTGTTTAACAAACAAGGAACAGCACAGGACAGGAGAGATAACAAGGAAGTGTTGCTTAACAAACAAGGAACAGCACAGGACAGGGGAGATAACAAGGAAGTGTTGCTTAACAAACAAGGAACAGCACAGGACAGGAGAGATAACAAGGAAGTGTTGTTTAACAAACAAGGAAAAGCACAGGACAGGAGAGATAACAAGGAAGTGTTGCTTAACAAACAAGGAAAAGCACAGGACAGGAGAGATAACAAGGAAGTGTTGCTTAACAAACAAGGAAAAGCACAGGACAGGGGAGATAACAAGGAAGTGTTGCTTAACAAACAAGGAAAAGCACAGGACAGGAGAGATAACAAGGAAGTGTTGCTTAACAAACAAGGAACAGCACAGGACAGGAGAGATAACAAGGAAGTGTTGCTTAACAAACAAGGAACAGCACAGGACAGGAGAGATAACAAGGAAGTGTTGCTTAACAAACAAGGAAAAGCACAGGACAGGAGAGATAACAAGGAAGTGTTGTCTAACAAACAAGGAACAGCACAGGACAGGGGAGATAACAAGGAAGTGTTGCTTAACAAACAAGGAAAAGCAAAGGAAAGCGGTGCGCCCCGGTTCGCATATTGCCGTTTCGCATACTGCCGCTTCGCATAAAGCCGATTCACATACTGCCGCTTGGCATACAAAGCTTTGTGGACATGGCATTTCGCATAAAACTCAGAAAGTTAGGGATAGGGTTAGGGATAGGTTAGGGATAGGGTTAGGGAAAGGGTTAGGGATAGGGTTAGGGATAGGGTTAGGGATACGGTTAGGGATAGGGTTAGGGATAGGGTTAGGGATAGCAAGAAAGTAACAGAAAGTCACGTAGAGTGCATTAGAACCTGCAAGAGTGCATAATATGTGAAATGGCAAACCCGTTTATGCGAACTGCCAGGCTTTTTTTGAAGAGACACTCGACTTGCGCCCGCGGCTCTGATCAAAGGATTATGCGAAACGCATTATGCGAACCGGTGGGCACCCTAGGAAAGGAGTACTGTTAACCAATTGGGCCTGTATTCACATTGAGGTAGTATGAGACTTAGCATCATGATATCTTAGAAGTCCTTATAAAGTCCTATTAAATCCTACTAATTTAGAAGGACTTCTAAGATATTCATGATGATAAGTCTCATAGTACTATCTCGATGTGAATACAGGTCCAGGCTGGAGTCAGCTGCATCATTATAATGATAGTTTATCTCTCTGTGTGCGTGTGTGTGTGTGTGTGTGTGTGTGTGTGTGTGTGTGTGTGTGTGTGTGTGTGTGTGTGTGTGTGTGTGTGTGTGTGTGTGTGTGTGTGTGGAAGGGTGAGGATGATAAATATCATACTATCTCAATGTGAATACAGGCCCAGACTGGAGTCAGTTGCATCATTACAATGATAGTGTGTGTGTGTGTGTGTGTGTGTGTGTGTGTGTGTGTGTGTGTGTGTGTGCGTGTGCGGTGTGCGTGCGTGTGCGTGTGTGTGTGTGTGTGTGCGTGAGTGCGTGCGTGCGTGCGTGCGTGCGTGCGTGTGTGTGTGTGTGTGTGTGTGTGTGTGTGTGTGTGTGTGTGTGTGGTGTGTGTGTAAGGGTGTGGATGATAAATCTCATACTATCCCAATGTGAATACAGGCCCAGGAAAGACTGTGCATCATGTTACACACTGGTGGTAAGCTAACTGTAATTATTATTACATGCAATGTAGGGATGTCTGCCCACAGAGCATGCACTCTCCCCTGGAGAAGGACGTTCCTCAGGGACGGCACGTAGAGAAGCACCACAACCAGGCCCGTCAGCATCACTGCCATGACGTACGTCACTTTCCTGCTACGAAACGGCCTCAGCTTTTTCTGAAACACACGCATAAACTGGAGTGCCGTGCACGGAAGAAAGCACGACACGCACGCACGCACGCGAGCGCGCACACGGGACAGAGAGATACAGGCACGCGGCCACAGTCCGCTTAACAATGCTTCCGATATAAAATCAAACCGGAAATATCAACCGGAAATGCTCTAGACTTCAGACTTCAGGCTTTACAAGGATAAGAATTTAGGCTGGGCCTAGTCTTCCATTCTGTCCTTGATTCTAAGCATGCAACATATAACTAATACTATAAACCAACATTGAGACACAGAAAAATCGTCAACAGAAACAGCAAACAGTAGCAGAAATGCGAACAGTGACATGGTTGGCAGAGCATCAACATCAGTAATAAGAACAAGAAAAACAGAAAACCAACCGACCAAATAAACAAACATAAAAAAGAACAAAAAGGAACAAAACCAACTACTTCCACCACAAATTACTTCTTCTACTACTATTACCACTCCTACCTACTACAGTTACTACTACTACCACCATCGCCACCACACTACTACTACTACTACTACTACTACTACTACTACTACTACTACTACTACTACTACTACTACTACTACTACTACTACTACATAATAATAATAATAGTACTATAAACGAATATTGAAACATAGAACAATCATCAGCAGAAACAACATACAGTAGCAGAAATACAACAGTAATATGGTAGGCAGAGCATCAACATCAGTAATAAGAACAAGCAAAACAGAAAACCAAATTGATCAAATAAACAAACATAAACATGATTTTAAGAAAACAACACTAGAACACAACACTATTTCAACCATAATTTACATCTGCTACTATCATCACTCCTACTACTATTACTGCTACTACCATCATCGCCACCACACCACCACTACTACTACTACTACTACTACTACTACTACTACTACTACTACTACTACTACTACTACTACTACTACTACTATCACCATTTCTAATAATCATAGCATCATAACACAAGTAATTTAATGTCAATGAAATTTAAAAAAGCAAAATAATTAGAAAAGAGCAATTACATAAGCAGCTTAACATCAATGAAATTTTAAAGAAAAATCTGAAAAAACAAAATTACACAATCAGTCTAAGCCTACACAGATTGTTCTTGTGTGGCGCATTGAATGACCATACAGTTTGATTGAATGGAGTTAAGGAGATGCCCACGCAGGTTAGATTTGAAATTTGATACTGAATAACTTGCTTTTACAACTGAAGAAAGTGAATTTCAAACGTGTGGCCCTGAGATAGAAAAACTTGCTTTGAAGAGGTCAATTCCGGTGCGTGGTAGAACATAATGATCAGGGCCTGTATTCACGTTGAGATAGCATGAGACTTAGCATGATGCTAGCTTAGAAGCTCTTCCAATGTCCTATAGGATTTAATAGGACTTTTGGAAGAGCTTCTAAGTTAGCATGATGCTAAGTCTCATGCTATCTCAACGTGAATACAGGCCCAGAACGATAACTACACGTGGAAGGAGTGAGGAGATTTTCTAGGTCAGGTTAGTGTGAACTTTATACATTAAGACAGCTGTGTTGTAATGCAACTGATGTTCAAGCGGTAGCATTTCAAGCTTATGAAAATTATCTGAAGTTGACAGAGACGGATCTGGTAGGATTAGGTTGACCGCTCTCCTGTGGAGCGATGCTAACTTTTTAAGGTGGCTTTTTTTTTAGCAGCGCAGGACCATACAGTGGATGCATAGTTGATGTGCGAGAGGCAGTGGCCATAGAAAAACATTTTACGAGCATCTAGGTCCAGATATGGTTGAAGTCGTTTGAGGAGCAATAGGTTGCATGCTAGTTTTTTGCTGATGTTATTTATATGTGATTGCCAATTGAGTTTGTCATCAACTATAACACCTAGAATTCGTTGTTCATGGACTTGTTCGATATTATTGAGAGAGAGAGAGAGAGAGAGAGAGAGAGAGAGAGAGAGAGAGAGAGAGAGAGAGAGAGAGAGAGAGAGAGAGAGAGAGAGAGAGAGAGAGAGAGAGAGAGAGAGAGAGAGAGAGAGAGAGAGAGAGAGAGAGAGAGACAGACAGAGAGACAGACAGACAGACAGACAGACAGACAGACAGACAGACAGAGACAGAGATAGAAGGAGAATGTACACAGAACAAGAACAAGAACAACGTTTTAATGAACCGGGCCATCTGCCCATGTCAAAGGGAACAGTGGGAAGGGGAAATTGTTAAATCAAACAAACAAACAAAAGGGAAAATCCATAACACAAAAAATATTAAGCAAGATATATTCATACATAATTACACCAAGCCTCGCTTATCTGCGCAGATCATAAAGCGTGTGGGAGAATGTACACAGTGACGTAATAAAAATCTGACTGTTAAAATGACGTCTTTTGTTCTAAAGAAAAAAGCTACGTGTTGATTTTTTTATTGTCCACTGTGTTATAGACTATCTGTTTTATATGGTTGTTATTAGTGTCATTATTTATATCTCATCCATCTGCCCATAAGTCTATGCTTCAGTCCAGATAATGATGTACTTCCCCTAGATGAGCAGCGTAGAAGATGCAATGGTATCACACAAGGAACTGTGTGACACAGGACATAAA
>CM065692.1:10582558-10590058 GCA_017654935.2 Phymorhynchus buccinoides
TCCACAATATTGCCGATGGATTTTGTTCTCGACCCAAGTAAATTTAATGGAAATGTGTGGTTGAAATATGGTTGGCGGTGAGAGGGTTAATGCTTTGATGTATATATCACAACAGTGCCCATGAACCAGGAACAGGTTTCTGTAAGCCAATGCATTACATCAGCCTACGTACAATTCAGGCAGGTTTCAGTTTTGTTGTAGGCTACAAGGCCAAAATGGCCATCTTGTACTTTAGTGACACCCTGTCCTTCCTATCCTCACATTTTCGCGTTGAAAATGTTGACTGACAAGCAACATTCTGTCGTTTGGGAGAGAAAGGGATAGGGGTAGGATCAGCCTAGGATTATTTTTCATTAAATCGAAAGGAGACTTTGAGATTGGGGGTCGTAAACATGAGGGGATGGTGACTTTAAAGCACAAGACTGCCACGTAAGAAGTTGATATGTAGAGCAAAGAAAAACTGCGTTCAACGTTTGTGTGGTCTTAAATTAATGCATTTCTGGTGTTGGAACTCTGAGTGTTATGGCAATAATAGCTCTTTTGTAGGCCTACTTATGCTTGCTGCTACAAAATAGGGTGGCGGAAGTTATATAATAATAATAATAATAATAATAATAATATTGGGAATTTATACTGCGCTCTTTCTCACATGAGCTCAGTGCGCTTTACATCGATAACAAGAACATTAAAGGCAAACACATAGGGGAAGACGGGGTAAAAAGCGCATGGGCGGGTAAGAAGCCCACCCCAATTATCTCATGAAATAAAGAAAATTTCAGTCAAATTTGCCCATGAGACGAATGCTAGACATTAACACTCGTCTCATGGGCAAAATGAGACTGAAATTTGCTTCATTTCATGAGATAATTGGGGTGGGCTTCTTACCCGCCCATGCGCTTTTTACCCCGTCTTCCCCTAATGAATCATTAGAAAGTAAAATAAACACGATGATTGCACGCAACGTTCTCTTACTTCCTCACACACACACGCGCACGCAGACGCGCGCACACGCGCACACACACACACACACGTACGCACGCCTATATATACCCCGTGTGGACGAATCTCAAGGTAGGGAACACATACCTCAACTGCCTCCGTGGCAACCGAACAAGTGAGAAGACTAGTCATTTGAGTAAACACAAATAAAAAGCCAACAACAAGACTAAATGCATGAGAGACCACCTGCCTCGTACAAAAAAGAACGGTTTTGAAATCGTGTACATCGATCGTCACTCACCCATTCACCCGTGACCGTCCCTGAATCCTTAATACGATCCATAATTTAAAAACCACAAAAACAGTATCAACACTATCACTTACCCTCACACTTCGATGAGGACTCAAGTACAGTTAATTATTCCATAAAATATGATGAAATAAAAAACAACCAGAAGCAGAGATAGTCGACCAGTTGTTTTTCGGGAGGGACCGCGTGGTTAATACTCTAGGCCTACTACTGTGTGCGAACTGAAACTTACCTTCACCGTCACACTCAGATGCGAGAGCGAGAGAGAGAGAGAGAGAGACAGTGCTAGCTCTGCTCGGTTCCTTCCCTGTGTAACATGCGGCCGCCATTTTGGTGTAAATGATATCGCCGTGCTTCAGCTAAGACACTTGACCTTTTTTGTCCGTATTATATATATAGGGGAAGACGGGGTAAAAAGCGCATGGGCGGGTAAGAAGCCCACCCCAATTATCTCATGAAATGAAGCAAATTTCAGTCTCATTTTGCCCATGAGACGAGCGTTAATGTCTAGCATTCGTCTCATGGGCAAAATTTGACTGAAATTTTCTTTATTTCATGAGATAATTGGGGTGGGCTTCTTACCCGCCCATGCGCTTTTTACCCCGTCTTCCCCTAATATATATGCAAGAAAAAAAGGTACGTAGACAGAGTTGAAGAAGTCCTTTCAATGTAAGAAATTGGGGGGGAATGGCATGTGTGTATGGGCTGTGTTATCTTCTATCTTCAAAATATAGTAGGGGAAGACGGGGTAAAAAGCGCATGGGCGGGTAAGAAGCCCACCCCAATGATCTCATGAAATAAAGAAAATTTCAGTCAAATTTGCCCATGAGACGAATGCTAGACATTAACGCTCGTCTCATGGGCAAAATGAGACTGAAATTTGCTTCATTTCATGAGATAATTGGGGTGGGCTTCTTACCCGCTCATGCGCTTTTTACCCCGTCTTCACCTAGTCACGCCGTCTAAGAAGACTAGGTGAAGACAGGGTAAAAGGCCCATGGGCGGGTAAGAAGCCCATGCCAATTATCTCATGAAATGAAGCAAATTTCAGTCACATTTGCCCATGAGACGAATGCTAGACATTAACGCTCGTCTCATGGGCAAAATGAGACTGAAATTTGCTTCATTTCATGAGATAATTGGGGTGGGCTTCTTACCCGCTCATGCGCTTTTTACCCCGTCTTCACCTAGTCACGCCGTCTAAGAAGACTAGGTGAAGACAGGGTAAAAGGCCCATGGGCGGGAAAGAAGCACATGCCAATTATCTCATGAAATGAAGCAAATTTCAGTCACATTTGCCCATGAGACGAATGCTAGACATTAACGCTCGTCTCATGGGCAAAATGAGACTGAAATTTGATTTATTTCATGAGATAATTGGCATGGGCTTCTTACCCGCCCATGGGCTTTTTACCCCGTCTCCCCCTATAAGAAGACTATCTTTTGTGTTCGTATTGCTAGAATCCGCATCGTTAGTTGTTTGTCTACAACCATAAACATTATCACCAGCCAAGAGATAGAGCATATATGGTTTTGTTTGGCATAAGCAAATCTTTATTGATTTGAAAACACAGCCAAACTGAAAGACAATTAGAGCAACAAGAAGCTCGAAGCTTAATTCAATTCAATTCAATTCAATACAACTTTATTCATCCTTGTGTGGAAATTAAATTGTGCGATCACATGCTCGATGAACAATACTAAAAACATTCAGATTACATAAATCGAAACACCTCAGTTAAGACAATAAGATGCATATAACATCATCAAGGAATTAAATAAAAGAGGGAGAGAATTTGATTAGAATGATGTGAAAAACATGAAGAACGTACACTCATACAAAAACTACTAATATTTACCTAAAATAGATGAACCAATTAAGATTAAGATTAAGATTACAAGGCCATGCCAGGGCTGTCACCACGTTAAACTTCACCACAAATTAATAAACAATATAAATCAATTGATATAATATATACATAAGTATCACAAATTAAAAACAACAGCAGCAACGAAGCATAGCACCGAAGTCGGTTTATACCCCCCCCCCCCCCACACACACACACACACACACATATATATACACATACATACCGTGCTCCTTAAATTTACATTTACACAACAGATGGAAACTACATTTATCAATCAATCAATCAATCAATCAATCAAATCATTTATTGTCCTTTTAAAACAGTGCATAAAAGGACATTTTGCTGCTGTCACCAAGACAAACAAACAACAGACAAGTACAGTAAAAAGATGATCATGACACAAAACATATTATATTACATTAAGTTAGTCATTATAAACATTATGTTAATTACATACATTATAAACATTATAATAATTATTAAGATTAAATGATCAAACAAAAATTGAAGCATGACTTGGAGACATCACAAGGCCCGCACGCATGCGCGCGCGCACGCATGCGCGCGCGCGCGCACACACACACACACACACGCGCGCGCGCGCACGCACGCGCGCGCGCTCGCAGAGATAGAAGTAAAGTCCACAATATACTATAAGATAAAATTAATGAATAAATACTATCACAGTAAACAAAGCAACATGAATAACAAGGGCGTCGCCGAGCGGCAGACATGTCCGTCACCAGCAATGCTACGCACTTGCGACACCCCGTAGAGTGTCACATCCTGACACAAAATTGGAAGGGATTCTGTCTTCTAGTTCACGAGATACAGCTTGAAGAAGAAACATATAGCGCAAAGAAGGAAATTTCGGTTTTCAAGGTCACACTTCAAGGTCAAGGTCAGCATGGTGATAATTTATGCTGGGATGTTTTTTTCTCTAGGGTATACAGTACCACACACAATCTGAAGCGCTTCTGTCAAGTACCAATGTGGAAAATATGGCTTAAAACCCAATGTGTAGACCCCTACCACTTTCAAGGACTACGGATCGCCCGGACCGTGACCTTGACCTTGATCGGTAGCCACCATCAGAACGGGCATAAGCCAAAGTACCTTCATGCCAAATTTGAAGACTCTAACACTAACAGTGTGGGAGTTATGGCCCCTGAAATATTGTCGGTTTTCAAGGTCGTACGCCAAGGTCAAGGTCACGACGGCAATATGGTTTGCGCGGATGCCTTCCTCTCATGGTGACACACCAGCACACACAATTTGACGTGATTCTGTCAACCCGTTCGAAAGATATCCTTGGGACAGACAGAAGGAGAAAAAAATGACCCTCCGATTTTCAGGCTCAGCGATCTTTTTGACCTTGACCTTGACCTTGATCGGTATGCCATCTTCAGAACGGGCATAAGCCAAACCACCTTCATACCAAGTTTCAACATCCTATGTTGATCGGTGCCCGAGATATGGCTAAAAATAGATTTGCGGGTTTCAAGGTCGTACGTCAAGGTCAAGGTCACGACGGCAAAATGGTTTGCGCCGATCTCTTCCTATTAAGGAGGCACACCTTTACACAAAATTTGACGCGATTCGGTCAAGCGGTTCGGGAGATATCCTTGGGACAGACAGAAGGGAAAAAAAATACAAACCAGCCCATCGCAATAGTCCGTCTTGGTGACGGACTAAAAAAGCACTCTTAAAAGTGTATAAAGAAGATATCACACTATTAAACCATAAGACAATGCCGACAACATGAGTAAAATGAATAAGTGTACATATATGAAATTTAAGCAAACACAGAAGACACAGACAGACAGACAGACAGACACACGCACGCACGCACGCACGCACGCACGCACGCACGCACGCACGCACACGCACGCACGCACGCACACGCACACACACACACACACACACACACACACACACATCTTAGATACAAAAAAGCCTGTTTGACTAAAAAGTAGCGACCAATGCCAATAACATTACAGTAAAAATAAGGAAAAGCGGTATTAAAAGTGCATAAAGATATCACATGCATGATTCATAGAAACAATGCTGACACGATAAGCGAAATTTAAACCAACTAATGTAATGATGAACAAAATTAAAGGTATTATTAATCAATATCATTTAGAAACTTATTACAACTGTGAATGCAAAAGAAGAATTTAAGAGTGAACAATGTAATGATGAACAAAATTAAAGGTATTATTAATCAATATCATTTAGAAACTTATTACAACTGTGAATGCAAAAGAAGAATTTAAGAGTGAACAAAATAATAATAATAATAATAATAAAATAATAATAATAATAATAATAATAATAATAATAATAATAATAATAATAATAATAATAATAATAATAATAATAATAATAATAAAATAATCAATCAATAAATTTTGTTGTTGTTTTTGTTTTTACATTAAATTAAGCTTCTGTATTCCTAGCTGAAATGAGCAATATATTTTTGTTTTGTTTGGGCTTTTGCTTTTTTTTGGATCATTCTATCTTACTTACTACCGCATCATAGAGATTGACAGAATCACAGGCTAGGGCCTGTATAGAAAGAAAAGAGAAATAGGAATGAATGAATGAAAAGACGACAGCAGTTTGTGGGGGCATTTCACTGGGATATGAGAGAGTCTGAATACATATTATACTTCCTGGGTCCTAGGCCACACACCACATTATAGGCCTAGCAATGGCGGAGATGATTCGCTTTCACTTCCTTATCTCTGTCTGAGTTTAACTAGTGTTAATGATGTACATTAGAGAGAGAGAGAGAGAAGAGAGAGAGAGAGAGAGAGAGAGAGAGAGAGAGAGAGAGAGAGAGAGAGAGAGAGAGAGAGAGAGAGAGAGAGAGAGAGAGAGAGAATACGAATACGAATACGAATACGAATGTTTTTTTGAGGGTAAAAGGAGAGAAAGAGAGAGACAGAGAGAGAGAGAGAGAGAGAGAGAGAGAGAGAGATAGAGAGAGAGAGAGAGAGAGAGAGAGAGAGAGAGAGAGAGAGAGAGAGAGAGAGAGAGAGAGAGAGAGATTTATCTCCTTTACTTGATACCTGTTCTTTTAAGGCAGAGAGAAAGAGAGAGAGAGAGAGAGAGAGAGAGAGAGAGAGAGAGAGAGAGAGAGAGAGAGAGGAGAGAGAGAGAGAAGAGAGAGAGAGAGAGAGAGAGAGAGAACTTTGAGAGATTTTGTATTGCTTTATTGAACTGATTGTATTTTGTATTGTGTTCTTTGGTGGGTGTGAGTGTGTGGTGATGGTAACGTGTGTGTGCGTGTGCGTGCGTGCGCGTGTGCGTGCGTGCGTGTGCGCGCGCGTGCGCGCGCGCGCGTGCGTGAGTGAGTGTGTGTGTATATGTATATGTGCGTACGTGCGTGCCTGCGTGGGTGGGGTGGTGTGTGTATGTGTATGCCTATTTGCATGTGTGTGAGCGATTATTTGTTTTGTTGTTGAATTTCTTGCTTTTTAATTTTGTTGTTGTTAAGCGCATAGAGCTCCACATTTGGTGGAGGAGTGCGCTATATAAATGATTCACTATTATTATTATTATTATTATTATTATTATTATTATTATTATTATTATATAAATTAATATAAAAATGTCTCTCTTACAAAATAAACAAACAAACAAACAAAAGCCCACGCACATATAAAACCATCGCTTTTTTGCGAGCAGTGGAACTAGCTGGTCCCTCCTCTTCTTCTATAAGACATATCAATATTTACTTCTGAAATATACGCAATAATGCGAGCTTTAGAATTTTGTTTGTGCTCTACCATGTTCCATTGATAACATCTCATTTTGTGTGGATTCAAAATCAGTTTTGCAAACTCTGAAGCAAAATAACAGTAAACTTCGTAACGGTGTTGTCTTTGAAATTAAGCATTTAATTCATTGTATTATTACAAAAGGTATTGGTATTGATTTTTGCTGGGTGCCATCTCATTGTGGGCTCGTTTTGAATGAGGTTGCTGATAGAGCTGCTAACAATAACACATTTTTAGATGAGAAACTGGTATTGTCAACACATGAAACTTACTCTTTGTTGGAAAAATCCATTTGTATCAATCCATCTGACTTTAGACCTAATATTGTGATGCATAGCAGATCCATCAGTTAGCTTAGTGTACACGATACGTCTAAATTCATGGACAACTAAATACATAGAAACTAATTGTCTCTGCACTCAGAGATTATCAAATCATCATTTACTATTAGAATA
The DNA here is from genome assembly GCA_017654935.2 of Phymorhynchus buccinoides. NCBI lineage: Eukaryota > Metazoa > Mollusca > Gastropoda > Neogastropoda > Raphitomidae > Phymorhynchus > Phymorhynchus buccinoides. The sequence continues at coordinate 10,589,922 of CM065692.1, forward strand.
CCCAATGTTGCTCTCTAAATACCGAATGTTCAATATGGACCTTTTTCATAAGTATAATAATACCAAGGATATCTTAAGTGACGCAGAAATTGACATTGCTTTAATTGCGAAATTAATGCTGTCCACGCCTATTGGAA
>CM065692.1:10595058-10610058 GCA_017654935.2 Phymorhynchus buccinoides
ATAGAAAAAAAATGTCATCTTCAGTGCGTATTGTACGAGGTATTATGTGTTACACATCAACTCATAAAGCATGGGTTCATAAATATTATATCGATAGCTTGGAGTCAAAACTTGTACCAAAACAAGACTGCAGAAATATCAAAAGCATAATCCCCATTTTATACTATTTGTAGGGTCTTTTGTAATACAAGTTATCAGTTTTTGCAATAACATCAATAATAAGTCAATGGACTATCTAAAGAGTATCCGTTTTGACTGTAAGCCATCGAATTATAGACAGCTTAAAGAGGCCCACACAAAAACGATCATTGATAAATAGTAGATTCAACATTTTCAAATTTCTGAAACAATGAATAAAAGTTGTTCTTCTTTTTTTTTGGTTGAGAGAGACAGAAACACCTTTAAGGGGCACCCTGACGGATACGTTTTTGTAAGAAACACGTCGAGATCACCAGGAAAACACCCTTTGCAGACATTGCAACACTCACTTTGCTCTGGTTTCCTAGAAATCAAAACGTCAACTCGGCGAATCCTCCTTGGCGGAGGTGCTGGAAGTCAAATTCTTTCACCCGTCACTTTTCTAATGGCTGCCAAATCGTTGGCACGAAATTTTCGCAATACAAGCATTTTGTTTAAATTTTTTTATAATTTTGTATACAGTTTATCTAACAACAACGGAAATAGCTCCTTTTTCTTTTACTGCACTACAAGTAAAAAAACAACCGCTTCAACCACAATGAGTAACCTCCACACACCCCATCCAAAATGGTTACTCTCTCCGGCATCTCCGCCAAGGAGGAATCGCCGTTTTGACGGTTTAATTTCTAGGAAACCAGAGCAAAGTGAGTGTTCCGATCTTTGAAAAGGCTGTCTTTCTGGTGATCTCGACGTGTTTCTTGCAAAAACTCATCCGTCAGGGTGCACCTTTAAAGAGGCGTGCACAGAAACGACTGGTAAAAAAAAGAAAAGATTTGACGTTCAAAATTCTAAGTTATTATCGTGAATCCCGTGATTTTTCACATACCCTACTAATACACATGTCCCATATGTGCCTTCCCGGGTCGAGAGGACGTAAAACACCAAAATTCATTCATTCAATCCCGTGATTTTGACACGTGATCGGGCGGCTCTTTAAGCTGGGTCTAGGTTCTAGCAACTCTTTGGGCCACAGTCGCTATTACTAAAATCTCTCTCTCTCTCTCTCTCTCTCTCTCTCTCTCTCTCTCTCTCTCTCTCTCTCTCTCTCTCTCTCTCTCTGTATTTTTCTATGTTACCATTCTTGTGTTTGTATTAACGGCTAGTATGAAAAATGTCACCAAATAATCGTGTATGTGTAAGGCAAAGTTTACGATGGGTCGCGCAATTGGTATATGCCACGGTCGCGCAATTGGTATGTCAGAAAGTTATGACAGTATGGTCGCGCTTTCGTACAAGGCGCGCTATTGGTATGCCCCCCCCCATAAATGTCGTAGCCTATGCAAAGCAAACAAGGGGGCATCGCCGAGCGGCAGCAACGCATTGTGACAATGCAAACCGGGCCAGAGTTATGTGCTCTCCCCCCCCCCCACCCCCCAATAAACACACCACTTTCCACCCTTACAGAATGCATAAAATGCATAGCCCAAAATTTGAAGCGATTCTGTTCAGTAGTTCACGAGATACAGCTGAACTTTTATACAAACTTCCTTGCACCGAGTTATGTCCTCTCCCCCCCCCCCCCCCCCCAATAAACACACCACTTTCCACCCTTACAGAACGCATAAAATACATAGCCCAAAATTTGAAGCGATTATGTTCAGTAGTTCACGAGATACAGCTGAACTTTTATACAAACTTCCTTGCACCGAGTTATGTCCTCTCCTCTCCCCCCCCCCCCCCCCCCCCCAATTAAACACACCACATTCCACCCTTACAGAACGCATAAAATACATAGCCCAAAATTTGAGGCGATTCTGTTCAGTAGTTCACGAGATACAGCTGAACTTTTATACAAACTTCCTTGCACCATGGTACACCACCACACAAAATTTGAAGCGATTGTGTTCACTAGTTCACGAAATAAAGCTGGGGGGAAATTACATAGCCCAAAGAAGGAAATTTCGGTTTTCACGGTCAAACTTCAAGGTCAAGGTCAGCACGGTAATGATTAACGAAAGGAAGCTTCCTTTTCAAGCTGTCTACCCCTCTGCCAATTTTAATCAAATTCCAAACAGTAGTTTTTAAGATAATCGATGCACAGACACACAGACATACAGACACACACACAGACACACACACGCACAAACCGATCGCGAAACGAGGCCGGGTAATTAAATAGATCAACTACAAACAGCAAGAACTGTCTGACACAAATGAGCCGTACATAAACTGCACAGGTTGTTAGTCATGTAGGCCTATTACCATTAGAGGGTTATAATATGTGGGACCAGGATATGATACGGATCCGTTTTGTCGAACACGCACAGACATTCACAGTGACCGACAGATAGGTAGACACGCATGCACGTATGCACGCGAGCACAACACACACACACGCACACACAATAAAAGCACGTAGACACGCGAGCGCGAGCGCACTGCGGCATGCACACACGCGTGCTTAGAGAGAGAGAGAGAGAGAGAGAGAGAGAGAGAGAGAGAGAGAGAGAGAGAGAGAGAGAGAGAGAGAGAGAGAGAGAGAGAGAGAGACAGACAGACAGACAGACAGACAGAGAGACAGACAAATGACAAATGAATGATTTAATGTCATCAGCAAGGTACATGCTATTTGACACGGGGGTACACACAGTTGAAATTAAAAACAGAAAATTAAAAAAAAACGATTATTAGTAACAAACAAAACATGAAAATTAATTTCATTTTAAGCAATAAGTCAAAGCGCATGCGACCAACAGTTCTTATTAGTCAAAGTATCAGAACACTACAAAATTTAACTCATGGTATCAAGCTTCTTTTTTTCGGATGTTATTAGCGTCAGCAACAGACATTGCCATAGAATTTAAATAGTCTATTCTGTTTGTTTTTAACAGAGCTGCTAACTCCCGTCTGACAGCCAGACAGACAGATAGAGACAGGGTCAAAGAGTGTCTGTTGAAGTGATCTTAAATCATATAGTAAAAAGCCAAGTGTCCGTCCGTGTGTGTGTGTGTGTGTGTGTCTCTGTGTGTGTGTGTCTGAAACACGAAACGGGCCTTATAACTCCGCCGTTTTTCGACCGAATCGCTTCAAATTTGCTGTGAGCCCTGACGGGGCGATGGCAACGGCAACCGAGGCGGCCGTATCATTTGCGCGGTTCGGCAAATGCGCGAAACGCGCATCCGCCAGCTTCTCGGCGCCTGTATCTCCGGTGTTTCTGGACCGATTGCCTTTGAATTTGGCAGGAAGATCACCGGGGACGGTGACTATCCGTGCACCAACCCGGAAGCGAATCGGTTCAGAAACGAGCGCGCTATACGACTCCTCTGTTTCTTAACCGAATCGCTTCAAATTTGCTGTACTCGGCGTTACCAGTACTTGGCGTTACAGTTACTAGGCGTTACCGTTACTAGGCGTTACTGGGACTCGGCGTTGCGCTAGTTAACATAAAACCATAATGTTACACACACAACAACAACAAAAATCCAATAAAAAATAGATTTCCGAAGCACAATGCATCAATCGGGTCCGTTTCGCAAGGGCTAACGTTACGTAGCGTGAGCGCAAATCGGCAAAAACGGTGCTAAAAAAACCACCTCTTGTGCTGACGTTTGCCGAAAACGTTTTGTGGCTACTCCCAAAGTATCTCTTGGCGAACTATCACTTGACTTGCACGGGGTGACTACATTTATCTTGTTGTTGATTGGTCCATTCAAGTTTGGCTAAAATAATACTTTTTTTTCAGACAAGAGCTTGTAATATTCTTCCGCAAACGTTTTCTAAAGTGTTTCTTAGACCCCTTTTGGCGTAACAGTTATGCGCGCGGCGACCGTCGTCTAGAGAAACTCACCCGGGTCTCAAAACACGGGATCATTAGGGTTCCTGAATTTTCTCTCTCTTAAGGCAATACGCTCACCCCTTGTTTACAGTTTGAAGGGGTATTTTCACCCCCAGTTTCAAATTTCAAAGATTCAAGACAAAAACATGAAAAACTCTATTCTACATACTGCGCCGCGCTCACTTAGAAGAAACACATAAATTTGAAAGTCGTGTTGATCAAAGGATTAGGCCTATCAAGTGCATGAAACGATTCTATTGGACGTTGGTAAAAGTGACTGTTATGACCTTTCAACGATCAGGGCATTCTGCACAATCTTGTAGAATTTTTAATTTAGGTTATCGGCTCCAGCTTGTGGTAGTGTGAAACAAAGATAGGCCTTGCAGACAACTGAAAAACGAGCAACGCCATTAGCTTAATAACAAATTAAAAAAACCCACCAATGACTGTGCTAACGCAAGATTCATCATTTTAAAGGTGAACCCTGACGGATGAGTTTTTGCAAGAAACACATCTAGATAACTAGAAAGACAACCTTTACAAGCATCGGGATACTCACTTTGCTCTGTTTTCCTAGAAATCAAACCGTCAAAACGTCGATTCCTCCTTGGCGGAGATGCCGGAGAAAGGAGCAATTTTGGATGGGGTGGGTGGAGACCACTCATTGTGGTTGAAGCGTTTTCTTCTTTGTAGTGCAGTAAAACAAGTGGAGCTATTTCCTTTGTTATGAGCGAAACTCCTTTAGGTAAATTGCATAAAATGTAAAAAAAGACTTGTATTGTGAAATTTTCGTGCAAACAATTTGGTCTAAACTCAGGCGGACATGAGAAAAGAGAGGGAACATGCCTTTACTTTCACTGAAAGAATCTGACTTCCCGCACCTCTGCCAAGGAAGAATCGCCGATTTGACGGTTTGATTTCTAGGAAACCAGAGCACAGTGAATGTTGCGATCTCTGTAAAGGGTGATTTCCTGGTGATCTCGACGTGAAACTTGCAAAAACTCATCCATCAGGGTGCCCCATTTATACGTGATCTTACCCCCTCCTTGAGATTTTAAAAGGTACAATCTCACGCATGATTTGAAATTCTAGGGGGTTATTAGAGGGTTATAGTGGCTAAAAAACGCACAATCTGTGCGTTTTCAGAAACCCTGAATTTATTGGTGTTGGTTGTCTTTGATGTCTTTTTGTGAGTTGTGACGTTGCATGCAGCCTTTGTATTGATCTGGGATATGCTCATTCTTGTTGTAGCAGCAAGAAAACAACAAGTCAACCGTGTCTTGTTGCTAAGCAAATCACGTGATCCGTGACGTCGACCGTGGTGTTGGCCGAGCGATTATTCTTTTTTGTACAATGAGCGTTTTCTAAGTGTACCGTTTTACGGCGCTTTTTTTCCGCTCTGTGGAGACTTTCGGAGATCGTTCGTTGCTGACAGCAAGATGGCAGAAGTTGTTGTGGGACTGTGAATTTCACACTTGCGAACAACTAGGATTCTGATATCTGATTTGAAATTTTGACTAGGTATACGATTTACCTACAATCTCACATAAGAACAAATCAGGTGAGAATTAAATTGGGGCAAAAAATTATTCCCTGTTAAAACACCACCTTGACTCTTGCGGATAAGCGTAATTGTACTCCGCAGTCAAGGAAAATGAAGTTTGTTACTTTGATAATGGTCACAATAAACGTTAGCATTTTTCACTCTTCAACTATGTCAGGAACACTTTTTAGATGATCTCCTAATGAAAAAAAAGAAAGGAAAACAAAGAAAGAAAACAAACTAAAAGTTCTAAAGCAATCTGCAATTTCCCCACTTTTGATGGTAATCGGGTACCATAATTAACAGGAGCGACATTGACTCGCTCATGCGTGCCACATTATTCTGAATGCGTTTCACTAGGGCCTAAAGCAAAACTTGTCATTTTGTGTACATCGCAAGGATGACATCGTTGACTTTCTTTATGACGTCTTAACCTTGACCTGTTGTAGGTTTACCTAAACGAATTGAAATAGCATAACCTTTTGTACTCCGGAATTTGAATGAATTCCTGAAGTAGAAATAATAAATGATTTCCTGGCAACCAACTTGTTCTAGTGACTTAAAATAAAAGCAGTAATTGCAGACATAATGTGATTTTTATATCATTGTGCAAAACATTGGTCGTGCTATTATTTTGTAGTTTCTGAGAAATTTGCTATGTGAAAGTTTTTAATGAGTCGGTGATCACACACACACACACACACACACACGCACACGCACACGCACACCCACACACCCACACACATATATATATATATATATATATATATATATATATATATATATATATATATATATATATATATATATATATATATATATATATACACACACACACACACACACACACACACACACACACACACACACATACACGCACACACGCACACGCACGCACACGCACACACACACACACACACACACACACACACACACACACATTATCAGTATATAGACGAGACACACACACACACACACACACACACACACACACACACACACACACACACACACACATTATCAGTACATAGAGTAGACTTCGCTCGTCAATATCTCAGTGAGCATGCAAGGACGCTCTACACCCAAGTCACGGGATTGTGTGAAGGTTCGTTTAACGTCCTCCGGCCTGGAATAGGCACACACGGGACACTGATAACTGTAAAGGTTATCCTGGACGATCCTGGAGGTACTGCAATACCAGGAAAGTCCCAACGTTTTTAAACTATTAAGATAAATGGATAAGATGGGATTACTTGGGGATCTGTTTTATATACGCCCTTCCTTTGCATCTCTCCCCTCCCCCCCCCCTCCCCCTCCGCTTGTTGGTCAGTTCTGTCTGGTCGAATCAGGCAACCAAGTCCCGGAAGTGAGCCCCCTAGAATTGATGATCGTGGCAAGGGCAAGTCTTGCACTCCTGGGATGAGTTTCTCTAGATAACGGTCGCGGCGTGAATAACGCTTACGCCAAACGGGGCCTAAGAAACACTTTAGAAAACGTTTGCGGAAGAATATTACAAGCTCTTGTCTGATTGGTCAAAACAAGTATTATTTTAAACAAACTTGAATGGATCAATCAACAACAAGAAACATATTCACCCCCTACTAGTTCTGGATAGTTCACTGCTTGCTCGGTGTTTGGCAAGAACAAAACGCCACTCGAACTATCGGCAAACGAAGGGCGTTTCTTAGACCGTTTTTGCCGATTTGCGTTCACGCTACGTAACGTTAGCCCTTGTGAAACGCCGACAGATGAGTGATTTGTTTCCAAACAGGTGACTACTAGAATTGATCAGAGGCTCTTGGTCAATTCTTTTAGGCAGCAAAAGTATGGATTGGGGTCAATTTTGTCACGCGACGGGCATGTCTGGCAGTTAGTAGTTTGGTCGGTTTTCTGATAGCCCGATATTTAATTTATTAATACAATTATTGAATAATGGTCAAATGCCAAAATAAGAGGTGCAAATCAACACCTCCCTTTCGATTTATCGGCTCTCCCCGTATTTTCCGACTTTTTGCAGTTTTCCTTTCTCATGAGATTTCCATATTTTACTGTTATTTGTTCCTTTGATTTCAATTACTTTTGTCTACAATGTTTATAATTAACTTTTCAAACTATTTTTGTTACGTTGTTTTTGTGATAATTTTGACCACTGGATCTTGTTATTTACAAATTATAAGTATGTTTTGTATGTTATCCTTCTTTGCCGACCGCCATGCACAGATAAATTGTGGAAGGCACAGTATAAGCTTCTAGCTTGTTGCTGCCATTTGTTCTGTATTGTTTGGAATTGTATGTGCTGTTGGCATATTAAAGATTATTTAAACCATTTTCAGACTTGCCTTTCTTAGGAAATATCAAGCTGTATTTTATCAACATTTGAGCTAATTATCTTTGTTGAATAGGGGAAGACGGGGTAAAAAGCGCATGGGCGGGTAAGAAGCCCACCCCAGTTATCTCATGAAATAAAGAAAATTTCAGTCAAATTTGCCCATGAGACGAATGCTAGACATTAACGCTCGTCTCATGGGCAAAATGAGACTGAAATTTGCTTCATTTCATGAGATAATTGGGGTGGGCTTCTTACCCGCCCATGCGCTTTTTACCCCGTCTTCCCCTATAATGATTCGCAGTAATAATAAAGGCCATTATTTGATATGTAGCGCAATACACGGAACAGCCGCGGACCGTTGGTCACAGTCCTGGTTCACTGCGTTCTTTCCGTCTCGCCTGTATCTTCTACTATTATTGAATGCACGTTTTTAATCGTGTAGGCCTAAATGAATGAAAATGAACGTGAAATATAGAAAACGATAGGGGTTGAAGTGCTCAACCTGCAGTAAGAAAGGCAAGAGTGAGAAAACGGACAGTACCCAGAAATGGAGGTGGGGGGTGTGGATCTGCATTTTTTTTAAAAACCAAAAATTGATTTCATTGGAACATTTATAACATTTTGAATGTGCCTGTGTGAAAATCTCAATGTGAAATTTTGGTCTGTTATGGGAGATAATAAGCGAACGCTAACCGGCCCCATGTGCTCAATGTCAGCTTGTCTCCCTTTACTCATGATCAGTGGCTTTCAGTCACTGGCTGACATGCATTAGCCCTAATAAGGTTTGGACCGATTTATTATAGTGAGAGCTGGAACAATCAATGCAGGTTACAGATTTTTGCTTTTTTTTTAAATGTCTTTTGTGAAAGATCAGCCACTTGAAGCTTGGAGACATCGCGAAGCCTCTTAGTGCATCAGTCTTTCTTTTTCATTTTTATTTATTTGTTTATTTATTTATTTATTTTATTTTGGTGGCTGTGGGGGTGGGGATGGGGATGGGGGTGGGGGTGGGGATGATTTGGCCTCTCCAACACCAAACGTCACAAAGTTCCAATGGTCATTAAAGTTCTAATGGTCGTTAAAGTTGTAATGGTCATTACAGTCCTAATGGTCATTACAGTCCTAATGGTCGTTAAAGTTAAAATGGTCGTTAAAGTTCAAATGGTCGCTAAAGTTGTAATGGTCGTTAAAGTTGTAATGGTCATTAAAGTTCTAATGGTCGCTAAAGTTCAAATGGTCGCTAAAGTTATAATGGTCATGTCATTGTCCGTCACCATAGGTGAAGGACTTTGTGGTCGGCTGGTTTGTATTTTTTTAAATTTTTTTTTTTTTGGGGGGGGGTATGTTTTTTGTTTCTTTTCTGTCTGTCCCAAGGATATCTTCCGATCGGGTTGGCACAATCGCTTCAAATTTTGTGTGGAGGTGTGCCACATTAATTGGAAGAGATCCGAACATGAATTATCAAGGTCAAGGTCATGACCTTGGCGTACGACCTTCAAAAACCGAAAATCTTTAAGGGGCCATAACTTCCACACCGTTGGTCTTAGAGTCTTCAAATTTGGCATGGAGGTACTTTGGCTTTTCCCCTTTCTGATGATGGCATACCGATCAAGGTCAAGGTCACGGTCCGGGAGATCGGTAGGCCTTGAAAGTGGTAGGGGTCTACAAACTGGGTTTTAAGCTTTATTTTCCACATTTGTACTTGACAGAAGCGCTTCAGATTGTGTGTGGTACTGTATACCCTAGAGTAAAAAACATCCGAGCATAAATTATCGCCATGCTGACATTGACCTTGAAGTTTGACCTTGAAAACCGAAATTTTCTTCTTTGCGTTATATATTTCTTCTTCAAGCTGTATTTCGTGAACTAGAAGACAGAATCCCTTCCAATTTTGTGTCAGAATGTGACACTCTACAGGGTGTCGCAAGTGCGTGGCATTGCTGGTGACGGACATGTCTGCCGCTCGGCGACGCTCTTGTTAAAGTTCTAATGGTCGTTAAAGTTCTAATGGTAGTTAAAGTTCTAATGGTCATTACAGTTGTAGTGGTCATTAAAGTTGTAGTGGTCATTAAAGTTGTAATGGTCATTAAATTTGTAGTGATCATTAAAGTTGTAATGGTCATTAAAGTTATAATGATCGTTAAAGCTATAATGGTCGTTAAATGCGGGAATGTATATGTGCGTGCGAGCGTGCGTGCGTGTGCGTGTGTGTGTGTGTGTGTGTGTGTGTGTGTGTGTGTGCTGAGAGAGAGAGAGAGAGAGAGAGAGAGAGAGAGAGAGAGAGAGAGAGAGAGAGAGAGAGAGAGAGAGAGAAGAAAGAGAAAGAGAGAGAGAGAGAGAACGAACGAACTAAATTTTGTTTAATCAGGGTTATGAGATAAGCATACAATCTGCTTTTTTGCACTCGGCCCTGACGCTAAACAAGAGAGAGAGAGAGAGAGAGAGAGAGAGAGAGAGAGAGAGAGAGAGAGAGAGAGAGAGAGAGAGAGAGAGAGAGAGAGATATGAAAATAAAAAATAATAAAAGAGCCCCCCAAAAGAGACAGTGCTAAATTCAAGACACAAACCAAAAGAAACACAGACTGACATAACTACAGGTTTCATCATTTTATTTGCCCAAATTCCTCTTCCACATCTGAAGATTTCAAAATGCACTGAAAGGCTCTTTAACGCATCGCAAAGATAAATATTATGCAAGCCGAATTACGAAATAATGCACACATTATGCACCAAAACAAATGGAAAACAAAAAGGATTTTAAATAAAACAGCAAATGATAAAAGTAGATGGTTGGTTGATGGTTTTGTCTCACATGTGCTGATTGCAGCCGAGAGGTCGTTAAACCTGAGCTTCCAAGCAAATAAAAAGCATACAAACACGCACAAAACAACCTGTTTTTCTTCTTCTCTTCAAGTGCAAAAAATATTGATCACAAAATGTTGAAGAAAATCATCACAGATTACTTTTTTAAAAAAACACACAAAAAAACGGAAAGCAAATAACGTGTGTATGTGGTACGCCCAATTCGTGAAATTGCCTATTTCATGAAATGGGCTACTGGTTTTGCCCAATTCATGAAATGGACAATATATTGTAAACAGGACTACATCTTAATTGAGAACAGAGTGACTGATTATCTGGTCCAGCTGTTTATCTTGTCAGGATGAGAGCGTGCCAAGGCGTAATCAGTATCTGTTTGGGTGCGATGTAGGTGTTTAGGTTTAAGACGACAATCAGACAATTGAACAAAACAATGACGGAAACATGTAACAGACAAACGGTAATTGACATTGACTTTAAACACATGTAACATTTAAACAAAGATGAGTAAGGGAGAATGAGATCATTAAAATCAACCAAACAATTAATTGAGCCCAGTCAAGTTATTACGTTTCATTCTCTTCTTTTCTTTTCTCTTTTATTCCCTTTATAATCTGACGAGCCACACATAAATCCAATGAACACAATTCACACCAGAATAATCCATTCCAGAATCAGTTACGTTGGAGTAAAAGAAATATAAACAACCCAAGCTCACAAAACACACATCAGTCGTTCACTACTCATTGTCTCTACCTGCTTCTTCAAGAAATACAAATAATCAAAAACTAAGCTTTAAGAAAATAACAGCAACCAACTTTGAACTCAAAAAGGGCCCACAAAAGTGCTATTTACAAGTTTTAACCCGAGTGATGGAAACGGTTTAATGATGAAGATGTATTTTAATTTGGAGAAATTATAAGTCCAAAATATAGAAGTTTAATAATTTGGAACTGGAGGATCAGTTTGGTCTACAGGGGAAAGTACGAAATTTGAAGAGGATTTTTATTTAGAACTTTGTTAATAAAATAGTAGATCCTAAGCATTATGGTTGTTTAATAAAGTAACTATGCCGCAGTGGTGATAACTGAGCCAAGGGAGCTATAAAATTTGTTTATAGGCCTACTGATTATCTTTTACTTGACTCAATGCGACACAGACCTAGTTCTGACCTCTAGTCTAGTTTCTGAAAAGCTCCCAGAACCGGAGATCTGGCTGAGTTTTTATAGTAAATAACCACTGATACGAGAGCAGTGTAGGCTCGACCAATCACAATCGACTAATAATACGCGAGTAGGGTAGGCTCGACCAATAAAAATCGAACAAGACGAATTCCAACATGGCCAGGCTACTGGGCCTTACTGTTGAGTCTAATAGTGAATGAAATTCCAACTTTGCGAAATTATGTGAAAGTGACAGCGTTCGGGATGCAACTGATTCAATAGAAGGATTATTTGTGCTTGTGTGTGTGGTGTTTACAAGTGAAAAAAAATAATATAATTCAAGAAAAATTCAAAGGATTAACAACGTCTCCAGTCAGGAAAAAAATGGTACAACTGTTCTTACAACAAGGTAAGTTCGACTTCCAAATCCCTTTAAATTCACTTTATAGAATCGATAACCACAACTACAATGAACTCCAATAATGTGTGAACATAACATCTTCCCAATTGTACAACATTACAGTCAATTTCGAGTAAACGCGGCCTAACAAGTGACACTGTCTAGGGTTAGGCCTTCGTTCTCAAACTAGATCTATCAAACGTTGTAGGGCCTCAGACCAAGAATCAACACAAGATGGTTCCCAAACATTATTGGAACCTTCCCGGGACAATTAACAATATGCCATCTAGACCAGTCGAGCATTATGATGAGAATAACAATTGGAAAAACATAAACAAAGCATGATAATCATGGCTGCCTTGAGCAATCACACATGGGCTAAAAACGGAACAAGAGCAATATGGCCGTCGCCATACGAATACCAAGTCACGTAGAAACAGTGTTTTTATAAAAACTGGCTCACAGCCATTAAACAAACTGATTGAAGAAGTTAGTTTAATGCTTTAGCTGCAATATTGAATAGTATTATGTATTTGTATAGGCATGATATTGAGAAAATGGACAATGAATAGGGAGGTTGACTTAATATGGAAGCTTCAGCTAAGTACATTTCAAAAATTGTTTAAAAATAAACTGTCTCACTCATAATGATGAAATCAAATGAAAAGTAAACTCTAAGTTATCGATTTGACATTAGGTAAGCCTGAAGTGGCTGAGTGAGCTAGATTTTACATAAAATAGAGGTAAAGTAAACAAACAATATGGCCGCCGCCAATAGTCATATTATTATAGCAAGTCACTTAGAACAGTGTTTTTGTGAAAACTGGTCCACAGCCATGAAACAAACTGATTGAAAAAGATAGTTTAATGCTTTAGCTACAATATGGAATAATATTATGTATTTGTACAGGCATGATATTGAGAAAATGGACAATGAATAGGGAGGTTGCCTTAATATGGAAGCTTGAGCTAAGTACATTTCAAACATTGTTTAAAAATAAACTGTCTCACTCATAATGATGAAATCAAATGAAAAGCAAACTCTAAGTTATGGATTTGACATTAAGTAAGCCTGAAGTGGCTGAGTGAGCTAGATTTTACATAAAATAGAGGTAAAGTAAACAAACAAAATGGCCGCCGCCAATAGTCATATTATTATAGCAAGTCACTTAGAACAGTGTTTTTGTGAAAACTGGTCCACAGCCATGAAACAAACTGATTGAAAAAGTTAGTTTAATGCTTTAGCTACAACATGGAATAATATTATGTATTTGTACAGGCATGATATTGAGAAAATGGACAATGAATAGGGAGGTTGACTTAATATGGAAGCTTGAGCTAAGTACATTTCAAAAATTGTTTAAAAATAAACTGTCTCACTCATAATGATGAAATCAAATGAAAAGTAAACTCTAAGTTATCGATTTGACATTAAGTAAGCCTGAAGTGGCTGAGTGAGCTAGATTTTACATAAAATAGAGGTAAAGTAAACAAACAATATGGCCGCCGCTAATAGTCATATTATTATAGCAAGTCACTTAGAACAGTGTTTTTGTGAAAACTGGTCCACAGCCATGAAGCAAACTGATTCAAAAAGTTAGTTTGATGCTTTAGCTGCAATATGGAATAATATTATGTATTTGTACAGGCATGATATTGAGAAAATGGGGAAACAATTAGGGTGACAATGGAGCATGGCAACCTAAGCCAGATCAAAACAAGTCACATTTCAACAAGGATTTTAAAACGAACTATCCGAAATAAGATAGAAAGATTGACTTAAAAAGTAACTTTAATGCAATGGTTGTAAGATTATATTATGCTTAATTGAATTAGTGGGAGGATTTGGCTATAATAAATGATTTGGGGAACCTTACCAAGCAAGACAGATCTAGATCTAGACTGCAAGTACAATAAGACAAGGCTTTGTTAAACAATGAAATAACATAAAATAAAGCCAATAAGGCAGACATGGAATCTGATACAAATTTGTGAAAAGACTCTAGAGAGAGCGGGACAGTTGAGATAAAGCCCATCTACATTAAGTGTTTCAGCATAAATGAAAGTACAAAATATAGATCTAAATTAATACTAATTTATCGGTGAAATATTAATTTAGCAAATAAATCTAGAAGTTTGCTTGTCTCTAAAATCAAGAATGCAGCACTTTATTACAAAAAAAATATTGCGTGATGGTGCTGGTGATAGATCTAGAGAGAGTAAGTGCAGCTTACAATATATCACAATTTTCAATTCCCAGCAACACAGGCATTAATTAAGGTTGATTCAACAGATGTATATCATTGTATTTGCCTACCCCCCCCCCCCCCCCCCCCCCCCCCCAAAACTTTACCAAATGCTACTCTGAGGCATGCCTGAGCCACATGTTTTATCAAACGTTTTATCAAATTAAGTCTGAATAAAATAATTTCAACTCATCTACAGGCGTGGTTTCTCATTCGTTTGAACCCATTCTTGATCTATGCGTGTTTATGACCGGAAAATGTTTTTATTTCATACTGCTTTACTAAGTAGCAAGTTTTAAATTGGCTATTTCATGAACTGGGCAATTTCACAGATTGGGCGTAACATATATAACTTAGCAGAAAACAAAATAAACGTGTAATATTTATAACCATGTATACTCATTCCAAAAGACATGCGAACGAAGGACATATTTGTTAGTGAGCAGTTTAAAGCCAAAACGTTAAAACAAAAAAAGTTAAAGACCCACCACGTCACGTGTCAAAATCATGGTTTTCATGCGTTTTCC
>CM065692.1:10615058-10625058 GCA_017654935.2 Phymorhynchus buccinoides
TGGGCAATTGTTGCAAATTGTTACATTTGGGCAAATTGTTACATTTTGGGCAGGGAAGTGGCATCAATATAGAATAAAGAAGGAAAAAAGACAAATCTGAATCTGAGAGGAAACAGAGTTTGACGTTGACGATTGAGATGCAGTCTGCTTGACAAAAGACCGTTACATTTTGGGCAATTGTTACAAATTGGGCTTTAACAGTGCACACATACGCAGAAACATACGTTAAAAAAAAAAATCCAAAAAAATCTGGAAGGATTATAAAGGCATGTACACAAAAACGCAGAAACCCATAATTATGCATATTCCATCCGCTTTTTTTTTCACTTTATTTGCGGACTGCGGGTGAGATATGCGCATGGGTTTCCGTGTATATGTGCACATGCCCTGGAAACTAAACAAAACAGAATAAAGCAAAGATAAAAACAAGAGAAAAGAAAAAGTTCACAACACTTTTTGGGGGGTATTTGGTATATTTTAGTCACAGAGACTTATCTCTGTGAAATTCGGGCTGCTCTCCCCCGGAGAGCGTGTTGCCGCAAGTACAGCGCCTACCCAATTTGTTTATTTTTTAAATTTTTGGGGAAAACCTTGGAAATGGAAAACCTAGCTATCAGTTTGGCCATACCAGGCACAATTAGAGCAGAATGAAACTTTAGATGAAAAATATTATCATAAGAAACAATCGTAAAAGAATGCACTATACAGTGGGGCCTCCCTCTTAAGACCTTGAAAAATAACCCAATAAAAGGTCTTTAAGACCCCCCACGTCACGTGTCACATTCCCTCTTATACTATGAAGATTTCTTAAGATTTCCTACCAGCTATAAGAGGGAAAACATGTGGAAACCGTGATTTTGACACGCGACGTGGTGGGTCTTTAAGTGGGAGGGAGTTGGATAAGGGAGCTAATTTTAACACTTACAAAGAAGGGCAATGTTTCTTAAGCGGGAGGGAGTCTTATACGGGGTCTTATGAGGGAGGTTCCACTGTATTGCCGAGCCAATCATGTTATGTACCGTAAAATTGCACCCATGTCAAATACCTTCAAGGGCAGTAAGCCGTGACAAGCATGAAAGGTTCCTGCATCGATAAAATAGATGTACGAGTTGAAACGAAAACGCCGCGTCAGCTCAAGCTCTTTTGGACGGATATTGGCAAAAATCGTTTATATGAATCCACAATAAAAAAAATACTTTATTATGCATGAAATCACAAATATATGCTGCAGACATTAAAGGTGGACCCTGGCGGATGAGCTTTTGCAAGAAACACGTCGGGATCACCAGAGGATCAAGGATCGGAACACTCACTTTGCTCTGGTTTCCTAGAAATTAAACCGTCAAAACGGCGATTCCTCCTTGGCGGAGATGCCGGAGAGAGTGGCCACTTTGGATGGGGTGGGTGGAGGACACTCATTGTGGTTGAAGCGTTTTCTTTTTTTGTAGTGCAGTAAAAACCCCAAATTGGAGCCTTTGTTGTGAGCGAAACTCCTTTAGACAATCTCTATAAAATTTAAAAAGAAAAAGAAAAAAAGGCTTGTATTGCGAACATTTCGTGCAAGCGATTTGGTCTAAACGCAGGCGGCCATTAGAAAAGAGACGGCACGCCTTCTCTTTGGGTGAACAACTTTGATTTCCAGCACCTCCGCCAAGGAGGAATCGCCGATTTGACGGTTTGATTTCTAGGAAACCAGAGCAACGTGAGTGTTGCAATCTCTGTAAAGGCTGTTTTCCTGGTGATCCGGACGTGTTTCTTACAAAATCCCATCCGTCAGGGTGGCCCTTTGAAGGTTACAAACAAATATGTAAACATATTCAAATTATGAATGCAAATAAAATCTTCAAAACACAGAGCATTATAAAGGTGACTCAGAAACACGAAACAATTCTTCTCAAATGCGTGATGCACAAAAAAGGAGAAACGTATTCAAAGTACGAATAAGATACTCTTCAAAACACAGAGCACTGCAGAAGGTGGCTCGGTAAAACAAGAAACAATAACTCTTCTCACACGCGTAATCTTAAAGCTGGAGACAGACTATGCGACTGCCTCATATGACTCGATCAGGTCGTGACGTAGACCAAATTTTGTTTCCCGCACAGAAGAGGTCACAAGCCATCTGACTCGATCAGACTCGATCAGTGAAATTTAGAACCCGCCCTATTCGGCCCTGTCACCTGACTGGGCCCGACTGAGTCAGACTGATCGAGCAGCATGGTATGCAAATGAGGTTAAACGTCACGACCTTATCGAGTCACACGAGGCAGTCACATAGTCTGTCGCCGGCTTAAGAGCTAAAGCGCATACATTGCAAGACAGCAATAAAGTTGGGTTGATTATGAAGAGTGAATGAAAAAGGAGGGAATCCTTCTTCCGAACTCCATAACTGGTGCATGACTGAAGGGTTCTAATCCCAACGTGAGGCCCATTGCGTAGCATTGTGTCCATGTCTCTATGTGTCCCCATCTATGTGTCCATGTCTCTATGTGTCCCAGTCTCTATGTGACCCCATCTCTATATGTTCCCATCTATGTGTCCCCCTGTCTCTATATGTCCCGGTCTATTAGTCCCCATCTCTATATGTTCCCATCTATGTGTCCATGTCTCTATATGTCCCAGTCTCTATAATATGTCCCCATCTCTATGTGTCCCCGTCTCTATATGTCCCTGTCTCTAAAAAAAAAAAAAGAAATGTGTCCTCGTCCTATGTCCCTGTCTATTTGTCCCCGTCTCTATATGTCCCTGCCTATGGTGTCCTCGTCCTATGTCCCTCCGTTTCTTCTGTTTATCTTCACCTGAACTCTAACTTTAAGTCCTTAATCCATATCCTTAAACTAATCTGAGGGAACACATAAGAACCGGGACATATAGAACCGGGGACACATACATACAGAGGGTGACATATAGAGACTCGGGACATATAGAGAGGGGGACATATAGAGATAGGGACACGTAGAGACGGTTACATATAGAGATTGGGACCCATAAAAACGGGGACACATCAGAGATGGGACATACAGAAACGTGGACATATAATACCCTGACATGTGAGGTGACACATGAACCTCCCGGGACATATACAGACATCTTCACAATGAACTCGACATAAGACGGGACACATAGATCCAGGGACAAATACAATGATGGGAACACATAGCGACGGGGGCACACATAGAAAGGGACACCATGATACACATGCAGACGGGGACACATAGAGACGGGGACACAGAATTGGGATATAGAAAACGGGGACATATCGAGACGGAGGGTAAACGATGATGGGCTACGACATAGAGACGGGGACATATAGAGTATTGGACTACATGAGATGGGACACACATAGAGACGGGGGACATATAGAGACGGGGGCACATAGAGACGGGCGACACATAGAGACGGGGACACATAGAGACAGGGGTACAATGATGGGGACACACAGAAACGGGGACATATAGAGACAGGGGTACATTTAGTGATGGCGACACATAGAGACAGGGACATACAGAGTCTTGGACACATAGAGATGGGGACACACAGACAAAACGGGGACACATGGAGACAGGGTACATAATGGGGATACACAGAGACGGGGACACATAGAGACGGGGACACATAGAGTCGGGTACACATAGAGACGGGGACATACAGAGTCTTGGACACATAGAGATGGGGACACACAGAGACTGGGACACATGGAGACGGGGACACATGGAGACTGGGGCATATACAGACGGGGACTCATAGAAATGGGGACACAATGTCATAGAGACGGGGACACATGAAGAAAGGAACTCATAGAAATGGGGACACGTCCATAGAGACACGGGGACACACAGAGTTGGGACACATAGAGACTTGGACATATAGAGACGGTGACATCATAGAGTGCGGTGACATATAGAGACGGGGGCGAATCCGCACTGACTCCCTCCTGTTTACTGTCATCTTTAGTTGGGAATTGAAGCTTTTCCACTGCGCAACGCCGACACAAACCCCAACTTTAAAGACACAAGTGACGCTCCTCCGATTTTTAAGTCCCTTGGTTGGTTTTTTTCTGTGTAGCTGTAGACACACAGTCCCAATGCCCCCAATTTGAAATTGAGGCTTCTCTTTAAAAACGATGTTTCGTTTTCAATTTGGTGGCATTCGCAAATAGGAATCACACCCGGCCAAAACCAAATTTTCTTACCAGCTATTAAGTAGGAAAACACGTTAAGCCCGTGATTTTGCCACATGATCTGGTGGATCTTTAACGCCTCTGGAATATTTTAGATTATTCCACACATACAAAGTGTTATTCAAAATCCAAGTTTAACGCCCCTGGAATATTTTAGATTATTCCACACATACAAAGTGTTATTCAAACCCCAAGTTTAACGCCCCTGGAATATTTTAGATTATTCCACACTTACAAAGTGTTATTCAAAATCCAAGTTTAACGCCCCTGGAATATTTTAGATTATTCCACACATACAAAGTGTTATTCAAAATCCGTGTGGATAAATCTAAAATATTCAGGGGCGTCACTTGGATTTTGAATAACACTTTGTAAGTGTGAATAATCTAAAATATTCCAGCAAGCAGTGTGGTGGTTTGAATAACACTTGTAAGTGTGGAATAATCTAAAACATTCCAGGGGCGTGACACTTGGGTTTTGAATTACACTTTGTATGTGTGGAATAATCTAAAATATTTCCAGGGGCGTTAAACTTGGATTTTGAATAACACTTTGTATGTGTGGAATATCTAAAATATTCCAGGGCGTTACACTTGGATTTTGAATAAACACTTTGTATGTGTGGAATAATCTAAAATATTCAAGGGGCGTTAAAAACTGGTTTTGAAATAACACTTTGTATGATGTGGAAAATCTAAAAATATTCCAGGGCGTAAGAATCCACCAGATCACGTGCAAAAATCACGGGCTTCAAGGTTTTCCCTTTATAGATGGTAAGAAATTTGGTTTTTGGCCGGGTTTGATTCTCATGCGACTGCCCCAAATTGAAAACGAAACACGTTTAAAGAGCAGCCCAATTTCAAGTTGGGGGCATGGGATGTTGGGTTCACAGCTACCAGAAAAAAAACAACCAAGGGACTTAATCGTGGTGCGTCACTGGTCTCAAGTTGGGTTGATTATGTGGGGTTTGCGCAGGAAAAGCTCCATACCAACTAAAGATGACACTACCAGGAGGGTCAGTGCGATTCGCCCCCGTCTCTATATGTCACCGCTCTATGTGTCAACGGGGGTTATTTTTTTTTTTTTTTTTTTTTTTCCCCCTTCTATATGTCCCCGTCTCTATGTTGTCCAAGTCTTATAGTCCCCACCTCTGTGTGTCCACCGCTCTAGACGTGTCCCATTTCTATGAGTTCCTTCTTCATGTGTCCCCCCGTCTCTATGACGTGTCCCCATTTCTATGAGTTCCTTTCTTCATGTGTCCCCGTCTCTATACACATTGTATCCCTGTCTCTATGTGTCCCCGTCTCTGTTCTCCCTTCCCCCCCTGTTCCCCATTGCATCCCTGTCTCTAGTGCCCTCGTCTCTGTGTGTCCCATCTCTATGTGTCCAAGACTCTGGTATAATGTCCCCGTCTCTATGTGTCGCCATCATTGTACCCCTGTCTCTATATTTCCCCGTTTCTGTGTGTCCCCATCTCTATGTGTCCCCGTTTCTTTGTGTCCCCGTCTCTATGTGTCGCCATCATTGTACCCCTCCGTCTATATGTCCCCGTCTCTATATTAAGTCCCCGTCTCTATGTCCCTGTCTGTATGTGTCCCCGTTTCTATATGCCCCTGTCTTTATGTTTCCCCTCAGATTAGTTTAAGGATTATGGATTAAGGACGTAAAGTTATAGTTCAGGTGAAGATACAACAAAGAAACGGAGGGACATAGGACGAGGACACCTAGACAGGGAATAATAGAGACTGGCACTAGACAGAGATATATAAGACGGGGACACATAGACAGGGACATATAGAGACGGGGACACATAGACCCTGTCTTTATGTGTCCCCTCAGATTAGTTTAAGGATATGGATTAAGGACTTAAAGTTAGAGTTCAGGTGAAGATAAACAAAGAAACGGAGGGACATAGGACGAGGACACATAGGCAGGGACATATAGAGACGGGGACACATAGACAGGGACATAGGACGAGGACACATAGGCAGGGACATATAGAGAACGGGGACACATAGACAGGGACATATTATAGAGAGGGGGACATATAGATGCGGGGACATATAGATGCGGGGACATATAGAGACGGGGACATATAGACACGGGGACATATAGAGACAGGGACACAATGACGGGGACATATAGAGATGGGACACATAGAGACTGGATCACATAGAGACATGGACACATAGATGGGGACACATAGAGACATGGACACAATGCTACGCAATGGGCCTCACGTTGGGATTAGAACCCTTCAGTCATGCACCAGTTATGGAGTTCGGAAGAAGGATTCCCTCCTTTTTCATTCACTCTTCATAATCAACCCAACTTTATTGCTGTCTTGCAATGTATGCGCTTTAGCTCCTTAAGCCGGCGACAGGCTATGTGACTGCCTCGTGTGACTCGATCAGCTCGTGACGTTTCACCTCATTTGCATACATTGCTGCTCGATCAGTCTGATTCAGTCGGGCCCAGTCAGGTGACAGGGGCCGAATAGGGCGGGTTCTAAATCTCACTGATCGAGTCAGATGGCTTGTGAACACTTCTGTGTGGGAAACAAAATTTGGTCAACATCACGACCTGATCGAATCATATGAGGCAGTCGCATAGTCTGTCTCCAGCTTTAAGATTACGCGTGTGAGAAGAGTTATTGTTTCTTGTTTTACCGAGCCACCTTCTGCAGTGCTCTGTGTTTTGAAGAGTATCTTATTCGTACTTTGAATACGTTTCTCCTTTTTTGTGCATCGCGCATTTGAGAAGAATTGTTTCGTGTTTCTGAGTCACCTTTATAATGCTCTGTGTTTTGAAGATTTTATTTGCATTCATAATTTGAATATGTTTACATATTTGTTTGTAACCTTCAAAGGGCCACCCTGACGGATGGGATTTTGCAAGGAACACGTCCGGTATCACCAGGGAAAACAGCCTTTACAGAGATTGCAACACTCACTTAATTTGCTCTCGGTTTACTGTAAATCAAACCGTCAAAGCGGGCGATTCTTCCTTGGCGGAGGTGCTGGAAGTCAAATTCTTTCACCCAAAGAAAAGGCGTTGCCGTCCCTTTTCTTATGGCCGCCTGCGTTTTAGACCAAATCGATTTACACGAAAATTTCGCAATACAAGCCTTTTTTTTTCTTTTCTTTTTAAATTTTATACAGATTACCAAAAAGAGTTTCGCTGACAACAAAGGAAATAGCTCCAATTTTCGGTTTTACTGCACTACAAAAAAAAAGGAAAACGCTTCAACCACAATGATAAGTGTGCCTCCACCCACTCCATCCAAAATGGCCACTCTCTCCGGAATCTCCGCCAAGGAGGAAATCGCCGTGTTGACGGTTTACTTACTAGGAAACCAGAGCAAAATGAGCGTTCCTATCCTTGAAAAGGCCGTCTTTCTGATACCGGACGTGTTTCTTGCAAAAAAAGCTCATCCCGTCAGGGTCCACCTTTAATATTCTGCCGCATCTATTTGTGATTTCATGCATAATAAAGTATTTTTTATTGTGGATTCATATAAACGATTTTTGCCAATATCCGTCCAAAAGAGCTTGAGCTGACGCGGCGTTTTCGTTTCAACTCGTACATCTATTTTATCGATGCAGGAACCTTTCATGCTTGTCATAGTTTACTGCCCTTGAAGGTATTTGACATTAGTGCATTTACGGTACATAACATGATTGGCTCGGCAATACAGTGGAACCTCCCTCATAAGACCCCGTATAAGACTCCCTCCCGCTTAAGAAACATTGCCCTTCTTTGTAAGTGTATAAAAACTGCCTCCCCTATAAGACTCCCTCCCACTTATAAGACCCACAACGTAACGTGTCAAAATCACGGTTTACACGTACGTGCTTTTCCCTTTTATAGCTGATAAGGAATCTTAAGAAATCTTCATAGTATAAGAGGGAAATGGGGACACGTGACGTGGGGAGGTTCTTAAAGACCTTTTATTGGGTTATCTTCCAATGGTCTTAAGAGGGAGGCGCCACTGTATAGTGCATTCTTTTACGATTGTTTCTTATGGATAACATTTTTCATCGAAAGTTTCATTCTGCTCTAATTGCTGCTTGGTATGGCCAAACTGATAGCTAGGTTTTCCATTTCCAAGGTTTTCCCCAAAAAATTAAAAAAAAAAAAAAAATTGGGTAGGCGCTGCACTTGCGGCAACGCACTCTCCAGGGGGCAGGAGCAGCCGCAATTTCACAGAGATAAGTCTCTGCGAATATAATAATATACCAAATACCCCCAAAAAAAGTCGTTGCGAACTTTTTCTTTTCTCTTGTTTTTATCTTTGCTTTATTCTGTTTTGTTTAGTTTCCAGGGCATGTGCACATATACACGGAAACCCATGCGCATATCTCACCCGCAATCCGCAAATAAAGTGAAAAAAAAGCGGATGGAATATGCATAATTATGGGTTTCTGCGTTTTTGTGTACATGCCTTTATAATCCTTCCAGATTTTTTGGGATTTTTTTTTTTAACGTATGTTTCTGCGTAATGTGTGCACTGTTAAAGACCAATTTGTAACAATTGCTGACCCAAAATGTAACGGTCCGTCTTTTGTCAAGCAGGACTGGCATCTCAATCGTCAAACATTCAAACTCTGTTCCATCTCAAAATTCAGTATTGTCTTTTTTCCTTCTTTATTCTGTATTGATGTCACTTCCCTGCCCAAAATGTAACAATTTGCCCAAAATGTAACAATTTGCAACAATTGCCCAAAATGTAACAATGTTACAATTTGGGGCTGTTAAAGGCTGACCAAAATGACCATTGTTTACAAATTGTAACAATGGTATATTTGTGCAGCAGTGCTTGCTGCCAAAATGTAACCAATTTGCCCCAATTGTTACATTTTGGGCAGCAGTTGCTGCCCAAAATATAACAATTTGCCCAAATTGTAACAGTTGTTACATGTTGGGTCAGCCTTGACATTGTTACATTTTGGGCAAATTGTTACAAATTGGGCTTTAACAGTGCACACGGCTTAAATAGTCAAAGAATGTCAATCGGATGTTGATTATAATAATCGTAAGCATGCATAATATTGTACACGTAGCTACTGACACATGAACGGGAGGTTTGACGCGTCCGAAGTGAATGCAAAATGAATACCATGTCATGGCCTAGGTGTGTGTAGTGCGCAACAAAGTATTCGGTCTTGTGTAACTCACAAACTTGGCAACCTCGGAGACCGGGATTTGAATCCCAATCACTCGCGCATTGAATTGGCAGGCGGACGTCTTAGCGATCCTGCAACCTTTCTGTAAGCATGCATGACGCTGAAATTGAAGCTCACGCGCATTGAATTGGCAGGCGGACGTCTTAGCGATCCTGCCACCTTTCTGTAAGCATGCATGACGCTGAAATTGAAGCTCACGAGCCAGCATTCGAGTGCCTCGTCTTGTCACCTTTCTGTAAGCATGCATGACGCTGAAATTGAAGCTCACGAGCCAGCATTCGAGTGCCTAGTCTTGCCACCTTTTTGTAAGCATTCATGAAGCTGAAATTGAACCTGCAATTGAAGCTAACTAGCCAGCATTCGAGTGCCTAGTCTTGCCACCTTTCTCGTTTCAGTTCTAGACCGTTATGTGGATTGCAGCACAGTGACAGCCAACACTGTATGTTTTGATGAGCAAAGACCATTCTCTGTGTGTGTGTGTGTGTGTGTGTGTGCGGTGCGCTCGTGCGCGTGTGTGTGTGCGTTTGCGTGTGTAGGTGTGCGTGTATGTATGTGTGTGTGTGTGTCTCCTTGAACCTCACTTGCCAGCATTCAAGTGTCACGAAGTCTTGCCGCATTTGTTGCTTCAATTCTG
>CM065692.1:10627558-10635933 GCA_017654935.2 Phymorhynchus buccinoides
AATTTGTTATCCGATAATCAAATTCTAACTGTAATAAAAATATACACATCATCGATCAGGCAATACTTTCCATGCATAATCAAAACGCCATTTGTTCCCCTGTGTAAATGTTTATATAATATGTGTGTGTGTAGCATGTTGAGAACAAATCAAACAATGAATGTTGTAAGCAAATCAAAATATTTTTTAGACAGCACAAAGTGCATAATATCATATTTGTTTATAATACTACCAAAACAAACGTGCAAATATTAGACCCCTTTAACCCTTTCACTGCCAGCCATATTTCAGCTAAAACATTTCCATTAAATTTACCTGGGCAGAGAACACACCATCAGCAGTATTGGGGATTTTTCTGTGACATATATAAACTAAGGTTCTATCCTTAACTTCCCAAAACTAAGACAATTGGGGTCCTTGGGATAATAGACCCCCATATTTGATTGCCTTTTAGTGACATAGGTGTTGTTCAAATCACCGTGGTGCTAAAATGCGACATTAGCGGTGAAAGGGTTAATAGCTTAACCTTTTCAACGCCAGCCATTTTTTCAGCCCAAACGTTCCATTAAACTTACACTGGGTAGAGAAGAATATTTCGTCTGTAATATTTGAATATTCCTCTGTGACGTGCATAAACTAGGGTCTATCCTTACCTCCCAAAATAAAAACATAAGGATAATTGGTTAGCCGACCCTCTTTTGGAGGTTTACTTTTGGATAGGGGGAAAGGGGGTTAATAAAATTAACTTTCACTATTACTTTAGATGACTTCGAACTCGCACGTAGCAAAACTACCAGTTAATTCTAGGAAGTCTTATTATATATATATATATATATATAAACACCCCACAAAAAACTGTTAAAAAATATACTGTCAAATGAAAGCCACTCCCTCAGCTATAATTAAAGCCCTCAGTACCACAATTTAAAATGCAATATTTGTTGTTAAAAACTTTAAAATATTGAATAAGGTCAATTAAAATTGAAGCAAAAGCGCTATATACAAAAAATAAGAACGTCCAGACGGTGGTGTGTGTGTGGGGGTGGGGGGGGGGACTATTTGTTACGAAAGAACCCATCCCCTCCCCTCTCCGGTATCCCCACGGGGGGACGTGTAGGTAACAGTTCTGGCCTTTCCGGTGGTTGCATGATGGTAGGCCTAAAGTGTAGAACGGTAGATTTAATTGTAGCGACTGTAGGAGATAGGCTACAGTCTCAGTAAACGTGAACCACCCAATCATTCCAGTGTCAGTGTTCACTCATGATTCAGTGAACATACCTTTTCTAAGACCCCCCCCACCCCCCCCCCCACGTCACGTGTCAACATTCCCTCTTATGTTAGGAAGGTTTATTAAGATTTCTTACCAGCTATAAGAGGGAGAACACGTGAAAACCATGATTTTTGACACGTGACGTGGTGGGTCTTTAACTTTTTTTTTTTTTTTTTTCCGTATTTAACGTTTTGGCTTTAAAACTGCTCACGAACAAATTATGCCTTCGTTCGCATGTCTTTTGGAAATGAGTATACATGTTTACAAATATTACATCGTTTATTTTGTTTTCTGCTAAGTTATATATGTTACGCCCAATCTGTGAAATAGCCCATTTCATGAAATAAGCAATTAATAAACTTGCAACTTGAGAAAAGCAGTATGAATGAAATATATTTTTTGGTCATTAGCACGCATATATCAATGATTGGTTTCAAACGAATGAGAAATCACACCTGTAGATGAGTTAAAAGTATTTTATTCAGGCTTAATTTCATAAAACGTTTGATAAAACATGTGGCTCAAGGCATTGCCTCAGAAGTTGTCATTTGGTAAAGTTTTGGGGGGGGTGGGGGGGGGGGGGGGGGTAGGCAAAGACAATTGATATACATCTGTTGAATCAACCTTAATTAATGCCTGTGTTTTTGTGCGTTGTGGAATTGAAAAATTGTGATATAGTGTAAGCTGCACTTACTCTCTCTAGATCTATCACCAGCACCATCACGCAATATTTTTTTTGTAATAAAGTGCTGCATTCTTGATTTTGTAGACAAGCAAACTTCTAGATTTAATTGCTAAATTAATATTTTACCGACAAATTAGTATTAATTTAGATCTATATTTTGTACTTTCATTTATGCTGAAACACTTAATGTAGATGGGCTTTATCTCAACTGTCCCGCTCTCTCTAGAGTCTTTTCACAAATTTGTATCAGATTCCATGTCTGCCTTATTGGCTTTATTTTATGTTATTTCATTGTTTAACAAAGCCTTGTCTTATTGTACTTGCAGTCTAGATCTAGATCTGTCTTGCTTGGTAAGGTCCCCAAAATCATTTATTATAGCCAAATCCTCCCACTAATTCAATTAAGCATAATATAATCTTACAACCATTGCATTAAAGTTACTTTTTAAGTCAATCTTTCTATCTTATTTCGAATAGTTCGTTTTAAAATCCTTGTTGAAATGTGACTTGTTTTGATCTGGCTTAGGTTGCCAGGCTCCATTGTCACCCTAATTGTTTCCCCATTTTCTCAATATCATGCCTATACAAATACATAATATTATTCAATATTGCAGCTAAGGCATTAAACTAACCTTTTGAATCAGTTTGCGTAATGACTGTGAGCCAGTTTAAATAAAAAATACTGTTTCTATGTGACTTGCTATAATAATATGACTATTGGCGGCGGCCATATTGTTATTTTACTTTATTTCCACTTTATGTAGAATCCAGCTCACTCAGCCACTTCAGGCTTACCTAATGTCAAATCGATAACTTAGAGTTTACTTTTCATTTGATTTCATCATTATGAGTGAGACAGTTAATTTTTAAACAATTTTTGAAATGTACTTAGCTCAAGCTTCCATATTAAGTCAACCTTCCTATTCATTGTCCATTTTCTCAAAATCTTGCTGATGCAAATACCCAATATTATTTACTATTACAGCTAAAGCATCAAACTAACTTTTTCAATCAGTTTGCTTAATGGCTGTGGCCCAGTTTTCAAAAAAACGCTGTTCAAAGTGACTTGCTATAATAATATGACTATTGGCGGCGGCCATATTGTTTGTTTACTTTACCTCTATTTTATGTAAAATTTAGCTCACTCAGCCACTTCAGGCTTACTTAATGTCAAATCCATAACTTAGAGTTTGCTTTTCATTTGATTTCATCATTATGAGTGAGACAGTTTATTTTTAAACAATGTTTGAAATGTACTTAGCTCAAGCTTCCATATTAAGGCAACCTCCCTATTCATTGTCCATTTTCTCAATATCATGCCTGTACAAATACATAATATTATTCCATATTGTAGCTAAAGCATTAAACTATCTTTTTGAATCAGTTTGTTTCATGACTGTGGAACAGTTTTCACAAAAACACTGTTCTAAGTGGGGGGGGGGGGGGGGGGGGGGGTGGGGGGGACTTGCTATAATAATATGACTATTGGTGGTGGCCATATTGTTTGTTTACTTTATTTCCATTTTATGTAAAATCCAGCTCAATCAGCCACTTCAGGCTTACCTAATGTCAAATCGATAACTTAGAGTTTACTTTTCATTTGATTTCATCATTATGAGTGAGACAGTTTATTTTTAAACAATTTTTGAAATGTACTTAGCTGAAGCTTCCATATTAAGTCAACCTCCCTAGTCATTGTCCATTTTCTCAATATCATGCCTATACAAATACATAATACTATTCAATATTGCAGCTAAAGCATTAAACTAACTTCTTCAATCAGTTTGTTTAATGGCTGTGAGCCAGTTTTTATAAAAAAACACTGTTTCTACGTGACTTGGTATTCGTATGGCGACGGCCATATTGCTCTTGTTCCGTTTTTAGCCCATGTGTGATTGCTCAAGGCAATCATGATTATCATGCTTTGTTTATGTTTTTCCAATTGTTATTCTCATCATAATGCTCGACTGGTCTAGATGGCATATTGTTAATTGTCCAGGGAAGGTTCCAATAATGTTTGGGAACCATCTTGTGTTGATTCTTGGTCTGAGGCCCTACAACGTTTGATAGATCTAGTTTGAGAACAAAGGCCTAACCCTAGACAGTGTCACTTGTTAGGCCGCGTTTACTCGAAATTGACTGGAATGTTGTACAATTGGGAAGATGTTATGTTCACACATTATTGTCGATTTCATTGTAGTTATGGTTATCGATTCTATAAAGTTAATTTAAAGGGATTTGGAAGTCGAACTTACCTTCTTGTAAGAACAGTTGTACCATTTTTTTCCTGACTGGAGACGTTGTTAATCCTTTGAATTTTTCTTGAATTATATTATTTTTTTTCACTTGTAAACACCACACACACAAGCACAAATAATCCTTCTATTGAATCAGTTGCATCCCGAACGCTGTCACTTTCACATAATTTCGCAAAGTTGGAATTTCATTCACTATTAGACTCAACAGTAAGGCCCAGTAGCCTGGCCATGTTGGAATTCGTCTTGTTCGATTTTTATTGGTCGAGCCTACCCTACTCACGTATCATTAGTCGATTGCGATTGGTCGAGCCTACCCTGTTCTCGTATCAGTGGTTATTTACTATAAAAACTCAGCCAGATCTCCGGTTCTGGGAGCTTTTCAGAAACTAGACTAGAGGTCAGAACTAGGTCTGTGTCGCATTGAGTCAAGTAAAAGATAATCAGTAGGCCTATAAACAAATTTTATAGCTCCCTTGGTTCAGTTATCACCACTGCGGCATAGTTACTTTATTAAACAACCATAATGCTTAGGATCTACTATTTTATTAACAAAAGTTCTAAATAAAAACCCTCTTCAAATTTCGTACTTTCCCCTGTACACAAAACTGATCCTCCAGTTCCAAATTATTAAACTTCTATATTTTGGACTTATAATTTCTCCAAATTAAAATACATCTTCATCATTAAACCGCTTCCATCACTCAGGTTAAAACTTGTAAATAACATTTTTGTGGGCCCTTTTCGAGCTCAAAGTTGGTTGCTGTTATTTTCTTAAAGATTAGTTTTTGATTATTTGTATTTCTTGAAGAAGCAGGTAGAGACAATGAGAAGTGAACGACTGATGTGTGTTTTGTGAGCTTGGGTTGTTTATATTTCTTTTACTCCAACGTAACTGATTCTGGAATGGATTATTCTGGTGTGAATTGTGTTCATTGGATTTATGTGTGGCTCGTCAGATTATAAAGGGAATAAAAGAGAAAAGAAAAGAAGAGAATGAAACGTAATAAATTGACTGGGCTCAATTAATTGTTTGGTTGGTTTTATTGATCTCATTCTCCCTTACTCGTCTTTGTTTAAATGTTACATGTGTGTAAAATTAATGTCAATTGCTGTTACCGTTTTATCTGTTACATGTTTCCGTAATTGTTTTGTTCATTTGTCTGATTGTCGTCTTAAACTAAACACATACATCGCACCAAACAGGATTACTGATTTTTTTTTTTTAACGGGGGGGGGGGGGCCCCCCTTTGGCACGACTCTCATACTGACAAGATAAACAGCTGGACCGATAATCAGTCACTCTGTTCTCAATAAGATGTATGTCCTTGTTTACAATATATTGTCCATTTCAGGAAATGGGCAAAACAGTAGCCCATTTCATGAAATAGGCAATTTCCACGAATTGGGCGACCACATACACAAGTTATTTGCTTTTCCGTTTTTTTGTATTGGCCGTTGGTTTTTTTAAAAAAGTAATCTGGAATGATTTTCTTCAACATTTTGTGATCAATATTTTGCACTTGAAGAGAAGACAGAAAAAATGTTTGTTTTGTGCGTCGTTGTATGCTTTTATTGCTTGGAAGCTAAGGGTTTAACGACCTCTCGGATGCAATCAGCACATGTGAGACAAAACCACAACAACCATCTACTTTTATCATTGCTGTTTTATTTAAATTCCTTTTTGTTTTCCAATTGTTTTGTCGCATAATGGTGCATTATTTCGTAATTCGGTCTTGCATAATATTTATCTTTGCGATGCGTTAAAGAGCCTTTCAGTGCATTTGAATCTTCAGATGTGGAGAGGAATTTGGGCAAATAATAATGAAGAAAACTGTAGTTATGTCAGCTGTGTTTCTTTTGTTTGTGTCTTGAATTTAGCACTGTCTCTTTGGGGGGCTCTTTTATATTTTTAGTTTCATATCTCTCTCTCTCTCTCTCTCTACTTCTCTCTCTCTCTCTCTCTCTCTCTCTCTCTCTCTCCTCTCTCTCTCTCTATCTCTCTCTCTCTCTCTCTCTCTCTTGTGTAGGCAGGGCCGAGGCAAAAAAGCAGATTGTATGCTTTATATCATAACCCGGATTTAAACAAAAATTTTACGTTCGTTCGTTCCTCTCTACTCTCTCTTTCCTTTCTCTCTCTCTCTCTCGTCTCTCTCTTCTCTCTCTTCTCTCTCTCTCTCTCTCTCTCTCTCCTCTCTCTCTCTCTCGCACAACACACACACACACCCACACACACACACACCCGCACACGCACGCACGCTCGCACGCACATCTACATTCCGCATTTACGGACCATTATAGGCTTTTAACGATCATTTTATAACTTAATGGCCCCATTACAACTTTAATGATCACTACAAATTTAAATGACCATTAAACTTAATGACACTACAACTTAAGACCACTACAACTGTAATGACCATTAGACTTTAACTACCATTAGACTTAACGACCATTAGAACGTTAACAAGAGCGTCGCCGAGCGGCCGGACATCGTCCGCACCAGCAATGCCACGCACTTGCGACACCCTGTAGAGTGTCCACCATTCTGACACAAAATTGGAAGGGATTCTGTATTCTAGTTCACGAAAAACAGCTTGAAGAATAAATAATAAACGCAAAGAAGAAAATTCGGTTTTCAGGGTCAAACTTCAAGGTTCAATGTCAGCATGGCCGATAATTTATTCTCGGATGTGTTCTTCTCTAGGGTATGCAGTACACACACAATCTGAAGCGCTTCTGTCAAGTACAAATGTGGAAAAGATGGCTTAAAACCCAATTTTTAGACCCCTGCAACTTTCAAGGCCTACCGTTCTCCCGGACCGTGACCTTCACCTTGATCGGTATGCCACCATCAAAACGGGCATAAGCCAAAGTATCTCCATACCAAATTTGAAGATTCTAACACCAATGGTGTGGGAGTTATTGCCCCTTAAAGATTTTCGGGTTTCAATGTTGTACGCCAAGGTCATGACCTTGACCTTAATAATTCATGTTCTGATCTCTCCTATTAAGGTGGCACACCTCCACACAAAATTTTAAGCGATTCTGTCAAGCGGTTCGGGAGATATTCTTGGGACAGACAGAAGAAAAAAAACACCACCCCCCAAAAAAAAAAAAAAATTAAAAATACAAACCATCCGACCACAAGTCCTTCACCTATGGTGACGGACAATGACATGACCATTATAACTTTAGCGACCATTTGAAACTTTAGCGACCATTAGAAACTTTAATGACCCATTACAACTTTAACGACATTACAACTTTAGCGACCATTTGAACTTTACCGACATTTTAACTTTAACGGACATTAGGACTGTAATGACCATTAGGACTGTAATGACCATTACAACTTTCACGACATTAGACTTTAATGACCATGGAACTTTGTGGACGTTTGGTGTGGAGGAGGCCAAATCATCCCACCCCCACCCCCATCCCCATCCCCACCCCCACACCACCAAAAAATAAATAAATAAAATAAATAAACAAATTAAATAAAAATGAAAAAGAAAGTGAGCACTTAAGAGGCTCGCGATGTCTCAAGCTTCAAGTGGCTGATCTTCACAAAAGACATTTTTAAAAAAAAAAGCAAAAAATCTGTAACCTGCATGATTGTTCCAGCTTTCACTATACTAATCGGTCCAAACCTTATTAGGGCTAATGCATGTCAGCCAGTGACTGAAAGCCATGATCATGAGTAAAGGGAGACAAGCTCTGACTTGAGCACATGGGGCCGGTTAGCGTTCGCTTATTATCTCCCATAACAGACCAAAATTTCACATTGAGATTTTCACACAGGCACATTCAAAATGTTATTAAAATGTTCAATGAAATCATTTTGGTTTTTAAAAAAATGCAGATACCACACCCCACCTCCATTTCTGGGTACTGTCTGTTTTCCACTCTGCTTTCTTACTGCAGTTGAGCACTTCAACCCTATAGCTTTTCATATTTCACGTTCATTTTCATTCATTTAGGGCCTACCGATTAAAAACGTGCATTCAATAATGTAGAAGATTACAGGCGAGACGGAAAGAACGCAGTGACCATTGTACTTTGACCAACTGTTCGCGGCTGTTCCGTGTATGCGCTAAATATCAACAATGGCCTTATTATTACTGCGAATCATTATAGGGGAAGGAGGAGTGAAAAAGCGCAT
>CM065692.1:10636433-10661433 GCA_017654935.2 Phymorhynchus buccinoides
ATGATCATGAACAAAACATATTATATTACATTAAGTTAGTCTTATAAACAGTATGTTTAATTACATACATTTAACATTATAATAATTATTAGATTAATGATCAAACAAATTGAAGCATGACTTGGAGACGATCACAAGGCCCGCACCATGCGCGCGCCCACCACACACACACACACGCGCGACTCGCGCACGCACGCGCGCGCTCGCAGAGATAAGTAGGTCCACATATACTATAAGATAAAATTAATGAATAAATACTATCACAGTAAACAAAGCAACATGAATAACAAGGGCGTCGCCGAGCGGCAGACATGTCCGTCACCAGCAAAGCCACGCACTTGCGACACCCCGTAGAGTAGAGTGTCACATCCTGACACAAAATTGGAAGGATTCTGTCTTCTAGTTCCACGAGATACAGCTTGAAGAAGAAACATATAGCGCAAAGAAGGAAATTTCTGTTTTCAATGTCAAACTTCAAGGTCAAAGTCAGCACGCCAATAATTTATGCTCGGATGTCTTCTTCTCTAGGGTATACAGTACCACACACAATCTGAAAGCGCTTCTGTCAAGTACAAATGTTAAAAATATGGCTTAAAACCCAATTTTTAGACACCTACCACTTTCAAGGGATACTGATCGCCCGGACCGGGGGGGAGGATATGACCTTGACCTTGATCGGTATGCCACCATCAGAACGGGCATAAGCCAAAGTACCTTCATGCCAATTTTGAAGACTCTAACACTAACGGTGTGGGAGTTATGGCCCCTGAAAGATTTTCGGTTTTCAAGGTCGTACGCCAAGGTCAAGGTCACGACGGCAAAATAGTTTTGCGCGGATGCCTTCCTCTCATGGTGTCACACCAGCACACACAATTTTTGACGTGATTCTGTCAACCCGTTCGAAAGATATCCTTGGGACAGACAGAAGGAGAAAAAAAATGACCCTCCAATTTTCAGGCTCCAGCGATCTTTTTGACCTTGACCTTGACCTTGAATGGTATGCCATCATCAGAACGGGCATAAGCCAAACCACCTTCATACCAAGTTTCAACATCCTATGTTGAATCGGTGCCCGAGATATGGCTAAAAATAGAATTTCGGGTTTCAAGGTCGTACGTCAAGGTCAAGGTCACGACGGCAAAATGGTTTGCGCCGATCTCTTCCTATTAAGGAAGCACACCTTTACACAAAATTTGACGCAGATTACGTTCCAAGCCCCCCCCCCCCGGTTCGGGGAGATCTCCTTGGGAAGCAGAAGGGGAAAAAAATACAAACCAGCCCATCGCAGTAGTCCGTCTTGGTGACGGACTAAAAAAGCACTCTTAAAAGTGTATAAAGAAGATATCACACTATTAAACCATAAGACAATGCCGACAACATGAGTAAAATGAATAAGTGTACATATATGAAATTTAAGCAAACACAGAAGACACAGACAGACAGACACACAGACAGCGCACGCACGCACACGCTCGCGAGCACGCACGCACACGCACGCACACACAACACAACACACACACACCACAATCTTAGATACAAAAAAGCCTGTTTGACTAAAAAGTAGCGACCAATGCTAATAACATTACAGTAAAAATACGGAAAAGCGGTATTAAAAGTGCATAAAGATATCACATGCATGATTTCATAGAAACAATGCTGACACGATAAGCGAAATTTAAACCAACTAATGTAATGATGAACAAAATTAAAGCTATTATTAATCAATATCATTTAGAAACTTATTACAACCGTGAACTATTGCAAAAGACGATATTTAAGAAGTGAAGCAATGTAATGATGAACAAAATTAAAAGTATTATTTAATCAATATCATTTAGAAAAGTATTACAACTGTGAATACAAAAGAAGAGTTTAAGAGAGTGAACAATAATAATAATCATAATAATAATAATAATAATAATAATAACTATAATAATAATCTAATAATAGTAGTAGTAGTATATAATAATAATAATAATAATAATAATAATAATATAATAATAATAATCTAAAATAATGCAATCTAAATTTTTGTTGTTGTTTGTTGTTTTCGTTTTTACATTAAATTAAGCTTCTGTATTCCTAGCTGAAATGAGCAATATATTTTTGTTTTGTTTGGGCTTTTGCTTTTTTTTGGATCATTCTATCTTACTTACTACCGCATCATAGAGATTGACAGAATCACAGGCTAGGGCCTGTATAGAAAGAAGAAAAGAGAAATAGTAATGAATGAATGAATGAAAGAACGACAGCAATTTGTGGGGGCATTTCACTGGGATATGAGAGAGTCTGAATACATATTATACTTTCCTGGGTCCTAGGCAACACCGAAAAAAAAAAAAAAACAAAAAAAAAAAAAAAAAAAAAAAACTTATATGCCTAAGCATGCTGAGATTCGCTTTCACTTCCCTTATCTCTGGCTGAGTGTTAACTAGTGTTAATGATGTATATTAGAGAGAGAGAGAGAGAGAGATGAGTGACGAGCCAAGGAAGATGAGAGAGAGAGCGAGAGGAGAGAGACGAGAGAGAGATAGAGAGAGAGAGAGATAGAGAGAGATTTATCTCCTTTACTTGATACCTGTTCTTTTTAATGCAGAAGAGAAGAGAGAGAGAGCTAGAGAGAGAGAGAGAGAGAGAGAGAGAGAGAGAGAGAGAGAGAGAGAGAGAGAGAGAGGAGAGAGAGGAGAGAGATAGGGATTTATCTCCTTTACGTGATACCTGTGTTTCTTTTAGGCAGAGGAGAAAGAGAGAGAGAGAGATAAAGATAGATGAGAGAGTGATAGAGAGGAGAGAGAGGAGACTGAGAGAGGAGAGAAAGAAGGTGAGAGAGAGAGGAGAGAGGGAGGGGGGGTCGGTGAGAGATTTTGGAGAGGGAGGGGGATTGTATGGGTTTTGATGAGCGTTGCTGTCTTTGATGATTTATTGAACTGATTGTGTTTTGTATTGTGTTTTTATCTTTTCTTTGGTGGGGTGAGAGGTGTTGTGGTAATAAACCGGTGTGTGTGTTGTTTTTTGTTGTGTGTGTGTGGTGTGTGCGCGTTTGCGTTGTGTGTTCGTGCGCGTTGTTGCGTGCGGGGGGTGAGTGCGCTGCGCGTGCTTGCGCGTGTTGCGCGCGTGTGCGTGTGTGTGGTGTTTATAGGTATATGTGCGTACGTGAGTGCCTGCACTGTATGTGGGTGGTGTGTGTATGTGTAAGCCTATTAGCATGTGTGTGAGGTGTGGAGCGATTAATTTTGTTTTGGTGTTAGTTGAATTTTTCTTTTCCTTTTGTTGCTTTTAATTTTTGTTGTTGTCAAGCACATAGAGCTCCACATGTTTGGTTGAGGAGTGCGACTATATAAATGATTCAACTATTATTATTATTATTATTATTATTATTCTTATTATTATATAGTATTTTAGATAAAATTAAATATAAAATGTCTCTCTTACAAAATACACAAACAAAGAAACCAAAAGCCACACGCACATATAAAACCATCGCTTTTTTGCGAGCAGTGGAACTAGCCTGGCCCTTCTTCTTACTATAAGACCCACTTATTAAGTGTTCTTCTGAAATATCGGCAGTAACGAGAAAGCTTTTAGACTTTGTTTTGTGCTCTCTATACCCTATTCCATTTTATAACAATCTTATTTTGTGTGGATTCACAAAAAAATCAGTTTTACAAACTCTGAAGCAAAATAACAGTAAAAACTTACCGTAACGGTGTTGTCTTTGGAACAAAATTAAGATTTATTTAATTCATTGTATTATTACAAAAGGTATTGTGTATGATGATTTTTGCTGGGTGCCGATGCCTCATTGTGGGCAATTCTTTTGGAATGAGGTTGCTGATAGAGAGGCTGCTAACAATAACACATTTTTTAGGATGAGAAAACTGGCATTGTCAACACATGAAGATTTAACTTACGGCTTTGTTGGAAAAAATCCATTTGTAATCAATCCATCTGACTTTAGAAAGAGAAGAAGACCTAATCATTTTGATGCATCGATAGCAGATCCATCTTGAGCTTAGTGTACATCGATAACGTCTAATTCATATTCATGGACAACTAAATACATAGAAACTAATTGCCTCTGCACTCAGAGATTATCAATTCATCATTTACTATTTAGAATGCCCAATGTTGCTCTCGAAATACCGAATGTTCAATATGGACCTTTTTCATAAGTATAATAATACCAAGGATATCTTAAGTGACGCAGAAATTGACATTGCTTTAATTGCGAAGTTAGTGCTGTCCACGCCTATTGGAAGCTTGCTGTAGATGTTTTGCTTTGTGTGTTGTAATTTTTTTTCTTAATTTTTTTTCTTAAAGCATGCCATGTCGATGGCTTGGAGTCAAAACGGACTATATCTTTAGAATAGTCCATTGACGTATTATTTAATTTAACTTATTGCGAAAAGTAATAAACTTGTTTTAAAAAAGACTGCAGAAAATATAAAAAGTATAATCCCTACTTTTACATTATTTGCAGTCTTTTTTTTTAATGCAAGTTCTTAGTTTTTTGCAATAACATCCAATAATAAATCAATGGACTATCCAAAGATAGACCGTTTGGCTCTAAGCCATCGATGTATTTTATGTTTTTAATTGGTTCACTTTTTGCATGTTGTCTAAAATCACTATTCAAGTGAAAAGACATTAAATTAAAGATTCAATTCATACGCCCCCTCGCCATATATGACTACAAAGTACGAAAAACTAAAAAAATACCAAATACCAAAAGTTTGCTGCGACGCAACACACCGAGGACATGTTCCTTGTCTTTCTTACCTTTCTTCGAGTCCCCCCCCACACACAAAAACCCGGCAGGCGAAATGGCTGATCACCAAGAAAAAAACTGTTCACGACAGGTACGATGGTACCCTACTGGTCACACTACAGAGCTCACAGACAAAAGTGACCGGACGAAATGAATCCATCACACAGAATGCAAGCACAGTGGTTCGAGCATAAATGTGGAGGAATCAAAACTACGTGAACCAATCATTCGCTATACACGTTCATTCGGGCATTCAGGCATTCATCCAAGCAGCACCTGAATAGGTTTCATTCCCAGGCAACGTCAATGCTATTCAGGAGGGCGTTCTTGTTCTCCCCCTGCCCATTATTAAACCTACCTTTTCCTCTCCATTACTACCTCCCCACCCAACCCCTTCTTCTTCTTCTCCCATTATAGTTCTCTTTATACGTGCTTCAACATATATATGTGCTTCCAACATAATATCTGCGTGTGTGTGCATGTATTCTTTGCGTGTGCCGCGGCGCACGTGCAGGTGTGGTGCCGTGTATGGACTACACGCATGCATGCCCGCACAAGTATTAACAATTATACCTGTGCGTATGTAATTCTATAAAGTCATATTTCAACCTGTCTTTATCACAATACCTGCTTTGCTACCTTTATGTTCAATTAATGTATGTGTAATTGCTATGCCTTGCCATGTTTGTATATCTATGTTCGTATATGTACAAAGGTGCTACCTGGATTTTCAAATCTGTATGTGTAATATCATTTGCCATGTTTGTTCAAATCTGTATGTACCAATGGTAATATCCATGCCTTGCCTAAAATATTTATCATTGAAAAATAGTTATGTTTTGTTTCAAGTATTCTATGTTCGTCTATGTATCAAGGACAGATGGAAAGACCTCGAGCACCCCCCCTCTCTCCCTCCTAAAAGTCGC
Organism: Phymorhynchus buccinoides; assembly: GCA_017654935.2. Classification (NCBI taxonomy): domain Eukaryota; kingdom Metazoa; phylum Mollusca; class Gastropoda; order Neogastropoda; family Raphitomidae; genus Phymorhynchus; species Phymorhynchus buccinoides. The sequence goes on from CM065692.1 coordinate 10,642,128, forward strand.
CGTGCTCCCGGTTTCCCTCTATTCATGCACCTAACACAACCTCGTCTACAAAGTTCTAAGGAGAGCGAGAGGATGTGGCAGGGCACCGGTGGCGTCGTGAAGGGGGGGAGGGAGACCCGGGGGTGCATCGGAATTCGAGAGAGGAAGCCCTACGGGGGTGGAGTGCACAAGCGTTTAGATTGAAAGTAGGTGGCGGGTTGTCAGAACTTTTATCATGAACAAGGCGAAACGTGTATTTAGCTGCTCTAATCTGATTTATGGCATGTATGCGTACATCAGACTCAGTGTAGTGACCGCGTCACGCATATTGGACGGTCTCCTGAATTGCACTCATTTTTCCGTTATTGCGATGTTCATCCGCTCTTTACTTCTATTAATTTCGAATCTTTTGAAATGTGTGACTTTCTGTGCTCGCTTGACTTATGAATGGAATGTCAGGAGGGGGGGGTGGTCGGGGGTCAGTGCTCTTCAATCCTCTCGAATCACTAAAATCAGGCCTCTCTACGATCTCTCTCCCTCTCTCTCTCGTCCCGCCGTCCTCCCATCCTCCCTCCCTCACTCTCTCTCTCCCCCTCCCCTCCCTCTCTCTCTCCGAGTATCTCTCCTCTCTCTCCTCCCTCCCCCCTCTGATCCTCTCTGTCCAATCTCAATCCTCCCTCTGGTCCCTCCCCTCTCGCCTAACCTCACTCCCTCCCTCTCTCTCTCTCGCTCCCTCCCTCACTCTCTCGTGTGTGTGTGTGGTGTGTGTTGTTGTGTGTGTGTGTGGTGCTTTGTTATTACTTCATGCATGTTTCTGATTTCTTTAGTCTCTTTTGATTGTAGTTTATTTGTGTTGCTTATCGTTTAATTGTTGTTTATTTGCTTGCTTTGTCTGAGGACCTGATGAAGAAAAAAGCCATATTTTTTGGGTGCTTATTTAGTTATTCGGCAATAAACATTCGAGTTCTCTCTCTCTCTCTCTCTCTTCTCGTCTCTCTCTCTCTCTCAGTCCTCGTCTCTCTCCATCTCGTCTCTCGCTCCTCCTTCTAATCTCTCTCTCGTCTCCATCTAGTCGGCTCCTCTCGTCCTCGTCTCCTAATCTCTCTCTCTCCTTCTCTCTCGATCTCTCTCTCTCTCTCTTATCTCTTCTCTCTCTCTCCTCTCTCTCTCTTTCTTTCTCTCTCCTCTCTCTCTCTCTCTCTCTCTAGCTCGCTGTCTCTCTCCCCTCTCTCCCTCTGCCCCCTCCCACCCCTCTCTCCCCCGTCGCCTCGATCTCTCGCTCTCTCTCCCTCTCTCTCTCCGGTCTCTCTCTCTTCTACTCACTCATTCTCTCTTACCCTCCACTCTCTCCGTCTCTCTCTCTCTCGGCCTCTCTCCTCATCAGCTCTCTCTGCTCTTCTCAATTCACCCTGCAAACCTGGATGTGAGTCTAACCCCTAACAAGTAGGCCTACACACATAAACAACTTTGGAGATATATAGTGTTATGTCCGCTTTCCCCCCCATTGGGAGAAAAAAGTAAATCAGGCACCATTTATATAATATATATATTTTTTTTTTTTTTTTAACACGGAACATTACTCAATAGTTAGCGTTAACTGGTTCTGTTTCTGAGGTTTCCACAAATAAAGGGCATTGGACAACGAAAAAGGTTTATTAAACAGATAGCCAGACTATAATGCGAGACTGAAAGAGTCCTTTTTCTCAATAGACGAACAGCTAGTCTTGTGCATACCAATTCAATTGTCTATCTCCCCCATTGGGTAGAAAAGGTCAATCGCGCACATTATTTTCTTTTATTCTTTTCCGAACACAGAACAAATCGTAAAGTTAAAAATTACAGTTATTGAGTGTTCACTTTCTTAGTTTCACTAAACTGAAACTGATATATATTGAACACAAACAAAGTTTTATAAAAAGCAAACGAATATATATAAGAAGAGAGGAAAGTAATACTAAATGGCGTGTGGTGTGTTTTTTTTTTTCTTTCTTCAAATTCTTGTACGTTTATATATATAATATATAATATAGCATGAAAAGAAAAAAACTCCAAACAAGTACACACCAGCGCAGTTTTTTTTTTTTTTTTTTTTTTTTTTTTCTTTTTTCTTTTTGTTTTTGTTTTTTTTTTCTTTTTTTTTTTTTTTTTTTTTTCCAATAATTTCGTTGTTTACTCAGCTTCCACAGGAGACCTCATGATTTAAATTTAATAGAAATACGTAACGATAAAAACCCAGATTTTGGCATTTTCCAAAAAAAAACAAAGAAAACAAGAAGGTTAATGAGCACCATTATGAAATGATTTGATTATGTGAACGTTGGGCTGTTTGAGCACGATTTTCCTTTGCTTCCCATTCCCCTTCCTCTCCCCTACTATCCTTTTTCTACAATGAGTGAAACGATTTCGTATAATAAATCCCATAATGTTGCTGTCTTTTTGTTTATTATTATTATTATTATTATTTATTTATTTTTTTTTTTTTTGATTTTTTTTTTTTATTATATAATGTATTATTTATTTATTTACATATTATGTATTGTTGTTTTGTTTGTTGTTGTTGGTTCCTGTTTTGATGTTGTTTTTGTTTGCTGGTTATTATTATTAATTATATATGATAAAAATAATTTTTGTTATCCTTAATTTCCCTGCCTGTGCCTTAATCCTTATCCGGGCCTCTCCAATAACCTGAAGCAAGGACAATGGATTATATAGGTGGACGCATGATTAATAATCGTTAGCCTTAACAACGTGTTTCGCTGAGGAGGTTGAAAGTATGGCTCACAAAGAAACGGCGTGAATGTGACTGGTATCAATAGCAATGGGTATGGATTGTCCACGAGGGCTATGTTGACCTCCCATTGACTTCCATTCCTCATTCCACCAAACCTATTACGTACTGACACTGATGACATCACTTGATGACATCATCTGATGAAGGGGAACAACTCTGTTATTCTGGCTTTGTTTGCTCTAACACTTTCAAGGGAGTTATAATCCCCAGACCATTTTTTTTTCCAGATTGTCTCTATCAGTTGTAATTCCCAGTTTAGTTGTCTTAGTGCCCGTATTCGTGACATAAATATATATTATTCAATACATAAATATATTCAAAAACTCTTCTGGACAAAGACACAATGTTAAATTTTTATGCTACTTTCGATGAATAAAAAAAAAAGAAAAAAAAGTCCCTTCCATATTATTTTTTGTTAAATTTTATAGTTTAGCTGTAGAAAGCAAGCCACTTTGAAACAAAGCAAAGTCACAAACGAGAAAGGGCGTAAAGGGCCGCAAGGTCCACTTCTTGCACCGAACTACTACTACTACTACTACTACTCTACTACTCTACTACTACTACTGACTACTACACTACTACTAACTACTTTGAAACCTGCTTACCCTTTCACCGCGATGTCGCAGTTTAGTATGCACACATGATTTGACACCCTGTCACTAAAAGGCCTCAACCGTCTGTTATCCAAGACCACTGTTCTCTTCAGTGTGTGAGGTAAGGACACAGTCCTTACGCTATTCCCTCATGAGGAATCCCCATATTGCAGATGATCTTTTTTCTCTACCCCGGTGGCGCTTTATGGACATTTTTTTGGTAAAAATGGCTGGCGGAGAAAGGTTAGGGCTCTTACATTACGCCGACGCAACCAGCCTGTTCACAACTTTTGTCCGAACCTCGAATCCGGTGTGAGTTTGAAAGATAGAAGGACAGACAGCAACATATTAAGTAGGATGACCTGCCTGCAGGGGACACAAGGAACTGACCGTTTGCGAGTTTTCAGTCATGCCCCTAGATCAGGCCTTCTTCTTCTTCTTTTTCTTCTGCGTGTCCTAGGCATATGGCCTATGATAGGTACGTAGACTATGTGTCGCGTTTTTCAGTTTTCCCTGGTTCCTCCCCGCTGCGTGCGCCAGCAAACAAGCTCCGATTTGTGTTACGGAGCTCGAAGGGAAACAATTTTGGAAGTTGTTTTTTTTAAAGAGCAGGGTATGGCCAAAGTCAGAAATATAGTACTTAGATGATTAGTAAATCAAAGCTAGGGAAAGGCGAGTAAACAATAGTGGCAGATTTAGAAGCTGAAGCACAACCTTCAAAGAAGGTGGGGGAAGTATTTATACAAATACCCCCCTCCCCCCCCCCTCCCCCCACCCCGCCGGTATCCCCGGGGAAAGATATATACTCGTGAGGGGCGGGGTCTATGAGGCACGAAGCGTCCACCCTACTGAATGAATGAAAAATAGTGCTTTTACGTCCTCTCGGTCACAACACATATGGAAATTTGTCAATACAAAGAAGGTGTGAACATACTGGAGGCAATGCCCGGTAGGCAGTGCAATTCCAATAATTCCCGATTTGAGATCCGCGTCCAGCCACTGTCCCCGCCCCTGCTCAGACATTTTATATGAGAAGACGTTGCGTATTGGTTTAAATGATTTTTTTATTGCATCGAAACATATACACCACTAAATGCACGTGAATGACGGCAGCAACAGCTTAAAGCTTAAGTGTGTCCTACTCAAAATACTCACAGATTGGAGGCTGCAATCACAGACTGAAAAATCACCATTAAGAAAAGAAAAAAAGGTTAATTTGAACACTTAAGAGCAAAACAAGAAACGTCTCAATAGAAAAAAATTGTCATCTTCAGTGCGTATTTCCGAGGTATTTGTTTACACATCAACTCATAAAGCATGGTTTCATACACATCTTATAATCGAGCCTTGGGGTCAAAACTTGTACGCAAACAAGACTGCAGAAATATCAAGCAATCCCCATTTTATACTATTTGTAGGTCTTTTGTAATACAAGTTTATCAGTTTTTGCAATAACATCAATAATAAGTCATTGGACTATCTAAAGAGTCTCCTGTTTTGAACTGTAAGCCTCGAATTTAGACGCTTAAAGAGGCCCCAAAACGATCCATTGGTATAAATAGTAGCTTCAGACATTTTTCAATTTCTGAAACAATGTAAAAGTTGTTCTTCTTTGTTTTTTTGGTTGAGAAGAGACGAAACCACCTTAGGGGCACCCTGACGATACGTTTTTGTAAGAAACGCGTCGAGATCACCAGGAAACAACCTTTGCGACATTGCAAACAACTCACTTTGCTCTGGTTTCCTAGAAATCAAACCGTCAACTCGGAGAATCCTCCTTGGCGGAGTGCTGGAAGTCAAATTCTTTCACCCGTCACTTTTCTAATGCTGGCCAATCGTTGGCACGAATTTTTCGCAATACAAGCTTTTTTAATTTTTTTTTTATATTTGTATACGTTTATCTTACAACACGGAAATAGCTCCTTTTTCTTTTACTGCACTACAAGTAAAAAAACACCGCCTTCAACCCAAGAGTACCTCCACACCCCCCATCCAAATGGTTACTCTCTCCGGCATCTCCGCCAAGGAGGAATCGCCGTTTTTTGACGGTTTAATTTCTAGGAACCGAGCAAAGTGAAATTGTTCGATCTTTGAAGGCTGTCTTTCTGGTGATCTCGACGTGTTCTTGCAAAACTCATCCGTCAGGTGCAACTTTCAAGAGCGTGCACAGAAACGACTGGTAAAAAAAAGAAAAATTGACGTTTTCAAATTCTAAGTTATTATCGTGAATCCGTGATTTTGTCACATACCCTACTAATACACATGTCCATATTGCCTTCCGCGAGATGACGTAAACACCAAATTCTATCATTCAATCCGTGCTTGTGACACGTGATCGGCGGCTCTTTAAGCTGGGTCTAGGTTTCTCGCATCTTTGGGCCACGTCCTATTACTAAATCTCTCTCTCTCTCTCTCTCTCTCTCCTCTCTCGCTCTCTCACCTCTCTCTCTCTCTCTCTCTCTCTCTGTATTTTTCTATTTACACATTCTTGTGTTTGTTTACGGATATGAAAAAGGTCCACCAAATAATCGTGATGTGTAAGCAAAGGTTTAACGATGGTCGCGCAATTGGTATATGCCACGGTCCGCGCAACTGGTATGTCAGATAAGTTTATGACAGTATGGTCCGCGCTTTCGTACAAGGCGCGCTATGGTTATGCCCCCCCGTATAATGTCGTAGCCTATGCAAAGCAACAAGGTCATCGCCGAGCGCAGCAACGCATTGTGACAATGCAAACCGGGCCAGAGTTTTGCTCATCCCCCCCCCCCACCCCATCAACCCCATTTCGCACCTTACGAATGCTAAAATTAGCCCAAATTTGAAGGCGATTTCGTTTCAGTAGTTTCCCGAGTACGCTGACTTTTATACACTTCCTTGCACCGGTAGTCCTCTCCCCCCCCGCCCCAATAAACACCACTTCACCCTTACAGAACGCATAAAATACATAGCCCAAAATTTGAGGCGATTATGTTTTCAGTAGTTCTACGGTACAGCTGACTTTTATACAACTTCCTTGCACCGTGAGTTATGTCCTCTCCCCCCCCCCCCCCCCCCAATTAAACCACCACATTCCACCCTGACATAACGCATAAAATACATAGCCCAAACTTTGAGGCGATTCTGTCAGCTTTCCACGAGATACCGCTGAACTTTTTGTATACAAACTTTCCTTGCACCATGTACACCCCTCACGACAAAATTGGAGCGATTGTGTTCCTAGTCACGAAATGAAAGCTGGGGGGAAATTACATAGCCCAAAGAAGGAAATTCGGTTTCACGGTCAAACTTCAAGTCAAGGTCAGCAACGGTAATGATTAACGAAAGGAAGTTCCTTTTCAAGCTGTTCTACCCCTCGCCAAGTTTATCAAATTTCACAGTCGTTTTTTAATAATCGATGCCACAGACACCAGACTACGACGACACACCCAGACACCACAACTACCGCACAAACCGATCGCGAAACGAGCCGGGTAATTAAATAGATCAACTACAAACAGCAAGAACTGTCTGACCAATGAGCCGTACATAAACTGCACAGTTTGTTAGTCCATTAGGCCTATTACCAATTAGAGGGTTATAATATGTGGGACCACGGATATATACTTATCGTTTTGTCCGAACACGCACAGACATTCACAGGACGACAGATAGGAGAACACGCCTGCACGTTGATGCACGCGAGCACAACACCACACACGCACACACAATAAAGCCGTAGAACACTCGAGCGCGAGCGCACTGCGGCATGCACCATACGCGTGCTTATAGAGAGAGAGAGAGAGAGAGAGAAGAGAAGAGAGAGAGATAGAGAGCGCGAGAGAGAGATAGAGAGAGAGAGAGACAGACAACAGACAGACGCACAGAGAGACAGACAAATGACAAATGAGATTTAATGTCAGCAGCAAGGTACATGCTATTTGCCACGGGGGTACACACCAGGTGAATTAAAAACAGAAAATTAAAAAAAACGATTATTAGTAACCAACAAACATGAAAATTAATTTCATTTTTAGCAATATCAAGCAGCGCATGCACCAACAGTTCTTATTAGTCAAAGTATCAAACACTACAAAATTTAACTCATGGTATCAAACTTCTTTTTTGGTCGGGGGGGTTTATTAGGCGTCGCACAGCATCTTGCCAATAGAATTTAATAGTCATTCTGTTTGTTTTTACAAAGCTGCTACTCCGTCTACGCCAGACAGACAGATAAGAGACAGGTCAAAGGTGTCTGTTGATTGATATTAATCATATAATTAAAGCCAAGTGTCCGTCGTGTGTGTTGTGTGTGTGTGTGCTCTGTGTGTGTGTGTCTGAACCACGAACTGGGCCTTATAACTCCGCCGTTTTTCGAAACGAATCGCTTCATTTGCTGTGAGCCCTGACGGGCGATGGCAACGCAACCGAGGAGCCGTATCATTTGCGCGTTCGCAAAATGCCGAAACGCGCATCCGCCAGCTTCTCGGCGCCCTGTATCTCCGGTTTTCTGACCGATTGCCTTGAATTTGGCAGGAAGGATCACGCGTGGACGGTGACTATCCGTGCACAACCCGGAAGCCGATCGGTTCAGAAACGCGCGCTATACGACTCCTCTGTTTCTTACCGTTCGCTTCAATTTGCTGTACTCGTGCGTTTTACAAGTACTTGGCGTACATTACTAGGCGTTACCGTTACTAGGCGTTTACTGGGACTCGGGCGTTTGCGCCTAGTTAACATGAAACATAATGTTACACCCCAACAACACAAAAACCAATAAAAAATAGATTTCCGAGCACAATGCATCATCGGTCCGTTTCGCAATGGCTACGTTACGTAGCGTGAGCGCAAATCGGCAAAAACGGTGCTAAAAAAACCACCTCTTTTGCTGACGTTTGCCGAAAACGTTTGTGGCTACTCCACAGTATCCGACTTGGCGAACTATCACTTGACTTGCCGGGGTGACTTACGTATCTTGTTTTTGTATTGGTCCCTTCAAGTTGCTAGTATACTTTTTTTTCAGACAAAGCTTGTATATTCTTCCGCCACGTTTTCTAAGTGTTGCTAGACCCCTTTTTGGCTAACAGTTTGCGCGCGCGACCGTCGTCTAGAGAAATCTCACCCGGGTCTCAAACACGGTCATTAGGGTGCCTGAATTTTCTCTCTCTTAGGCAATACGCTCACCCCTTGTTTACAGTTGCGAGGGGTATTTCCCCCCAGTTTCAATTTCAAAGATTCAAGAAAAAACATGAAACTCATTTCTACATCTGCGCCGCGCTCATAGAAGAAACACATAAATTTGAAAGTCTGTTGATCACACAGGATTAGGCCTATCAAGTGCATGAAACGATTCTATTGATACGTTGGTAAAAGTGCTTTTATGGACCTTTCAACGATCATGGCATTCTCACAATCCTTGTAGAATTTTAATTTAGGTTATATCGCTCCAGCTTGTGGTAGTTGTGAAACACCAAGATAGGCCTTGCAGTACACGAAAAACGAACAACGCCATTTAGCTTATAACAAATTAAAAACCACCCAATGACTGTGCTAACCAAGATTCATCATTTAAAAGGTGAACCCTGACGGATGATTTTTGCAAGAACACATCTAGATACTAGAAAGACAACCTTTTTACAAAGCATCGGGAATACTCACTTTGCTTCTGTTTTCCTCCTAAAATCAAACGTAAAACGTCGATTCTCCTTTGAGGCGATTCGGCGAAGTGAGCAATTTTGGATGGGGGTGGTGGAGACCCTCTTGTGTTGAAGCGTTTTCTTCTTTGTAGTGCAGTAAAACAAGTGGAGCTATTTCTTTGTTATGAGCGAAAACTCCTTTAGTAAAGTTGCATAAATGTAAAAAAAGACTTGTATTGTGACATTTTCGTGCAACAATTTGCTAACGCAGCGGACCATGGAAAGAGAGGGAACATGCCTTTACTTTCACTGAAGAATTTGACTTCCAGACCCTGCAGGAAAATCGCGATTTGACGGTTTGATTCTAGAACCAGAGCACAGTGATGTTGCGATCTCTGTAAAGGGTGATTTCCTGTGGATCTCGACGTGAAACCTTGAAAAAACTCATCCATCAGGGTGCCCCTTTATACGTGATCTCCCCTCCTTGAGATTTAAAAGGTACATCTCACTCATGATTTGAAATTCTAGGGGTTTTAGAGGTTATGTGGCTAAAAACGACATCTGTGCGTTTTCAGAACCCGATTATTGTGTTGTTTTCTTTGATGTCTTTTTTTGTGATTGTGACGTTGCATGCAGCCTTTGTATTGATCTGGGATATGCTCTTCTTGTTGTAGCAGCAAGAAAACCCAAGTCAACCGTGTCTTGTTGCTAAGCCAATCACGTGAATCCTGACGTCGACGTGGTGTTGGCCGAGCGATTATTCTTTTTGTAACAATGAGCGTTTCTAAGTTGTACCGTTTTACGAGGCGCTTTTTTTTTCCGCTCTGTGGAGACTTTCGAGATCGTTCCGTTGGCTGACAGCAATATGCAGAAGTGTTGTGGGACTGTGAATTTTTCACACTTGCGACACTAGGATTCTGAGATCTGATTTGAATTTTTGACTAGGTATAACGAATTTACCTACAACTCACATAAGAAACAACTGCAGGTGAGATTAAATTGGGCAAAAATATTCCTGTTAAACCCACCTTGACTCTTTGCGGATCGTAATTGTACTCCGCTTCAAGAAAATGAAGTGTTGGTTACTTTGTAATGGTACACAATAAACGTTGCTTTTTCCTCTTCACTATGTCATGAAACACTTTTTAGATGATCTCTTAAGGACAAAAAGGAAAACAAAAAGAAAACAACTAAGTTTCTAAAGCGAATCTGCAATTTCCCCACTTTTGATGGTAATCGGTACCATAATACAGGAGCGACTTGACTGGCTCGATGCGTGCCACATTATTCTGATGCGTTTCACTAGCCTAAGCAAAACTTGTCATTTTGTGTACGCTCGCAAGGATGACATCGTGGACTTTCTTTATGACGTCTTAACCTTGACTGTGTAAGGTTTACCTAAAACGATTGAAATACATAACCTTTTTTACTCCGATTTGAATGAATTCTGAAGTAGAAAAATAAATCATTTCCTGGCAACGCACTCTTGTTCTAGTGACTTAAATAAGCGTAATTGCAGACATAATGTGCTTTTTTTATATCATTGTGCAACACTGGTCGTGCTATTATTCTTGTAGTTTTCTGAGAATTTGCTACTGTGCAAGTTTTAATGATCGTGATCACCACACCACACCACATCGCACGCACACGTCACCGCACGCCCCCACCCCACACATAGATCTTCTTATATATATTATATATATATATATATATATATATATATATATATATATATTATATATATTATATATTCTATATACACACACTCACACACACACCACCCACACCCAACACACCGACTGAACACCCCGCACACGCACGCAACACGCACACACACACACACACACAACACACACACACACAGAGACATTATCAGTATATAGACCGAGACCCCACACCACACCACCACACACACACACAAGAGTGGTGTCACATACACACATCCATTATCAGTACATAGAGTATTCGCTCGCAATTCTCAGTGAGCATGCAAGGACGCTCTACACCAAGTCCGGGATTGTGTGAAGTTTTCGTTTAACGTCTCCGATCTGGAATAGGCACACACGGACCTGATAATGTAAGGTTATCCTGGACGATCCTGAGGTACTGCAATACCAGGAAAGTCCACGTTTTTAACTATTAAATAAATGGAAGATGGGATTACTTGGATCTGGTTTATATACGCCCTTCCTTTGCTCTTCCCTCCCCCCCCCCTCCCCCTCCGCTTGTTGGTCGTTTCTTGTCTGGTCGAATCCAGGCACACCAAGTCCCGGAAGTGAGCCTTCCCTAGAATGATTATCGTGGCCAAGAGGCAAGTCTTGCACTCTGGATGAGTTTCTCTAATAAAGGTCGCGGGCGTGAATAAGATTACGCCAACGGGGGCCTAGAAACACCTTTAGAAACTTTTGCGGAGAATATTACAAGCTCTTGTCTTATTGGTCAAAACACTTATTATTTAAACAACTTGAATGGCTCAATCAACACAGAAACGTATTCCCCCTACTATTCTGGATAGTTCACTGCTTGCTCGGTGTTTTGGCAAGAACAAAACGCACTAGAACTATCGGCTAACGAAGGGCGTTTCTTAGACCTTTTTTTGCCGATTTTGGTTCTCGGCTACGTAACGTTAGCCTGTGAACGCCGACAGTGAGTGATTTGTTCCAACAGGTGCCTACTAGATTTGATCAGAGGCCTCTTGGTCAATTCTTTTAGGCACAAAGTATTTATTTGGGGTCATTTTTGTCACGCGACGGGCATGTCTGCAGTTATAGTTTGGTCGGTTTTCTGATAGCCCGATATTTAATTTATTAATACAATGATTGAATAATGGTCAAATGTCAAAATAAGAGTGCAAATCAACACCTCCTTTCGATTTATCGGCTCTCCCCGTTTTTCCGACTTTTTGGCAGTTTTCCTTTCTCATGAGTTTCCATATTTACTGTTTTGTTCTTTGATTTCAATTACTTTGTCTACAATGGTTTCAATTAACTTTTCAACTATTTTTGTCGTTGTTTTTGTTGATAATTTGACTCACTGGTCTGTTATTTACAAATTATAGTATCGTTTTGTATGTTATCCTTCTTTGCCCGCCGCCAATGGCACAGATAAATTGTGGAAGGCCAGTATATCTTCTAGCCTTGTTGCTGCCATTTGTTCTGTATTGGTTTGGAATTGTATGTGCTGTTGGCATTTAAGATATTTAAACCTTTTCAGACTTGGGGGCCTCTCTTGGAAATATCAAGCTGTATTTTAGCAACATTGAGCTTATTATCTTTGTTGAATAGGGGACTACATGGGTAAAAGCGCATGGGCGGTAAGAAAGCCCACCCCGTTATCTCTGAAATAAGAAAATTTCAGTCAAATTTGCCCTGACGAATGCTAGACATTAACGCTCGTCTCATTGGCAATGAGACTGAAATTGCTTCATTTCATAGATAATTGTGGGGGGGGGAGGGGTGGGCTTCTTACGCCGCCCATCGCTTTTTACCCTCGTCCTTCCCCTATATGATTCGCAGTATATACACGGCCATTATTTGATATGTAGCGCATACACGGAACAGCCGCGACCGTTGGTCACAGTCCTGGTTCACTGCGTCTTTCCGTCTCGCCTTATCCTTTCTACTATTATTGAATGCACGTTTTAATCGTGTAGGCCTATGAAGAATGACGTGAAATATAGAGAAAACGATAGGGTTGAAGTGCTCAACTGCAGTAAAAAGGCAAGATTGAGAAACGGACAGTACCCAGAAATGGAGGTGGGGGGTGTGGATCTGCTTTTTTTTAAAAACCAAATTTGATGTTCATTGGAACATTTATCATTTGAATGTGCCTGTTGAAAATCTCAATGTGAAATTTTGTCTGTTATGGGAGTAATAAGCGAACGCTAACACGGCCCCATGTGCTCATGTCAGCTTGTCTCCCTTTACTCCTGATCATTGGCTTTCAGTTCAGTCCACTGGCTGACATGCATTAGCCCCTAATAAGGTTTGACCGATTTATTATAGTGAGAGCTGAACATCACTGCAGGTTACGATTTTTGCTTTTTTTAAATTGTCTTTTGTGAAAGATCAGCCACTTGAAGCTTGGGACATCGCGAGCCTCTTAGTCATCATCTTTCTTTTTCATTGTTATTTATTTGTTTATTATTATTTATTTATTTTGTGGCTGTGGGGGTGGGGATTGTGATGGGGTGGGGGTGGGGCTGATTTGGCCTCTCAACACCAAACGTCACAAAGTTCCAATGGTCATTAAAGTTCTAATGGTCGTTAAAGTTGTAATGGTCATTACAGTCCTAATGGTCATTACAGTCCTAATGGTCGTTAAAGTTAAAATGGTCGTTAAAGTTCAAATGGTCGCTAAAGTTGTAATGGTCGTTAAAGTTGTAATGGTCATTAAAGTTCTAATGGTCGCTAAAGTTCAAATGGTCGCTAAAGTTATAATGGTCATGTCATTGTCCGTCACCATAGGTGAAGGACTTTGTGGTCGGCTGGTTTGTATTTTTTAGAATTTTTTTTTTTTTTTGGGGGGTGGTGTTTTTTTTCTTCTGTCTGTCCCAAGAATATCTCCCGAACCGCTTGACAGAATCGCTTCAAATTTTGTGTGGAGGTGTGCCACCTTAATAGGAAGAGATCCGAACATGAATTATCAAGGTCAAGGTCATGACCTTGGCGTTTGACCTTGAAAACCGAAAATCTTTAAGGGGCCATAACTCCCACACCGTTGGTGTTAGAGTCTTCAAATTTGGCATGGAGGTACTTTGGCTTATGCCCGTTCTGATGATGGCATACCGATCAAGGTCAAGGTCACGGTCCGGGAGATCGGTAGGCCCTTGAAAGTGGTAGGGGTCTAAAAAATGGGTTTTAAGCTTTATTTTCCACATTTGTACTTGACAGAAGCGCTTCAGATTGTGTGTGGTACTGTATACCCTAGAGTAGAAAACATCCGAGCATAAATTATCGCCATGCTGACCTTGACCTTGAAGTTTGACCCGAACCCATCACCTTGAAAACCGAAAATTTCCTTTTTGCGCTATATGTTTCTTCTTCAAGCTGTATTTCGTGAACTAGAAGACAGAATCCCTTTCCAATTTTGTGTCAGGATGTGACACTCTACGGGGTGTCGCAAGTGCGTGGCATTGCTGGTGACGGGACATGTCTGCCGCTCGGCGACGCTCTTGTTAAAGTTCTAATGGTCGTTAAAGTTCTAATGGTAGTTAAAGTTCTAATGGTCATTACAGTTGTAGTGGTCATTAAAGTTGTAGTGGTCATTAAAGTTGTAATGGTCATTAAATTTGTAGTGATCATTAAAGTTGTAATGGTCATTAAAGTTATAATGATCGTTAAAGCTATAATGGTCGTTAAATGCGGGAATGTATATGTGCGTGCGAGCGTGCGTGCGTGTGCGTGTGTGTGTGTGTGTGTGTGTGTGTGTGTGTGTGCTGAGAGAGAGGAGAGAGACGAGAGAGGAGGAGAGGGAGACGAGAAGAGAGAGAGAGAGAGAGGAGAGGACAGAGAGACAGAGAGAGTAGACGAGAGAAGAGAAAGAAAAGAGAGGCAGAGATCCCGAGAACGAACGAACTAAATTTTGTTTAATCAGGGTTATGAGATAAGCATACAATCTGCTTTTTTGCACTCGGCCCTGACGCTAAAACTGAAGATGCTAGAGAGAGAGAGAGAGAGAGAGAGAGAACTAGACGGTTGAGAGAGAGAGAGAGAGGAGAGGAGAGAGAGAGAGAGAGAGAGAGACGAGATGAGGAGAGAGAGAGATAGAGAATGAAAAGAAGAGAGAGAGAGAGATATGAAAATAAAAAATAATAAAAGAGCCCCCCAAAAGAGACAGTGCTAAATTCAAGACACAAACCAAAAGAAACACAGACTGACATAACTACAGGTTTCATCATTTTATTTGCCCAAATTCCTCTTCCACATCTGAAGATTTCAAAATGCACTGAAAGGCTCTTTAACGCATCGCAAAGATAAATATTATGCAAGCCGAATTACGAAATAATGCACACATTATGCACCAAAACAAATGGAAAACAAAAAGGATTTTAAATAAAACAGCAAATGATAAAAGTAGATGGTTGGTTGATGGTTTTGTCTCACATGTGCTGATTGCAGCCGAGAGGTCGTTAAACCTGAGCTTCCAAGCAAATAAAAAGCATACAAACACGCACAAAACAACCTGTTTTTCTTCTTCTCTTCAAGTGCAAAAAATATTGATCACAAAATGTTGAAGAAAATCATCACAGATTACTTTTTAAAAAAAACACAAAACAAAAACGGAAAGCAAATAACGTGTGTATGTGGTACGGCCCCAATCCGTGAAATTGCCTATTTCATGAAATGGGCAACTGTTTTTGCCCAATTCATGAAATGGACAATATATTGTAAACAGGACTACATCTTAATTGAGAACAGAGTGACTGATTATCTGGTCCAGCTGTTTATCTTGTCAGGATGAGAGCGTGCCAAGGCGTAATCAGTATCTGTTTGGGTGCGATGTAGGTGTTTAGGTTTAAGACGACAATCAGACAATTGAACAAAACAATGACGGAAACATGTAACAGACAAACGGTAATTGACATTGACTTTAAACACATGTAACATTTAAACAAAGATGAGTAAGGGAGAATGAGATCATTAAAATCAACCAAACAATTAATTGAGCCCAGTCAAGTTATTACGTTTCATTCTCTTCTTTTCTTTTCTCTTTTATTCCCTTTATAATCTGACGAGCCACACATAAATCCAATGAACACAATTCACACCAGAATAATCCATTCCAGAATCAGTTACGTTGGAGTAAAAGAAATATAAACAACCCAAGCTCACAAAACACACATCAGTCGTTCACTACTCATTGTCTCTACCTGCTTCTTCAAGAAATACAAATAATCAAAAACTAAGCTTTAAGAAAATAACAGCAACCAACTTTGAACTCGAAAAGGGCCCACAAAAATGTTATTTACAAGTTTTAACCTGAGTGATGGAAACGGTTTAATGATGAAGATGTATTTTAATTTGGAGAAATTAAAAGTCCAAAATATAGAAGTTTAATAATTTGGAACTGGAGGATGTTTGGTCTACAGGGGAAAGTACGAAATTTGAAGAGGATTTTTATTTAGAACTTTGTTAATAAAATAGTAGATCCTAAGCATTATGGTTGTTTAATAAAGTAACTATGCCGCAGTGGTGATAACTGAGCCAAGGGAGCTATAAAATTTGTTTATAGGCCTACTGATTATCTTTTACTTGACTCAATGCGACACAGACCTAGTTCTGACCTCTAGTCTAGTTTTTGAAAAGCTCCCAGAACCGGAGATCTGGCTGAGTTTTTATAGTAAATAACCACTGATACGAGAGCAGTGTAGGCTCGACCAATCACAATCGACTAATAATACGCGAGTAGGGTAGGCTCGACCAATAAAAATCGAACAAGACGAATTCCAACATGGCCAGGCTACTGGGCCTTACTGTTGAGTCTAATAGTGAATGAAATTCCAACTTTGCGAAATTATGTGAAAGTGACAGCGTTCGGGATGCAACTGATTCAATAGAAGGATTATTTGTGCTTGTGTGTGTGGTGTTTACAAGTGAAAAAAAATAATATAATTCAAGAAAAATTCAAAGGATTAACAACGTCTCCAGTCAGGAAAAAAATGGTACAACTGTTCTTACAACAAGGTAAGTTCGACTTCCAAATCCCTTTAAATTCACTTTATAGAATCGATAACCACAACTACAATGAACTCCAATAATGTGTGAACATAACATCTTCCCAATTGTACAACATTACAGTCAATTTCGAGTAAACGCGGCCTAACAAGTGACACTGTCTAGGGTTAGGCCTTTGTTCTCAAACTAGATCTATCAAACGTTGTAGGGCCTCAGACCAAGAATCAACACAAGATGGTTCCCAAACATTATTGGAACCTTCCCGGGACAATTAACAATATGCCATCTAGACCAGTCGAGCATTATGATGAGAATAACAATTGGAAAAACATAAACAAAGCATGATAATCATGGCTGCCTTGAGCAATCACACATGGGCTAAAAACGGAACAAGAGCAATATGGCCGTCGCCATACGAATACCAAGTCACGTAGAAACAGTGTTTTTATAAAAACTGGCTCACAGCCATTAAACAAACTGATTGAAGAAGTTAGTTTAATGCTTTAGCTGCAATATTGAATAATATTATGTATTTGTATAGGCATGATATTGAGAAAATGGACAATGAATAGGGAGGTTGACTTAATATGGAAGCTTCAGCTAAGTACATTTCAAAAATTGTTTAAAAATAAACTGTCTCACTCATAATGATGAAATCAAATGAAAAGTAAACTCTAAGTTATCGATTTGACATTAGGTAAGCCTGAAGTGGCTGAGTGAGCTAGATTTTACATAAAATAGAGGTAAAGTAAACAAACAATATGGCCGCCGCCAATAGTCATATTATTATAGCAAGTCACTTAGAACAGTGTTTTTGTGAAAACTGGTCCACAGCCATGAAACAAACTGATTGAAAAAGTTAGTTTAATGCTTTAGCTACAATATGGAATAATATTATGTATTTGTACAGGCATGATATTGAGAAAATGGACAATGAATAGGGAGGTTGCCTTAATATGGAAGCTTGAGCTAAGTACATTTCAAACATTGTTTAAAAATAAACTGTCTCACTCATAATGATGAAATCAAATGAAAAGCAAACTCTAAGTTATGGATTTGACATTAAGTAAGCCTGAAGTGGCTGAGTGAGCTAGATTTTACATAAAATAGAGGTAAAGTAAACAAACAAAATGGCCGCCGCCAATAGTCATATTATTATAGCAAGTCACTTAGAACAGTGTTTTTGTGAAAACTGGTCCACAGCCATGAAACAAACTGATTGAAAAAGTTAGTTTAATGCTTTAGCTACAACATGGAATAATATTATGTATTTGTACAGGCATGATATTGAGAAAATGGACAATGAATAGGGAGGTTGACTTAATATGGAAGCTTGAGCTAAGTACATTTCAAAAATTGTTTAAAAATAAACTGTCTCACTCATAATGATGAAATCAAATGAAAAGTAAACTCTAAGTTATCGATTTGACATTAAGTAAGCCTGAAGTGGCTGAGTGAGCTAGATTTTACATAAAATAGAGGTAAAGTAAACAAACAATATGGCCGCCGCTAATAGTCATATTATTATAGCAAGTCACTTAGAACAGTGTTTTTGTGAAAACTGGTCCACAGCCATGAAGCAAACTGATTCAAAAAGTTAGTTTGATGCTTTAGCTGCAATATGGAATAATATTATGTATTTGTACAGGCATGATATTGAGAAAATGGGGAAACAATTAGGGTGACAATGGAGCATGGCAACCTAAGCCAGATCAAAACAAGTCACATTTCAACAAGGATTTTAAAACGAACTATCCGAAATAAGATAGAAAGATTGACTTAAAAAGTAACTTTAATGCAATGGTTGTAAGATTATATTATGCTTAATTGAATTAGTGGGAGGATTTGGCTATAATAAATGATTTGGGGAACCTTACCAAGCAAGACAGATCTAGATCTAGACTGCAAGTACAATAAGACAAGGCTTTGTTAAACAATGAAATAACATAAAATAAAGCCAATAAGGCAGACATGGAATCTGATACAAATTTGTGAAAAGACTCTAGAGAGAGCGGGACAGTTGAGATAAAGCCCATCTACATTAAGTGTTTCAGCATAAATGAAAGTACAAAATATAGATCTAAATTAATACTAATTTATCGGTGAAATATTAATTTAGCAAATAAATCTAGAAGTTTGCTTGTCTCTAAAATCAAGAATGCAGCACTTTATTACAAAAAAAATATTGCGTGATGGTGCTGGTGATAGATCTAGAGAGAGTAAGTGCAGCTTACAATATATCACAATTTTCAATTCCCAGCAACACAGGCATTAATTAAGGTTGATTCAACAGATGTATATCATTGTATTTGCCTACCCCCCCCCCCCCCCCCCCCCCACCCCAAACTTTACCAAATGCTACTCTGAGGCATGCCTGAGCCACATGTTTTATCAAACGTTTTATCAAATTAAGTCTGAATAAAATAATTTTAACTCATCTACAGGCGTGGTTTCTCATTCGTTTGAACCCATTCTTGATCTATGCGTGTTTATGACCGGAAAATGTTTTTATTTCATACTGCTTTACTAAGTAGCAAGTTTTAAATTGGCTATTTCATGAACTGGGCAATTTCACAGATTGGGCGTAACATATATAACTTAGCAGAAAACAAAATAAACGTGTAATATTTATAACCATGTATACTCATTTCCAAA
>CM065692.1:10666433-10683933 GCA_017654935.2 Phymorhynchus buccinoides
ACAATTTGCAAATTGACATTTTGGGCAGCAAAAAAATGTAACAATTGTTACAATTTGGGCAAATTGTTACATTTTGGGCAGCAACTGCTGCCCAAAATATAACCATTGTTACAATTTGTAACAATGGTTACATTTTGGGTCAGCCTTGACAGCCCAAAATGTAACATTGTTACATTTTGGGCAATTGTTGCAAATTGTTACATTTGGGCAAATTGTTACATTTTGGGCAGGGAAGTGGCATCAATACAGAATAAAGAAGGAAAAAAGACAAATCTGAATCTGAGAGGAAACAGAGTTTGACGTTGACGATTGAGATGCAGTCTGCTTGACAAAAGACCGTTACATTTTGGGCAATTGTTACAAATTGGGCTTTAACAGTGCACACATACGCAGAAACATACGTTAAAAAAAAAAATCCAAAAAAATCTGGAAGGATTATAAAGGCATGTACACAAAAACGCAGAAACCCATAATTATGCATATTCCATCCGCTTTTTTTTCACTTTATTTGCGGATTGCGGGTGAGATATGCGCATGGGTTTCCGTGTATATGTGCACATGCCCTGGAAACTAAACAAAACAGAATAAAGCAAAGATAAAAACAAGAGAAAAGAAAAAGTTCGCAACACTTTTTGGGGGGTATTTGGTATATTTTAGTCACAGAGACTTATCTCTGTGAAATTCGGGCTGCTCTCCCCCGGAGAGCGCGTTGCCGCAAGTGCAGCGCCTACCCAATTTTTTTTTTTTTTAAATTTTTTGGGGAAAACCTTGGAAATGGAAAACCTAGCTATCAGTTTGGCCATACCAGGCACAATTAGAGCAGAATGAAACTTTAGATGAAAAATATTATCATAAGAAACAATCGTAAAAGAATGCACTATACAGTGGCGCCTCCCTCTTAAGACCTTGGAAGATAACCCAATAAAAGGTCTTTAAGACCCCCCACGTCACGTGTCACATTCCCTCTTATACTATGAAGATTTCTTAAGATTTCCTACCAGCTATAAGAGGGAAAACATGTGGAAACCGTGATTTTGACACGCGACGTGGTGGGTCTTTAAGTGGGAGGGAGTTGGATAAGGGAGCTAATTTTAACACTTACAAAGAAGGGCAATGTTTCTTAAGCGGGAGGGAGTCTTATACGGGGGGTCTTATGAGGGAGGTTCCACTGTATTGCCGAGCCAATCATGTTATGTACCGTAAATGCACTAATGTCAAATACCTTCAAGGGCAGTAAGCTATGACAAGCATGAAAGGTTCCTGCATCGATAAAATAGATGTACGAGTTGAAACGAAAACGCCGCGTCAGCTCAAACTCTTTTGGACGGATATTGGCAAAAATCGTTTATATGAATCCACAATAAAAAAAATACTTTATTATGCATGAAATCACAAATATATGCTGCAGACATTAAAGGTGGACCCTGGCGGATGAGCTTTTGCAAGAAACACGTCGGGATCACCAGAGGATCAAGGATCGGAACACTCACTTTGCTCTGGTTTCCTAGAAATTAAACCGTCAAAACGGCGATTCCTCCTTGGCGGAGATGCCGGAGAGAGTAGCCATTTTGGATGGGGTGGGTGGAGGACACTCATTGTGGTTGAAGCGTTTTCTTTTTTTTTTGTAGTGCAGTAAAAACCCCAAATTGGAGCCTTTGTTGTGAGCGAAACTCCTTTAGATAATCTGTATAAAATTTAAAAAGAAAAAGAAAAAAAAGGCTTGTATTGCGAACATTTCGTGCAAACGATTTGGTCTAAACGCAGGCGGCCATTAGAAAAGAGACGGCACACGCCTTCTCTTTGGGTGAAATACTTTGATTTCCAGCACCTCCGCCAAGGAGGAATCGCCGATTTGACGGTTTGATTTCTAGGAAACCAGAGCAAAGTGAGTGTTGCAATCTCTGTAAAGGCTGTTTTCCTGGTGATCCGGACGTGTTTCTTACAAAATCCCATCCGTCAGGGTGGCCCTTTGAAGGTTACAAACAAATATGTAAACATATTCAAATTATGAATGCAAATAAAATCTTCAAAACACAGAGCATTATAAAGGTGACTCAGAAACACGAAACAATTCTTCTCAAATGCGCGATGCACAAAAAAGGAGAAACGTATTCAAAGTACGAATAAGATACTCTTCAAAACACAGAGCACTGCAGAAGGTGGCTCGGTAAAACAAGAAACAATAACTCTTCTCACACGCGTAATCTTAAAGCTGGAGACAGACTATGCGACTGCCTCATATGACTCGATCAGGTCGTGACGTAGACCAAATTTTGTTTCCCGCACAGAAGAGGTCACAAGCCATCTGACTCGATCAGACTCGATCAGTGAAATTTAGAACCCGCCCTATTCGGCCCTGTCACCTGACTGGGCCCGACTGAGTCAGACTGATCGAGCAGCATGGTATGCAAATGAGGTTAAACGTCACGACCTGATCGAGTCACACGAGGCAGTCACATAGTCTGTCGCCGGCTTAAGAGCTAAAGCGCATACATTGCAAGACAGCAATAAAGTTGGGTTGATTATGAAGAGTGAATGAAAAAGGAGGGAATCCTTCTTCCGAACTCCATAACTGGTGCATGACTGAAGGGTTCTAATCCCAACGTGAGGCCCATTGCGTAGCATTGTGTCCATGTCTCTATGTGTCCCCATCTATGTGTCCATGTCTCTATGTGATCCAGTCTCTATGTGTCCCCATCTCTATATGTTCCCATCTATGTGTCCCTGTCTCTATATGTCCCGGTCTATTAGTCCCCATCTCTATATGTTCCCATCTATGTGTCCATGTCTCTATATGTCCCCCTCTCTATAATATGTCCCTGTCTATGTGTCCCCGTCTCTATATGTCCCTGTCTATGTGTCCCCGTCTCTATATGTCCCCGTCTCTATATGTCCCCGTCTCTATATGTCCCCGTCTCTATATGTCCCTGTCTATGTGTCCCCGTCTCTATATGTCCCTGTCTATGTCACCCCGTCTCTATATGTCCCTTCTATGTGTCCCCGTCTCTATAATCCCTGTCTAATGTGTCCCCGTCTCTATATGTCCCTGTCTCATGTGTCCCCGTCTCTATATGTCCCATACTATGACCCCGTCTCTATAGTCCCTGTCTATGTGTGTCCCGTCTCTATATGTCCCTGTCTATGTGTCATCGTCCTATGTCCCTCCGTTTCTTTGTTTATCTTCACCTGAACTCTAACCTTAAGTCTTTAACCCATAATCCTTAAACTAATCTGAGGGGACACATAAGACAGGGACATATAGAAACGGGGACATATACAGACAGGGACATAGAGACGGGGACAATATAGAGACGGGGACATATAGAGACAGGGGTACAATGATGGCGACACATAGAGACGGGGACACACAGAGACGGGGACACATAGAGATGGGGACACACAGAAACGGGGACATATAGAGACAGGGGTACAATGATGGCGACACATAGAGACGGGGACACATAAGAGACGGGGACACATAGAGATGGGGACACACAGAGACGGGGACACATAGAGACAGGGATGCAATGACGGGGACACACAGAGACGGGGACACATAGAGACAGGGATACAATGATGGGACACATAGAGACGGGGACACATGAAGAACAGGAACTCATAGAAATGGGGACACATCATAGAGTCGGGGACACATGAGAGACAGGAACTCATAGAAATGGGGACACGTCATAGAGACGGGGACACATAGAGACAGGGGACACAATAGAGACGACACACATAGAGACGGGGACATATAGAGACGGGGACACATAGAGATGGGGACACATAGAGACGGGGACGAATCGAGACCCCTCCTGTTAGGGTCATCTTTAGTTGGGAATGGAAGCTTTTCCCTGCGCACAACCCCACACAAACCCCAACTTTGAAGACACAGTGACGCACCACGATTAATGTCCCTTGGTTGACACATAGAGACGGGGACACATCCAGATGTCCCCAACTTGAATAGAGGCTGGGGACTTTAAAGACGATGTTTCGTTTTCAATTTGGGGATTCGCATAGGAATCAAAATGACGGGGACCACATTTCTTACCAGCTACACATAGGGAGACACACGTGAAGCAATGATTTTACACGAGACGGTGGACACAACGCCTCTGGAATATTTTAGAGGATTCCACACATACAAAGGGTTATTCAAAATCCAAGTTTAACGCCCCTGGAACATTTTAGATTATTCCACACATACAAAGACTATTCAAAATCCAAGTGAACGCCCCTGGAATACATTAGATTATTCCACACATACAAAGTGTTATTCAAAATCCAACTTTAACGCCCCTGGAATATGTTAGATTATTCCACACATACAAAGTGTTATTCAAAATCCAAGTTTAACACCCCTGGAATATTTTAGATTATTCCACACAGTGTTATTCAAAATCCACGATTAACGTCCCTGGAATATTTTAGATTATTCCACACTTACAAAGTGACCCAAAATCCAAGTGTAACGCCCCTGGAATATTTTAGATTATTCCACACATACAAAGTGTTATTCAAAATCCAAGTTTAACGCCCCTGGAATATTTTAGATTATTCCACACATACAAAGTGTTATTCAAAATCCAAGTGTAAAACCCTGGAATATTTTAGATTACCAGCTATAAGAGTGAAAAATCCAAGTGAACGCCCGTGATTATTCCACACGTACATCTGTTATTCAAAATCTTTAACGCCTCTGGAATATTTTAGATTATTCCACACATACAAAGTGTTATTCAAAATCCAAGTTTAACGCCCCTGGAATATTTTAGATTATTCCACACATACAAAGTGTTATTCAAAATCCAAGTTTAACGCCCCTGGAATATTTTAGATTATTCCACACATACAAAGTGTTATTCAAAATCCAAGTGTAACGCCCCTGGAATATTTTAGATTATTCCACACATACAAAGTGTTATTCAAAATCCAAGTGTAACGCCCCTGGAATATTTTAGATTATTCCACACATACAAAGTGTTATTCAAAATCCAAGTGTAACGCCCCTGGAATATTTTAGATTATTCCACACTTACAAAGTGTATTTCAAAATCACACTGTAACGCCTCTAGAATGTTTTATATTATTCCACACTTACAAAGTGTAGGCCTATTTCAAAATGACAAGTCATCCGCAGAAGCAACACAAACAACCTGGCACACACGTCACATAGTGTAGAAAGCATGTTGCACCCAGCACATGCTGTTGAGCAGGGATCACAATGCGTCTCCCATTGAAACAAATTTTGAAAGACAAACTTTTTTTTTATGAAAAGGGAGCATAGATCTGTTTTGAGCAAAAGAGAGAGGTGGCAGAAAGGGAAAGGGGGGGGGGGGGGGGTGAGCTAAAACTACAACTTAATCGAAAACAATAATAATAATAATAATAATAATATTATGATAATAATGATGATAATAATAATAATAATAATAATAATAATAATAATAATAATAATAATAATAATATTAATAATAATAATAATAATAATAATAATAATAATAATAATAATAATAATAATAATAATAATAATAATAATAATAATAATGATAATAATAACAAAAAATGTTCATTTCTATGGCGCCTACTCTCCCGTGGGAGACCATTGCAAAGAAACTATAATGTGTCATTGTTGAAATAAACTTGTTTCAAATCAGATCGATGCGAAAGTTATGGTGACGTGTGCGTGGCTTAAACTCCTTCCTTCTCAGGAAGGAAATCCTTTTTTTGAAAAATCGGTACAGACGGAATTCTGTTTTTAACAATTTTTAAAAATGTTCAACAAAAACGAAATAATAAAAACTGAAGAAAAAAAACCCCAGCTTTGCTGTAAGCGAAACCCCGATTGCCGTTGCATAAGAGCCTCGATTATGCATCCAAATTGCTGTAACCCTTTCACCGCCAAAGTCGCATTTTAGCACCATAGTGATTTAACACTAATGTCACTAAAGGCATCAAATTGGGGTCTATTATCCAAAGACTCTATTGTCTTAGTCTTGGGAAGTAAGGATAGACCTTATTGCATATATGTCACAGAAGAATCCCCAATATTGCAGATGGATTTTGTTCTCTACCCAGGTAAATTTCATGGAAATATTTGGCTGAAAAATGGCTGGCGGAGAAAGGGTTAAATTGACTAAAGGTGCTTTAGCTTCGTGGGGGCGTTGAAAATGATCAGGTTTAAAGACCCAGCACGTCACGTGTCAAAATCACGATTTTCACGTGTTTTCCCTCTTATAGCTGGTAAGAAATCTTAAGAAATCTTCCTAGCATCAGAGGGAATGTGACACGTGACGTGGGGGGTCTTTAATTAACCCTTGCACGTGACATTCGGTTGAAGAAAGAGAGCACAGAAAGGTTGTCTGTCCTACACACGTAAGCACAGTATAAACTCAGTACAGATATTTGTTTCTTACAAATGAAAGGGTCAGGGTCAGAAGGACAAGCACACCGCACCTGTTTCTCGCTGTTGGTATTCCATTAGTTGACACATCTATAGAGGGATCCGGGTTCATGTATGCAAATGAGAATGTCACCTCTGTCGGCCATGATGGCTGGATTATTCGGGTTGCTAAGATACTTGGCGGTGGAACGCATTGAATTCTGATGTTTGCTTTTAGTCCTGAACATTTAACTACTGCACAGTTTATTACCATTGTGACGATTTGTCGAAACTCACTGACTGACTGATTCACCTCTGTAATCTGAACCAAAACGGCGCTCCAGCCAAAATGGCGTCCGACTTTCGTTACCAACAAAATCACGTGACATTATGACGCTATCCCGGATCATAGCTGTTGAGAACTTTATCCATTACCTAAAACAACAAACAACACCAACTAAACACTTCACTAAAAACCCTTACCCAAACAAAATATTAAAATATTTTGCATAAGATATAGCCATTAAACTGATTTTATACTTGAATAAAATTTGTAAAAAAGAATAGTTGCTATTAAACACTGAAACCCTACCCTTATTTGCATGTCCTTCTAATAAAGTTAAACTTCTGATGCAACACAGCCACTAAAAATGGAATGATTCAAAACAAAATAATGATATAAATAGTAGTAGTTATTAGGGCTGATATGGGCCTTGCGGCCCTACCCTTCTTGTTTCCATTTTGATTTTTTTTCTTATTTGATTGTCTGTCTGGAGTTGTCCTATCTACTTATCATTTGGAATACATTTAATTAAAAAAAGATGATCGAAGTGAAAATAAATTACAATTAATTTTGGATCAGTATCCAGAATATAAATAAAATAGAACTAGTTAGTAAAGTAACACAAACCCAGCAATATAATGATCGAAGTACTAAGTATTATTTTCAAAACCAAACACTGGTATAATAAAATGATATGAATCAAATTCTGAAGGCTAGCAAGGGCGCTAACCAAAACATTAATGGGGGGCAAAAACAACAAACCCAGTGTTCTGTTTGTCGAAATTAATAATCAGTGCATAGATCGTGGCCATGCACAGCAAAGAAGAAAGAAGAAACCCAAGGTCTTTTATTTTCACCTAATTCCGATTTATTGTATACAAGCAATTTTGTACCCGGCTTCACCTGGGAATAATCTCTCTCTCTCTCTCTCTCTCTCTCTCTCTCTCTCTCTCTCTCTCTCTCTCTCTCTCTCTCTCTCTCTCTCTCCTTCTCTCTGAATCTTTTCTTTTTGTTCTTCGTATACTCTTTTGCATCTCTGCCCATCCCCACCCTCCCATAGCCTAACCCCTGGATGCATGTTTCCTCTCTCTCTCCTCTCTCTCTCTCTCTCTCTCTCTCTCTCTCTCTCTCTCTCTCTCTCTCTCTCTCTCTCTCTCTCTCTCTCCTTCTCTCTGAATCTTTTCTTTTTGTTCTTCGTATACTCTTTTGCATCTCTGCCCATCCCCACCCTCCCATAGCCTAACCCCTGGATGCATGTTTCTCTCTCTCTCCTCTCTCTCTCTCTCTCTCTCTCTCTCTCTCTCTCTCTCTCTCTCTCTCTCACACACACACACACACACACACACACACACACACACACACACACACACACACACACACACACACACACACACACACACACACACACATACACACACACAGAGCAAGGGGGGACACCCCTGCAAAGAAACCAACCCGTACCAGTAGTTACTCCCCCGTGTTTCCGGACAAGCATCCGTGGAGCTCTACTGCTTTATTTAGATAGATTGTTTTAAAAGATTATCTACAGCATCAAAGGCTTGTGGCATATTACTGCTATTGGGCACTGTGTTTGATTCATTTTGTTCCCAGTACATTAATTTTACTCCTGAATGTTACAGTTCCATTCCAGCTTTGGTCAGTCGAGCAAGGAGGTTTCAAGAAATTATTTTGCCTGTACCTGACTGTAATACAGAATAGCTGATCATCGCACAATAAACTACTTAGTAATACGGTTAGTGTATTTCATAAACCCAAAGACAAAAACTACTATGAAAGATGTATGGACTTCATAAATGGATCACTGCACACTATGCATTTACACATAGAGACACAAAGATCATATACAGTCTCACACACACACATACACACACACACACACACACACACACACACACACACACACACACACACACACATACGCACGTACACACACACGCATACGCACGTACACACACACACACACACACACACACATACGCACGTACACACACACATACACGCACACGCACGCACACACGCACACACACACACACGTAAGCATGCTTGCGTGCATATACACACACACACTCTCTCTCTCTCTCTCTCTCTCTCTCTCTCTCTCTCTCTCTCTCTCACACACACACACACACACACACACACACACACACACACACACACACACACACACACACACACACACACACACACACACACACACACACACACACACACACCGATTTTACTAGCGATATTCCTTCCTTTCATATTCTCTAAAAAATATAGGTTCAATATCATAGAGCATAATCGCTCATGGCGACAGTGAACACAAACTACTGACGAGGTTAATTATTTATGATTCCATTTTCATGCTGGAATAATCTGCCTGCTGCTTTCATTTTCAACATTCATCCTACACCAACTCAGACGGCCTTGATTAAACCCACACTTTCATGTTGTTTGCTGTCAGTGTGTTTGTAAGCTGAAAATACAGGCCTTATTCACAATTCAGAAACCAAGTATTGTTCTACAGCATTGTATTCTGTAACTCTTCTATTACCATGCATTTTTGACGTTCGGTCTGGGCTGCCCGTTGCATCTCAACCGACAAGAAGGGGGTAACACTTCCAGAAGGTGGGGGAACTATTTATACAAAAGACCCCCCCGGTATCCCCACGGATTTGTTTTACCCCTTGACTGCCAGAGAAAATTAAAGAAAAAATAATTGCGGGCAAATCATGCAATAAAAAAGGCAACTGATAGAGCCAATCTGGAAACATGGTCTGGGGATATCACTCTCTTGACTCTGTTAGAACAAAAGCCAGCATATCAGGGTTATTCCTCTTCATCTGATAACATCATCAGTGATGTCACCAGGTCAGTACGTAATATGTTGGTGGCAGTCAAAGGGTTAAACAAAACTACTTTGAAAATTTTTGAACAAGAAAACTTGAAGGGGGAAGCAAATGTCAAGACATTTTGAATACAGTGGTGGACTAAAATGTGCTTTGAAAAACAGATCACTGGAAACATGGAAGACACGATCTGTTGAGGCTAGTGGATAAGAGAAAAACATTAGAATAGGTCTGTCAAGTTTGCAAAAAGTTTGCAAACCCCCCAGAAAAAGGCCAAACCTGTAATGCTGGCAGGCTGATACAGGACAAGCAAATTTCGAAATGGCTCAATCATTCTAAAACATTAGGGTACATACATTTAGGCACGCTTCAGAATACATCTGCACAATTAATACTATCGTACAAAGAGATATCCACCGTAGTAGCATCACATAAGACATACCGAAATAGTAAAACAAGAAGGAATACGACTAAAAATAAATGGGAACAAAACATTCCTTATGACTGTTTTGCTGAATTTTCCACAATAATCATGTTAAGATCATCAAGTCTGACTTCTGATTCAAGAGATGACGAGTGAGCCAAAAACAAAATGAGGAGAGAGCAAAACAATAAATAAAATCACGTTATGTAGCCATACAATCAGGGTTTGAGAAATAAGGAAGGAGAGAGAGAGGAGAGAGAGAGAGAGAGAGAGAGAGAGAGAGAGAGAGAGAGAGAGAGAGAGAGAGAGAGAGAGGAGAGAGAGAGAGAGAGAGAGAGAGAGAGAGAGAGAGAGAGAGAGAGAGAGAGAGAGAGAGAGAGAGAGAGAGAGAGAGAGAGAGAGAGAGAGAGAGAGGGAGGGAGAGCAGAGAAAAGGAGAGAGAGAGTGAGTTCTGTGTCCTAACTGTTGTTTTGATTTGACGAAAGCAACAATTATGAGAAAACGAAGCAACAAGTACCGGTACTGCCGCGGTCACTATTTGGTGCCTGTGGTCTCCCTCAGTTCGCCACAGAAGACACAATGTGAAAGATGTCGTATATATGCACCAGCTTCCTGCAATGGACGGTCGACCTTGTGTGAATCCTTCCCAGTCCCTCCAAGTGATCGTGGTGGGACGTGACGCACACATTCGGATGGAAGACTTTGTTCAAAATCAAACCGCTACGACGAGGCACGGGGGCCAGGAAGCCCTCAAAGCTCAACTGCTTGAGCGGGTACACGTCCTCTAGGCGGTACAAGCATTTCTTGAGGTTCTTGAACTTGTGACACCACGTGTACGTCTCGTCGCGGTTCATCAAAAAGAGATCCACGTAAGGGGAGCGGCGAACGACGTCCCGATGCGGGTACCACTTCAGCCGATAGCGTTTCTTTTCCTCCTCGTCCAACCGCTCAGGGAGCGTGACTTCGGACCCGTGGAACGTGGTGATGACGTGCGCGCCGTCCGCAAAGAACTTCCACTGCAGGGACGGCTGCACGTGCAGGGTATACCCGGGGATGCAGGACAAGGCGTTGCGGACTTTGTCCAGGTCGGGGTCGTCCACAGCCATGTCGAAGTCGTCGTCCCAGGGAATGAGCCCCCCGTGCCGCATGGCGCCCATCAGACTCCCGGAGATGAGGTAGTGCGACACGTTGTGCAGCATGAGAGCCTCGTGGGCCACCCGCCACGTCAAGATCAGCTGGGATCTCTGCAGGGGGGTCAGCCTGGGCCCGAAGCGGGAGTAGCGCTCCCTCTCTTTGCGGCTGGTCTTGTTGTGGATCCAGGCCCAAGCGTTTGTGTAGGCCGCTTCGTACTTCGGGGGAGCCTTGACTTGATCGAAGGGTTCTGAGAAAGAAAACAGATTAAAAAAAAAGTTAAAACAAGCACTTGTATAACCACCCAAAACACCTCTCACACACTGGAGTGGAAAGAAATTGAACAAGAATGAAATTGCAAACGAAAAATCTCTATTAATAGTTCTCTCTCTCTCTCTCTCTCTCTCTCTCTCTCTCTCTGTTCATATTATTAAACCTTCTCCCAGATTCCACCACCTGTTTCCTCAAGATACCCGATGTGAATGTAACTTTGCTTTTGTCCTGTTTACTTCTTGACAGGAATTTGCGCGCACGCGCGCCTGTGTGTGTGTGTATGTGTGTGTGTGTGTGTGTGTGTGTGTGTGTGTGTGTGTGTGTGTGTGTGTGTGAAAGAGAGAGACAGAGAGGGAGGGAGGGAGAGAGAGAGAGGGAGAGAGAAATAAAATGTGTGTGTATGTGTGTGTGCATGTGTGTGTGTGTGTGTGTGTGTGTGCGTGTGCGTGTGTGCGTGCGTGCATTTGTAACGCGCGTGCGTGTGTGTGTGCGTGCTTCTAATGGGTAACTTTAATTTCAATGTGCTTGATGTTTTTTCATGGTTATTTGATAAGTATGAATTTTGTATGTGCATGCTTTTTCACTTTCATTCTTTTTTTAAATATTACATTTATTGTTAATGGTGGTTATTGTTTTTTCTTCTCCTTTTTCATTTTTTATGAGGGCTGGATGTAAACAAGCCTGTATAGTGCTTAGTCTTTTCCCTCAATAAAAAAGGTTCGTTCGTTCGTTCTCTCTCTCTCTCTCTCTCTCTCTCTCTCTCTCTCTCTCTCTCTCTCTCTCTCTCTCTCTCTCTCTCTCTCTCACTCTCTTTCACTCACCCCCGCTATCTTAATCCATATCACATTTACTCAATCACTTTGGTTCTCAATCACACACACACACACACACACACAATAACCCTCTCACTGACAATTTATCACACTAAATCCCTTATTCTACCGCCAACTCTCTACCACACACACACACACACAGAAAAAGAAAAGAAAACAACAACAACAAAAGGAGAGAAAAAATAGCGATTCTGTCCAGCGGTTCACGAGTGACAGTACGGATTACCAAACAAAAAATCACGACAAAATTAATACTCCTTTGCCGACCTCAAAGGCCCAAAACCAACTGAAGCAGACTGCAACATCACTGAATCAGACACCATCCATACAAACAAGGACAGAAGTGTTAAGTGACATTGTTTTATTCAAGAAAAAACAACAAAACAACTGAAAGTTTTGGCACATTTGCGTTTGTCAACATACAAAAACAGCTATATATGTACTGAGCTCTATGTACATATGTGACCCAGTAACACGAAAGCGACATTAAGTGTCAAACTGACCATTCTGAGAAAATTATACGTTTGAAAACTTCAGACAATTTTCTGTCTAATGATACAAGAACCATTCTTGTATATTTTTTCCGTTCCAGAGTTATGAGCATTTACAGTTAGTAGGGTGAGCGTCGGCCATTTTGAGAAAACAGTCTAAAGTCTAGCCTAGCTGAAGAACATGTATTGACCTACTCGTTTTAAAGACCCCCCACGTCACGTGTTACATTCCCTCTTATGCTAGGAAGATTTTGTAAGATTTCTTACCAGATTTCTTACCAGATATAAGAGGGAAAACACGTGAAAACCGTGATTTTGACACGTGACGTGGTGGGTCTTTAACCCTTTCACCGCCAATGTCGCATTTTAGCACCACACTGATTTAACACCTATGTCACTAAAAGGCATGAAAGTTGGATCAGTTATCCAGTATCCTTATGTCGTTAATTGTGGGAGATAAGGAAAGGGTTTCTTTGATGCATGTCATTGGAGGGATTCACAGTACTGCAGATGCCAACTTTTCGTTATTACCTAGGTAAGCTTGAGAGTAAAGTTTGGCTGAAAAATGGCTGGCGGCAAAAGGGTTAAAACATTTATAAGACCATCTAGAGACCATATTAAAGACCGTTCTTTTTAAATATGAAAGATAAGATGTTAGAGAACACGAAAATACCCATAACTCAAAATTGACCAACAATGAGATCTTTGACTGTCCAGGCCTGTTGTGAGAAACTAGCCCAGCTCCCTCCCTTTCAGGGTGCTGGATCACATATATACATTAGACAATATCTTTTTCGTCTAAAAACTCGGGGCTTTCCTGGTATTGTAATACCTCCAGGATCATCCCACTATCTTTATATCTATTAATGTCCCACATGTACCTGTTCCAGGCCTGAGGACGTTAATCGGATTTTTTCTTTCACGAGCCCCATGGAGTCATTGCCATTCACAGTAGAACCCCCCATATTATAAGACTCCATACCACTTAAGACCTACTTCTCTGAGACTTTGCCCTTCTTTGTAAGTATTAAAATTATCCTCCCTTATACAGACTCCCTCCCACATAAGACCTACTTCTCTGAGACATTGCCCTTCTTTGTAAGTATTAAAATTACCTCCCTTATACAGCTCCCTCCCACATAAGACCTACTTCTCTGAGACATTGCCCTTCTTTGTAAGTATTAAAATTACCTCCCTTATACAGCTCCCTCCCATTTAAGACCTACTTCTCTGAGACATTGCCCTTCTTTGTAAGTATTAAAATTACCTCCCTTATACAGCTCCCTCCCATATAAGACCTACTTCTCTGAGACTTTGCCCTTCTTTGTAAGTATTAAAATCAATTACCTCCCTTATAAGACAGACTCCCTCCCACATAAGACCTACTTCTCTGAGACATTGCCCTTCTTTGTAAGTATTAAAATTACCTCCCTTATAAGACTCCCTCCCATATAAGACCTACTTCTCTGAGACTTTGCCCTTCTTTGTAAGTATTAAAATTACCTCCCTTATACAGCTCCCTCCCACATAAGACCTACTTCTCTGAGACATTGCCCTTCTTTGTAAGTATTAAAATTACCTCCCTTATACAGACTCCCTCCCATTATAAGACCTACTTCTCTGAGACTTTGACCTTCTTTGTAAGTATTAAAATTACCTCCCTTATAAGACTCCCTCCCATTTAAGACCTACTTCTCTGAGACTTTGCCCTTCTTTGTAAGTATTAAAATTACCTCCCTTATACAGCTCCCTCCCATATAAGACCTACTTCTCTGAGACTTTGCCCTTCTTTGTAAGTATTAAAATTACCTCCCTTATACAGCTCCCTCCCATTTAAGACCTTATTTTGGATGATTTTTTAAGGTCTTAAAAGGGAGGTTGCACTGCATTATGGGATAGGTAGTTGATGCTGGAGATCTTGCACAACAGACTGAAGCAAGTGTGTGTGTGTGTGTGTGTGTGTGTGTGTGTGTGTGTGTGTGTGCGTGCGTGCGTGCGTGCGTGCGTGCGTGCGTGCGTGCGTGCGTGCGCGCGCGCGTGCGTGCGCGCGCGCGCGCGCGCGCGTGTGTGTGTGTGTGTGTGTTGTGTGTGTGTGTGTGTGTGTGTGTGTGTACGCATGTGTATGTGTGTGTACGCATTTGTGTGTGTGTGTGTGTGTGTATGCATGTGTGTGTGTTATGTGTGTGTGTGCGCTTGCTTGCATGCGCAATGCATGCTCCCCGTACCTGTGCATGGCTCTGCGACACATAAGCAAGCCATTATCTGTGCATCACAGAGGGAAACCCACTGTGTTCAGAAAGTGGACCGTTGTTAAATATAGTGTTTCCCCCATAATAATACCAGAGGGCTTTCGTACAAATAGTTCCCCCACCTTCTGGAAGTTATGTGCTTGTAGCTTCCTCTAATCTGTCGCTCTCTTTGACTCTGCCTTTTCCCTTTGCTCACTGCCATATACTCATAATACTATCTTTCTGCCTCTTTTTCTTTTTACAAGAAACTCTTACAAAGATTGTCTCCAGCCCAAAACGATGGACACGCTGGACCAAACTGTTTCTTAGTAAGGCGCATAACGGCAGCATGACGCATCTGTGCTCATACTTGACAAGGAACTGTCTGAGCGATCAACGACGACGACGACGACGAAGAAGAAGAAGAAGAAGAAGAAGAAGAAGAAGAAGAAGAAGAAGAGAGAAGAAGAAGAAGAAGAAGAAGAAGAAGAAGAAAAGAAGAAGAAGAAGAAGAAGAAGAAGAAGAAGAAGAAGAGAAGAAGAAGAAGAATGAAGAAGAAGAAGAAAAGAGAAGAAGAAGAAGGAGAAGAAGAAGAAGAAGAAGGAGAAGAAGAAGAAGAAGAAGAAGAAAAGAAGAAGAAGAAGAAGAAGAAGAAGAAGAAGAAGAAGAAGAAGAAGAAGAAGAAGAAGAAGAAGAAGAAGAAAAAGAAGAAGAAGAAGAAAAAAAGAAGAAGAAGAAGGAGAAGAAAAGAAGAAGAAGAAGAAGAAGAAGAAGAAGAAGAAGAAGAAGAAGAAGAAGAAGAAGAAGAAGGAGAAGAAGAAAGAAGAAGAAGAAGAAGGAGGAGGAGGAGGAGGAGGAGGAGGAGGAGGAGGAGGAGGAGGAGGAGGAGGAGGAGGAGGGCACATCTTTTACCTTGTGGGCGATTGTCCATGGCTGACCAAAAGAATAGAGATAGACCTGAGATGAGTTCCTCCAGAGGGTTTGGGCGGGGACCCTTTTTGGTTCCGTTTTTCTGCGCTGGCTGTGTGCATGGTGACAATGCGGACACCGTCGACTCCAAGGTGCTCATGTAGATTTTGATCAGCTGCGAGAAGAAGAAGAAGAAAAAAGGATTGAAAGTCTTTTAGTTTGAATAATTTTTTTTTTTAGTGCATTAACAATCTTTTTTGGTTTCAAAATTGTTTCTAAAAATGATTTTTCATATTGGTTACAAATACAAACCACTACATATAAACACTATTTTTTTTATTTTTAAGAATGAGACTAGACTAGACCGTCCTCTAGTCCCCTTTTAAAAAATAAAAAAGGGGATTTTAAAAAGGGTCATTTAAAGCCAGCTGAAAATAATGTGTAAAATAAAGTACTGAAGCCAGCTGAAAATAATGTGGTAAAATAAAGTACTGAAGCCAGCTGAAAATAATGTGGTGAAATAAATAAAGTACTGAAGCAAGCTGAAAATAATGTGTAAAATAAAGTACTGAAGCATGCTAAAATAATCTGTAAAATAAAGTACTGAAGCAAGATGAAAATAATGTGTAAAATAAAATACTGAAGCAAACTTTAAATAATGTGGTAACATAAAATACTGAAGCAATCTGAAAATAATGTGGTAAAATAAAATACTGAAGCAATCTGAAAATAATGTGTAAAATAAAGTACTGAAGCATGCTAAAATAATGTGTAAAATAAAGTACTGAAGCAAGCTGAAAATAATGTGTAAAATAAAGTACTGAAGCAAGCTGAAAATAATGTGGTAAAATAAAATACTGAAGCAATCTGAAAATAATGTGGTAAAATAAAGTACTGAAGCAAGCTGAAAATAATGTGTAAAAATAAAGTACTGAAGCAAGCTGAAAATAATGTGTAAAAATAAAATACTGAAGCAAGCTGAAAATAATGTGTAAAAATAAAATACTGAAGCAAGCTGAAAATAATGTGGTAAAATAAAGAACTGAAGCAATCTCAAAATAATGTGTAAAATATAGTCAAGTGTGTGGTGCATATTGTGTGTACGCCTGTCTGTTGTTTTAACATCTGTTGTTATCTTATGAATGTGTTGTCGTTTGTGGTATGTGGACCATGTTATCTTGTAATTTGTGTATGTCCCTATCAAGTATTATGTTATTAGCTATTTTATAAATTTTACATCATGTCTGATGTTCTATTTATAGTTCAATTTGTAAAGCGCACAGAGCATGCTTATAGTGTGGAATGTTAGCGCTATAGCAAATAAAATTATTATTATTATTAACATTTTGTTTTCTGATTATTGACTAGGAATCTTTACTCCGTCTTGTAAAACAAACATTTCAATGTATGGCAAAATGTCCCATGCGCTATCACATTTGAGTAAAGGGTCCTGTAATCCAGGGTAACACAAACAAAATCACTATCACTATTAGTGTACAGTGGCACAGTGGTAGCGCGTTCGCCTCGTGTCAAGTAAACCCGAGTTCGAACCTGGGTACAGGGGATTTTCCCTCTCATTTTACACTAAACCTTACGGTCTGAACGTGGCGTCTTTCGGATGAGACGATAAACCGAGGTTCCTGAGTGCCCATGCGCTTAGCACACGTTAAACCCAGTAGCAACGAAAAAG
>CM065692.1:10688933-10703933 GCA_017654935.2 Phymorhynchus buccinoides
TTTTAATTAATTTTTTAAGTTGGCCAACATCACACAGCTTTACATTGAAAGTAAAGGGCGGGAAACAAATAATTCAGAAGTTACGAAACACGAGGTTCGGCATTCTCTCGTGTTTTCCGAGGTAGATTCGGCACACATTTCCGACACAGCTCGGGCGACGCAGACGGTTAATTGTATTTTTCCGTTTTTGAGACCTTTCTTACCATACATAAATAAAATCTGTATTTTAATTAACATTTTTGCAAAAACTACCCTTCTACCTCATTTACAAGCTTTTTGGAATACTAACCCTAACCCTACGGAAAGACGGAAATGCGCAACGAACCACAACTCTGACAAATCGCGGTGTACTGCAGTACATAGTGGGGGAGGGAATTCCATAGTAGAAGGATTAGGTTTAGGGCTAGGGTTAGGGTTAGGGTTAGTAGTAGTTAGAGAATTAGCTGAACATGTTCCTAAAATACAGCCTTATGTATGTTAAGAAAGGCAAATACGGAAAAATACAATTAACCGTGAAATGTAGGGGGGGTGGCATATCTTTGCCTTCACCGAAATTTCATACATGTTGCCTTCAAAATCAACTTTCAAAAGCAACATTTTGAACCAGACATAGCCGAATCACGTCCCAACGCGTTCTTCTGGAACTGTATGGCCAGCAAAAAGTCCGACATTTACGCGGTGTCCGAGTTTTGTTACGTTCTTCTACACTTCGGGCCTTAGCGCATTATAGTACCTATTCATGGTTTGTGATATTGTTAATGCTTTCTATGCTATGTGCTATCATTATTACTGTGATGTCATTATTATCTGTGATTATTACTTTCAGCCTCTAAATGGGATCGATCATTGCTCAGTGTACTTGTTCAGGTGTGTGTGTGTGTGTGTGTGTGTGTGTGTGTGTGTGTGTGTGTGTGTGTGTGTGTGTGTGTGTGTGTGTATGTGTGTGTACGTGTGTGTGTGTGTGTGCGTGTGCGTGTGCGTTGGTAAAGTGCGTGTGCGCGCGTGTGTGTGTCTTTGTGTGTGTGTACGTATGTGTGTGTGTGTGTGTGTGTGTGTGTGTGTGTGTGTGTGTGTGTGTGTACGTGTGTGTGTGTGTGTACGTGTGTGTGTGTGTGTGTGTGTGTGTGTGTTGTGTGTGTGTGTTTTTGCCTGTGTGTGTGTGTGTGTGTGTGTGTATATTGTGTGTGTGTGTGTGTGATTGTGTTGTGTGTGTGTGTGTGTTCTTTTATTTCGTGTGTGTGTGTGTTTGATAACTATGTTTTATGTTAATAATTCACGTGCTTCATGTTATTTTACAAATTGTCTCTTCTGTTAGGTTATAGCACTGTCTTATTTGTCTTCATTTGTATGTGCATGCCGAAAAACAAATTTCTTCACTTGTTTGGAGACAATAAAATTGTTGAAATGAATTGAATTGAATTATAGATGGTTCATTGGTTTGGCCTAAGGTCTTGACAAAAGATTTGAACACACACAAGGCACTAACAGAACAAAAACAAAAATAAATTGCCAAAACCAGAGAGCATAGCTATTTGCATGCCAGTCAGTCGTTTCTGACCATGGCTGCCAAACAGCAGAGGGAGCTATTGCTAATCCGAAGAGCTGGGCTAGAATTTAAAGAATGGACAATTCTCTAGTGTATTCTTCTTCTTCTTGGATCGCTCAGACAGTTTCCTGTCAATTATGATGCGTCATGCTGCCGTTAGGCGCCTAAGATGTAGTTAGGCCCAGCAAGTCCGACTTCGGCTGGAGGAAATCTTTTTGAAAGTGTTTACCCAGGCAAGTTAAATGGGGGGTTTTGCCTGAAAAATGGCTGGCGGCGAAAGGGTTAAGACAAGTTTCAACCCATTCAGATGTCGGTAATATTTAAGGTTTGAATAAGGGAGGGAAATGAGTGAGTAGAATAAGAAAATTGCAATAATAAACAGAAACAAAACCGATACATTAATAATACATGCAAGTTACACACTAACCAAAACATTGTGAACACAAACTGTATTATGTTTGCATTGTTCTTCCATACAGTAATGAAAACAAAATCATGATACATGGTACATGTATTGGGAATCTTGACCGATACTGATAGTAAGATTATTATATTTGTTGATGATGAATATGAGCAGACACTTAGGATTATTCACACACACACACGCGCGCGCGCGCGCACACACGCGCACGCACACGCACACACACACACACACACACACACACACACACACACACAGGAGGGCAGGGTGAAAACAAAGCCTTGTTAGCTTATTCTTTAACCCTCAATAAAGATCATTTTGACTTGACTTGACACACACACACACACACACACACACACACACACACACACACACACACACACACACACACACACACACACTCACGATGTGGAGACCACACTCCTCTGCTAAAATGGATAAAGGGTGATTTTTGGTCTGGGAGATCACTTCCAGTATAAGTTAAGGGATGCGATGTCGAATTCTCTTTTCAACAGGTATGCGTCTCTGAAACCCACATAAAAAAAGCAAATTATCAAATGTATAAAATTGGCAAAGGTTTACTTGAACATGGGTAGCAAAATGTAGTCCACAGCCTGTTCCACTCTTTAAAAACACACAAAAAACAACAAAGCATGGCGACAAAAAACAGCAACAACGAATAATTGATTTTGAGCTTGCATACATGTATGTACACATTTCATAACAAAATCAGCACTCTTTTCAAATGTCGGGAAGTGAGTTACAGCCCATTCAGGAAAAAAGGAAAGCAAACATGAAAATGGCCCGCAACTACTCAATTCTCGGAATATCAAGTCGTTCACACTGCAAGAAAGATGCAGAAGAACGAGTTCATGCATGCATCCTAACATGCATTATGATTAGTATGTACCTTAAATGTTACCTCAAATAAATTATACATGTAATGGTACTCACCAACAGTGTTTGACTACGAATAAAGAAGAAAAGTACATAAAATACTGATTGTAAAACCACAATATTTTTTATTTATGTTTGACATGTCCATTCCATTCCCATGGACTGATACATGTTTGCTAGGACTGAAAAAGAAAGGTCTATGGCCCATTGACTTCCTGTCATACCATCAGGACAGTACTTTAAACTCACTGTCATACCACCAGGACAGTACTTTAAACTCACTGTCATACCATCAGGACAGTACTTTAAACTCACTGTCATACCATCAGGACAGTACTTTAAACTCACTGTCATACCACCAGGACAGTACTTTAAACTCACTGTCATACCACCAGGACAGTACTTTAAACTCACTGTCATACCATCAGGACAGTATTTTAAACTCACTGTCATACCATCAGGACAGTATTTTAAACTCACTGTCATACCATCAGGACAGTACTTTAAACTCACTGTCATACCACCAGGACAGTACTTTAAACTCACTGTCATACCACCAGGACAGTACTTTAAACTCACTGTCATACCATCAGGACAGTACTTTAAACTCACTGTCATACCACCAGGACAGTACTTTAAACTCACTGTCATACCATCAGGACAGTACTTTAAACTCACTGTCATACCATCAGGACAGTACTTTTAAACTCACTGTCATACCATCAGGACAGTACTTTAAACTCACTGTCATACCATCAGGACAGTACTTTAAACTCACTGTCATACCATCAGGACAGTACTTTAAACTCACTGTCATACCATCAGGACAGTATTTTAAACTCACTGTCATACCATCAGGACAGTACTTTAAACTCACTGTCATACCATCAGGACAGTACTTTAAACTCACTGTCATACCATCAGGACAGTACTTTAAACTCACTGTCATACCATCAGGACAGTATTTTAAACTCACTGTCATACCATCAGGACAGTACTTTAAACTCACTGTCATACCATCAGGACAGTACTTTAAGCTCACTGTCATACCATCAGGACAGTAAATCTTTAAACTCACTGTCATACCATCAGGACAGTACTTTTAAACTCGTAAAGCGCTCTCCCCTCTCCCTTGAGTAATAGCCTTCATAGGCTCCTTCAACGTAACTGATACAGATACAAATAGATTGTTTTAACAGAGACTTTGTGATATTGTGGTTTTCACTGGGTTTTCGTTTCGCTGAGACTGGCTTTGGGGGGGGGGGGGGGGGGGGGGGGGGGGGGGGGGGGGGTGGGGGGAGGGGGCATTGTCGCTGATCAATGGGACTGGTTTCCAAAATTCATTGCGCAAATCACAATGTACATATACATCTCCCCAGAGTTCAGTACAGTACTAAGATGGTATTCTATCGCACGCACCCCCAAAAAAAAACCGGAAGTCCACTGCAATACAAATCTTGCCAAGAGCAGATTGTGTTACAACCTGACATCTCACTCCACTGGTGCGCTTCAATTCAGTAGTTAGTCTAAGCTAAGCTAAGCCAGCTGTACAAGTGTAATTAAAAACAATACAATGCGAAACACCCTCAGATGGAGTGACAGTGGACGTGTACACACAAACACACACACACACACACACACACACACACACACACACACGCACATGCATGCATGCAGGCACGCACGCACGCACACGCACACACACGCACACACACGCGCACGCACACGCACACACACACACACACACACACACACACACACACACACACACACACACACACACACGCACATACACGCGCGCACACACACACATACACACACACACACATATACGCGCGCACACACACACACACATACACACACACACACACACACACACACACACACACACACGCACGCACACACACACACACACACACACACACACACACACACAACACACACACACACACACACACACATACACACACACACACACACACACACACACACACACACACACACACACACACACACACACACACAGACACACACACACACACACACACACAGACACACACGCGCGCACACGCATGCATGCACACACACACACGCACACGCACTTGGGGTACCAACTCACGCTTCTAATCTAGGATCATATAAAGAAGCAGGTGTTCCACCTCTCGATGAATATAGAACGATTTCTGCTGCAAAATGTGTATTAAAATCATCTGCATATGACACATTTTGTAAAGAAGAAGTTAAGTTAGATACTGAACATCATTTTGCTAAAAGAGCTAAAACAATTCACTCTTTACAACCAATTAATTCCTTTGTCTCAAATATTAATTGTAAAGAATTAAAAAGTAAAGAAATTGCAGCTAAGCCATCTTTTTCGCCAGTACCGCCTTGGGAACAACTTAAACCTGCTTTTGATATTGAGTATACAGATTTTAACAACAGTCAATCTCCAAACATATTAAAAAACTTAGTTAATTTACATAATTATGGAAAGTTGTTATAGTGGATACATTAAAATATACACAGATGGGTCTGTTCTTGAGAATGGGAATACAGGAGCAGCATTTGTAATACCCTCGTTAAAAATAGAGAGACGATTTCAAATAGGTAAATATTATTCAATTTTTACTGCAGAATTGTTAGCTATTTTAATGGAATTACACTATACTGCAGAATTACCTATAAATGCTTGTAAAATACTACTTTGTGTAGATTCGAAATCAGCATTACAAGCTATCAAAGGTCAAAATGTTAGCATACGCCTTGAAATGATATTAGAGATCAAACATTTAATTAATCAATTATCGAGTAAAGACATTAGTGTAACTTTTTATTGAGTTCCTTCCCATTGTGGAATATACTCAAATGAATTGGTTGATCGAGCAGCTAGAAGTGCAGCGAGTAATTCCAAGGGAACGATTCAACTTAATGTGAATTTAGATCTGCATGAATATTATAAACATATTAAAAAATTATCCAAAGATAATTTTGACAGCATGTTAATGACTTCAGACAGTCAATATTCACGCTATTGTATAAAAGGCTCAAGTACAATGAATTCTAACTTAATTGTAAAACAGCTCAAGGATACAAGTTCAAGACAAATCGTATCTTTGATGTTTAAACTTCGTTTAAATGCTTTTAAAACAACATTTTGTAAAGACGTTAAGTGTATATGTGGAAATCAAATATCTATAAATCATTTGCTCCTATATTGTCCTAGAATTAAAGAACAAATCAACAAAACTGTTGGTGAATTGCTGAGCCATCAAACGCCATTAACCATTGAACAAATCTTAAACAACTTTAATCTCCTTAAAAGTTTTTTCAGAAATCCTGCACATAAGTCCTGTTGGTATTTTTCTTTGAATTACTAATTAATTGTCGGTTTAAATTGTGTTATTATAATTTTGTTGTTAGCCATTTAGAAATTAAGACACACTTGTTTAACTCTTCATGTTACATAAGTCAGTTTGAAATGTTACTGTATGTCCCCCCCCCCCCCCCCCCCCCCCCCCCCCCCCCCCCCCCCCCCCCACCTTTTTTACATGCACTCAGTTAGATTTGCACGAATAGATGTGTAGGGAAAACACACATAAATAACAGTACCATTCACGCACTCACACACACTCTCACCTCAATAGCTATCTGCTGTAGGCTTAATTAATTTCACACATATAACTTTTCTCCCCCTTTTGGGGGATCTAATATCACTTGCGGGTGAACAGACGTAAAGCTAATAAATAAATAAATAATTAATAATGCTTACATAGCGCATAATCTTGCAAAGCAACTCAATGCGCTTTTCACTCACCATTCGTACAGACATTTCTAACAGACTGGTTCACGTATCCTCACCATACATCTCTATGAAAATGAATACATATTAGAGAATGCATTGCATAATAAATCATAACACAACACACCAACACCCAAACTAAAGAAGGAACACACATACACAGCGTGCTCACTGTCATCCACTGCCTGATCATGAACATATACACATTGAAACTAGTTCAGGTGTAACCTAATCACGTCCCAGTGAACCAACCATTCAGTAGGCAGGACTTAGCCCACTCAGCAGCATGCATGCGGCCATTGGTTTTGAGAGAGAGAGAGAGAGAGAGAGAGAAGAGAGAGAGAGAGAGAGAGAGAGAGAGAGAGAGAGAGAGAGAGAGAGAGAGAGAGAGAGAGAGAGAGAGAGAGAGAGAGATTGATTGATTGATTGATTGAATTTTATTTATAGAGGGTAATAGAGT
The DNA here is from genome assembly GCA_017654935.2 of Phymorhynchus buccinoides. Taxonomy (NCBI): domain Eukaryota; kingdom Metazoa; phylum Mollusca; class Gastropoda; order Neogastropoda; family Raphitomidae; genus Phymorhynchus; species Phymorhynchus buccinoides. Next base: position 10,696,057 of record CM065692.1, read on the forward strand.
AAGCAATAACATGCTTTTTTACATCCAGCCCTCTGGACAAAATACATATATAAAAGTACAAAATAGAAAACGAAAATAAACACATACAAAGTAATATAAAGCATGCAAAAAAAACATCCCTATATTGTAACACATCAATAACAAAATCAAACCTATTATTATTAACTATACTAATTATTAACATTCAAAATGTGTGAAGTAAGCGCATACACACGGGAAAATAAAACCCAATCCTACTTTTCACACTCATCTTTAAACATTCAAAAATAGAGAAGTGCACAAACATTAAAAAAAATACCTCAATCATACTTCATCATTAAAATGTACTTATTTGAAGAAACCCATGCATATAATAAGTCAAACATAGTATTACTTTACCTACTCATCTTAGCATGCACAATTTAAAATGTAAATACATGTACCCATGGCAACATGAAACCTATTCCTACATTCCATTATTCATTTTTAGCATGAACATATTAAAAAGTAAACACACACTCGTAACAAAAGCAAACCTAGTCATATTATTTGCAAGCGAATACACATATTAAAAAGTAAATACTGCTCATAACGAAATCAAGCCTGAACCTACTTTCTAGTCCTCATCTTTAACACACACATAAGTAAAACTTAACTTATCACAAAATTAAAACTAATCCTTATTTTACATACTCGTAACATGTACACATTTTAAATTTAAAGCCGATACACATAATAAAATCAAGCCTAAGCCCATTTTACATACTAATCTTAAAAATACATCAAGCTTAAATGTAAGCACATACACATGACAGAATAAAACCAAATCCTATTCTACATACTCATCTTTAACATGCACGCATTTTGGAGTAAACACTTATGCATAACAAGATGAAACCCAATCCTATAATAATAATAGTAGCAATAATAATAATAATAATAATAATAATAATCAAAATAATAATAATTCATATAGCGCTAAAACTCCATATAGTAGTATGCTCGTTGCACGGGGGGAGAGAGAGAGAGAGAGAGAGAGAGAGAGAGAGAGAGAGAGAGAGAGAGAGAGAGAGAGAGAGAGAGAGAGAGAGAGAGAGAGAGTGTGTGTATGTGTGTACATGTCACTGTATATGCATGTGTACATGAGTGTGTGTATGTGTGCGTGTGTGCATGTGTGCATGTGTGTGTGCGTGCGTGTGTGTGTGTGTGTGTGTGTGTGTGTGTGCGTGCGTGCGTGCGTGTGTGCGTGCGTGCGTGTGCGTGTGCGTGCGTGCGTGCGTGTGCGTGTGCGTGTGCGTGTGTGTGTGTGTGTGTGTGTGTGTGTGTGTGTGTGTGTGTGTGTGTGTGTGTCAGAATACAATGCAGGGTAAGAAGGAAGGATGTTTGGGGATGGGAATGCGTTGACGCAAAAACCCTAAAGTGTAGTAAAACGTCCTGATTTTGAGAGAGAGAGAGAGAGAGAGAGAGAGAGAGAGAGAGAGAGAGAGAGAGAGAGAGAGAGAGAGAGAGAGAGAGAGAGAGAGAGAGAGAGAGAGAGAGAGAGAGAGAGAGAGAGAGAGAGAGGGGTAGAGAGATGGAGAGAGAGGGAGAGTCCTGAAAGTATGTGTGTTTGTGTGTCAGTGACTTGGGGGAGGGAGGGAGAGAGAGTGAGAGTCCTGAAAGTATGTGTGTGTGTGTGTGTGTGTGTGTGTGTGTGTGGTGTGTGTGTTTACATGTGTGTGTGTGTGTGAAAAAACATGTGTGTGTGTGTCTGTCTAACTTTCTGTCTGTCTGTCTGTCTGTCTGTTACAAATGTGCGCAAAAAAAAAAATGAAATAAAAAACTGTGTGCGCGCGCGCGTGTATGTGTGCATGTGTGTGTGTGCGTGTGTGTGTGTGTGTGTGTGTGTGTGTGTGTGTGTGTGTGTGTCACTGTGTGTATGTGACTATGAGTGTGTGTGTGTGTGACACATGTGTGTGTCTCTGTGGTGACTGTGTGTGTCTCTGTGTGTCTGTGTCCCTGTGACTGCGTCTTGTGCGTGTGTGTGTATGTATGTGTGTGTGTGTGTGTGTGTGTGTGTGTGTGTGTGTGGTGTGTGTGTGTGTGTGTGTGTGTGTGTGTGTGTGTGTGTGTGTGTGCGCAAATTGTGTCAAGAGACAAACAAAATAGACAAATCTATCAAACATTAACAACTCTTTTTCTCCTCAAACAAACAAAACTGTTGTGTAAAGTTGTACAATTGATAGGTACTGCATAATCAATCTGTGAGAGAGAGGTTTAGAGAGAGATGAACAAGATGAGATAGAATTGAATTATAAAATTCGAGAGAGAGAGAGATGTTCGTGTAGTGTTGGTTTGTGTTGTGTGTGTGTGTGTGTGCTGTGTGTGTGTGTTGCGTGAGATTGCCCAATATGTGCATGTGTGTGTGCGTGCGTGTGTGTGTGTGTGCGTACATAATGCGTGTGTTTACATGTTAAGTGAAAATTAGTTTTAGATAGTCTGGCCACAGTAAAAATTATAAACTGAACGCCCTAAATCCATTTAGCATCAAAATACATAACTCAGCAATCTAAGTTGGTCAAATCTTGAATTTCGCCAATGTCGTTCAAGAAAGACATGTCATACAGACAGCTGCTCCTACGTGTCATAACAAATCATTATCTGACACGTGGTCATAAATGTGGAGCCTCTAAGAGTAATTAACTTAAAGGGTGGGGTAAAACATCCGTGGGATAAAGTTTTGGTCCTGAAAGTATGTGCCCCCCCCCCCCCCCCCCCGCATTTCTCGGTGTGTCAGTGACTTTTTGAGGGAGGGACCAGACATGAAGCTGTAGAGTCCTGAAAGTATGTGTGTAATTATCTGTGTGGAATAGTGTGTGTGTGTGTGTGTGTCTGTGTGTGTGTGTAGTGCCACTGTGTCGTGTGTGTTGTGTGTGTGTGGTGTGTGTGTGTGTGTGTGTGTGTGGTGTGTGGGTGTGGGTGGGTTAGTGTTAGTGTTAGTCTGTATTCCAAAAAGTGTGTTAGCGCAAAAAAAAGAAAAAAAAAAGCTGTGTGCGCGTAAGAAAGGCAAAAACAGACAAGTGCGTCGTGTGTGTGTGTGTGTGTCACCAGCAATGTGCACTGTGTGTGTGTGTGTCACATCCTGACACAAAATTGGAAGGGATTCTGTGTGTAGTTCACGAGTACAGCTTGAAGAAGAAACATGTGCGCAAAGAAGGAAATTTCGTGTGTGTGTGTGTGTCAAGTCAGCATGGTGATAATTTGTGCTGTGATGTTTTCGTGTCTAGGGTATGTGTACCACACACAATCTGAAGCGTTTGTGTGTGTACCAATGTGGAAAATGTGTGTGTGTGTGTGTGTGTAGTGTGTGTGTCAAGGCCTGTGTGTGTGAGACCGTGACCTTGACCTTGACCGGTATGCCACTATCAAACGGGCATAAGCAACTCCTTTTTCCAAATTTGAAGACTCAAACAAACAAAACTGTTGTGTAAAGTTGTACAATTGATAATACTGCATAATCAAATGTGAGAGAGAGAAAGAGAGAGAGAGAGAGAGAGAGAGAGAGAGAGAGAGTGCGTGTATGGTGTGTGTGTTGCACACACAATTGCGTGTGATTGTGTCAACCCGTGTGCGTTGTGTCCTTGGGACAGACAGAAGGAGTGTGTGTGACCCTGTGATTTTCAGGCTGCAGTCTTTGTGTGTGTGCGTACCTTAATGCGTGTGTTTACATTTAAGTGAAAATTAGTTTTAGATAGTCTGCCACAGTACAAATTATAAACTGAACGCCCTAAATCCATTTAGCATCAAAATACATAACTCAGCAATCTAAGTTGGTCAAATCTTGAATTTCGCCAATGTCGTTCAAGAAATGACATGTCATACAGAAAGCTGCTCCTACGTGTCATAACAAATCATTATCTGACACGTGGTCATAAATGTGGAGCCTCTAAGGGTAATTAACTTAAAGGTACCAAAACATCCGTGGGATAAATAGTTTTGGTGAAAGGAATTAACCGAGAAATGTAGGGGTGGGGGGGGCACCCCTAAAGCTTTTAACTCATGTTAATTGTATACATAAAAGTTTTTGCCTTTTTTAAAAAACTTAACGCTTGTATTTTATCCTAACCTTTTTAGCTAATTATCTTTTTGTGTGTTTGTGTACGTACGTACGTACGTACGTACCTACCTACCTACCTACCCGCCTACCATGATGCAAGCAGTACGTTCACTGCAGTATATCAAAAGTCAGGCACTCACTAAAATCAGCCCTACTCAGCGAAAAAGGGAACACTTATATAAAATTACATATTCAGATGAGATTGAGACAGTGTATTTACTACTTTAGGAACATGAATCATAAATTATCGTCTAATAAATTTTAACAAAATCAAAAACAGTCAAAGGACTTGGCCGAGAAATGTAGGGGGGGGTCGGGGGAGCGGCTAACATGTTAACGTCATGATAGCAATGCCACGCACTTGCGGGACTGTTTTAGAGTGTCACATTCACGACACAAAATGGTCCCTACCTACCTACCTACCTACTACCTACACGAGATGTTTGTGTACGTACGTACGTACGTACGTACCTACCTACCTACCTACCCGCCTACCATGATGCAAGCAGTACGTTCACTGCAGCATATCAAAAGTCAGGCACTCACTAAAATCAGCCCTACTCAGCGAAAAAGGGAACACTTGTATAAAATTACATCTTCAGATGAGATTGAGACAGTGTATTTACTACTTTAGGAACATGAATCATAAATTATCGTCTAATAAATTTTAACAAAATCAAAACAGTCGCAAAGGACCGTTGGCAAACAAGAATTATAATATAATATTATATACTTACAGCCCTACATGTTGACGCGAACACTTGCAGCCCGCCCTGCTCTCTCAGTCTCTGTGACTGCCTACAACACTGACTGCACAGTTAACAGTTACAGATCAAACCATCAGTCAGGCATGACAGGAAGAGGAACCGACACGATGATGCGCGCGCCGATGCTTTGCGCAGATCGATGCCAACAAGGTCAAAACTATGAAGTTGAAGTTGCGCGCGCAGTTCTGATGAGCGTTCATTGTCACAAATTGAGTAAGGCATGAATGGTGTCACTGAATTCCACAGGCAGTGAAAAGACATCAGAAAATCTGTCCACCCTCCTACAGAGGTCCAGTCCTATCTTCTGTAGGCCTACACACTAGCTTGTTCGCCTAACAGTGTTGGACCCTTTTCGCGTTGGACTAAATCATTAAATGTTGCCTCGTCGTGCGCGAGTGACACTTCACTGAGTTGGAGGCTTGCAGACGACTTTTTGGACGAATCAAAGGGGTGGGTGGGTGGGATGGAGGTGTGTGTGCGTGTGTGTGTGTGTGGGGGGGGGGGGGGGGTCGTTACTATGGTATCAACTATCCCGACACGAAAACTTCCTGGTTGATGCCTTGATGGCATTCTCGGAATCATTTCAATCACAATCGGGCTTGGTAATGTTCAGAGAATGTTTCTTTTTTCTCGGAATTCTCAAAGTGGATGTAGAGTAGACAAGCAAAATAATGTGTGGGTGTGGTGCGTGTGTGTGTGTGGGTGGGGGGGGGGGGGGGGTTGCGTGTGTGTGCATGTTTTGTGGGCATGTGTGTGCGTGTGTACGCCTTGCGTGTGCATGTGTTTGCGCGCATGTATTGTGTGTTTGTGTGCGCGTGCAACACCTATGTAAACTATGCTTGTTCTCATGCGTGTGAATATTTTGTGTAAATGCCTTTGTATAGGCCTGGTAGAATTATACTATTATACACCATTATAATATTATGCATCAATATTCATTATGCACCATTATATGCATCATTAGTTATTATACAACATAATATACATCATTAGTTAGTGTACACCATTATAAGTCATACGGTTTTTTTATGTTCCATTGTACAAACGCACATTGAAAATTGTCTTCCATCGTGTAAAACAAGACAAATTTCATCAAAATAATAATATTATAAGATAAAATAAAATTTATATGTAAGCTTGTCATTGTATACTGTTTTATAAAAACAATAAAAAAGAGATAATTGTATATAAGGTAGCAGACATAATAATTATGTATGCCCTTGGCTATGTCTCCAACCTACAGACGTATTCTTTCCAATTAATTTTGCTAAATTCATCAAAACGTACCCGGTAGTTTGTTTCTTTAAGGCACAAAAAGAAAAGAAAAAACAACAATAACCGTGTGACAGTAAGGCAAGACAGACATGCAGACAGACAGACAGACAGACAGGCACACACACAACAACAACAACATACAGAATTTATGCGGCGCTGAATCTTGATAGAAATCAATTCAAAGCGCACTCACACGGTAGCATTCATAACGCATTCAAACACAAATGCAATACATGGTATGCAACAGAAACAGAAACATACCTAAAGGCAAGAGAGAGAAAGGGAGTGGAGCCTCAATGACGGGGGAACAGAGAGAAAATAAAGTTTTACGCCCTCTTGGGCCTTTCGGCCATGTGGGGCAATGGCGGGGGAACAGGTGGGTATTGAGGTTAGATTTGAAAGCAGAGAGGGTCGGTCGCTGACGGAGGGAAAGAGGAAGTTTGTTCCAAGATGTCGGTCCTGAGACAGCAAAAGAGCGCCGACCAACAGTTGAAAGCTTAATCACACACACACACAACAACAACAACAAACAACATACAGTATTTATACGGCGCTGAATTTTGATATAAATCAAATCAAAGCGCACACACACGTTAGCATTCATAACGCATTCAAACAAAAATGCAATACAAAGCGAGCACACACGTTTGACATAAATGGTATACAGCAGAAACAGACCTAAAGGCAAGAGAGAGAAAGAGAGTGGAGCCTCAATCACGGGGGAACAGGTGGGTTTTGAGGTTAGATTTGAAGGCTGAGAGGGTCGGTCGCTGACGGAGGGAAAGAGGAAGTTTGTTCCAAGATGTCGGTCCCGAGACAGCAAAAGAGCGCCGACCAACAGTTGAAAGCTTATACCTAGGGATCTGGAGAGAAAGCGGGTCAGAAACTGAACGTAAAGTGCGAGCTGGCGTATAGATGGAAATACTGTCGCAGAGGTAAGATGGAGCAGCTTTATGGATAGATTTATAGCAAAGGGTGTTTAATTTATACTCAATTCTGTCTGCGACAGGAAGCCAGTGCAAAGAACGGAGAAGAGGGCTAACGTGATCGAACTTTTTCTTCCTAAGGACAAGACGAGCAGCTGTGTTTTGAATACGCTGGAGACAAGATAGAGAAGAGACTGATAGGCCAGAAAGGAGAGCATTACAGTAGTCAAGACGAGAATGGATGAGGGAAGTAACAAGTTTTGCTGTGGCTTCATCTGAGAGATATTTACGAATATAGCCGATGCGACGAATTTGATAGTAGCAGGACTGACAGGTCTGAGTCAGGAAATTCTGCATGGAAAGGGTATTGTCCAAAGTGACACCTAAGTTTTTGAAAGAGTCTGAGAGGGGAATGGTATTGTTACCCAGTTGGATTGACTCTATGGAAACAGAGGCTAGTTTGTTTTTTGTTCCAACAAGCATTGCTTCGGTTTTTTCACCATTTAATTGAAGTTTATTTTGAACCATCCAATTTTGAATATCAATATAGCAGTTGTTACTTTCTGAAAGAATGGAATCTATATCTTCAGGAGTTGTACTATTTTGGAGCTGTGAGTCATCTGCATAGAAGTGATGTTTCATGTTGTGCTGGTCGATGACATTGGCAAGAGGTGACGCATACAAAGTAAACAAGACAGGACCAAGCACAGACCCCTAGGGCACTCCACAAGAAAGCCTAACCTGTTCAGACTGACGACCATTGACCAGAACTGATTGAAAACGATCAGAGAGGTAAGAGGAGAACCAAGAAAGAGCGGGGCCATTAATCCCAAA
>CM065692.1:10708933-10721433 GCA_017654935.2 Phymorhynchus buccinoides
CCGCTCTGCCTCCATTATTTCTGAAGTAACCAGCTTTTCGTGGAAACGCTGCTTGTTTTGCTATGCATTCCCCCACTGAATAGGGATAATATGGATCGACGACTCGTATAAGGCTGATGCAATGCGTTCTTTCAATGTCAAATAGGCCTACATAATTCATATAGCGATGGCTGTTAATGTTTCCGCATATCTTACATTGTTGATTCGCTGTTGTTTTGATTATTTGTATATTCATGCTTCTACAATTAAGTTTCTAACTAGCCCTACTAACCCTTCCTTTGTATTGTGGCCTAAAGCCAATGTGCAAATAAAACATTCAGAGTTCAGAGTTCATAGTTCTCTCTCTCTTTCTCTCTCTCTGTATCTCTCTCTCTCTGACACACACGCACGCACACACACTCCAACACACAAGCACGCTCGCACACACTATCACACACGCACGCACGCACGCAAAAACACACACACACACATATTCTCTCTCTCTCTCTCTCTCTCTCTCTCTCTCTCTCTCTCTCTCTCTCACACACACACACACGCGCGCGCACACACACACACACACACACACACACACACACACACACACACACACACACACACACACACACACACACACACACACACACACACACAGGGTTTTCAGCTTACTCTTTAACCCTCAATAAAGATCGGTTTGACTGGGGACCCAGAGAGGTATAAAAGTTACTATATCTCTGGAACTATTAAAGCTACTGTTATGAAAGTTAAGGTATCTTTCAAGAACCTCATTGCCTTTCCTGCAGCCGAATTTCATGTGTTTATGTCAAAAGGCGAATGAGTAATTGATTACGCAATTTTAACTACACAGTCCATATGTCACGGGTCTATCAGACCCCTACTAGATAAAGAGCCAAAGTGGTGTCTATCCCTTATCCGACGGGGCGGGTCCAGTAGACCCGGTTTTTTTTTTTTGTGTGTGTGTGTGTGTGTGTGTGTGTGTGTGTGTGTGTGTGTGTGTGTGTGTGTGTGTGTGTGTGTGTGTGTGTGTGTGTGTGTGTGTGTGTGTGTGTGTGTGTGTGTGTGTGTGTGTGTGTATGTGTGTTACTTAAACACCCCCACCCCTCATATTTACGACCCTCAATCTCAAAGTCATTATTTGTTGGCAATCTTGTACTTAACCCCCCCCCCCCCCCCACCCACCACCACACCCCCGAGTGACCCTTGAAGGCTTTGCCTCTTGTTTTGATTCAAAGTAATCCGGTACAGTTAGCACAATCTGTCATGTAAATGAGACTAAACTGCCAAAACGTTTATGCTAATCTACATGTTACTACCCGTGTTGACTGTTTCAGACGCACTCGTGTTTACCGCACCTGAAGTTTCACTTCCAAGATATATCAATTGGGCGCAATCGAGGGTAACCCACTGAAGCTAACTTTCATAGAATCACTGTTCTCTACAAGGAACTGGAACCGTCGGTAAACCTGTTTGACAACCATGCTCTATAGTATGCCCCCCTTGGTGCAGTTTAATGACCCTGTATTTATTGTATAGCTTTCGAGATCCCGCCCCCTCCCCCCTCCCCCCTTCGAAACTGAGAAAAGGCGTTTTCTTTGCTCGCAGATTGACAAAAGATAAGCTAAATAAGCAAACCTACTACAATGGTCAACCTATGGCGATATTTTTCACGCCAGAGGGCAGTCAATGCACTAGGGGCTTATCACGCGATTTTCTTACTTGGGCGTAGTGAGAGTGAGAGTGATGGTAGGACCACTCACTGTCTCTCTCTCTTTCTTTACCCCCAACTAATAATATAGAGAGGATTAGCCCCACACGAGCGTCATGCCCTCTGGCGTGAGAAAAATCGCACTAAGTCTCTCATTACTTCCAAAAGTACGTGCAATGAGTGGGGTGCTTCTAAACACCAAACACCGAAACAGACTCAAGCTGAGGCTTGGTCTAATAAGGATCTAGATAACATATACATAATAATATATCTCAATGGCTTGGAGTCAAAACGGACTATCTTTAGATAGTCCGTTGACGTATTATTGGATTTATTACAAAAACTAATTACTTGTATCAAACAATGACTGCAGAAATATATAAAAAAGGGGGGGGGGGGGTGCTTTTTATATTTCAGCAGTCTTTTTTGTTTTATACAAGTTATTAGTTTTCGTAATAAGTTCAATAATATGTCACCTAACCGTTTTTGACTCCAGGGTCGTTCCCACCATCTTTATATCTACTAATGTCCCATATGTGTCTGTTCCAGACCGGAGGACGTTAAACTGATTTTCAGTCAAGTTCCGCGTGTCCATGCCGGTGTGGTATATAATACTGTCGCCATGGGATTGTGTCGCAGCGATAGTATTTCCCGTGATATTCTGTCTCAGCAACATTATTTTCTGACAAACTTACAATCACGCAACACCTTTTTACGAAAATTGTCCTATAAAATACGGTTGCTGTCCATAAAATACTATCGCAGCTTATTTTGCGACACTACTTTTTGCGACAGGACACTGTGAAATATTGTAGTCATTGAATGTTGTCGCTTGCTACAAGTTTCCACGTGAAATGTTGCTGTCATAATTATTATTGTCTGCCATTCACTCTGCCTTCAGGGAGAGTAAGGGTTAAGGTAAATTGTCAGGGTTTTGGTTAGGGTTTTACAGACCTGTGTCACGCTATGTGTAAGGGTAAGGGTTAGGGTTAGGGAAGTTTTTGCAAACCCGTATCACAGTATGAGTAAGGGTTAGTGTTAGGATACGTTTTTACAGACCTATGTCACACTATGTGTAAGGGTTAGGGGATAGGGTTTGGGTTAAGGTTTTTACAGGTCTGTATCACATTGTATAAGGTTAGGGTTAGGTTTTAATATAAATGTATCACAATATATTTAAGGGTTAGAGTTAGGCTTTAATATAAATGTATCACAATATATTTAAGGGTTAGGGTTAGGGTTAGGCTTTACCATACCTGTATCACAATATATGTAAGGGTTAGTGTTAGGCTTTAACATACCTGCATCACAATGTATGTAAGGGTTAGGGTTATGCTTTAGCATACCTGTATCACAATATAATAATTATGTAAGGGTTAGGGTTAGGCTTTAACATACCTGTATCACAATATATGTAAGGGTTAGGGTTAGGCTTTAACATACCTGTATCACAATATTTGTACGGGTTAGGGTTAGGGTTTTACAAATCTGTACCATATCGTGTAAGGGTAAGGGTTACGGTATGGACTAAGTTTCCACATACCTGTATCACATTATGGATAAGGATTAGGGTTACGGGTGTTGCAGACCAGTGTCACACTTGGTTTAAGGGCTAGACCGGTGTTAGGATTTTGCTAGGGTTTTTAACAGACCTGTATCGCACTACATGTAAGGGTAAAAGTTAGGGCTAAGGTTTTTGCAGGCATATGCCATACTATGTTAAGATCATGGTTTGGGTTAACGGTTATGGTTAGAGCTCGACCGACAACACCCCAAAACTGCTGCGACGGAATTTCCCAAATGTATGGACATTTCTCATGGAATCCTGTCGCACTTCTCTATTTCACAGGAAATAATGTCGCTGCGACACGATTCTATGGACATTTCCAGGGCCAGACCTAAGTTTTTAAGGGGTGGGGGCTAATTCATCGAAGGTGCGAATCACCAAGATCCCTAGGGTGGTCCGATGGCATGCTCCCCCGGAAATATTTTTAATCCGAGAAGCAAAATAGTGCAATCTGGGCATGAAATAAAGGACTAATGCCATTACTGTTCATACCCCTATTGAAACATGTTTTGAACCATTAAGTACCTATCAACTGATGGTGCTGATGAATAGCCCGAGAGGATATTTAGCTGCCGCTCGGCGACATCAATTGTTTTTTTGGGTGTTTTGCTTGGAAAAAGGGGTGGGAGCTGCAGCCCCCATCAGAAGCGAGGGCTTTTTCGGTCCTGGACCGACTCCTACCCAGAGTGAGTGGCTATGGGCTCAATGGGAAGACTGAAACCACACAGTCGAGCTTCATCCGCTTAACCGATGCGATTCTGAGAGTGTTGCTCTAGTTCCAAGCCCAACACTGCAGGCGTCTGTTGTTCTCGGGCCTGGTTAACGCCGGAACATCATTATGAAAGGAAGCATAGAATACAGCCCTTTCATGCAGTCTCAGACCGATACGGAACTCCATAGCATCATCATCATAGTCATACGCCTAATTTCCATCAATCATTAAAAAGAAAAATGTCTCAAATTATGTGGCTTTGCAAGCCCTGCTCTCATGGTGACCTCAGTTTCGGTTTCCGATCCAGTCTATGCCTTGGTGCGTTCGGGTCAAAGTTCTGGGGAGCAGTGTGTTCTGGGGAGCTGTCGGTGGACGGTCGTGGTGGCGCCCTCGGAGGAGGACCTCACTCACGCTGGCTCCGCGACTAAAAGAATAGTGTCGTCAGTAGGGGGCTTAGTAGGTGGTGTCCTGAACAGGCTCTACTGAACTCCACCGAAGTGACTCAGCAGCAGTGCAGTGTCTCCTCGGTTGGTTGCCTACTGATGGCCTAACATAGATTTGCTCCCCTTGGACTACTGGTCTCGAAGCCCACGAAATGTTTCGCAATTTATTGAATAGTAAGGCAAACCTCGAGTCATTTTCTAACTTTTCACCCTTGTATAAGGTACACCTTGGGGTAGAGGGGGGTTTCCGGAAACCCAGGAACCCCCCACCCCGATCCGCCCTTACTAGGGGCATGATTTGTTGGTTTTTCCCGTGTGGAAATGGGTCGCTGAAGCCTCTAATCGCGCTTTGTCTTCCTCTGGTAATGTGCATCGCGTGTGCGATCTAATTAAGCGCTTTATTAGGCTTATCAGCGACTGTGCAAACCGGGCATACGTTACCAGTCCTGTACATTGCATGACTAAAAGACGTGACCCTAATTTTAGTTCCACCGTGGAAGGGAAAACAAAACAAAAGAAGCAAAACATATGGATATTTTCATTGGGAATGCGGTCAAAATATAACCAGTTGAATAGTTGTTTTTGTTTCAAACTTTTTTCCATGAATGAATGAATCAAACATAAGCAAACATATACATGCAATTTACAATTTAGCATACACCCATTCCTTTTTTTTTTAGCTTCATAAAGACAGACAGATGAGCAATAAATAAATGAAGCAGTAAATAAATCATTCACAGAAAAAGAATAATAATCAGATCAAACGGGGTGAAACACAGTACTTTCTCTGTACAATTCAAGCTATAATTTAGAAAATAAAATAGTTTCCTTGATCATTGCTTCAAGGGAAGAGGATAGCTTGGAACGAGCAGTGCCTTCTTCTTCTTCTTCTTCTTCTTCTTCTTCTTCTTCTTCTTCTTCTTCTTCTTCTTCTTCTTCTTCTGCCTTCCTAGGCCATATGGCCGTAATGGATGAGGTACGTATGTGTCCGGTTTTCAGGTTTCACTGCTCTCTTCGCTGTATTCGGCTGACACATTCCGATTTCGGAGGAGCTCAAAGAAGAAATGTATTTGGAATATTTTTTTTGGGGGGAGAGGGGAAGACAGGAGAATGGGCCGACAAGTCCGAAAAGAGAAAATGAAAAGGCAGAGTCAATGAGATTGATAGATTAAAGGAAGCTGCAGGCGCATAATTTCCAGAAGATAGGGGAACTATTTGTAAAGAAAGATTTCCTCGGTAACCCCACGGTGATTGGGGAATGAGGGGGGGGGGGGGGGGAGGGGGGCGAGGAGGGAGAGGCATTCCTTTCAACTTTGTTCATGAATGCAATAGCAATCCATATCCACAACGAAGCCCTGCAGATGTTGTATGCAAATACTTCCTTGTTCAGCCAAATGTCACCATGACATATGTGTGAGTTAGGGGATAATTTCTATAACTCTCTCTGTTCGTTGTCTCTCTGTGTGTGTCTCTCTCTCTCTCTCTCTCTCTCTCTCTCTCTCTCTCTCTCTCTCTCTCTCTCTCTCTCTCTCTCTCTCTCTCTCTCTCTCTCTCTCTATCTATCTATCTATCTCTCTCTCTCTCTCTCTCTCTCTCTCTCTCTCTCATCTCTCTCTCTCTCTCTCTCTCTCTCTCTCTCTCTCTCTCTCTCTCTCTCTCTCTCTCTCTCTCTCTCTCTCTCTCTCTCTCTCTCTCTCTCTCTCTCTCTCTCTCTCTCTCTCTCTCTCTCTCTCTCTCTCTCTCTCTCTCTCTCTCTCTCTCTCTCTCTCTCTCTCTCTCTCTCTCTCTCTCTCTCTCTCTCTCTCTCTCTCTTTCTCGTTCTTTCTCTCTCTCTCTCTCTCTCTCTATGTCTCTCTCTCAATTTATCTCTCTCTTTCTCTCTGTCTCTCGCTCTCTTTCTTTCTCTCTCTCTTTATCTCTCTCTCTCTCTCCTCTCTCTCTCTCTTTATCTCTCTCTCTCGCACGCACGCACGCACAAAACCGGAAGCGAATCGAATCAGAAATGCCGGAGATACGGGCGCCGACAGGTCGCTTCACGTTTTCACAAACCGCGGCGTAACCAGACCCGACATTGACTCGAGATTTGGAACATGCATGACCAGGGATAATGACTATCGTCGTGCAAAATTTCAACACCATCCGTTCATAAACACGCGCTATAAACCGATTTATTTTGCAGGACGCTAATTTCAACCAACACTTCACACATAACCAAAGACTCTAAAAGGGGAAGATGGACTACTTCAGAGTTACGGCGAGCCTGGCTGATAGAGTTATCGTTAGTGGGGTAGTTCACAGTGGCGGCTATGCAAAGACTCAGATTGGAATTTGGACGGAGAATTCAACTGGCCTATCGACGTGTTATGTCATAAAGATGTTTAAAAGGGACACAACCAGTGTTTCTGTCCTCACTACTCATATAGGGAAAAGGGACCAGATGTTAGTCTTTTCTTTTCAATGTCTTTGGCTCTTTGCTTGCCTCCCCTCTGCGAGCCCGCTGCAGCTATTTTTATACAGACAGTGGAGAGAGAGAGAGAGAGAGAGAGAGAGAGAGAGAGAGAGAGAGAGAGAGAGAGAGAGAGAGAGAGAGAGAGAGAGAGAGAGAGAGAGAGAGAGAGAGAGAGAGAGAGAGAGAGAGAGAGAGAGAGAGAAACTGACTGGGGTGTGGGTGCGGGTGGGGGGTGGGGGTGGGGGGGGGAGTAGAAGGCAGCAAGCTTCCCTCCCCTAGGGATACTGGGAGGGGGGGGCTTCCGTACAAATAGTTCCCCCACCTTCTGGAAGTTCTGTGCTTATAGCTACCTCTAATCTGTCAGTCTCTTTGATTCTGCCTTTTCCCTTTGCATGCTGTTATCTACTATCGTTCTGCCTTTCCGGTCCATTCTCCTGCCTTTTTTTTTTCAAGAAATACTTTCAAAAAGATTTCCTCCAGACGAAGTCAGACATGCTGGGCCTAATTATTCTTATTTAGGTGCATAACAGCAGCATGATGCATCTACGTTCGTAATTGACAGAAATTATCTTGCATTTTTTCAACAAATACTTTCAAAAAGATTTCCTCTACCCGAAGTCAGACATGCTGGGCCTAATTATTCTTACTTAGGCGCATAACAGCAGCATGATGCATCTACGTTCGTAATTGACAGAAACATGCCTGAACGACCGAAGAACAAGAACTTAGAAGACGAAGAAGAAGAAGAAGTACTACTCTCTCTCTCTCTCTCTCCCTGCGTGCGTGAGGTCAAAGTGAAAATGATTATGAAACACTCTTTCTGCGATAGGTCAAGATGTGCCCCCCCCCCCCCCCACCCCCCCCCCCCCTGAAATGAAAGACCTTACGCATTTGTGATCCATTTTCTTGGAAGGTGAAATGCTGCCTTCTTCTTGGAAATGTAAAACCGAAAGTTTCACTTTCGTGTGTTTGCGACTGGCTGTCTGTTGAAAGCCACAATAGCAAACAAGTGTCGCCGAGTGGCAGATAAGTCCCCGAGCAAGTAAATGTGGGGAGGGGGTAGGTGTAGGGAGGAGATAGCTGCCACGGGGTTAAAACTGCCATGGGGTTAAAACTGCCACGGGAGTTAACTGCCACGGGGCGATTGCTAGTAGATATAAAAATAGAGTTATTCGACAAAATGATCACTCCTATTCTTCTTTACGGAAGTGAGGTATGGTGCCATAACATGACAGATTTAGCTTCAAAACTGCAACTTCGTTACTATAAAATTGTTCTCAAATTAAAGAAAACTACACCAAGCTGTATGGTTTATGGGGAATTAGGGCAGTACCCTTTAGAGATTCAAGCGAAGAGCAGAATGTTGAATTTTTGGTTTAAACTTGTCAATGATACTATACTAACCAGTCCAAATTCTCCTGTACCATGTATCGTTTTATGTTTCATTTGTATAGAGAAAACAAACATGTGTCACCTTTCATTTTATCTGTCAAAACTTTATTAGATAACCTTGGATTGAGTGCTTTGTGGCTACAGCAACCACACACCAAATATTTCACAAAACTGGTTTAAAGCTAAAGTTTTACTCACCCTAAAAGATCAATTTATCCAACAGTGGTTCTCGCAGCTGGAAGAAAAACAAATATTCAGTAACTATAAATTGTATAAAGATATGTTTTCTTCTGAAGATTACTTTAAAATTTTACCCGAAAACTTATTATTGGTCTTTGTAAAATTCAGAACATTCAATCATAGATTACCCATCCAAACGGGGAGAATCCAAAATATCCCACATAGTGAAAGGTTTTGCTCGAAGTGCGACCACCAAGCTCTAGGAGATGAATTTCATTATGTTTTTGAATGTCAAACGTTCCAGGATGCTAGAAAACGTTATTTGCCAAATTATTGTTTAAAAAACCCAAGCGTAATAAAGTTTAATTCCTTATTTCAGTCAAAAGATAACAGAACTCTCAGTCGTTCAGCTTGTTTCATAAAGGCTATTTTACGAACCCCACTCTGTTATTTTGTTCTATTGTTATTCACACCTCTTGGTACACGAATGTCATCTCCATGTCTGAGTGTATGTCCTAATTGTTTCTTGTCTTGTTTCATATGTCAATATTTGTTAATGGAGATAAGTTAATTAGCGTGTTTTTTTGGTTTTTTTTAAAATGATTCACATGTGAAATTCCAGCAACTGTGTGTGTGCATGCATGTGTGTGTATGTGTATGGTGGTGTATCTGTGCAAGATGGTATTATGTGCCTGTTTATATGGTGATGAGTACTGCTAAAAAATATTAAAATAATAAAATTTGGGGTGGAGCCCATGTGTGTTTATGTGTACTGTTATGAAGTCTTCAGAACTATTATTTGTAATGTTTAATGCCGCAAATATGAATGGGTTTTATATTCAATTTCTTGTGCCCCCAGGGTTTTTTGGAATAAAGTTGACTTTGACTTTGACTTCGTGTAACCCAATTTTGTTTTGATTGCGGAAGGTAACTGCAACAACCCTACCCCCACCTTCACCCCCCACCCCACCCCCCACCCCGTTAGTCGAACTAAGCGATCTCCTGTGAGAAAAAGCAATCTACTCGGATTTTGTATAGCTTTTAGCTTATTGCAACGCAGGATTATTGGGCATACGACCGAAATATGTGAGACAAAAGGAATAGGGGATAGGGGGTTGCATTTATCAAAAAGAAGGCAGGCAGTCATGGTCGGAAAAGCAAGAAGAAAAGCTGCTGTCAAAGCTTGCCTACGCAGGTTTCTGAAGACACTACCAGTTCTGACCCGTCTGATAAATTTGGCACTGGTATAGCAATTGTTAGGCTTTGCTTGTGATGCATTTATAAAGCGAAGTGAAACTAGAGCGTTAAAACGCTGTATCACCAGCCGCGAGGTACATTTTCTGTTCCAGTGACCTTGACCTTTGACCGATGACCTTCATTTTTGACCTTTGCCTAAGTAGGCTCAATACCTATGCGCGTGCAAAATATTTGAGCTTCCTAGCTAGGTCTCTCCATCCAAACGTTATCGTGTTAATATACACTACTCACAAAAAGTTAAGGATCACTATGAGAAAACAGGTGCGCAATAAACTCCGTTCGCTCCTGTTATTTTTTTCTCCGTCAAGCCAAATTGTTATGAATTCTTGTTCAGCTGTAAGTGGGCGATGTTGTGTTAGTGGAAACATGGCACGTGATTCTCTATTACTGAGCTTGGCAGCAAAAGAAAAAGCGGAAACTTGCGAAAAAGGACCTTGTTTTGGATCGTTCTGCATGAACACATTGCACAAGCCAGATGGAAAAACCATTATGCACGTGCAAGCACTGCTGTTTATGTGTGAGATGCTGTCTCTTGCTTGGCTTTATAAGAAGACATACCACCAGTATTAGGCCTGATTTGACAATGCCTCCACGCCGAAAATTGAGCGAGTTGGATAGGGGACGAGCTGTTGCATGGTTCCAAGATGGTGTTCCCAAGCGAGAAGTGGCCAGGCGACTTCAGGTGTCCATCTCGGTCATTGTCAGACTGATTCAACGCTTCACAGCCACTGGGAGGGTCCATGAAAGACGCAGATCTGGTCGACCGAAGAAGACAACTCCACGTGAAGATCGTCTCATTGAACGACAAGCCCTGCAGACAAGAACAGCCTCTTCCAGCATCATTCGAAGGCAGCTGAGGGTGGCTACTAACATCAACATCAGCCAGCAGACCATACGGAACCGCCTTCATGGGTTTAACCTCCGTTCTCGTCGCCCAGCTGTACGGCCACGCTTAACTCCAGCCCATAGGGCAGCACGCCGCGCCTTCTGCAGACGTCACGTGAGGTGGACACGTCAGCAATGGTCCCAGGTCCTGTTCAGTGATGAATCACGCTTCACCCTGAACCACAACGACGGCCGACTGAGGGTCTGGAGGCGCCCAGGGGAACGCTTTATTGACGCCACTGTCCAAGAAAAGGTGGCCTTTGGTGGAGGTTCTGTAATGGTCTGGGGGGCCTTCAGCCTTCACCACAGAACACCCTTGTATCATGTACAGGGTAACCTGACTGGCCTCCGATACCGGGATGAGATCCTTCGACCGCTGGCTGTGCCTACACTGCAGCAGATGGGACCGCCGGCTGTCTACCAGGATGACAACGCTCGCCCCCACAGGGCAAGGGTGGTCAACGACTTCCTGCAGCAGTCTGGAGTCAACAGAATGGAGTGGCCAGCATGCAGTCCCGATCTCAACCCGATTGAGAACCTCTGGGATGAGCTGGATCGCAAAGTGAGGAGCAACCACCCCCCTCCCAGGGATGCCCAGCACCTCTACCAGATGCTGCAGGCTGAGTGGCAGGCGCTTCCACAGAGGATCTTCACCACCCTGGTCAACTCCATGAGGACTCGCTGCGTCGAGTGCCAGAACAGCCATGGCGGATACACGCATTACTGAACTTTTGGGAGCATCAGAATGCCCTGTCTTGTGATTTCAATGACTTTGGGAAATCAAATTTCGATACGTACCCACTTTGATCAAATGTACAGACCAAACGATTGCTCGAAATTGAAGGCAATTGTGTATCGTTATCACTAAAGCATTGAATTAAATGGTGGCCAAAATTCAACGCATTGGCTTTCTTATTTGGAAAGTTATGAATTAGTTTGCAAGTGATCCTTAACTTTTTGTGGATAGCTTACATAGTCAGGAAGAAACAAGACAACACGTCACCGAAAACAGTACCAGCTTCGGGTGCGCGGCTGGTAATAACAGAAAAAGAAAACAAACAAAACTGAAATTAAGAAAGAAAACTGAGGCAGTGGGTGGATGCCTCGTGCCTCCATCCGGGGAGCTGGACGACCCCGCCCCCTTCACCAGTCTCTCCCCGTGGGGATACCGAGGGGGGGGGGGGCTTGGTAAAAATGGTTCCCCCACCTTCTGGCAGTTCTGTGCTTGTAACTTCCTCTAATCTGTCACTCTCTTTGACTCTGCCTTTTCCCTTTGCTTACTGTCATCTACTATCTTTCTGCCTTACCGGTCCATTCTCCTGCCTTTTTTCACGAACCACTTTCAAAAAGATTTCCTCCAGCCGAAGTCGGACTTGCTGGGCCTAACTATTTCTTAGTTAGGCGCATAACGGCAGCATGACGCATCTACGCTCATAATTGACAGGAAACTGTCTGAGCAATCGAAGAAGAAGAAGAAGAATGTTTTCTGAATCTTCCCAATCCTGAAAAATGGTGACTACATTAAAAAAACCATTATTCCAATGTATGTCTGTGTATACAGGGTGGGTGGGGATGGTGTTAGAATTGCGTTATCTATAATCTCTAGATTTAATCTGCCATCAATGTTGGCGGAAATCTTTGTTTTTATACAAGCATGATTCCGGATGACAAGATGGCCAATTCCAGAAGACTCTTTCTACCCGTTTTTCTATCCTGATTTCAGAAGCATGCTTGAACTGCATTCAAGCGTGTGTCTGTGAAAACCAAACACCACACACACGTGATTGATAGATAGGCAGAGAGAATGACAATGAATACAGAACGTACCAAGAACACTGAAAAGAGATATGAAGAAGAGAAAGTAAATACACAGAAAACATCAGATTAAACGTCTTAAGAAAAATGTGTGTGTG
>CM065692.1:10723933-10728933 GCA_017654935.2 Phymorhynchus buccinoides
GAGTCTAGTGCCACACTCACTATTGCATCAGCCTTCTTTATTCAACTTAAGATAGCGCCCTCTGGCGTGTAGCCTCCATTTTGTTGTTTTCTTGTTTCCAAGGGGTGTCGCGTCTTCATGACAACCCCGTCTCGAAGACAAAAGGGAAATATTATTGCGAAATACCGCACAGTACGATCGAAGAAGGATTCTTTTTTAAATATTACTAGCGCAACGCCTAGTACTGGCAATGCACCGTACTGGTAACGCCTAGTAACGGTAACGCCAAGTACTGGTAACGCTGAGTACAGCAAATTTGAAGCGATTCGGTTAAGAAACGGCGGAGTTATAAGGCCCCGTTTCCCGTTGGCGCTGCTCTGAGAGTGACGCGCTTTTCTCTTCCAATTTTCTGCCAGGCTTTGCCCGGGCCATAGCAAGCATGACAGCAAATTTGAGGCGATTTGGTTAAGAAACGGCGGAGTTATTCGTGAAAAGGTGAAGCGGCGTATAGCGCGCGCGTTTCTGAACCGATTCGCTTCCCGTTTGGCACACCGATAGTCACCGTCCTCGGTCATGTACCTGCCGAATTTGAAGGCAATCGGTCCAGAAATACTGGAGATACGGGCGCCGAGAGTCCGGCGGACACGCGTTTCGCGCATTTGCGAAACCGCGCAAATAACACAGCCGCCACAGTTGCCGTTGCCGTCGCCCCGTTAGGGCTCACAGCAAATTTGAAGCGATTCGGTCAAAAAACGGCGGAGTTATAAGACCCGTTTTGTGTTTCAGACAGACAGACACACACACACACACACACACACACACACACCAACAACAACAACATACAGTATTTATACGGCGCTGAATCTTGATAGAAATCAAATCAAAGCGCACACACACGTTAGCATTCAAAAGCGCATTCAAACACAAACGCAATACAAGTTTTACAACGCGAACACACACACAGATAACATAAATGGAATATAGCAGAAACAGACCTAATGGCAAGAGAGAGAAGATAAAGAGAGAGGAGCTTTAATGACGGGGGAACAGGTGGGTTTTGAGGTTAGCTTTGAAAGCAGAGAGAGTCGGTCGCTGACGGAGGGAGAGCGGAAGTTTGTTCCAGGAGGTCGGTCCTGAGACAGCAAAAGAGCGCCGACCAACAGTTGAAAGCTTATACCTAGGAGCATACACACACACACACACACACACACGGACACTTGGCTTTTTACTATAATAATTTTTATGATTATTATTATTAGAATATTTAGCACGCCTAATCAATTTAATTCCCTAGGCATTTACAATATAAAAATATAATACCACTGTCACGAAATCCCCCGCTCGATCCTGATAAGAGATCGGGAGAGGTAAATCGCGAACCCCGAGGAGAGTCTCGCACGCCCAGACAGACAAACTCGCAGGAGAAAGCACACGCGCACACCAGAAGTACAATACAAAACGAGACTATTTATTATAAGCAAGCACACACACACACTTACACGATTCAATACACAATGTTTAACAGATTATCTACACAATATAAGCTATCCACAAAAAGTTAAGGATCACTTGCAAACTAATTCATAACTTTCCAAATAAGAAAGCCAATGCGTTGAATTTTGGCCAACATTTAATTCAATGCTTTAGTGATAACGATTCACAATTGCCTTCAATTTCGAGCAATCGTTTGGTCTGTACATTTGATCAAAGTGGGTACGTATCGAAATTTGATTTCCCAAAGTCATTGAAATCACAAGACAGGGCATTCTGATGCTCCCAAAAGTTCAGTAATGCGTGTATCCGCCATGGCTGTTCTGGCACTCGACGCAGCGAGTCCTCATGGAGTTGACCAGGGTGGTGAAGATCCTCTGTGGAAGCGCCTGCCACTCAGCCTGCAGCATCTGGTAGAGGTGCTGGGCATCCCTGGGAGGGGGGTGGTTGCTCCTCACTTTGCGATCCAGCTCATCCCAGAGGTTCTCAATCGGGTTGAGATCGGGACTGCATGCTAGCCACTCCATTCTGTTGACTCCAGACTGCTGCAGGAAGTCGTTGACCACCCTTGCCCTGTGGGGGCGAGCGTTGTCATCCTGGTAGACAGCCGGCGGTCCCATCTGCTGCAGTGTAGGCACAGCCAGCGGTCGAAGGATCTCATCCCGGTATCGGAGGCCAGTCAGGTTACCCTGTACATGATACAAGGGTGTTCTGTGGTGAAGGCTGAAGGCCCCCCAGACCATTACAGAACCTCCACCAAAGGCCACCTTTTCTTGGACAGTGGCGTCAATAAAGCGTTCCCCTGGGCGCCTCCAGACCCTCAGTCGGCCGTCGTTGTGGTTCAGGGTGAAGCGTGATTCATCACTGAACAGGACCTGGGACCATTGCTGACGTGTCCACCTCACGTGACGTCTGCAGAAGGCGCGGCGTGCTGCCCTATGGGCTGGAGTTAAGCGTGGCCGTACAGCTGGGCGACGAGAACGGAGGTTAAACCCATGAAGGCGGTTCCGTATGGTCTGCTGGCTGATGTTGATGTTAGTAGCCACCCTCAGCTGCCTTCGAATGATGCTGGAAGAGGCTGTTCTTGTCTGCAGGGCTTGTTCAATGAGACGATCTTCACGTGGAGTTGTCTTCTTCGGTCGACCAGATCTGCGTCTTTCATGGACCCTCCCAGTGGCTGTGAAGCGTTGAATCAGTCTGACAATGACCGAGATGGACACCTGAAGTCGCCTGGCCACTTCTCGCTTGGGAACACCATCTTGGAACCATGCAACAGCTCGTCCCCTATCCAACTCGCTCAATTTTCGTCGTGGAGGCATTGTCAAATCAGGCCTAATACTGGTGGTATGTCTTCTTATAAAGCCAAGCAAGAGACAGCATCTCACACATAAACAGCAGTGCTTGCACGTGCATAATGGTTTTTCCATCTGGCTTGTGCAATGTGTTCATGCAGAACGATCCAAAACAAGGTCCTTTTTCGCAAGTTTCCGCTTTTTCTTTTGCTGCCAAGCTCAGTAATAGAGAATCACGTGCAATGTTTCCACTAACACAACATCGCCCACTTACAGCTGAACAAGAATTCATAACAATTTGGCTTGACTGAGAAATAAATAACAGGAGCGAACGGAGTTTATTGCGCACCTGTTTTCTCATAGTGATCCTTAACTTTTTGTGAGTAGTGTACATGGCGTTCAAAAGTTTGTCCAAAGAATAAACTAAAGCCGGCAACTTAACTGAAAAACTAAAAGAGAGTTTGTAAGCAGAAACAAAATTAAAGGGAAAAACGACGAAAGGGCAGACGAAGAAAAGAAGTCCAACAAAAACATCAGAGCGTCCGAAGAAGAAGACAAAAGGGGAAAACAAAAGTCAGTAGAAAAACTGCTCCCCCTCCTGGGGCAGGCTACAGCAGCAGAAACAAAAGAAGAGAGACGGCAGAGGTCGCCCCCAGACTCCTCAACAGGAACGTCGAAGCCTGGCCCGAACGCACAGACAGGCCGACAGATCGGGCCTAACCCGGGGCCAGACAGAAAGGCGGGCGGCCTCCCACAGCCGGAAACGGAGAAAAGAGCGGTTGACCGGGCGGTCAACCAGGCAGCAACAGGTCAGGTCAGGTTCAGGCTCAGGCTCAGGCTCAGGCTCAGGACTGTATGAAAAACCAAAACAAAAACCTAGTTTTGAACTCCCAGAGTAACAACAGTTTTGTGTTTACCCAAAAACTAATTCCCCAACAGTCCTCTTCAGGGATGTAAAAACCCACCCTCTTTAAACTTGGTTCTCTCCAAGAACCCCAAAACGCTGAACAACACTTTCTTTACAATCCTTTTCACACGACTCAGTCTAGGGGTAATATTTCATCAAAAAGGATTAACTAAAAGGTTTCACTTTTTCTGGAACAACAAGGCTTTCATACATTTAGAAAATTCTAGCCTTTCAAATACAAAAATTAACAATTACATTCTTCTGAAAATTTCACAGCTTTTCAGGTACAAGAATGGACACTTAAATTCTTCTGAAAATATCACATAGAATTTCACCACCAAAAATATGTCCTTTCCATTATCATTTCTTCCAGAAGGCGGACGAACTACAGGCAAAGAATGTATTTCCCCAAAATGGCATTCACAATGTACTTCAAAAGGTCAAAAAGCCTTTAAAACATTAATTACACTTTCTCTCAAAAATAAAAACAGAAACGGGGATGAACGCTTTACAAAGCCCCTATCAGCATAGCTAGAAGCGCAACTGGAATAACCCTCTGTTATCCAGCTCTCCGCAGAGTCTCTTAATACCTAATTAAGCTAGGACGATGACCGCGAGGCTAAACATAGGTCGCGAGGCTAAACATATACCGCAAGGCTAAACATAGGCCGCGAGGCTAATACAAGGCTAGGGCCGCGAGGCTAAACATATACCGCAAAAAGGAATAATGCGCGCGCGTGCACGCATTTAGGATTCTGAATCTCTGTGAACTCAAATACGCTTTGAACCAAAAACGATTTGTACGGCCTAAACACACAATGGCGAGCCAAAACATTGATTCAAAAATATGTGCCGAGTTCAAGTACCAAATTCTACGACCGGCAAAAACCTATCCAACTGACAAGTCATGACCCAGCCAGTCAGTTCCTTAGCCCCTTATGCAAAAATCAAGAAAATAATAAGAAAATGAACCAAAGAAAACGCACACAAATATACATGTTAGCAAACCTATAACTAGCTATTCTACATTGTTACGCGCGCGTTGTTGTAAGAGTTTTAACGAGATTAATACTAATTTTATGCAGCTACTGACCAAACTTCCAAGTGGCGGAATGAAGAAGAAGAATCCTCCCCACAAGACAGTCGCAGCTCTGGTCTCGCCAAGGGCTCGGGGTAAGCGCGAGCAGGTGGAAGGGGTTCCGGACCGGCCACAGCTTTCTTCCAGGACTCCAGTGAACGCCAGGGACGATGACGGGGAAGGGAGGACAATGAGGAACCAAATAAAAAGGGGTGAAGATGGCGATGAGGATGAAGAAAAAAGAAACGATGTC
>CM065692.1:10736433-10738933 GCA_017654935.2 Phymorhynchus buccinoides
CCATCATCATCATCATCATCGTCATCCCCCATCATCATCATCATCATCAACATCATCATCATCAAGTTCACCTACCTGGAATCTGAATTTGTAGATGAGGCAGAAGGAGACGAGGGGCACGAAGAGGACCACAGCGGCGAGACCCCCCACCATCAGGTCGTGGCGATACTCGTCAAACTGATCCCGGTACTTGGGGCCCCCCAGGTTCAAACCCCGCAACAGCTGACCGCGTTTAACGGATTTGGACTCGCTTGAACAAAGCACAGTACACTACCATGCAGTAAATGTTATACAACGCAGTGCGACACACACAGAGCTACACAGAGACACTGACACGTACAGACACAGTTTACAGACACACACACACACGCACACACGCACGTGCACACACACGCGCGCGCGCGCGCACGCACGCACGCACACACATTTAAAGACTCTAAAAAGATGTTACATGGCATACACAATTTCTGCAGACACTATTACATTGTCTTCAAAACACATAGCTGTCCATAGCATTATACACTACCCAAAGACTTACTCCAATTGTTCTTTATAGACCTTTCGCCTGTTCAAAGACCAACTTTCATAGACATTACAAATTCAAAAACCATAACATTTCATAAAGAAACATACCCCCCACGTTGGTCCATTCTCCTGCCTTTGTTCTAGAAACTCTTACAACAGATTTTCTCTAGCCGAAGACTTACGGACACCCTGGGCCTATTTTCTCAGTCTAGGCGCCTAGCGGCAGCATGACGCATCTGCGCTCATATGACAGGACAGGAGACTGTCTGAGAGAGATCGACGAATAAGGCCGGGTTCACATTAGACGCGTAAGTTCCGTACGGAAAACCCTAAATAAGTGGAAGAAAGGAGGATAAAAGTGTACGCATGTAGGGGAAATTCGGACAGGTGCGCAAATATTCCCTTCTTTGTTTCACTTATTTATGGATTACGCACGGGTTTCCGCATGGAATGAATATCCGCTTATGTGTGTACACGGCCTAAGAATAAGAGTAAAAGAGCATGGCGTTTGTTGAACTACTCACTCTTCATAGACGTGGCAGACATACACCCCGGCATCACTATCCTTCACGTTGCGAATGGTCAGCTGCATGTTGACCACCGAGTCATCACTGGTCACTTCGTATTTCTCTGTGTTATTCAGGATTCTCTGACCATTGGGCAGCTCCCATCTGTCCATCAGTAATAATTAGTATGAATTATTGAACAAACTTTCCTTGTTTCTACTGTGCAACGAAAGAAACGCAACAACTACCCATCAGGGTCAGGAGCGATAGCGTCGCAGCCGCCACTTCTGGCGATACTCGCGACGGAACAAAGCGCTTAGAGCTTAACCCTTTCACCGCCAAAGTCACATTTTAGCACCACAGTTATTTAACACCTATGTCACTAAAATGCATCAATTTGGGGTCTATTTCATCCAAAGACCCTATTGCCTTAGTTTTGAGAAGTAAGGATAGACTTTGTTTTATATATGTCACAGAAGAATCCCCAATACTGCAGGTGGATTTTCTTCCCTACCCAGGTAAACTTAATGGAACATTTTGACAGAAATGTGGCTGGCGGTGAAAGGGTTAAAGGTGAAGCGCTATGTACATTTTCTTCAATAAATAAACAAGGAGGGCGCAGGTGCCTTATAGGAAAATGCAGAATGAGAAGCAAAAGACTTACAGCTGGCACTGGATTCATTTAAGACCATTAACCCCCCCCCCAGTTCAGCCGGGGAGGAGCCCATTAGTTTATCTTATCGTTATCTATTTGCATATCCCCCCAAAAGTAGAACAAATAATGAAAGAGTTAAAGATGCACTGACGCGCCACGATTAAGTCCCTTGTTTTTTTTGTGGGTAGCTGTGACCCACATACAAATTCCCCCAACTTGGAATTGAGGCTGCTCTTTAAAGTGATGTTTTGTTTTCAATTTGGGGATAATCTTAATATATTATGCATTTGCTATGGGAGTCAAACCTTGTCAAAACAAGATTTATTGCCAGCTATAAGAGGGAAAACACGTGAAACCATTAAGTCCCTGATCTAGTTTCTACCAAGTCAGACTCCCATAAAAAGTTGAAAGCCACAAGTCAGTTTAAAAAGCAGCCTCAATTTGAATATGATTTTGACACGTGATCTGGTGGGTGTTTAAAGGTTGTTCCTTCGACATTTTCATCCACTTTCAAAGGTGCGTTAACTGTACAGGACCTGTCCTATGTGCCTCGTCCACAATTAGTAAGGGGGTATGGTATTGCATTGCCTTTAGTTTAAGTACATATTTATTTATTATATCCCCCAAAATCTAAAATTCATAGAAATGTTCCGTATGGCTTTGCCAAGAGGACGTAAAACTTTAATTCGCAAATCCGATAATCTGTCATGTTAATGTATAGAAGAATATCAACAACAACAATGCACAAACAAACAAACAAAGAATAGCACTGCTTTTCGGAACATTGTTGCCGTTTTTCAATAATATATTTGAA
>CM065692.1:10756433-10758933 GCA_017654935.2 Phymorhynchus buccinoides
GCATCTTCCCCCACCCACCAAGGGCATTCACTCTTACCAAATGTGGTCGTTGCAGTGGCCAATAGAGAACTAATATTGGTTAACCTAGCTCGCCAATTTGACCGCCAGGTGGCATAGCGCTTGAGTGGGGCTAATCCTCTCTATATTCTTAGTTGGGAATAAAGATAGAGAGGGAGAGGAGTCCCTCCCCCCTCTCTCTCTCTCTCTCTCACACACTACGCCCAACTAAGAATATCGCGCGCTAAGCCCCTACTGGTTTGACTGCCCCCTGGCGGTAAAATGCGCGTCCTAAGTTGCTCATTAGAACCCATTATACCTACAAGGCAACGTCTCTCACAAGTAAAGGGGCTGATCCACACGTCCAACTGCAGTCGTGCGATTGTCCAACTGTGTGACATTTGTGAGACGTGGTTCTCATGAAATCTCTACTGTCTAAATGAACCGGATGAAATCCTACTAGTTTCGTCCACCACTGTGCAATACGCAGTCCCCCCCTACAAGAATCTGGTGAAATATATGTAGTTCTGTATTTCATTATATCACATTCGTGCATTGAGGTCTACACGAATACACTGAACGAAACGAGTAGGATTTCAGCAGATTCACGTAGACGGGTAGCATTTCACCAGAATCATGCTCCACGGGTGTGAATTATGCTGCATGATACCCCAACACCCCATTAACCACGGTGTAGTTCTAAACACCGAAACGGACCGAAACGGACTCAAGCTGATTTATACCTAGAGGTTAAATCCTAGAATAGCAACCTTCTTTTTGTTGTTGAGAAGCCTAGGACGCTGAAATTTTGCATGCAGATAGGTCATTTGGATATCTAGGCCAAGTTCGAAAATGAAGGTCATTGGACAAGGGTCAAGGTCACTGGAGCCGAACATGCTGCCGCATGGCTAGTTGATCTAGCACTTTCACGCTCAATTTTATTTTTTACCTGACTACGCACCCGCACTTGCACACGCACACGCACACGCACACGCATATATACAATTATGTATGCACACTCATGTGCGGGCATGGGCACACAACATTTGCATCTAGCTCCTTATGTCAAGCCTCAGCTTGAGTCCGTTTCAGTGTCCGTTTCGGTCCGTTTTGGTCCGTTTCGCTGTCCGTTTCGGTCCGTTTTCGGTCCGTTTTGGTCCGTTTCGGTGTCCGTTTCGGTCCGTTATCGGTCCGTTTCGGTGTTTAGAAATACCCAATTGACCATGAAGAAAAGAGCTTCACTCACTGACGAGTGGCTGACGGAAGTATAAGTATCGCGGATGACCTCTAATGGTCTCTAACTGGACGTTAAACTCAGCACCATCTGATGGTCACAATGTACGTTGCTATTTTTCGCTCTTTCCCCCATAGCAACACAGAGATACGCTAGTATTAACACACTCGGGACGAATGAGCCGGATCCGGTTCATGGCTCGCACAACCGTTCAGGACGAATGGCCCGACTCCGGCTCATAAGAGTTTTCAAGATGTTTTGATTTATGGCGTGTAACCAGCTTTCCAGTGTGACGTCATAACCTATTTTCAGTTTGGTTTGAACTTGCCTCTCAATAAATCAACCAATCATTGCATAGCTTACATTCAGCTTTGGTTGTAGAGGGGGCTCAAAGATCGGAATGTGAAATTTTCCTTCTTTCTATGTGTTAGATGTTTTCGTCAATAGGAGACAAACGACGAATGTAAGGTATCTAATATTTTACGATCGTTACGTGCATGGTGTTGCTAATCTTTTCTGAAAATATTGATGCCTAACCCTTCATAACTTGGTTTTGGTGATCGTTTTACGAACCTAGTCAAATGCCCAGTCCCCACAGAACAAGGGGAAATAATTCGGCCAGTAATGACTTGCGTAACACTGTGCTGCCATCATGGGGGCAGAGCGAAAAATAGCAACGTGCGTTGTGACCAATGTGCCCCTGATGATGAGCAATAAAGAGTTTTATCGTTGAAATCGTTTCACCATTAACAAAAAATACACCGTTCGCTATGTGTTACACACCATTAATTTTGTAAAATATTTACAGAATTGCTGCCCATGTTGCGAAATAGGCAACAAATGGCCCTAGCCATTTCATGAAATGGGCACTGTCATTGCATAATGCATTTAAAGCTTTCAATTCTCATTCACACAGTATTTCAGTGTTATTCAACAGTAATAAGAAAAATAAAAAAAAGCTCTCTGAGTCCTAAATATTCATGGTGGTTCAGAGACCTGCTTCATTTTTTTTTTTTTTTTTTTCTCTTTTTTTTTCTGTTTGGACTTCCCAGAAGGAACCCAGAACAATAGAAGCAAATTTATAATTATGTTGTAGTTTTGCCCCCTATCCTACACCCCCACCCCCACCCCCACCCGGTAAATACTATTATATGGGGGGGGGGTGGGGGGGGGGGGGGGGGGGGGGGGGGGGGGTCTGGGCACTTAGTCTGGCCTGGGGTAATTCCAGGGATCAGATGGAACTGTTTGATCTACCGTTCAAACATGCCC
>CM065692.1:10768933-10773933 GCA_017654935.2 Phymorhynchus buccinoides
GAAGAAGAAGAAGAAGGTTTTTTGCTGGATATCGGGTGCCATCGTAGCCGCCATTTTGGGATAAATCTTAAGTAGTGAACTATGCTACTCCACACTTGCTTTGCACCACTTAGTTTGGGCTCTCTTTTTTTTCTTTTTTTTTAGAGTTGCAGACGCTTGCGGATACACTTGGTTTTGATTGCGTTGTTTAAATGAACATAAATAAATGGCATATATGCAGTGAAAGGGCGAATTTTCTGGATTTTTTATTCTTTAACAAAAATAAAACTATGCTCAGAAATTGAACAAAAATCGTCTGCTAAACGAGATTTTGAACTGGCAATGACGACACAGACCTTGAATGTGAAGGAAGTAGAATCGCATGATGCCAATGTCAATGCGCTCATATCGGGCGCATGAACTGTGTCAAACTGTACTTTTCATTGATTTCCTCTGCAAGACTCTGTATGCTTAAACACGGCAGCAACAGTCGAAATACTGAACTCCAACAATCACAAAACCTCTGGGAACAAGAAGAACGTTGGTCGTGCCCCAATCAGTACCAACTACTTCTTGAGTTGACGTCAGAGCTTTTTCCTTCTACGTCACAAGCACTGTACGTCATAAGTCTAAAATTGTCTCGAATACACCCCGAGTTGAAATTCGACGAACGAGACAGCATCAAAAGTAGGCCCTCTTCAAATAAAAAATAGTATTTCGGCTTCAGGTGACTTGGGGACGACAAAGACAGATATAAAAGGTTAAAAGACCGTTTTCGTCAAACTACAGTAGTCAACAAAAGCGTATTTTCGCCTGAGAGCCGATTTGAAACGATGTTTCTGCAAAATGAGCCCGAATGTATCCTTTAACCCTTTCACCGCCAATGTCGCATTTATGCACCATAATGATTTAACACCCATGTCACTAAAAGGCATCAAATCAGGACCTGTTATCCAAAGACCTTATTTTCTTCATTTTGGGAGGTAAGGATAGGCCTAATGTTAAGCATGTCATAGAGGAATTCGTAATATTGCAGATTTTCTTTCTCTACCCAGTTAAGCTTCATGGCATTTTTTGGCTGAAAAATGGCTGGCGGCGAAAGGGTTAATTAAAAGACATTCCATACTGCAATGCCAGGAAACTCCCGAGTTTTTAAACGATAAAGATTAATATGCTATCTCGTCTCTCTCTCTCTCTCTCTCTCTCTCTCTCTCTCTCTCTCTCTCTCTCTCTCTCTCTCTCTCTCTCTCTCTCTCTCTCTCTCTCTCTCTCTCTCTCTCTCTCTCTCTCTCTCTCTCCTCTCCCTCTCTCTCTCTCCTCTCTCTCTCCTCTCTCTCTCTCTCTCTCTCTCTCTCTCTCTCTCTCTCTCTCTCTCTCTCTCTCTCTCTCTCTCTCTCTCTCTCTCTCTCTCTCTCTCTCTCTCTCTCTCTCTCACTCTCTCTCTCTCTCTCTCTCTCTCTCTCTCTCTCTCTCTCTCTCTCTCTCTCTCTCTCAAGAAGACCTGTATTTTGTGGTTGATGACTGTCTATTGATCTATGTGTCCCCTCTCTCTCTCTCTCTCTCTCTCTCTCTCTCTCTCTCTCTCTCTCTCTCTCTCTCTCTCTCTCTCTCTCTCTCTCTCTCTCTCTCTCTCTCTCTCTCTTTATCGATCTATCTATCTATCGCATTCGCATTCTCTCTCTCTCTCTCTCTCTCTCTCTCTCTCTCTCTCTCTCTCTCTCTCTCTCTCTCTCTCTCTCTCTCTCTCTCTCTCTCTCTCTCTCTCTCTTCTCTAATTATTCTCTTTGCTTCAGCAACATCCCTGAATCCCAAAACGATTTTTTGCAACACAGTAGGTTTGCCACAGAACCAATGACAGCAATAATTGTACAATTTGTAGTCCCCTCAAATAAATACATGGCAACACTGGACTTAGCGCTAGCTTGTTAGACAATCAGCCTAATTAAAGACCCCCCACGTCACGTGTCACATTCCCTCTTATGCTAGGAAGATTTCTTATGATTTCCTACCAGCTATAAGAGGGAAAACACGTGAAAGCCGCGATTTTGACACGTGACGTGGTGGGTCTTTAAAGAGTAAGTCCCATTGCCATCATAGGTATCCCCTGCCACAAAACCGCTGCATTTCAATTACCCCATAATACTGAATTGCGCCTGTTGTAGTCATCAATTGCGCCCGTCGAAATGGCTGCAATTATGGTTCGCGAAAAAATCAAGACATAATGGAAGTTTTGCATGAATGAGGTTTTTGCTTCAATATAATATTAGAGAGAGAGAGAAGAGAGAGAGAGAGAGAGAGAGAGAGAGAGAGAGAGAGAGAGAGAGAGAGAGAGAGAGAGAGAGAGAGACAGAGAGAGAGAGAGAGAGAGAGAGAGAGAGAGAGAGAGAGAGAGAGAGAGAGAGAGAGAGAGAACATAACAATCCTTATGAAGATTCAGAAAACATCATTTAAGCAACGTTTCTAGTTCTGGTTTTAAAGTCGTATGAGGTTTAACTTCTAGTTTTGCATGAATGAAGTTTTTGTTTCAATATAATATCATAGAGAGAGAGAGAGCCGACATTCCTTATTCAGAAAACAACATTAAAAGGTGGACCCTGACGGATGAGTTTTTGCAAGAAACACGTCGAGACCACCAGAAAGACGGCCTTTTCAAAGATCGGCACACTCACTTTGCTCTGGTTTCTTAGAAATTAAACTGTCAAAACGGCGATTCCTCCTTGGTGGAGATGCCGGAGAGAGAAGCCATTTTGGATGGGGTGGGTGGAGGACACTCATTGTGGTTGAAGCGTTTACTTTTTTTGTAGTGCAGTAAAATAAAAAAAAAGAGGAGCTATTTCCTTTGTTGTGAGCGAAACTCCTTTAGATAAACTGTATACATTTTGTTTTAATTTTTAAAAAGGCTTGTATTGCGATAAGTTCGTGCAAGCGATTTGGTATAAACGCAGGCCGCCATTAGAAAAGAGACGACACACGCCTTCTCTTTGGGTGAAATAATTTGACTTCCAGCACCTCCGCCAAGGAGGAATCGCCGATTTGACGGCTTTATTTCTGGGAAACCAGAGCAAAGTGAGCTTTGCGATCTCTGTAAAGGGTGGTTTCCTGGTGATCTGGACGTGTTTCTTACAAAAACGCATCCGTCAGGGTGCCCCTTTCAGTAGCGTTTCCAGTTCTGGTTTTCTTCTAAGCTACATCACTCGCAGAAGGGTCTCTCTCCTGAAAACTGGTCCAATATGTGACATAGAAGCCAAAAAATAAAATTGGGCAAATTGAACAGAAAATGCATGCATAGAGTAGC
Organism: Phymorhynchus buccinoides; assembly: GCA_017654935.2. Lineage (NCBI taxonomy): Eukaryota > Metazoa > Mollusca > Gastropoda > Neogastropoda > Raphitomidae > Phymorhynchus > Phymorhynchus buccinoides. The sequence continues at coordinate 10,772,208 of CM065692.1, forward strand.
TTTATGAATCAACTTTCTTATGAAATGAAAACAAAATCAGTCAAGGCTATCGTTGCTGGGTTTTATTACTTTATATATATGCGTCCAGAGCTGGTAGCGCTGACAACACGGTGTCCTTCATTACATAATTTCATCAACTTAAATAAACTTTATGATGCATTTATCTCTTTAGAATAACAGACTGTCTTGAAATAAAGAGTTATGAATGATTTCATTAAAAACTTTTTTTTTTTAAAGTTTAATATTGGTGTTGGTTTATACCGTCTTTGGATCTTACCATAATTGATTGTTTTATTTTTCGTTATATAATGTCGTGCCACTCAAAATGCCATTTATTTTATTTCAAATGTGTTAGAATAGTTTCATTATTATCTCTGATATTCCATTAATTTGACAATTAAAAAATAAGTGTTAAATTTTAACAAATAAATTTCTGGGTAGCGCTGACAACAGGACACCATCTGGTAGCGCTGACAACATGGTGTCCTCCATTATATAATTTTACCCACTTAAATAGACTTTATGGTGCATTTATCACTTTAACATGGCAGACTTTCTTGAAATAAAGACTTACAAATGGTTTCATTTGCAAAATAATACAAAAGAAATGTGTTTAAATACTAGTGTTGGTTTGTGTCATCTATGCACATTACCATGGTTCATATCAAAATGTCGTTATATAATGTCTCACCACTCAAAATGACAATTTTTCATAGCGGATGTGTTAGAATAGTTTCATTACCACCAGGAATAACCCATAGATACGGTAATTTACAATATAAAGAGCTTAATAAAAATTCAAAAATTCTGGGTAGCGCTGACAACAGGGACGCCAACTGGTAGCGCTGACAACATGGTGTCCTACATTACATAATTTTACCTACTTAAACAGACTTTATGGTGCATTTATCACTTTTAACTTACAGATTACCTTGAAATGAAGACATGTTTTCAATGATAGAAAAAAAAGTAAAATATAAAGAGCTTAATAACAAAAATAATTTCTGGGTAGCGCTGACAACAGGGACACCAACTGGTAGCGCTGACAACATGGTGTCCTCCATTATCATTACATGATTTCACCTACTTAAACAGACTTTACGGTGCATTTATCACTTTTAACTTACAGATTACTTTGAAATGAAGACTTTTATATGTATCCAATGATAGAAAAAAAAGAATAAGATTTAAATTTGAGAAAAAAATTGTGGGCAACACAGACAACAACAAGGACGCCATTGTCATCCATCCACTAAAAGAAAATTGTATGAATTAAATTTCTTGTGAATTGAAAGATATGTCTGCTACAAGCATAAATGTGTATTGTATTGGCAAATTTGGCCTTATGGTTAAGAACTTAACTGTGAACAAGCTATTATACACATAGAAGGCCCATTCAGTGGCCAGGTAGCGCTGACAACGGGCCTTTTAGGGGTGGACACCATACTGTTTTTGTGCTCTCTTGACCAATCAAAACATCCCACACATTTGAAACTTTGTATGAATAATGATCTTTAGTAGTTGTTTGAAAGTAGTAAACTTTTGACTTGGGCAGAAGAAGTCCCTAGGTGAAAATTTTAATTATGTAGGTAGCGCTGACAACGCATTTTGTGGACACCACAATGACCAAAGATTTTTTAAAAATTGTAAAAAATCTATTTAACAATTATATTTACTGTTCATGCACATACATTGTCAAAAATATGTTTTTGGATAACTAAATAAG
>CM065692.1:10786433-10791433 GCA_017654935.2 Phymorhynchus buccinoides
GTGGCCGTGCATAAGGGACAGACAGACAGACAGACAGACAGCTCTATTCCACAGTTTGTGTTGCTCTTTTACTCCTTGTAAAAATGGCAACCCCGAAATGTGGCAGTGCATGGTGTGTAGCAGACACACACACAAACAAACACAAACACAGACACACACACACACACACACACACACACACACACACATATATATATATATATATATATATATATATATATATATATATATATATATATATATATATATATATATATATATAAAATAAGTCTTTAAAACACACTTTGTTGTTTCATTCTTTTCACAGTGAGATGCAATCTGGAGTGTAGTGGAGTCACACACTAAAAATAATAAAATCAGGAAAGAATGCATCTGTTAAAACTACTAGGAATCTTTTATTTCCAAACGTTTCGGTCTCCAGTGACCTTCATCAGAGAAACAACCTTAAATTCGAACTTAAAACATTACCGTATTAAAATGAATTCATTTTAATACATAATATATATATATATATATATATATATATATATATAAGCGTGCACGCTTATTGAACAGTAGAACAGTGGAAGAATATCTGAAGATGTATAGTCAGAAGTAGCTTGACTGCCGTATAACGTATCACGTACTGACTTGATGACATCACTGATTATGTCATCAGATGAAGAGAAATAACTCTGATATGCTGGCGTTTGCTCTAACACAGTCAAGAGAGTTATACCCCCAGACCATTTAGCCAGATTAGCTCTATCAGTTGTCTTTTTCGTGGCATGATTTGTACAATTAATGTTTGTTTAATTTTCTCTGGCAGTCAAGGGGTTAATGGTACGTTTATGAGCGCTGACTAATGGTTTCAGTGAGTGGTCTCCCAGAGAATAGATGAATAATCTCTGGCAGACTGAACGAATTAATAATAATAAAAAAACCGCTTGAAATCAAGTACTTATAATTGAAACTTTCCATAATTTGGTAGCACATGTGCCTGCATAGGTGCGTGCATGCACGCGCACGCGCGCGCGTGTGTGTACATATGTGTGTGTCCACTGTGTGTATGCATGTGTACATATGTGTTTTGTGCATTTATCATGTGTGTGCCAATATTTGAGAGAGAGAGAGAGAGAGAGAGAGAGAGAGAGAGAGATGAGAGAGAGAGAGAGAGAGAGAGAGAGAGAGAGAGAGAGAGAGAGAGAGAGAGAGAGAGTGACAGACAGAGACAGAAAAAGATAATGTGTGTGTGTGTGTGTGTGTGTGTGTGTGTGTGTGTCTTCCCACACCTCTCAATTTTTTGTTCTGTTCTCCTGAATTGCGTTCACAAATGCATGACTTGCTCTTTAGTTTCAAGTTAACTGCATCATTCACAGATTGGATTGTAATGGGGAAGTATTGTTTTTTGCTCCTTTTGCTATCTTGGCTGTTTGCTGTTTTCTTGTGTCTCTGTGTTGATAAAGGCGCATTCGCCGAAATATCCAGTGGTTTTGTTGTGTCTCTTGTAAATAACATAACGTCACTTTACACCTGTTGTGTGCTTTTTTGTTTGTTGTATAAACACAACACATTATGCACAAAAGTCTTATCATTGTGATGTTATGTCATAATTGCAATCAATTGCTTGATTCGGTTTTCTTTATCAGTTTTATAAACGAAGGTGTTGTTCATTTCCTGTACCTCTATATTGCGTGTGAAATTAGCAATGGTCGTTTTGCATGCCCCGATAACGGGTTAATAAAATAAATAATTAGTTTAGTTCTAGTCTGGAAGAGGGAGTGGGAGGAGAATAAGCAAATATTAATATAATGCTTGTTTACATCCAGCGAAAAAAGCATGCAAAACAGTCATACATAGTAACATAATAAAATCGAACCTAATCGTCTCTCTCTCTCTCTCTCTCTCTCTCTCTCTCTCTCTCTCTCTCTCTCTCTCTCTCTCTCTCTCTCTCTCTCTCTCTCTCTCTCTCTCTCTCTCTCTCTCTCTCTCTCTCTCTCTCTCTCTCTCTCTCTAGCTGATTGATTGCTGAGTATTATTTTCTATATTATTTCACAAATAATGATTGATTGTTTGTTTAACTGTTGAATAAGATGGTGGGTATTCTATTTATTTAATTGTTTAACTAATTATTTACTTATTTCTGTGTTTAGTCATCCATGTATTTGGTGTGTTGGTTTGTTTGTCTATTCATTATTTCCTTGGTTGTTTGTGTTTGCATTTCCAATTATGGAATGTTTTGATAATAATGTTATTATGCCTTATGTAATCCCCCTCCCCACCCTCCCACATGATACGGGCAGTGAGGCCTATTCATTAAAATTTTCGAGTTCGAGTTTGAGTTCTCTCTCTCTCTCTCTCTCTCTCTCTCTCTCTCTCTCTCTCTCTCTCTCTCTCTCTCTCTCTCTCTCTCTCTCTCTCATACACACACACACACGTGCACGCGCGCCACTATGTAGTCTAAACAGCACAGCTGTATATAACGCGAGCAGCATCGCGTGCGAGGCCAAGTTATAGTAGTAAGGGTAAAGAAGCAGTGATTGATCTTTCCTTTGACCTTCTGTCTGAAACACACGAAAGTGAAACTTTCGGTTTTACATTTCCAAGAAGAAGGCAGCATTTCACCTTCCAAGAAAATGGATCACAAACGTGTAAGGTCTTTCATTTCAGGGGGGGGGGGGGGGGGGGGGTGTCACTTTGACCTCGCGCACACAGAGAGAGAGAGAGAGAGAGAGAGAGAGAGAGAGAGAGAGAGAGTGTACTTCTTCTTCTTCTTCGTCTTCTAAGTTCTTGTTCTTCGGCCGTTCAGGCATGTTTCTGTCAATTACGAACGTAGATACATCATGCTGCTGTTATGCGCCTAAGTAAGAATAATTAGACCCAGCATGTCTGACTTCGGGTAGAGGAAATCTTTTTGAAAGTATTTCTTGAAAAAAGGCAGGAGAATTTCTGTCAATTACGAACGTAGATGCATCATGCTGCTGTTATGCACCTAAGTAAGAATAAATAGGCCCAGCATGTCTGACTTCGGCTAGAGGAAATCTTTTTGAAAGTATTTCTTGAAAAAAGGCAGGAGAATGGACCGGAAAGGCAGAACGATAGTAGATAACAGCATGCAAAGGGAAAAGGCAGAATCAAAGAGACTGGCAGATTAGAGGTAGTTATAAGCACATAACTTCCAGAAGGTGGGGGGAACTATTTGTACGGAAGAACCCCCCTCCCAGTATCCCTAGGGGGGGGGGGGGGGGGGGGGGAAGCTTGCTGCGTTCTACTCCCACCATAACTTCCAGAAGGTGGGGGAACTATTTGTACGGAACCCCCCCCCCCCTCCCAGTATCCCTAAGGGGGGGGGGGGGGGAAAGCTTGCTGCTTCTACTCCCACCCCCACCCCCCACCCACACCCCGGTCAGTTTCTCTCTCTCTCTCTCTCTCTCTCTCTCTCTCTCTCTCTCTCTCTCTCTCTCTCTCTCTCCACTGTCTGTATAAAAATAGCTGCAGCGAGCCCCGGGTGGACTTAATGCAACAAATACTTGTATCGGTGCCATAGCCGATGAGGTTTAACCGAGGCGTGGTCACCGCTACAGCTATCTGTATTAATAAAAAAAAAAATCGGGACTTTACTGGTTTCGTACTGCCTCTGGGCATTGCCTCCAGTATTGTTCCCACCATATTTGTATTTACAAATGTCCTATATGTGTCTGCATCTGATTCAGACCAAGAGGACGTAAAACACCATTTTCATCACCCCGGGTGAGGACGCAAGCAAAGAGCCAAAGACATTGAAAAGAAAAGACTGGCATCTGGTCCCTTTTCCCTATATCAGTAGTGAGGACAGAAACACTGGTTGTGTCCCTTTTAAACATGTTTATGACATAACACGTCGATAGGCCAGTTGAATTCTCCGTTCAAATTCCAATCCGAGTCTTTCCATAGCCGCCACTGTGAACTACCCCACTAACGATAACTCTATCAGCCAGGCTCGCCGTAACTCTTAAGTAGTCCTTCTTCCCCTTTTAGAGTATGTGGTTATGTGTCAAGTGTTGGTTGAAATTAGCGTCCTGCAAAATAAATCGATTTATAGCGCGTGTTTATGAACGGATGGTGTTGAAATTTTGCACGACGATCGTCACTATCCCTGGTCACGCATGTTCCAAATCTCGAGTCCATGTCCCATTTCTGAACCGATTCGCTTTCGATTTGGCACACGGATCGTGCCCGGCCCCGGTCATCTTCCTGCCAAATTCGAAGGCAATCGGCCCAGAAACGCCGGAGATACGGGCGCCGAGAGGCCGGCGGATGCGCGTTTCGCGCATTTGCGAAACCGCGCAAATGACACGGCCGCCTCGGTTGCCGTTGCCATCGCCCCGTTAGGGCTCACAGCAAATTTGAAGCGAATCGGTCGAGAAACGGCGGAGTTATAAGGCCCGTTTCGTGTTTTAGACAGACAGACAGACAGACACACACACAGACACACACACGGACAGTTGGCTTTTTACTATAATTATGATGAACGTGAACGAGGAAAAAGAAAAGAATAAACTGGAAGAACAGCAAGGAACTTGTCATTTCATAATGCAGGCTACTGTGAGAATGAATGAATGAATGTGTGTGTGTGTGTGTGTGTGTGTGTGTGTGTGTGTGTGTGTGTGTGTGTGTGTGTGTGTGTGTGTGCGTGCGTGTGTGCGTGCGTGTGTGTGTGTGCGTGCGCGTGCGTGTGTGTGTGCATGTGTGTGTGTGTGTGTGCGTGCGCGCGCGCGCGCGCGCGCGCGTGTGTGTGTGTGTGTGTGTGTGTGTGTGTGTGTCAAAGCACATTCAAAGTCAAACTCAAAAATACTTTATTATCACGTTAGGTGAAATTACAGTGTGGTCTCGTACAAGCACAATACAAGCAAGGAAGCACATTTGCATGGAAATGTAACGGTAGAACAAAAGCGATCTGGTAATCAATCGGCGATTCTACCAGTAGAAAGTCCGATCGGAGTTTCTACCGGTAGAAAGTCTGATCAAAGTTTTTACGAGAA
>CM065692.1:10798933-10818933 GCA_017654935.2 Phymorhynchus buccinoides
GTATTGCCATATAGGGAAATAGTGACATTTCGCGAAAAATGTTAACGTGTATTAGAGACCTTCATGACTGGCATATCACTGTGTTGCTATGGGGAAAACTTTTAACGTGCATAGAGTGTTACTATGGGAAAATGGTGAAAAATGTGAAAGTGCATAGAGTGTTACTATGGGAAAATGATGAAAAATGTTAACGTGTATAGAGTGTTACTATGGGAAAATGATGAAAAATGTTAACGTGTATAGAGTGTTACTATGGGAAAATGATGAAAAATGTTAACGTGCATAGAGTGTTACTATGGGAAAATGGTGAAAAATGTTAACGTGTATAGAGTGTTACTATGGGAAAATTGTGAACAATGTTAACGTGCATAGTGTTACTATGGGAAAATGGTGAAAATGGTGAAAAATGTTAACGTGTATAGAGTGTTACTATGGGAAAATGATGAAAAATGTTAACTTGCATAGAGTGCTACTATGGTAAAACGATGAAAAATGTTAACATGCATAGAGTGTTACTATGGTAAAATGGTGAAAAATGTTAATGTGTATAGAGTGCTACTATGGGAAAATGATGAAGAATGTTAATGTGTATAGAGTGCTACTATGGTAAAATGGTGACAAATGTTAACGTGTATAGAGTGTTACTATGGTAAAATGGTGACAAATGTTAACGTGCATAGAGTGTTACTATGGGAAAATGGTGAAAAATGTTAACGTGCATAGAGTGTTACTATGGGAAAATGGTGAACAATGTTAACGTGCATAGTGTTACTATGGGAAAATGGTGAACAATGTTAACGTGTATAGAGTGTTACTATGGGGAAATGGTGAAAAATGTTAACGTGCATAGAGTGTTACTATGGGAAAATGGTGAAAAATGTTAACTTGTATAGAGTGTTACTATGGTAAAATGGTGAACAATGTGAACGTGCATAGTGTTACTATGGGGAAATGGGGAACAATGTGAACGTGCATAGTGTTACTATGGGGAAATGGGGAACAATGTGAAAGTGCATAGAGTGTTACTATGGGAAAATGGTGAAAAATGTTAACTTGTATAGAGTGTTACTATGGTAAAATGGTGAACAATGTGAACGTGCATAGTGTTACTATGGGGAAATGGGGAACAATGTGAACGTGCATAGTGTTACTATGGGGAAATGGGGAACAATGTGAAAGTGCATAGAGTGTTACTATGGGAAAATGGTGAAAAATGTTAACTTGTATAGAGTGTTACTATGGTAAAATGGTGAACAATGTGAACGTGCATAGTGTTACTATGGGGAAATGGGGAACAATGTGAACGTGCATAGTGTTACTATGGGGAAATGGGGAACAATGTGAAAGTGCATAGAGTGTTACTATGGGAAAATGGTGAAAAATGTTAACTTGTATAGAGTGTTACTATGGTAAAATGGTGAACAATGTGAACGTGCATAGTGTTACTATGGGGAAATGGGGAACAATGTGAACGTGCATAGTGTTACTATGGGGAAATGGGGAACAATGTGAAAGTGCATAGAGTGTTACTATGGGAAAATGGTGAAAAATGTTAACTTGTATAGAGACCTGTAAAAAAAATGCTGATTAAATAGGTGTCAGCTTAGCAAGCAAGTTAATGCTGCAGGCAAAAGATACACGGTGCATCCCCCCCCCCCCCCAAGAATCCCCCCCCCTTCCCTCCTACACACACACACACCCCCCCCCCCCCCCCCCCCCACCCCCCCAAAACAAAATTCTACAAATACGTCAATACAAACGTTGATAATAATAATCATGCTATTACTTTGATATTTCGGGATTGACGAGAAGCCTGAAATGCATGAAAATGTTAGAACAGTGATGTTGTTGTTGTCGTTGTTATTTTTATGTTGTTGTTTTCTTTGTTGTTGGGTTTGCTGTGAAAAGTTTCAGAAAAAAATGGGATATATGGCAACCCACTTTGATAAAATTTCGAGCTTTTATGAGGAAATGTTTTTAATTTTCAATTGTCGGGAAAATGTCTGGTTTTTTCTCCCAAAACCACTCTCTTTTTGTCCTGATTTGGTGGGGTTTTTTATGTGAGCATTTGCTAAGTTCCCCCGAGCTTCTAAACTCACATGTGAATACGAATTTTGTTCGAATGACGACTACATTGGAAAATATTAATACGCTCTCATTTGCGAGATATGTTTTTGATATGAACCTCAATGAACACTTTATTTTCTTGTTTTTGTTTTGCCAAGCGGTTTGCTTTAAAATCGTCTCCTTTTTTTTAAACTGTAGGGGAAGACGGGGTAAAAAGCGCATGGGCGGGTAAGAAGCCCACCCCAATATCTCATGAAATAAAGAAAATTTCAGTCAAATTTGTCCATAAGACGAATGCTAGACATTAACGCTCGTCTCATGGGCAAAATGAGACTGAAATTTGCTTCATTTCATGAGATAATTGGGGTGGGCTTCTTACCCGCCCATGCGCTTTTTACCCCGTCTTCCCCTACGTCCGAAGCATATCGGGCCAAAAAACGTTTCGTGCAACATCTTTTTTCTTTTTTTTTACAATCCTGAATAGAAATCAAAGTGATAGTTTGCTTATTAAAAGTATCTAATGAGCGATTGTGTGGGTGGCGTTTTGGATGGGCCACCCGCAACGAAAGGATTTCTTCTTCTCAGACTCTCTTAACCCTAATCCTAACCCTTATCTTTGCGCATCTTCATAGCCTTTCCTCCCACCCACCCACCTCACCCACCCTCTCCCTTGGCCTTCCCGTCTCATTCTCGTTCCGCATTTTGTTTCTACTTTTAAAAACAATCTAACTACGGGGTTTTTCAATGTTCTCAATATTCCTACGTCACCGCCGGATATAACCGGGACTTTCCTGCTATTGCAGCAGTACCTAAATCGTCCCACCATCTTCATAGCTATAATATCCCACGTGTGCCTGTTCCAGGCCGGATGACGTTAAAGGGACTTTCACTGCATCACCCCCTTCGCCCTTCAGCATAGCTCTTTCCTCCCTTCCCTATCAACACCCCCTTCCCCGGCCCACCCAGAAAATGTGTTCAACACCCCCCGGGACCTGATGCAGGTACTTTTTCGAAACAGCTGTCCTCGGCTGGGTTCTGCCATTGCCTCGCTAATAAGGAGAAAAAAACCTAATCTAGTACTCTTTATGCTTTTTACATTACAAATGATAAATGTACATTATAAATGATATTATTAAGGATGGGATGTTTGGAAAGCCTAAGGGCTATGTTTTAGTCCCTGTATCCTAAACTAACCTAGAACATAGATCAAGTACCAAGTTGGCATAACTGGTTTTAGGTTTTGATGTTCGTTTCAAAGACATATAGGGACAAAAAAGTTTCAAACAATTTTACTATTATTGCATTACATATGGGAATGTTTTAAATGCACAGATAGTGGGACGATCCTGGAGGTACTGCAATACCAGGAAAGTCCCTTATAAAAACCCTTTCTCCGCCCTCCTTTAAGTCGGTCGTTTCTAAAGCTAAAGCCGAGTGCCCGCGTCATCCATGGAGCTGTCGTACACAGGGTTGGTCTCCCCTTTCCCGCCGTTGACGGAGACTTGGGAGAGGTCGGATGACGTCCCTTTGCCGTGCGTGTCCAGGTGGCGCTGGTGTCTGGTCAGCTCCAGACGGTCCGCGTGCTTGGTCTCTCTGTCCTCCTTGGTCTGCAGAGAGAGAATTGAATAGAATTGAATTGAATCGAATGAATTTTATTCATAGAGGGTAACAGAATAAGCAAATAGTACAATCATGCTTTTTTCTTTAACATCCAGCCCTCTTAAACAATAATAAAAAGGGACAAACAAACCAATATAAAGAGCATGCAAAACACAGCCATACATAGTAAGATAATACAATCAAACCTAATCTACATGCACACGCATGTTGCAGCGGACGAACATTTTGTAAATGAAGATGATACAGTTAGCAAACATAAGATAGTGAAATAAATACACACAAGCATTCCCTATGTATTCATTTAATAGTGCATGCATTTACAATTTATACTGCAAAAATGGAGTTAGCAGCATTGGATTGTAGTCTGGCGCAATTTAGCTTTAGTGGTGAGTAATTTCGACAGATTCAAGTATTGTGAACTTTATGTACAGTAACAGAGGGAGGGAGAGGGGTGGGATGGAGGGAGAGAGAGAGAGAGAGAGAGAGAGAGAGAGAGAGAGAGAGAGAGAGAGAGAGAGAGAGAGAGAGAGAGAGNAGAGAGAGAGAGAGAGAGAGAGAGAGAGAGAGAGAGAGAGAGAGAGAGGGGATTATAGTGTACAGAACGTGCAGTTCAACAGTTGTAGATTTCATATCATTGCATGCCTGACAGATTGGTGTTTACTGGAGATACAAACACGTAGCCTATATTTATGCAAATGATATCCTTGCCACAAAAGGCTAAAGGTGCGAGCTGAGCCTATCTTCCTATGTTCTTAATACCCTTTTATGTTTTTACATTCGGTCTATAGGTCACGTCAATGTTCATATACTTCTGATCAATTTCATCCCATGAATAAGTCTAATATTTCACATAAACTGTGATAGCTATCACATCTGGTCGCAAGGTAGTCTAAGGTAGAGTGGCACAGTGGTAGCGCGTTCGCCTCGTGTCAAGTAAACCCGAGTTCGAACCTGGGTACAGGGGATTTTTCCTCTCACTTTACACTAGGCCTTAAAGGTCTGAACGTGGAGTCTTTCGGATGATACGATAAACCGAGGTCCTGTGTGCCCATGCACTTAGCACACGTTGAACCCAGTGGCAACGAAAAAGTTGTCATTTGGTCAAAATATAACACTAACACACACACACACACACACACACACACACACACACACACACACACACACACACACACACACACACACACACACACACACACACACACACACACACACACACACACACACACACACACACACACACACACACACACACACACACACACACACACACACACACACACACACACACACACACACACACACCCTCCCTTCCTCATCAGTCACACAAAAATCGCATGCCAAAAAATAAACAAACAAAAAAAATGGGTGGCGCGCCTCTGGCTGCGACGCGCTCTCCAGGTGGAAGCAGCCCGAATTTCACAGTGACGCCTCTGTGACTATAAAGTACCCTAATACAATACATAATAATGTTTTGGTAAACAACATTGCAAGGAACTTAGCACGATGCATCGTTTCATCTATTGGCGTAGGCTATTCATGCGTTGCTGTGGATGCCATATGTATCCAACTGATCAGCTTTGACAGCAAAACTGCTCACGCTAAGAGTTGTTGCTGTTGTTGTCGTTGTACGTCAACAAACAGCAGCTTTTATTAGAGATAACAAATTAATCATGTGAATTTTGACTAAACGAATTTGCACGACAAATGGGGTGTCGTTTCAGCTCAAAAAGGAAAATATTCTTCAAGTTTAAATTTTGTGTCGGATAAAGACGTGTACACATATAAGCGGAGATTCCGTGTGGAAACCCGTGCGCAATCCGTAAATAAGTAAAAGAAAGAAGGGAAAAGATGTGCGCACGTGTCCGTGTTTCCCCTAATCCGTATATGTTTAACCTTCTTTCTTTCACTTACTTCTGGGTTTCTGTACGGAACTTACGCGTCTAATGTGTACACGGTCTTATGATAGAACTAAGATTATGATCACAATCGGGCCTTAGGAAATAATAAAAGTAATAAAACAAACCAACACAACCCATTCCTAAAATGAAACCTTTCATTGTTCTCTGAATGTGTCCATCATCATCAGCATAATCATCATCAACATCATCAACATCATCATAATCATCAACATAGTCATCATCAACATCATCATCATCAACACCATCTTCATCAATATCATTATGATCAACATCATCAACAACAACATCATCATCATCAACATCATCATCGTCAACAACATCATCCCCATCAAGTTCACCTACCTGGAATCTGACTTTGTAGATGAGGCAGAAGGCGACGAGGGGCACAAAGAGGACCACAGCGGCCAGACCCCCCACCACCACCTCCATCATCATCCCCATCATCGTCATCATCACCGTCATCATCCCCATCATCATCATCGTCATCATCATCATCATCATCATCATCATCATCATCATCATCATCATCCCCATCATCATCATCATCATCATCATCATCATGTTCTTCAAGTTCACCTACCTGGAATCTGAATTTGTAGATGAGGCAGAAGGAGACGAGGGGCACGAAGAGGACCACAGCGGCCAGACCCCCCACCATCAGGTCGTGGCGGTACTCGTCAAACTGATCCCGGTATTTGGGGCCCCCTATGTTCAAACCCCGCAACAGCTGACCGCGTTTCACCTCTTTGCGTATGCTGCCAAATAACATAGCCACATAACTATGCACATACATCAACTTCAGCTAAGGACTATTTTCGTACATGCGCACAAAACAACGACGGCTCGTTCAAATCGGTTCAAATTTCTAGCCTAATTCAATTATTTGTGAAGCCAAATCTTAAAGACCCCGCACGTCAAGTGTCAAAATCACGGTTTTCATTCGTTTGCCCTCTTATATCTAGTAAGGAATCTTAAGAAATCGTTCTAGTATAAGCGGGAATGTGACACGTGACGTGTGGGGTCTTTAAGTTTTTCAGGCTGCATTCGTGCAATTACTTTCGATACAACAGCTCAACAAACAACAACACCCCAAAAGTTGTAAATCACAAAAACGTGGACACTCAAAAAGCGTTAAAATTGGGTATATTCACTGTTGTTGGCTAGGCAAAGAAAATGAAACGATGTTTCATGAACCCCTTAAGAAAGCCCTGTGGAACTACTGCTTACGCGGTTTAAGTTACCGCTGCTTGGGTGGGCACACCCCATTTTGACACGTTTTGAGTGGCCGCGCTTTGGGTTCTTTAAAACTTTGGGTTTGCGTTATTTGTGTAGCTATTGCTTCAAAACCAATGCTGATTCAGTGCAAGGAAATGTTAGGCTCCGATGCGCATAATAATGATATCAACGGATTAGATTCTGCAGTTTTTGTTCTGCGCTCTTGTGAAGAAGTGATATTTAACTTCTGTTGATCTCTGTATGCGTATCATTATTAGGCACGGAGATGAGCACAGGTTACGACCAGATGTGTGGTTTTGACATGCATCTCAATTTCCTTCTCATGGGCATTCCAATTTTTATTTATTTATTTATTTATTTATTTATTTATTTTTACTGAGCAAACAAATATGGGGATTCTGTGCCAAACATGGACTTTTTAAACGCATACGTTCAACAGTGGTGTAGAGTGGCACAGTGGTAGCGCATTCGCCTCGTGTCAAGTAAACCCGAGTTCGAACCTGGGTAAAGGGGATTTTTCCTCTCATTTTGCACTAGACCTTACGGTCTGAACGTGGAATATTTCGAATGAGGCGATTAACCGAGGTCCCGGGTGCCCATGCACTTAACCCACGTTAAACCCAGTGGCAACGAAAAAGTTGTCATTTGGTCAACTTTACCCCCACCCCCACACACACACCTTTCCTTCCTCATCAGTCACACAAAAATCGCATGCAAATAAACACAACATATTGGGTGGCGCGCCTCTAGCTGCGACGCGCTCTCCAGGTGGGACCAACCCGAATTTCACAGAGACGCCTCTGTGACTATAAAGTACCTAATATCTAATAATACCTAATAAACCGTTTCCTTGGTAACACGCAGTGAAGAAAATGACCATCTTCATATTCAAATGCATGAACAATGTTATTCATTGAACTGTCATTGATTATCACCATCATCATCACCACAAACAACCACCACCACCACCATCGACATCACCGTCTTCAGTCTTCACTGACTTGTTGTAGACGTGGCACAGGTAGACCCCAGCGTCCTCGTCTTGCACGTCGACGATGGTCAGGTGCATGTTGGTGACCGATCCCCGGAGACCAGGGGTCAGCACGAACCTCCCCATGGTCTGGGTCAAGGGGTGACCCCCGGGTAGCTCCCACCTGCACATTCCCAGGGGGTATTTGTTTCATAAAGGCTATTTTAAAAGAGTTCTGAACCTTAGTTCATATCACGAACCCCATTCTGTTAATTTTGTCTACTATTATTCACACCTCTTGGTACACGAAGGGCATCTCCATGTCTGAGTTTATGTCCTAATTGTCTCTTATCTTATCTTGTCTCTTATCTTGTTTCATATGTCAATATTTGTTAATGGAGATAAGTTAATTAGCGTTTCTCTGAAATTGATTCATAATATTATGTGAAATTCCAGCAACTGTGTGTGTGTGCATGTATATGTGTGTATTGTGTATGGTGGTGTATCTGTGTGAAATAGAAACATGCGGAGGTGCTAATGGGGCCCAGAGATGCACCAGCCACGCCCGCCCCATCAACGCGAGAGCAGCCCTGCTCCAGCCTTGGAAGTCCGTGTTGTGTTGCTGGGGAGCAGGCACACACGGGACATTCCATTAAGTATACAAGGCAGATAGCTACTCCCGGCTTGGTGACCATCGGATACGATACAAAGGAGTCCTTGCGAAATGTCCCCATGGGTGTACCAGTCCGTTTTTCATGACTGCAGAGCCCACCGGCAAAAGACACCCACTCAGAAACCAGAACGCATCCAACAGCCCCCCAAAAGGACAGGCGAGGCCAGTGCATCCCTGGACAAAGCCACAGGCTCTCGCCTTACGGACTTATATGCCTCAGAAGAGAGTCCCAGAAAGTGATCTTATTTTGTTAAGTCTGTCCCTAGTCATCCCCAAAGGGAAACAATAATGAAATAGCAACACCCGGAGTGTGTGTGTGCATGTATATGTGTGTATGTGTATGGTGGTGTGTATGTGTATGATGGTATTATGTGCTTGTCTATATGGTGATCAGCACTGTTACAATATCTTTCGAGCCCATGTATGTTGATGTGTACTGTTCAGAAGTCTTTTGAGATAATATTTGTAATGTTAGATGCCGCAAATGTGAATGGCATTTATATACATTTTCTTGTGCCCCCAGGGTTTTTGGAAATAAACTTGACTTGACTTGACTTGGCCAGGAGGTATTCATGGGTCCAACAACTACACAAAATCCCAAAAAACCTGAAAGGCCGGGGTCCATGGGGTAATGTCCCCCCCTGCAGCTGAAGCCACAAATTGACTTATGAAGGTATTTTTGTTTGCTTTTTCCACAATTCATACGAATGTTTGTTTTAAAGACCCACAACGTCACGTGTCAAAATCACGGTTTTCCCGTGTTTTCCCTCTTACAGCTGGTAAGAAATCTTAAGAAACCTTCCTAGCATAAGAGAGAATATGACACGTGACGTGGGGGGGGGGGGTCTTTAAAGTGTTTCAAAAATACAGTAGACACACACATATCTTGTTTGACACATTGTTTAAAAAAAAACCACTTCCTTTTCTGGTCAAATTCAAAAACAGGAAATCCCTGTAGACCAGGAAACGTTTCACCCATGGGTGGTACTACGGTGGAACATGCCTTGGCATGAGGCTGTGTCAGACCAGTTGACATAAGCTAGAACGCCAAGGCTACATCTAAATGTTGTTATGCTCTGAATGGTTGTGCGGGGATTGTCTTCAGCCATGACAAGCTCCCAGCATAACATCATCGGTCTCAAATCCCCCGAAGACGGAGTGTGGCTGCCCACATGGCGGGGTAATCAAAAACGGTCACACACGTAATGTTCTCATCCCTAGCTGATGCATTTGTACCTTAGTGTTCAAGTGCTTCTCGCTGTTGGGATGATCCCTGGAGTCTTTTAGCCAGGGTAAGCCAACCAACCAACCAACCAACTACGGTGGAGCCTCCCTTTAAGACCTTGAAACATCAGCAGAAAAAAGGTCACAATAAGGAGCGGTCTTAAATATTGGTAAACAGTCATGCACTCCGTAGTCCGGATATGAAGGTGAGGGGAAAATCGCTTAATTGTTTTGGTGTCACATCTTAGAAGGGAAGGTCTTAATAAGAGGGAAGTTGCACTGTATTACACAAGTAATACATATCTAATAATATCTATCTATCTATCTATCTATCTATCTATCTATCTATCTATCTATCTATCTATCTATCTATCTATCTCTCTCTCTCTCTCTCTCTCTCTCTCTCTCTCTCTCTCTCTCTCTCTCTCTCTCTCTCTCTCTCTATCTATATATCTCTCTCTCTATCTCTCTATCTCTCTCTCTCTCTCTCTCTCTCTCTCTCTCTCTCTCTCTCTCTCTCTCTCTCTCTCTCTCTCTCTCTCCCTCGCCACCTCTCTCTATCTATCTATCTCTCCCCCTCTCTCTCACACAACTCATTCCACGT
Source organism: Phymorhynchus buccinoides (assembly GCA_017654935.2). Lineage (NCBI taxonomy): Eukaryota > Metazoa > Mollusca > Gastropoda > Neogastropoda > Raphitomidae > Phymorhynchus > Phymorhynchus buccinoides. Next base: position 10,809,250 of record CM065692.1, read on the forward strand.
GGTTGTTGGGATCCACCTGCAGACTCTCATGGTCACAGTCCAGGGTGTAGTTATCACCCCTCTCTCTCTCTCTCTCTCTCTCTCTCTCTCTCTCTCTCTCTCTCTCTCTCTCTCTCTCTCTCTCTCTCTCTCTCTCTCTCTCTCTCTCTCTCTCTCTCTCTCTCTCTCTCTCTCTCTCTCTCTCTCTCTCTCTCTCTCACACACACACACACAACTCACTCCACGTGGTTTTGGGGATCCACCTGCAGACTCTCATGGTCACAGTCCAGGGTGTAGTTCTCATCCAGGTAGGACTGGAACCCCCAGTCCGTCTCGTCATAGGACCCCTCCACACCCACCACCATCACCAATACCACCACCACCACCATCATCATCATCATCATGCTTCTCTTGTCCGCCATCTTTAGTCCGTGTCACCCACGTGACCCTTCCTTCGCTGTAAGAAAATCCGATTCACGTCCTCCGCGGGCCTGAAACAGACACATATGGGACAATAATAATAGACACAATAAAGATGATGGGACGATCCTGGAGGTACTGCAATACCAGGAACGTCCTGAATTTGTTATCAATAAAGATATAAATTATAAACAAAATAATCGATGGCTTGAAGTAAAAACGGGCTATCTTTAGATAGTCCATTGACATATTATTGAACTTATTAGGAAAACTAATAACTTGCATAAAAAAAAGACTGCTGAAAAATAAAAGACAAAAATCCCTTTTTATAGTTCTGCAGTCACTGCGTAATACAGGTTATTTGTTTTTGTAATAAATCCAATAATACGTCAATGGACTATCTAAAGATAGTCCGTTTTGACTCCAAGCCATCGTAATTATAGCTCAATCATGATAAGTTCCTTCGCTGTGTTGTCCTGCATTGAAAAGAATGCAAATTATACGGCTGGATATCGGTTGTCGTCATAGCCGCCATATTGGGGATAAATCTAAGCAGTGAACTAGTTGGGTGCGACCCCATGTTTATCCCAAGATGGCGGCTGGGGCCGGCCCCCTGCTATGTCATTGCTTGAGAAAGGAACATGGCGACAACTTGGTCCTAAGGCAGCCGTGAAGGTTGTTAGCTTAACTAAAGTATTAATACTACAGTATGAAAAGCGATCTTCAGAGTTGTTGTTCTTTGCGTATCCCTAGAGTTTCTCCAGAGTTCTTTGTTTCTTTAAAATTGTTGTGTGTTTTTTGTAATTGTTCTTAGAGAAACACAAAGGGATGCTGTTATTGTTGTTGTTGTTGTTGTTGTTGCTGTTGTTGTCGTGCCCTGGCTTAAAGACTCCAGGGACCATCCCAACAGCCGAAGCATTTGAACTCCATGGTACAAATGCACCAGCTAGGGATGAGAACATTACGTGTGTGACCGGTTTTTCTATTGCCCCCGCAACGTGGGTAGCCACACTCCGACCTCGGAGGATTTGGGAGACTGGCGATATTATGCTTGTCATGCCTAAAGACAATCCCCGCATAACTGTGCTTAGCATAACAAAAAACTTTATGTAGCCTTGGTGTTCTAGGCTATGTCAATTGGGTCTGACACAACCTTAAGCCAAGGCGAACAAAGGGGTGTAATAATAGCTAGGTGTGTGACGAAATGTCGTCAGATCCTATAATATATTATAGGTCCTACCAATTTAGGCTTTGTGGTCCTACTGAATGGAAAAAGAAAAAAAGAATCGGGACTGAACCTTAGGTCAAACAAAAAATAATGAGACATCATATAGTAAAAAGCCAAGTGTCCGTCCGTGTGTGTGTCTGTGTGTCTGTCTGAAACACAAAACGGGCCTTATAACTCCGCCGTTTTTCGACCGAATCGCTTCCAATTTGCTGTGAGCCCTGACGGGGCGATGGCAACGGCAACCGAGGCGGCAGTGTCATTTGCGCGGTTTCGCAAATGCGCGAAACGCGCATCCGCCGGCATCTCGGCGCCCATATCTCCGGCGTTTCTGGACCGATTGCCTTCAAATTTTGCAGGTAGATGACCGGGGACGGTGACTATCGGTATGCTAAACCGGAAGCGAATCGGTTCAGAAACGCGCGCGCTATACGCCGCTTTACCTTTTCACGAATAACGCCACCGTTTCTTAACCGAATTGCCTTACATTTGCTGTCAGGCTTGCTATGGCCCGGGCAAAGCCAAACAGCAAATTGGAAGACAATCGGGAGAGAGCGTCACTCTCAAAGCACCGCCAACGTGAAACGGGGCCTTATAACTCTGCCGTTTCTTAAACGAATCGCTTCAAATTTGCTGTACTCAGCGTTACCAGTACTTGGCGTTACCCTTAATAGGCGTTACCAGTATGGTGCATTGCCAGTACTAGGCGTTGCGCTAGTATTTATAAAGGACAATCTTTAATATGGTCTCTAAGTGGTCTTGTAAGTGTTTTAAAACGAGCAGGTCAATACATTTTCTTCAGCTATTGGGGTCTGCAACGAACACCTTTTGCAAGAGTGAATGCCCTTGGTGGGTGGGGGAAGATGGTTCAGTACTGACCAAACAGGGGGATAACTCTCGCCAATAACCCTATTTGATGCCACTAAATGGCTGCCTTTCGCAAGAGTGAATGCCCTTGTCAGTACTGACCAGCAAGGGAATCACTCTCGCTGTCAAGGGCGTTAATAACCCTAGTTGCAGAGGCCTATAGGCTAGACTTTAGACTGCTGTTTTCTCAAAATGGCCGACGCTCACCCTACTACTTTAAATGCTCATAACTCTGGAACGAAAAATGATACAGAAATGGTTCTTGTATTATTAGAAAGAGAATTGTCTGAAGTTTTCAAATGTATAATGTTCTTAGAACGGTCAAATCGACACTTATATAATGTCCCTTTACAAATGTCCCTTTCGTGGTGCTGGGTCACATATTGTTTTTATTATCGATGGGTGGCTTGGCTGAGTTGAGTGTCTTATGAAGAGAATTTGATAATAATAATAATAACAATAATCATAATAATGATAATGATAATGATAATGATAATAATAATAATAATAATGATGATGATGATGATGATGATGATGATGATAATAATAATATAATAATAATAATAATAATAATAATAATAATAATAATAATAATAATAATAATAATAATAATAATAATAATAATAATAATAATAATAATAATAATAATAATAATAATAATAATAATAATAACAACAACAACAACAACAACAATCGTTTTCTTTCTTTTCATCCATTTTGTCTGCCTTCTTTCTATTTCCATGTGTATTAAATTTTATGGATTTGTCATTCTCATTCGAAAATCTGTGCTAGCAATTTCCTCTAATCGGTCACTCTCTTTGACGCTGCCTTTCCCCTTTCAATATTTTTGTTTGTGGCTCAAGCCACAAACCTATAACTCACTTTGTCGGTCGGTCGGTCGGTCGGTCAAAAATTGTCGCACATATTGACAAAATTGTCGCACTTCAAATCGAGGCTGAACTTCAAATTGAGGCCGCTCTTTAAAATGATGCATTTTAAAGCATACAAAATAATAAACATACGTAATACAGACACTACAACAGACACGACGAGTATGCGGTGCTTCTTTTGATGAGCATAAGTAGGATACATAGTTTTAAATGTTTTCCAAAAGATATAAAAAGTTACGAAATGGTGCAGAGATAACATTCTGGTTTACAGATTAAAATTATTGAAAAGCCAGGGGAGGTGACTCATGATTGGAGTGGTAAAAATAGACCGCGTGCCACAAACTATTGCGATTTCGCGCTTGTTTTTTTCTCTGTCAATGTGAATTGCATTTTATTTGTCTTTCACTTTTTTAAGTTAACCATGTGGGACATTAATAGACACAATCAAGATGGTGGGACAAACCTGGAGGTACTGCAATGCCAGGAAAGTCCCGAATTGTTTATAAATAAAGATGTGATTATAGCTCAATCATGATAAGTTCCTTCGCTGTGTCGTCCTGCATTGAATAAAATGCAAATTATATCAGTGGCTGGGCGTCAGTTGTCGTCATAGGAATGGCTAGCGTTGAAAGGGTTAATTAATTAATGCCTCCACCTTGACCCCCTTTAATTAATTAACCCTTTCAACGCTAGCCATTCCTCAGCCAAAATTGACCATTAAACCTACCCGGTTAGAGAGAAAATTCTGTCTGCAATATTGGGGATTCCTCTGTGTCCTGCATAAACTAGGGCCTGTCCTTACCTCCCAAAATTAAGAACATAAGGTCATTGGAAACCAGACCCTCATTTGATGCCTTTCAGTGACATGGGTGTCAAATCATTGTGGTGCCAAGTGGCGATGAAAGGGTTTTAACCCCATTTGTTATCTGTTTGTTTGCTTGTTTGTTTTTAGGATCTTAGTTAATTAAACATTGCCTCTCTGGTACGTGTTTCTAGTGTTGGGGCCATTGAAGTCGTCAGAAGTGCACGGTCACTGTGTCTGACCGGGTGTAGGTAGGCCCTAGGTGTGGCCTGTACTGCTCCGTGAGCCTAAAAGTACATTCTTTTCTTCCCTTCTCTTTATTGGTGTGAGACAAACGTTCGTTTCCAGACAGTTAAAGACCCACCAGATCACGTGTCAAAATCACAGGTTTCACCACATGTTTTCCCTCATATAGCTGGAAAGAAATCTTGTTTTGACCAGGTCTCACTACCATTCAAATGCCCCCAAATTCAAAGCGAAACATCATTTTAAAGAGCAGCCTCCATTTGAACATGGGGACATTTCTATGCGGGTCACAGCTACCCGGAAAAAAAACCAAGGGACTTAATTGTGGTGCGTCAGTGTATCTTTAACAAAGCATAACACCTCGGGGGTAGGGGGGGGGGGGGGGGGGGGGGGGGGGGAGGGGAGATGGGGGAGGGGGGGAGAGAAGGGGGAGTGTTCTTATCTAATAGGGGTACGTGGTTCAAACTTAACGCAAGGTTTTCTCTAACGATGTGATTCTAGGACCACAGCAAGCCAAGCAGACTACAAACACCAAACATAGGCAACGACAGTCATTCCAAAAAGTCACACCCCCATCCAAACATTCTTTTAGCCTTTCCTGCTACTCCATTTTCCTTGTCTCAATGACTCTCTTCTTCTTCTTCTTCTTCTTCTTCTTCTTCTTCTTCTTCTTCTTCTTCGTCGTCGTCTTCTTCTTCTTCTTCTTCTTCTTCTTCTTCTTCTTCTTCATTCATTATTTATTTATCTCTTCAATAAAATTCCTAGCTTCTTGTGTAGCTGAATTGTGACGCGTCACGGGCCTATAATGTTTGTCTTGTCTTCTTATTCTCCTCCTCCTCTTCTTCCTTCTTCTCCTCCTCCTTCTTCTCCTCCTCCTCCTTCTTTTTTGTTCTCTTTTTCACACGTATAATGTACACACACACAAACAAGCACGAATGGCTTTAGCTTTTTTGAGTCAAGTTGATGGTTCCACATCAAAGCGTTCGCCCAGCCGACCATAACATTCTCGTGTAAGCCTAAACAAAGTGCTCTGTTGAAACGCTCTTTCGCTACTGTAGTGTCTCGCGAAAACGATATTTGAATATGAAAACTGTTTGCTTCCCAGAGGAAGATAACTCAAATACTTTAGATTAGCAACAACCTTTTCCTCTCGTATTTTTGTTTCATGTTTAAATGTGCACATTTCTAACTTGATGTAATGAATTTTAATGATAATATTTTGGTTGGTATAATTACGTTTCACACGTTTGAAAAACAAATGTCAGTTCTGTTGTATGCTTATTTCTTTCACGTTGTCGCACCTAACAAGCATTTCTCATTTGGGGATAATAAAGAATACTTGAACTTGAATTTGAATCAATAATGATAGAAACATGAGTTAATAACAGGCTTAAAAATGGATTGTCTGACAATGATCAGACAGATCGCTACAACATTGAATAGACAACTGTGCTTGCTGTAAGAAGGAACAAATTAAGGAAATCTGGCTGAATTTTTTCAAAGTTTTATTCATTATTCACATAATATGCCAAATTCACGCAACAAAATACACAAAGCAATTCACCGTGATCACGCTCCTAAAGTATTGTTGGTGGTGGTGTTCTTATTGTTGATTGAGCCTTTGACAACTAGTTGCAAAAAATAGGAAATGCTATCGAGCGTTCGACCCAAACGTTCCATGGCGTTTTGGTTACACAGTCCCCACTAAAGAAACCATGCGACAACCATAGGACAATCACACCTCTATTATAAGACTTCCAAAAAGTCAGGAAAAATCAGTCTTAAATAGGAATTGTTCAGAAATAATGAAGGGGAGTAATTCCATGGTGCGTGTGAGTAATCTTGCCTAATTCAATCGGTCAAACAGGGGACGTCACTCTACCATCAGCTCTCGTAGCCTATCGACTCGTGTGTTTGAGCAGACATACAGCACTTAGAACACCGTGCGTCATTCTAAAAATGTATGTCATTTATATTTTTACGTCACATTTAGCAAGTTTCATCAGTTTGTGGCCACTGGCCACCCCTAATTGTTCTTTAAAAAAATGTTTGCAAGTCGCTGACTCCATCCTGCGGTTTCAATGCTTCAAGCTTCGACGCCATTGTTGCATTATTGCTATGGAATTTGACCGAGTAATGGAGGTAAACAACTCTAATTTTTAAGAAGTGCTCTCCCCATGTTTTCTTCCGAACATCGTCTATTGGAGGGCTCTTATAACGGAGGTCGGTTTTATACATAAATTATAGTAAGATACATTAACATCTGTGCAACAACAAAAAACGCAGTCTTATAGAGGTGTGACTGTATTCTAGACCTACACCTGCCCCATGCTTACAGATCTACTAGGCCTACCGTACCCAGTCAGGCGGAATATCTCTTCTATTCTGGCCATGTACCCACGAAAGGGTGTGAATGCCAGATAGGATCAAGCTGCTTATCGCACACAGTACATTAGTTCAACTCTTGCTGTCATGTCACCTCTTTTTTTTTTTAACCAACAATGACAAAAAAGATGGTAAGCCATATAGTTACGCTGCCAGTAATTTGATGCGTTATGAAATACGCTAACAGAGAGAGAGAGAGAGAGAGAGAGAGAGAGAGAGAGAGAGAGAGAGAGAGAGAGAGAGAGAGAGAGAGAGAGAGAGAGAGAGAGAGAGAGAGAGAGAGAGAGAGAGAGAGAGAGAGGGGGAGAGAGAGAGAGAGAGAGAGAGAGAGAGAGAGAGAGAGAGAGAGAGAGAGAGAGAGAGAGAGAGAGAGAGAGAGAGAGAGAGAGAGAGAGAGAGAGAGAGAGAGAGAGAGAGAGAACTTTTGTTGTTGTTGAAAACTTTAACTTTATTTTTCAAGGATAAAGATTTTAGGCAACGCCTAGTCTTCCAATCTGTCCTTGGTACATATACGAACATAGAATACAAACATGGCAAGGCATGATATTGCACATACAGATTTGAACATAAAGGTAGCACCTTAGTACATATACGAACCTAGAATACAAACATGGCAAGGCATAAAATTACACATACATAATTGAACATAAAGGTAGCAAAGCAGGTATTATGATAAAGACAGATTGAAATACGAATATATTATATAGTTACATACGCACATGTATAATTGTTAATACTTGTGCGGGCATACATGAGTGTAACCATACACGCGCACACCTGCACGTGCGCGCGGCACCCGCAAGAATACATGCACATACGCACATATATATGTTGAAGCACGTATAAAGGAACCATACATGATAGAACAGGACAAACAAATGCAGCCTAGGGTATGAAACCGGAGAGAGAGAGAGAGAGAGAGAGATGAGAGAGAGAGAGAGAGAGAGAGAGAGAGAGAGAGAGAGAGAGAGAGAGAGAGAGAGGAGGGGAGGTGGGGGATGGAAGGTGGGGGTGGGAGGATGTGCACATAAATTTCACGTCATATTTCATTGACATGAAAAACATTTCTAATAATTATTGTCTGAGGTTCTAATTACAATATCAGCGACACTCAGAGTTATGATCAATAATGACACGCCCCCCCCCATAATACACACGTACGCACGCACACACGCGCACACGCGCGCACACGCACACGCACACGCACACACACACACACGCACGCACACACACACAGGACAGGATGAACAAAAGCTGTCAAGCTTACTCCTTTATCCTCAATAATGATCATTTTGACTTGACTTGACTTGACTTAACACACACACACACATACATACACACACACACACACACACACACACACACACACACACACACACACACACACACACACACACACACACACACACACACACACACACACACACACACAGAGAGGGGGGGGGAGGAGAGAGAGAGAGAGAGAGAGAGAGAGAGAGAGAGAGAGAGAGAGAGAGAGAGAGAGAGATACACGCACGCACACGCACGCACACGCACACACACACACACGCACACACACACACACACACACACACACACACAGAGAGAGAGAGTCCCCCCCCCCCCCTCACCAACCAACTTTCCCACCCATAAATTAAACACACAAAAAAAAAAACCAAACAAACAAACAAAAAAAGAAAGGAGACACTACAACACGAGATTAAAAACAATGGGCTATATCCTTGTGATGTTAAAAACTATCTCGTTGATTTGTGGCCTACTTATGATCAGCCTCGAAAGCTTGGCTATTGAAACAACTACACCAAAAACAGTCTTAACCCTTTCACCGCCAGCCATATTTCAGCCAAACATTCCCATTAAATGTACCTGGGTAGAGAATAACATCCATCTGCAGTATTGGGGATTCTTCTGTGACATATATATATATATATATATATATATATATATATATATATATATATATATATATATATATATATATATATAATCTAAAATAAGGTATATCCTTACTTCCCAAAACAATAGACCCCAATTTGATGCCTTTTAGTGACATATGTGTTACATCACTGTGGTGCTAAAATGCGACTTTGGCGGTGAAAGGGTTAAAGACCCCCCACGTCAAGTGTCACATTCCCTCTTATGCTTGAAAGGTTTCTTAAGATTTCTTACCAGCCGTAAGAGAGAAAACACGTAACAAAAATGATTTTGACACGTGACGTGGTGGGTCTTTAAGGGTCAGCCACACGTCCACTAAAATCGTACAACTGTATGATACGATTCGATCACGTGGTCTCCAAGAACTAGGGGGGGTAATTGCCTAAACGCGTCATCATAAGAGGAATAAGGAATGGTGATAACACTTTTAGGCAATTACCCCTAATGTGATTCGCGCTTCGAGATCACGTGATCGAATCGTATCGTACAGTTGTGCGATTTGAATTGACGTGTGGCTGGGGGGTAGGTCTGCACAAAAACCGAGAACACGAGCACTCTTTCGATTCAAAAGTACAGTCACTTTTTTTTTTAAAGAACAGTGAGGGGTAAAATAATTACTCTATAGCATCTTTAAAAGAAATACCGGTTTGTCAAGTTCTAAAAAATACTACTATAATAGTCATTGAAAGCCTGGGGTATTATGGGGTGGAACGGAAGGAGCGGGTATAGTGGTGAAGACTGAGTAAGCAATAATTAAAATGAATATAGGCTACCTTAACCTACCTAAAACTGTGGAACAATTACTGTTTTAACCATTCATAATGGTTGCAATGAAGGCATTCGCTTCGTAATAACCCTATCGACTTCATTAGAAAGACAAGTGAATGAACATTCTAATAACAGCCTACATCCGCCATTACCGCACACACGCACAC
>CM065692.1:10823933-10826433 GCA_017654935.2 Phymorhynchus buccinoides
AAAGCAACTATTTATGCAAACAAGACAACCGGCAGTGCAAATTGAAATTTCCACACACTTCACACACATACACCCACTCATGCAGGCTCACCTGAGAGAGAGAGAGAGAGAGAGAGAGAGAGAGAGAGAGAGAGAGAGAGAGAGAGAGAGAGAGAGAGAGAGAGAGAGAGAGAGATGAGAGAGAGAGAGAGAGAGAGAGAGAGAGAGAGAGAGAGAGAGAGAGAGAGAGACTTGACATGACAACTTGACACTTGACAATGTTTTAATTGCCATTGACAATACAATCTTCATGACAAGGGAACACGTGATTTGAAATTCACTAATAATCAAAGCAAGCTAAAAAAAAGATAAAAAAAAAGGATAATTATAAGAATATAGCAAACAAAAAGTGATCATCATATTGACTGCACCCGCCAGTCATTCAATTACAATAAACAAGTCAAAGCAACTATTTATGCAAACAAGACAACCGGCAGTGCAAATTGAAATTTCCACACACTTCACACACATACACCCACTCATGCAGGCTCACCTGAGAGAGAGAGAGAGAGAGAGAGAGAGAGAGAGAGAGAGAGAGAGAGAGAGAGAGAGAGAGGAGAGAGAGAGAGAGAGAGAGAGAGAGAGAGAGAGAGAGAGAGAGAGAGAGAGAGAGAGAGATGAGAGAGAGAGAGAGAGAGAGACTTGACATGACAACTTGACACTTGACAATGTTTTAATTGCCATTGACAATACAATCTTCATGACAAGGGAACACGTGATTTGAAATTCACTAATAATCAAAGCAAGCTAAAAAAAAAAAAAAAAAAAGTATAATTATAAGAATATAGCAAACAAAAAGTGATCATCATATTGACTGCACCCGCCAGTCATTCAATTACAATAAACAAGTCAAAGCAACTATTTATGCAAACAAGACAACCGGCAGTGCAAATTGAAATTTCCACACACTTCACACACATACACCCACTCATGCAGGCTCACCTGAGAGAGAGAGAGAGAGAGAGAGAGAGAGAGAGAGAGAGAGAGAGAGAGAGAGAGAGAGAGAGAGAGAGAGAGAGAGAGAAGAGAGAGAGAGAGAGAGAGAGAGAGAGAGAGAGAGAGAGAGAGAGAGAGAGAGAGAGAGAGAGAGAGAGAGAGAGAGAGAGAGAGAGAGAGAGGGAGAGAGAGAGAGAGAGAGAGAGAGAGAGAGAGAGAGAGAGAGAGAGAGAGAGAGAGAGAGAGAGAGAGAGAGAGAGAGAGAGAGAGAGAGGGGTTGGGGTATTAAACGGAAAATTAAAGTTGTACGACTAGGTGTACAGCACAGCGTATTAAAAAAAACTTTCTGTATTTTGATACGAAATAAAGAAAACAAAAATAGTGACTTTAAATAACCCCCCATATTAAGTGACTAAAGCATCTTTGATTATAATTTGTCACGGTTTGGAATCGATAAGTCACAGTTTTACGATCGTCAATGTAAATTAACTTGTTTCATGTAGGCCTACATGCTGCGCCGAATTCTGAAAGTTATTGAATCTTTGAATTGTATAAAAATGTAGCTGAAATAATTGTAGATGGCTGGATTTCACGGATAATTATGAAAAGTTGGTGTGTTTTTTAATTGAACTGGAAAGCGCTCGAAGAGTACAGGACTATAGTAGTCTTCTAGGTTTGTTTGTCCGTTTATTGTTAGCTCTTTTTTACTTTTTATTTTTAGTCCCCGAGCCGAAGGTTCAGGAACTATTGTTTCTGTCTGGTCCGTCCGGTGTCCGTCCGTCCGTCCGTCCGTCCGTCCGGCTATTCGTCCGTTTTTCTCAAAAAACTATTCAGTCTATCATCATCAAATTGGGTAGGGGAAGACGGGGTAAAAAGCGCATGGACGGGTAAGAAGCCCACCCCAATTATCTCATGAAATAAAGAAAATTTCAGTCAAATTTGCCCATAAAACAAATGCTAGACATTAACGCTCGTCTCATGGGCAAAATGAGACTGAAATTTGCTTCATTTCAAGAGATAATTGGGGTGGGCTTCTTACCCGCCCATGCGCTTTTTACCCCGTCTTCCCCTATACTAGTTTGCCAAGATGCAAGCTATCCACTGATGTATTTAGTTTTACATTAAGGTCAAGGTCGCGCCAGTTACGGGGTTCAAACCCGAAACACATAATCGCTAATATCTCGCGCGAAGTTTTGCATGTATTTCAATGCAGTTTTTTTCCACAACATTTCTTGATGAATGGTCTATAACACAGTTGTCATGAATTTTTCTGTGCGCTCGTGTGCGCATGATCGCGCGCCGCTCAAATCACGGGTCCGAACCCCAAGGCTATATATTTAAAAAAACTATTCAGTTACGTGCTGTTTTGATGCGTTTTTATGTATGTGTACAGCCGACACATTCCGATTTCGGAGTAGCTCGGCGATGCTGCGAGGGGACTTTTGCAGCCGCTCGGCGTTGCCCTTGTTTTTCTTCAGTTTTTCTTTTTTTCATGTAGACTACCCCCAAGGGACTTTTTTGGAAA
>CM065692.1:10833933-10846433 GCA_017654935.2 Phymorhynchus buccinoides
AAAGTTGGCATGATCTGCAATACTGTGAATCCCCCCTGTGACATGTATCGATTCAATTTAGGCCTTTCCTTGTCTCCCAAAATTAACAACATAAGGTCCTTAGATAACATATACTAATTTCATGCCTTGTACTTGTAGCACTTGACATGAGTGTTAAATCAATGTAGAGCAGAAATGCGACATTGGCAGTGAAACACTGAAAGGGTTAAGAACAATAGACGATTTTCTGGGGGGAAAACTAGGGGAGAGCACTTCGTGAAAATTAGAGTTAATTACCTCGAATTACTCAGTCAAAACCATAGCAACAATGGCGGCATGGCATCGAAGCTTGAAACTGCAGGATGCGAGTCAGCGACTTCAAAAAATTTGTTGAAAAAAGAGGGCCGGCCAGTATCCGCAAACCGATAGAAATTAGAACTTGCAAAATGTGACGTAAACATTTAAATTACATCAAATTTAGAATGACGCACTGTGTTCTAAGTGATGTAGGTCTACTCAAGCACACAAGGCAAGAGCTGGGGATCTACCTGATGGTAGAGTAGCTTCCCCTGTTTGACCGATTGAATTAGGCAAGATCACTCCCACACACCATGAAATTACTCCCCTTAGCTATTTCCGAACAATTCCTATTAGTATTACACCAAATTATCTCATTTTCAAGCTAGAAAGAATTATTAGTAGAAAAGAAGAGATCTGACTTCGTACAAAGCTTTCTGTTGCGTCAATGTGCTGTCTTCTGCGTTGACTGCTGTGTTAATGTTGCGATTGGTGGCTCAGTGCATGCGACTGTAACTGTGTAACTTACCAGGGCTCCCAGGGACCCCCATTTGGGGGTCTATGAAGTACTAAAATTATAAAGGACCCTCTAAAAGAATGTGCAGCGGGTTGCCCCACATGGCCGAAATGCCAAAGAGGGCGTGAAACATTATTTCTGTGCAGGGGGTCCCAGGGATGCACTAAAAAAAATCTTTTTACATTCGCAATGCCACTGGGACCCTCTATCCCGCCTCTAGGATCCTCTATATTGTAAGTGAAGGAGTCCCTGGGACCCCTTGTTTTGCGGGATGATTGGGAGCCCTGCTTACGCTGCTCAGTCTTGCACTCAGTCTCACATAGCATGGCTGAACCAGGCTGAACCATGTATTTAAACAAAAATATGCTGGCTTTTGTGCGTTTCAGGTGTTCTTCCCCGAGTGCTACCCCGAGGAGGTGCCCCGTGTGCTATGCCAGGACCAGGTGTACCACCCCAACATCGACACGTCCCAGGAGTATGAGGAGGAGCCACCCAGTGAGGAGGACCTGAGCTCCAACGTGTGCGTGTCCCTGCTGGATGAGTGGGAGCCCGACATGGGCCTGGACCATGTGGTCATGGCTCTGCTGTTCCTGCTGCACAACCCCAACGTGGACGACGCCCTGTCCCCTTACTTCGACCCCACCATGGATCAGGGGGAGCTGGAGGACAACATCAGGAGGACCCTGCGCGGGGAGACCCTGGACGGCGTCGCCTGGCCTCGCCTGCTGGTGGACGATGCTGATGGTGACGCCGCCGAGGGCGGGGAGGGGGCAGCGAAGGGCGGGGGGGAGGAGGTGACCGAAACAACCGCTAACACCGAGCAGGACAATGATGGGGATCGTCTGAACACGAATGATACAGCAATAGCAACTGAAAACTTCGACACCACCGTCTCTGCCCAGTCAGCAGATTCGGAAGCGGCTGTTGAGACTGAGAGACCTGATCAGCCTGACGTCTCCAATACTACAGACTCGAACAGTGACAATAACATTTCGGAGTCGCCGTTAGACCCTGCGGCTCTCAATCATCAGAACTTGGCTCTAAGCACAGATGTGGTCGTTCCAAGGATTAAGGACTCTCCGGTTATATTTGCTGGCTGCGACTGCAAGAACTGTGACACTGACACTGCTAACTGCCTTGCCGATTCTCTGGGCATCAGAAGGTTGTTTTCCTGCACGGGGTGCAGGGTGTCGGGGATCAAGGCTTTGTTCTCCTGCTTTCATCATAGGGGTGTCAAGGTAGAATTCCCTGCTAGTACAACCAGTGTGTGTGAGTTTGGAGATTGTGATGTTGACTGAACTGTGATTACTTTATGGTGAATGTACACGGTAAATTGTGTACCAGTTTCTAGTTTGAATGTTGTTTGGGAAAAGGGAAAAGTTCTTCATCATTAGGCCTGTTACACGGTACATTCGGATTGTCCTCGCGGAAATAATCAATAAGTAAAACTAAAAGAAAGAAGGGAAAAAATATACGGATTAGGGGAAAATTCAGACACGTACATATGTGCTTATTTTTTCCTTCTTTCTTTGACTTATTGATTATTTCCGCACCGAAAATCTGGAAGTACTGTGTACCAGGCCTTAATGATCATGCTGCACAAGAATGATTGATGTGTGTGTATAATATAATACATAAATGTGTGTGTGGTTGTACTTTTTTTTATTGTCTGACTTTTATGGCTTGATAATTTAAATTAAATGCAATTTTTAATTTGGTTTTTGTTGTTTGAAACTTGTAGCTGTATCTGTGTTGGTACTGTTACTACTGTTACTAGTGTTAGTGTGTTAAATGTATTATAAATGGGATGCACAATGCATCATGCATTGAAAGTGAACCAGTGTGTAGATGGACATTTGAGCATTTATTTATAAGCAGAATGAATTTGTTTTAAAGTTTGTGTGCAAAAAGATAAATGTGATTGTGTAGCACTATGACTGATACTGTGATAGTAATAGCATCAGCACTGTGGATAAGACCAATAAGAGGTTTCATGCAACTATGATGAACCCCAGGGGCTCTATACCACAGGGGTCCCAGGGACCCCCATTTGGGGGTCTATGAAGTACTAAAATTTTAAAAGACCCTCTAAAACTAGTCAAATAATGTGCAGAGGGTCCCAGGGATACACTAGAAAAAATCTTTTTAGCATTCGCAATGTCACTGGGACCCTCTATACCGCCTCTAGGATCCTCTATACTGTAAGTGAAGGAGTCCCTGGGACCCCTTGTTTTATGGGACGAGTGGGAGCCCTAATACCATCCTTTTTTTATGAACCCCATGCTATTGAACTGAACATGGAAAAAAAAAATAAGGAAAATATTTCCGCAGTAGCCTCTGAAAGTGTTCAATACTATTATTTTTAAAACAGTAATTTATGCACATTTAATTTTTACTTCCGGATGGTTGAGCCCTGGTTCACAAATAGCATGAGTTTGAACTTTGATATTAGAATGTGGAAAACCCTCCCATTTCCTGCCCTAACTCTTAACATGTGTAGCATGTGGTGGGTTGCATGATGAGTGAGCAAGATAGCGGAGGGCGGATGAATGATTGGGTGTGGTGTGAGAGTTACAGATTTGTTTTAATGTGAATTTATGTTTCATATTTTTATTTTTATATATTATATCTCATCTTATTTTACACGGTGGAAGACAAGTTTCCATACATGTGCGTTGTACAATGCCAATGGACAATAAAGAAACTTATGTCTTATGTATGTAACAGCTCTACTTTTGATCACATTGCTCACTTTAAAGCTAAGCTTTAAACTACCGGTTTGTGAGTTTCATGAGAGAGACAGACAGAGATTAAGCCTTCAAAGAGTTAAGTTGATAAAACTTGCAAAGGAGACCTAGTCTTCAGGAACATTGTCTTTAAGAGTCTACAGCTAATAAGACGTTCATATTTTTTAGCATTATATCCATACCTCTTACCCTGCTCAATAGGAATTGTGTTACTCTACCATCAGGTAGATCCCCAGCTCTCGCCTCATGTGTTTGAGTAGACTTACATCACTTAGAACACTGTGCGTCATTCTAAATTTGATGTATATTTATATTTTTACGTCACAGTTTTGCAAGTTCTATCGGTTTGCAGATACTGGCCGCCCCTCATTTTTCTTTAAAAAAATGTTTGCAAGTCGCTGACTCGCATCATGCGGTTTCAAGCTTCGCCACCATGCCGCCATTATTGCTATGGTTTTGACCGAATAAGTCGAGGGAATTAACTCTAATTTTCACGAAGTGCTCTCCCATACTTTTCCGAAAATCGTCTATTGCATTTAGATCAATGCTTTATTCTCTAGTAATACTAATAGTATGCATTTCCTGGGTCCCATCAGCTCCTTCAGGTATAACAAAAATAAGAACAAAAGTGTATAGTCCATAGTGATAGTCCCTTTTTTTGCAGTATTGGACTATCCAGGCAAAACCTATCCGGTTAGCATTACGCTCATCAGGAACAAACCCTGACCGGCACAGCTGCTGTATTCTGTTAGATGAGTAGGGAAGGGGTTCCTGTACTAATATTCACTAATTCAGCTCCCAATTCTGCTACATACATAGTCCTTTCTCAATTTTCTTTTCTTATATGTCAGCTCCTTTTAACTATGATTTTAAATGAAATAATGCAATAAAGGGATGTTCATTTGCTCTTTTTCCAAGAACTTTACAACTTCACTTTTGTCTCTAGGTTAAGAAAGCTGGTTGAGTAAAACTCTAAGTGTTCCTAAAATAAAATAAAACATTCTTACTTGTATGTTCATTGTGCCCTTTAAAACTAATAAAATTAAAAGGCCAATTTAGTGTTGCTATTTTATTGTAATTGTTTACAAGTTTGCATTTGGAGTTGGTTATTTTGCATTACTATGCTATTATAATCTATAAATTATAATTTTTTTAAATTTAACATTTAGCTTACTTGGTCATGGTCACATGGATGCTCCTGCTTTCAGGATGTCCTGAAATGCAGGATTTTGTAATCGCCTGGAGCCGGCGTCGCCGGATTATGAGAATTTTAGAAACAGCAAATGTCCTATTCATAAACTTTTTTTCTGTTTCTCTCATGTGTAGAATATAAAAGAAATGAATACAGATCAATATTTACATGCCTTTACCAGGAACTTTATATTTTTAGGATTGTTGAAGTCAATTTGTTAACTGGGCGGCGGCCCCTGGACCCCTGCCTTGCAGGATTTTTGAAATTTTCCAGGCACACCCATGTGGTCATATGGTCTGTCACATGATGATTGTATTTGCTAAATATAGTCTAAGATCAGATTTAATTGTAACACAGTAAGGACCTAATTTGACATGAATATTTATAAGTGGGATAACATTATTGATACATTTGTTTACTTTTTGAGACACTAGTTTCGGGGGCTAGTACTACTACTAGTTGTTATAGACCAAAGGGGTGTTCTCTTTAACCCTTTTGTCGCTAGCCATTGTTTTTAGACCCTAAATACCATTAAGCTTAACTGGGTAAAAACAAAATTGATCTACAATATTGGGAATTCCTCTGCGACATGTATAACACTAGGCCTATCCTTACATCCCAAAATTAAGAAAATAGGGTCTTCGTATAGCAGGCCCTGATTTGATGCTTTTTAGTGACATGGGTGTTAAACCATTGTAGTGCATAAATGTGATATTGGCGGCGAAAGGGTTAAATTTGATTCATTATAAAATATGCATAAACAAAAAGTTAATTCAGTACCATTTTTTTTTAAATTCTAATGAATTGTGATAATTATGCTGATTAAATCTGATTGTCCTTAAGCTCCCAAGGTGTATGATTGTGTAGTGCCATATGTACTGTTTTTATTGCATAATCATGACATAAGGTAGCCTGTCACTTTTCCAAGATGTTTACTACTAATACAAGGCTTTTAATTTTCTCTCACTTAAATCTTAAACTTAAAGTAAGTTTTAACTAAGAGTGATTCACTGATTGACTGATTGACTGATTCTTTTATCTTTTATATTTAGAAGTAGTACTATTACATAATAGAAATTGATAAAAAATAAAATGATATTTTTGTGCTCAGCACAAAAGACATGGTTCTACTAACATCGTTTTTTGGCATGATTTTTTTATGCTTCAACTTGTTCATGGATAATAATGATGATTTTTCAAGCCTGCTGTCTTCCATTTTATCTGAATGGTTGTTGTACTATGCTGCTTTGCATGAAATTGATGTCAGTGCTATTATCATACGTTTCAATTTACAGTCCCAAAAAATCTGGATAGATGGTGATTAAGTGATGTTGCACGGGATGGTGTTTGTTTCACATCTAGTCCAATTCCTGTTACAACAAACTACTTTGTGAAACAAAAAATAGCTTCACACCTTCAGTCTAATTCTAAGCATGATTAAACTTTTTGCTTTGGTGACACCATTGGTGGGTTTTTTGTTTTTTGTTTTTTTATTGAAATTGTTATGATAGATTTATGAGCATGTGCATGCCTTGTTTTGTTCTTTTGTTGGTCCCCTATGAGTATGAATCATGCCTTGAGTTTTGCCCTAAGTGACGTTATGCATGTTTATAAATCAGGGTTATTTTTTATGCGCCAAATGTGTGGTAAAAACATTAGCCAATTTTCATGTGATGCACAGTTTTAACTCATTCAAGTCGTTCCAGCCATATATCATATATGTGCATAATTAATAGATAGCTGTCAATTTGATGCATTTGCTTCAAGGGAAGTAAATCTGTGTGCACACCATACCTTGGTCACTTCTAAACTCGTTTCGCTCCCTTAGACCACAATTTTGTCCCTGACTTTGCTTTTGAAGTAGTTGTGGGGAAACCAATTGGTGTGGAGAGTTTTTCAATATAAAGTCTATATATTAAAAAAAAGTCTGATCTACCACTTCCCTATATGTCTCAGCCTGAAGTAAAAACCTGTAGTCTTTCATTTCTCCTTTTGGTTATGTATGGTTTGTTTGTGTGTATGGCTGGAGAGATTTGTGAGTTTTTAGAATAATTCAAAATCGTTGCAATGCGAAGGAGTTAAAGAAAGGTTTACAAATTTATAAAGGGAGATCACTTGAAATGTCCAGGTGGCCTTCTAAAAATCTAGAGGAATATTTTGCGCACTTAATCTGACCCCCATCTTTTCCAAGATACTGTAGAATAAATTAACACTGCAAATTGAAGAGATTTCTTAAAATGATATCTGTAATTTTGACGCCACCATTTTCATTTACACACACATGTCAAATTTATTGTCATTAACCTTATTGCTGTTAGTGCTATAAATATGCCTAAACATGAAATCTGATTTTTACGCATTTAAAGTGGAATGGGGGTGGGTGGGGTGCAAACCTTTCTTGATTGATTTCTTGAATACTCATTGCCGTTCAATGCCTATGTATTGCTGAAAATAAATACATTAAAATGATTGTTTTGAACAGATAATGTTTGTGTGCACAAATGGTGTGCGTGTGGGTGCAAGTTTGTGAGTTGTGCAGATTTTTTTTATACACTTATGATGTTGACTCTGGGTCTTTTTGATTGTCCGCAGTTTTCAATATTAGCGATTGCAGGTGGATGGAAATCTGTTTATCGTCCTCCGGTCTGGAACAGACACATATGAGACACTAGTAGATATAAAGATGGTGGGAATGATCCTGGAGGCAATGCCCGGAGGCAGTGCAACACCAGGAAAGTCCCGAATTTTTATCAATATAGATTGCAGGTTCAAAGTCAAGTCCATGTGCACCTAAAACGTTTGATGTGCACACTTCTATCTGTTGAGTGCATGGAATTATGTATCTGGACTTTAATTCAATCATTTGCATATTGTACATATTATAAGCCTTGGCTTTTTGTGCTCCATTACACAGTTTTATTTGTAGCTGCAAGTGTCTGTCACGTAAACATTTGTTTCATCTTGATCTTGAGCGAACGCGCAGCACCAAGGCAGACATTTTAATCAAAGCCAAGGAGCTAATTTGGGCTAATTTTGTTGATGATCTTAATTCATGTATTGATTCCCACAGGAGTTGCATGATCCATGGGTGAAAGTTGTTCAGGCATGCTCCTGAAATCAGTATTTAAAAAACCTGATAGAAAGTCTCCGTGATTGGCCATCTTGTCATAAAATAAACATTTCTGCCAAAATTGATCGCAGGTTAAAACGAGATGGTTTAGACATGCAATTCTAACACTATCCCCACCCATCCTGTATACACAGACACATTGGAGATTATCTTTAATTTGGTCACCACTTCAGGATTGGGAAGATTCAGGGAACATTGAAACGTGCCCTTTCAGGATTGAGAGAATGTTTTCAGAGGCAGAAAAGCAAGGGAAACAACTGGGAAGCCTACCTGTAACTTCGTTCCATTAATAGTTGTCTACCCTACCAAAGAGAAAGTCCTAAAAATCCTTGTATCGTCGGACAGACTCTCTCTCTCTCTCTCTTCTCTCTCTCTCTCTCTCTCTCTCTCTCGTCTTACATACGTGCGTGTGTCTTCCTCATTTCAAGGTATCTATTAGCCTTTCTATGTTTACTTAACAAAACTAGGCCTACTTATCTGGGCTATAGTTCCATTTGTTCCACTTTCTCTGCAATCAAAAAATGTGTGTGTGTTTGTGCGTGTTTATATTAATTTGTGTGGATGCATTAGTTTGTGTATAATAATAGGCCTAATAATATAATAGTGAATCATTTATATAGCGCACTCCTCCACCAAATGTGGAGCTCTATGCGCTTAACAACAACAAAAATTAAAAGCAAGAAATTCAACAACGAAAACAAATAATCACTCACACACATGCAAAATAGGCACACGTACACCCCCACACCCCCACCCACACATACACACAGGCACGCACGTACGCACATATCCACACACACACGCATACACACACACACACCGTTACCATCACCACCACTCACCCCACCCAAGAACACAATGCAAAATACAATCCGAGTTGAATAAAGCATCAACTCTCTCTCTCTCTCTCTCTCTCTCTCTCTCTCTCTCTCTCTCTCTCTCTCTCTCTCTCTCTCTCTCTCTCTCTCTCTCTCTCGCTCGCTCGCTCGCTCGCGCGCACGCAACAAAACTGACGTAGACATTGCAGTCAACACACAGTGAAACTAATATGGACGGAGGGGAGGGTGTGTGTGAGAATAGAGTCGAGAAGTAATGTGGCCTAAAGGTTGTGATGTAGCTTGAATAGGTGAGTCTTGAGAGCTGATTTGAAACGTTGCAACGACTGGATATGGCGAATTTCGCGTGGTAAGGAGTTCCAAACTGATGGGGCCGAAAAGGAAAAGGAGCGCTCACCAAACATTTTTGTTCGTGTACTAGGAACACAGAGAATTTTGGAATCTGAAGATGACCGCAATTGCCTTTCTGCTACAGAAAGCATGTTAGAGATGTAGCTAGGGGCATTTCCAGAGAAATAAGAATGACATAGAGTGGACATTTTGTAGTCAATACGTGCTTTGATGGGGGGTAGGCCCTCTGTGTGTGAACGTGTGCGTGTGTGTGCGCATGCGTTTGAATGTGGGTGTGCGTACCCGCGTGTATGTGTTTGTATTCCTTCCCTAAACAAACATACTTCACTAGCTTGGACACAGCCCCGCACCCCCTCCCCCATTGTCAAACCTCCACCACAATCTATTTCTCTCTCTTCAATGTTGTCAAGCAAGGAGAATGCTTTGCGCACAACACAAAGGCTATTTTAGCCTCATAATTCTTTAATTAGTCAATGCACATCAGTGCATAAAGGAACCCATTAATGCATCAATGCACAAACGAAACCATTCTAATGCATCAATATACGGAGGAAATCACTATATCATGCATCAGTGTAGGCTACAAAAGGCTTTCATAATTAATGCATTAGTGTACAAAAGGCTTTCAGTCATCCTTAAGCTGATAATGTAATCCAACTATAATAGAAGAGGATAATGAGGTCGTCAGCAAATAACTAAAGACAAAGTTCGGTTTCATCTGCTGTGACATTTTGGGAGGGGGGGGGGGGGGGGGGGGGGGGGGGGGGGGGGGGGGGGGGGGGGGGGGTATTTGCTCAAAATTAATGGCTTTTATTATCAGTTGGCCTGTAGTAGGAGGCCAACAGTAACATGAGAGCTGTACATTAGATTATTTCCGACACTAAAGGAAAATCATGGTACAGTTTACAGTCTCTTGTGGAAAACCACGACTCTCAAACCCAGCACCGGCTCTAGTGCTGCAGCCAAAGGGATGGGTTGGCCTTTGGGGATCGACCTTCTCCAACACCAGCTATCTGTCCTCAAATCCCCTTTGGACGAGAGAGTGGGGATGTACCCTGGGCAAGGCTTCTCCGCTATGCACAAATTGCAGAGCCCAGCCCGCCGGAATAGCAGCTGCCCTCCTCTGCTATCTGGCAGTCATTGTCAGAAACGACAGCTAGACAGACAACGACAACTGTGTTGCCATGCATGGGGAAAGAGCCAAAAATAGCAACGGGTATTTTAACCTTATAGAGGCGAAGGTGTATGACATTGTACACTTGTTATCTCCTCGATCTCGTCCTTAAAGACCCACTGACCCACCACGATTAAGTCCCTTGGTTTTTAAAAACATTTCTGGGTAGCTGTGACCCATACTGAGATGCCCCCAACTTGAAAGTGATGCTGCTCTTTAAAATGATGCTTCGTTTTCATTTTGGGGGCGTTTTCATGGGAGTCAAACCTGGTCAAAACGAGATTTCTTACCAGCTATAAGAGCGGAAACACGTGAAACCCGTGATTTTGACAAGTGATCTGGTGGGTCTTTAACTCGCCGTACAGGCCCAGCTACTGCATACGATTCCATTCAGTGCGACTCGATTTTGACATTTGTGAGGCATGACGCATGTGCAATTCTACTGTGTACATCAATCTGACGAAATATCCTACTTGTAGTGTAGAGTGGCACAGTGGTAACGCGTTCTCTTCGTGTCAAGTAAACCCGAGTTCGAACCTGGGTACAGGGGATTTTTCCTCTCACTTTGCACTAGGCCTTACGGTCTGAACGTGGAGTCTTTCGGATGAGACGCTAAACCGAGGTCCCATGTGCCCATGCACTTAGCACACGTTAAACCCAGTGGCAATTAAAAAAAAGTTGTCATTTGGTCACAATTTACACACACACACACACACACACACGCACATACACACACACACACACACACACACACACACACACACACACACACACACACACACACACACACACACACACACACACACTTCCTTCCTCATCAGTCACACAAAAATCGCATGCAAAAAAACACAAATTGGGTGGCGCGCCTCTGGCTGCGACGCACTCTCCGGGTGGGAGCAACCCGAATTTCACAGAGACACCTCTGTGACTATGAAGTACCTAATACCTAATACCTATTGCTAGTTATGTATAATTATTTGCAGTCTCCCGTAGTCTACATTCAGAATCGGATAAAATATTTTTTTTTTGTATCGGACATTTGTATTTGATTCATGTATCCCTTTAATTTGTGTCCGATAGCCCCAAAACGCCACTAACTTTCTTGCCCTCCAAAGTCCCAGGGAAAGTTTGTCCCTCAAACCGGTGTCATGAGAAATAAGTACATACCGTGAAATAAATACCCTTCAATAGCGCACTAGAACCATTCTTCTTTCATGTGATAAATAAGTCAACTATTATTTAAAATATAGATATCTAAGTGCTCAATCTACACGGAAAGAACCAAGAAATAGAGCGGGAGGGTGTAAATCTACATTTTTTGCTGAGAAATCTATATACAAAGCCATGTCACTTAGTTTCGTGTTTTTCAAAATGGCGGACGATAAAAACAACCGTCCGTGCAAACAAAAATAAACAATAATAAATATTAGAAAAATATCCTTGACTTGTGAGTATTTAATGATGAATCTTCTGTTCTTTCTGCATGCCACTTTAAGACGCCTCTGAATGTACTTAGGGGCGAATCTTTCCCAAACAGCAAACAATTTGAATAAGGAAAGGAGTATTTTATTTCATGGGTAAAATATTTTATGCAACACCGGTTCTAAAATGCGCGCGGTAGTACGGGCGCATTTCTTTAAAAAAAAAACGCCCGCCTTTCCATGTTTTCATGCCCAATTTTCCTCGCGCAGTTACCTAGGAGTTCTTTAAAAGCTCGAATTGGAAAGTAAACGGGATAAATGTTCTTGTTAATTAATTACCTCGGAGACACTGTCTCCTTCGTGGGTGTCAGTGTGCGTGTTTCTGTCTCTCATTCACTGAGTCTCTCTCGATCTATGTCTCTCTCTCATTCACTTTCTTTATCTCTGTCTCTTTCTCCCTCTCTCTCTCTCTCCCTCTCTCTCTCTCTCTCTCTCTCTCTCTCTCTCTCTCTCTCTCTCTCTCTCTCTCTCTCTCTCTCTCTCTCTCTCTCTCTCTCTCTCTCTCTCTCTCTCTCTCTCTCTCTCTCTCTCTCTCTCTCTCTCTCTCTCTCTCCCCCTCTCATACACATGGAATACACACAAACACTAAAATTAATTCTCATTAAGTCATATTCCCATTATATGTTTTCTCTTCTTTTCATTTTCTGTTATTTTTTTCGGTATGTCCTAACCGGCTACTGCGTGCTAATAGGCCCGTAGCTATACTTACCCTTTTTACAGTAGTTTCTTGTTGCCTAGCATTGTTACTCTGAATTGCTACATTGCTACATAACTTGCTACATTGTAAACTTTGTAT
>CM065692.1:10848933-10866433 GCA_017654935.2 Phymorhynchus buccinoides
CAAAACTCAATGTAGAATCCTCAGATTCTACACAAACTCAATTTACTGTAAATTTAAGGATACTCCCTGCCGGCGCGGGGTGATCCTCAGTCAAAAGCACCTTTTCAACCCTTGTGATCAAATAAAACCAGAATTATTACCTATTATACACACAATTAAATTAAATAGCATTACTTATAACGAGAAAAACATCATAAACTGGGCTTGGCCCCCCTTGTTTGGTTCGCCGAGACAGTTGGCCAGGCGTCATTTAAACATTTCATTTAGGCTAATTAACGAAAGCTAAATTAGAAATCATAATTAAGTTTAGTAGGGGCCCGGTGTTTGGGTTGGATCGGCATCCTCCACCTCCGTCCCATCATGCCCGGTTTTTAAAAAAAAAAGCAGACAGACAACATTCACCTTCATACGCAGACTCACACCCTTCATGACAATTTTTATTTTAGTCCCTCCCCCGGAGGTGGATGTCAGGTGCAACCCCTGCACCGAGCCATGGTAGTTACAGCTATCGTTTTATAAACTTTGGCCAGGTTTTTCAGGATGGCGACAGACGGGTATCTCTTGCCATCCTGAACTACCTCCGGGGGGTCTCCCCTATTGGCGACCCGCTTGAGGTAACGTCCCTAACCGAAGGGAATCCTTAACTGAACCCTTAATCTTAAAAACTCATGAAATCAATCATACAAACACAAAAATGAAATACCCATGTTGTAGTATTTAAATTATTGATGGCCTCTGGCGGAATGTCCCCTCATTTAAGTTATTGATGGCCTCTGGCGGAATGTCCCCTCATTTAAGTTATTGATGGCCTCTGGCGGAATGTCCCCTCATTTAAGTTATTGATGGCCTCTGGCGGAATGTCCCCTCATTTAAGTTATTGATGGCCTCTGGCGGAATGTCCCCTCATTTAAGTTATTGATGGCCTCTGGCGGAATGTCCCCTCATTTAAGTTATTGATGGCCTCTGGCGGAATGTCCCCTCATTTAAGTTATTGATGGCCTCTGGCGGAATGTCCCCTCATTTAAGTTATTGATGGCCTCTGGCGGAATGTCCCCTCATTTAAGTTATTGATGGCCTCTGGCGGAATGTCCCCTCATTTAAGTTATTGATGGCCTCTGGCGGAATGTCCCCTCATTTAAGCTTAGGATTACATTTAAAAGTCAATTTTTACTTATAAAATTTAATATAGCAACAAAACAGACACGATTTCCCGTATTTTTGTTCTCATACTATTATTTTGTGATACTTACGGATGGCACGCAGATAGCACGCGGGAGCATCACTTAAAACACTATCACATAATGACATTACCTGTATATATATAAAAGGCTTGAGTACATATTAATATGGTTGAGGCCCTTGTTGTAAGGCTTAACCGGAGGATAGTAAAATACACATAAACAAATTAAATTTTAATAGTAACATTTAAGAAACCTATCTTAACATTGTAAATACAATATCTTAAAATCCTTTTAAATCGAGTTTTAAGCACAAAGGTAGAAAAGTTTAACAAAAAAACATATTTTAACATTGTTCTAGTAACATTGTAAACAGAGTGTAATACTCTAAATGGATTTTGTTATAATTATGAGTTTAAAGTCAATCTTATCGTGATGTAATGTTCAGACGTACAAGCTATTAACTGAAAACACTTAAAATAAATAATTCATGTCTAAAATTAAAAATCTAAAGTCAGGTATTTTTGCAGCTTCTCCCGGGGTGGCAACGGCTATTACACGCCATCTTTTTCTTTCGGCAACTACAGCGGTCAGACGTGCATTGGCTGTTGCACTGACACTTTTGATAGCCTTGGCCACCTGACGCTTTCGCGGTTGCCTCTCTGACGCCAATTTTCCTGTTTGGCACCTGCGAAGCGGACAACAATGGCTCTTTGACAGGCTGAAGATCGGCAGCAGTTACCTTAGACCGCAATACCCCTTGCTTACAGCCAACAGTGAACATGCCATTGTCAACGGCAAGCACGACCACAAGCATGTTCTTCGGATTAGAGGGTCCACGGTCAACATCTGGTACACGAATGGTTGCACATTGACCCACATCCAAGTTTACAAGAAGTTGTTTGCTGTTCTTTACCATTCCCGCAACCCTATCACTCAAACCCTCTTCCTTTACATTTGCGTGATTGACGTGACACTCTTAAGTTTTGGATTCATTTGTTTGTTCGGAGGCTGAAAGCATAAAAACAATTCGCTTTCTAGCCAACATCCATCCCCCCTTTTGCTCATGTTCACATTAGGCAACAACAAAAACACGCCTATTGTGTACACATGATGTCTGTTCACATCAGGCAACAACAAAAACACGCCTATTGTGTACACAGGATGTCTGTTCACATCAGGCAACAACAAAAACACGCCTATTGTGTACACATGATGTCTGTTCACATCAGGCAACAACAACAACACGCCTATTGTGTACACAGGAGGTCTGTTCACATCAGGCAACAACAACAACACGCCTATTGTGTACACAGGTTGTCTGTTCACATCAGGCAACAACAAAAACACGCCTATTGTGTACACAGGATGTCTGTTCACATCAGGCAACAACAACAACACGCCTATTGTGTACACAGGTTGTCTGTTCACATCAGGCAACAACAAAAACACGCCTATTGTGTACACAGGATGTCTGTTCACATCAGGCAACAACAACAACACGCCTATTGTGTACACAGGTTGTCTGTTCACATCAGGCAACAACAAAAACACGCCTATTGTGTACACAGGATGTCTGTTCACATCAGGCAACAACAACAACACGCCTATTGTGTACACAGGATGTCTGTTCACATCAGGCAACAACAAAAACACGCCTATTGTGTACACAAGATGTCTGTTCACATCAGGCAACAACAAAAACACGCCCATTGTGTACACAAGATGTCTGTTCACATTAGGCAACAACAAAAACACGCCTATTGTGTACACAGGATGTCTGTTCACATCAGGCAACAACAAAAACACGCCTATTGTGTACACAGGATGTCTGTTCACATCAGGCAACAACAAAAACACGCCTATTGTGTACACAGGATGTCTGTTCACATCAGGCAACAACAAAAACACGCCTATCGTGTACACAGGATGTGTGTTCACATTAGTCAAAATGCTCCTGCCTAATGTGAAAGCGTTGCCTAATGTCAACATTATGCAAGTTAGTTGCCTAATGTTAACATCTGGAAAATGATCCTGCCTAATGTTAAGAGGTAGCAAGCGACAAACTATTTAAAGGATCATGGGAAATATCAATACTTCCGGCTTTTTTTTATATCTCGTGTGACGAGACTTGAACTTTAAAAATGGAAGACCAAAACAACAAGCTTGTCACAGCAAATATTCTTTAGTCTATCGTGAAAAAATACGGGATGATTTTAGCACATTAAACGAACGCAAGTGTTTTGGAGTGCTCTTTCTTAATTTTCCATCATGTTAGATGGCATAATATAGTGCAACTTTAATTTTCTGCACACAAATAGACGTGGGTGAAATCGAAAACTTTGTACAAACTAACAGAGAGGTGTGATTCATCTCCCTTATGATAGCAACCCTTTTATCTCTCCCAAAAATGAAGAGTAATCTTATTGAGTTGTCTGACCTTAGCAAACGTTTAGGGTGTTTCTTAGGCCCCTTTTGATCTAGAAAAACTCGACCCAGGGGTCTTTTGGGCGTTTGGACCTAACGCCCAAAGCAGCGAAAGTGAAGGCGGACACAAAAAGGGGTTCTGCGGTCTATATGATTATGAGTATAGCTAGTGAGCGAAAATAGTAGCATTATTTTTAAGACGGGAAGTATTTCACGTGAATCATGACTCACAGACAACGTCACAATCGTATCGTATTGGGGTCAAATCGTGTGCAGTGTGGCGGGCGGCTTTTAAGTCTGGACGTATCTCTGTTCATGTATGTAGATTTCTGAATTATTTACCAAGCTGTACAGAAGAGGTTATTTTCAGTAGTTGTGCTCTCCTCGCTTTTGGCCTCATACATCGTACGTGGTTGCGTTTGTGCTTTACATTTCTGCAGAAGAACCGTGTATTTCAAAGGTGAGGTGTTTTGAATTCCTTCTCTCTGTCTGTCTGCCTGTTTTGTCTGTCTGTCTGTCTGTCTGTCTGTCTGTCTGTCTCCTCGCTTTTGGCCTCATACATCGTACGTGGTTGCGTTTGTGCTTTACATTTCTGCAGAAGAACCGTGTATTTCAAAGGTGAGGTGTTTTGCATTCCTTCTCTCTGTCTGTCTGTCTGTCTGTCTGTCTGTCTGTCTCCTGGCTTTTGGCCTCATACATCGTACGTGGTTGCGTTTGTGCTTTACATTTCTGCAGAAGAACCGTGTATTTCAAAGGTGAGGTGTTTTGCATTCCTTCTCTCTGTCTGTCTGTCTGTCTGTCTGTCTGTCTGTCTGTCTCCTCGCTTTTGGCCTCATACATCGTACGTGGTTGCGTTTGTGCTTTACATTTCTGCAGAAGAACCGTGTATTTCAAAGGTGAGGTGTTTTGCATTCCTTCTCTCTGTCTGTCTGTCTGTCTGTCTGTCTGTCTGTCTGTCTCCTGGCTTTTGGCCTCATACATCGTACGTGGTTACGTTTGTGCTTTACATTTCTGCAGAAGAACCGTGTATTTCAAAGGTGAGGTGTTTTGCATTCCTTCTCTCTGTCTGTATGTCTGTTTCGTCTGCCTGTCTGTCTGTTTGTCTGTCTCTTTCTTTCTTTGTCTTTATGTGTGTGTGTGTGTGTGTGTGTGTGTGTGCGTGCGTGTGCGTGTGCGTGTGCGTGCGTGCGCGCGCGTGCGCGCGCGTGTGCGTGTGCGCGCGTGTGTGTCCATTCTTCTGTCTCGTCTTGAACATACTTTTGGAATTAAGGGCCCTGCTCTTTCTTGGTTTTCCTCTTACCTTTCTGATCGTTTTCAATCAGTTCTGGTCAATGGTCGTCAGTCTGAACAGGTTAGGCTTTCTTGTGGAGACCCCCAGGGGTCTGTGCTTGGTCCTGTCTTGTTTACTTTGTATACGTCACCTCTTGCCAATGTAATCGACCAGCACAACATGAAACATCACTTCTATGCAGATGACTCACAACTCCAAAACAGTACAACCCCTGAAGATCTAGATTCCATTCTTACAGAAAGTAACAACTGCTATATTGATATTCAAAATTGGATGGTTCAAAATAAACTTCAATTAAATGGTGAAAAAACCGAAGCAATGCTTGTAGGGACAAAAAACAAACTAGCCTCTGTTTCCATAGAGTCAATCCAACTGGGTAACAATATCATTCCCCTCTCAGACTCAGTCAAAAACTTAGGTGTCACTTTGGACAATACTCTTTCCATGCAGAGATTCCTGACTCGGACCTGTCAGTCCTGCTACTATCAAATTCGTTGCATTGGCTATATTCGTAAATACCTCTCAGATGAAGCCACAGCAAAGCTTGTTACTTCCCTCATCCTATCTCGTATTGACTATTGTAATGCTCTCCTTTCTGGCCTATCAGTCTCTTCTCTATCTTGTCTCCAGCGTATTCAAAACACAGCTGCTCGTCTTGTCCTTAGGAAGAAAAAGTTCGATCATGTTAGCCCTCTTCTGCGTTCTTTGCACTGGCTTCCTGTCGCAGACAGAATTGAGTATAAATTAAACACACTTTGCTATAAATCTATTCATAAAGCTGCTCCATCTTACCTCTGCGACAATATTTCCATCTATACGCCAGCTCGCACTTTACGTTCAGTTTCTGACCCTCTTTCTCTCCAGATCCCTAGGTATAAGCTTTCAACTGTTGGTCGGCGCTCTTTTGCTGTCTCAGGACCGACCTCCTGGAACAAACTTCCCCTCTCCCTCCGTCAGCGACCGACTCTCTCTGCTTTCAAAGCTAACCTCAAAACCCACCTGTTCCCCCGTCATTAAAGCTCCTCTCTCTGTATCTTCTCTCTCTTGCCATTAGGTCTGTTTCTGCTATATTCCATTTATGTTATCCGTGTGTGTTCGCTTTGTATTGCGTTTGTGTTTGAATGCGCTTTGAATGCTAACGTGTGTGTGCGCTTTGATTTGATTTCTATCAAGATTCAGCGCCGTATAAATACTGTATGTTGTTGTTGTTGTTGTGCGCGCGCGTGTGTGCATGTGTGTGTGTGTCGCAATTTGGTCAGTCCTGTCCGCGTTTGGTAACTATTTTCATTTTAATCGACAGAACATATGACACCCTTGAACAAACTTTTCTCAGCGTTGCCTCTGGGTTCTTTTCGTGCACGAAATTCATATATCACACGTACGAGACCTCAGACTCAACCTTCAATGGGTGCTACTCCCCAAAATGAAAAATACTGAAAGGCAGGGGTCCAGGGGCAGCGCCCCGTTGGGGGGTTGCCCCCCTGAAGCTGAAGCAAAAATGTAATGGCAGAGATCGTTTCCATAGCTCTCCTGCAATCTGAAGAGGAAATTTTAGGTAACTTTCATGGCATCCTGAAGATGGAGTCAGGGCTATAACTTGACCTGCAAGACAATTGGTCCCACGGAACCCTTAAGTTGGAGTATAGAGGGTCCAAAAGGAGTGATAATACGTCCCTATTAAGTCAAAAACATTTCAAGTGCGTGTGATTCAAATTCCAGTGAAAATTGCTTAAGTCAAAATTGGAGGGACTGAAATTTCATTTTGAGATAGCCATTGTTTTGAGCTAAAAAGACAATTTAGCATTTATAAGGATGATTAAACTGGTATCAGAAAATTATTGTAAGTTACCCAGTGCTTTTGAGTTATCTGTTTTTGAGTTAGCTATGTATAATAAAATGTATGTACCCTGATAAAGAACAAAACGCACATAATTCACACTCTTGACACAAGGATCACGTTTTTCAGTCTGTTTAATAGAAACACTTGAGTCTGGGCAAAGGGAAGACGTGTTGTAAACTTTTGAAAATGCAGTGTGGTATGCTAGATGGATTCCGCCTCTTTCTCTTTCCCTTGCCAGTCACCAAGAAAACAGGGCTTCAGACTTTTGTGTTGGTTGTTGTCTGCAATACACACATATACAGGGTTTTGCATTTTGCACACACATACAGAACTACTCATGCCCACACATGTATGCACCCACCCGTGCATGCGCATGCGCACGTACACACACACACACACACACACAGTGACACACACATATACATATTTGCACTATGCACATGGGCACACATATATAATTCAAGCACTTGCACACCCAAGTACACACACACACAGAGTGACAGATGGCTAAACACAAATTTACAAAGAATGCATACAAAAACAACTCTGTTAAAAGTTGGCATTTAGAAATATAACAATTCCATCATTTGTTTATTTGATGTCACAAATAAAACTTTGTTACGATTTTTAAGAAATATGAAACTGATTCTAATATACACACAGACACAGACACACACATATACAGAGACAGACACACAGTGACACACGGTGACACACACACACACACGCACACACACACACACACATATATATATATATATATATACACACACACACACACACACACACACACACACACACACACACACACACACACACACACACACACACACACACGCATAGGCTATCTGCTGTTACTCTCATACAAAGACAGAGTGAAGTTCAAGTTTACATCCTCTTGGCCCATAGACACATATGGGTCCTTTTGCTGATGAAAAAGACAGACAGAGAGAGGGTTTTAAATAGATGGTGGGTGGGGTGGGGGTGGGTGTTTATATATGTTTCAGAATCTGGATAAACAGAATGGATGAGGAACAGATTACGATTTGACATCATAGTGCTGTTGGCAGACGACAGTTGACACTTTGCAAAGTGACTGTCTAAGTTGAACATAGCTGAGACATGACAAGTCACATTACCTTTGGCTTTTTACAAGAAATACAAAAGATCTATGGCTAAAATCATATTTTCATGACTAAGATTTTTTATACTGACATTTCAGAAACACAACTATAAAGTTATAAAGCCGTTCAAATAGAAGATAATAATTAGATCATAAGTTAATGCGATGTCAGTGGATCCAAACAATGACTATCAATTGAGCTTTTCTAAGCAACATTTTTAACATATTCATACGTGTAACATCATAAATATCATTTGGTGAATTGAAATATAGTTGTAACGTACCTTTCTGTGAAGCTTGTAGCTTTCATGACACACAATTCATGCTGATAACGTTGACCTTTCTGTGAAGTTTGTAGCTTTCATGACACACAATTCATGCTGATAATGTTGAATTTAATTAAAATAAGTATGGGTGAATATTCAGAATAGGACTCGGTCGCCATTTTTGTTATTGTATTTTCACTTCCGGTGGTTGGAAGACCCAAATTCAAAATGCCCCCAACCGCAGCTAACAGATCAACTTTTCTTTTGACAACATTTTTAAAATACGGAATTTCCGTCTCAGCAGAAAACTTAATTTACGGATTTCCGTTTATAAGGAAGGTAGTAGCACCGGCAGTGCTTATTGTAGTGGAAGATGAAAAAAAATGACCTAAGAAACATCTGCTGTTCGGTATAATTATAACAGTCGTTGTTGGCTGTTTATGCTAATCTACATGTTAATAATGTTGTTAAGTTATATAATTATTATGTTGTTAATTCAATAATAGTTACGTACTCGTGATTATCGTATATGTGCAGTAAGCTTACAAACAGGAAGCAGGCTTTTATGTCAGAGCCGGCAAACTGGTACCATAAATACTTCTTCTTCTTCTTCTTCTACCGTTGTTATTGTCCGTCACCGAAGGTAACGGACTTTGCGATGGGCTGGTTTGTATTTATTTATTTTTTTATTTTTTTTTCCTTCTGTCTGTCCCAAGGATATCTCCCGAACCGCTTGACCGAATCGCGTCAAATTTTGTGTGAAGGTGTGCCTCCTTAATAGGAAGAGAACGGCGCAAACTATTTTGCCGTCGTGACCTTGACCTTGACGTACGACCTTGAAAACCGAAAATCTATTTTTAGCCATATCTCGGGCACCGATCAACATAGGATGTTGAAACTTGGTATGAAGGTGGTTTGGCTTATGCCCGTTCTGATGATGGCATACCGATCAAGGTCAAGGTCAAGGTTAAAAAGATCGCTGGAGCCTGAAAATCGGAGGGTCATTTTTTTCTCCTTCTATCTGTCCCCAGGATATCTTTCGAACGGGTTGACAGAATCACGTCAAATTTTGTGTGCTGGTGTGTCACCATGAGAGGAAGGCATCCGCGCAAACCATATTGCCGTCGTGACCTTGACCTTGGCGTACGACCTTGAAAACCGAAATTCTTTCAGGGGCCATAACTCCCACACCGTTAGTGTTAGAGTCTTCAAATTTGGCATGAAGGTACTTTGGCTTATGCCCGTTCTGATGGTGGCATACCGATCAAGGTCAAGGTCACGGTCCTGGCGATCAGTAGGCCTTGAAAGTGGTAGGGGTCTACATATTGGGTTTTAAGCCATATTTTCCACATTCGTACTTGACAGAAGCGCTTCAGATTGTGTGTGGTACTGTATACCCTAGAGAAGAAAACATCCGAGCATAAATTATCACCATGCTGACCTTGACCTTGAAGTGTGACCTTGAAAACCGAAATTTCCTTCTTTGCGCTATATGTTTCTTCTTCAAGCTGTGTCTCGTGAACTAGAAGACAGAATCCCTTCCAATTTTGTGTCAGGATGTGACACTCTACGGGGTGTCGCAAGTGCGTGGCATTGCTGGTGACGGACATGTCTGCCGCTCGGCGACGCCCTTGTTTTTATACTATATTTGTGGCGGTGCCATAGCCGATGAGGTATAACCGAGGCGGGGTCACCGCTACAGCTATCTGTATTAATTTAAAAAATCGGGACTTTACTGGTTTCGTACTGCCTCCGGGCATTGCCTCCAGTATTGTTCCCACCATATTTGTATTTACAAATGTCCCATATGTGTCTGATTCAGACCAAGAGGACGTAAAACACCATTTTCGTCGTTTTCGTCGTCTTCTACCGTTGAGTCAATCGACACTCACTGCCTAGCCGCCGAAGCGAGAGGAGCTAAAGACAGCAGTCAAGCGAGACGAAGAAATAAAATAAGGAAGAGAAACTACACTACGCCGCGGGTCACGCTGCGTACACCACAAAGAAAGTCAACTGGAGCCTACGCTTCAAACCTGTTCCACCTTTCAACATTTTCAAAGCACCGCCCCACTACACAGACAGAAAGAAGCCCACGCAAACAACTACACCCCAGACCAAAGGACAGCGGGAGGCTCCACCCTTGGGTCAAAGTCAAAGTCAAAGTAAGTTTGGTTTTGCCTTTCTTACCATACATAAAGGTGTATTTTAGGAACATTTTTAGCTAATAACCTTTTTGGAATACTAACCCTATCCCTAACCCTAGCCCTAAGCCTAACACTACCCCCCACTATGTACTGCAGTACACCGCGATTTGTCACAGTTGTGGTTCGTTGCGTTTTTTCGTCTTATAGGGTGGGGGGTAGGGTTAGGGATAGGGTTAGTATTCTAAAAAGGTTATTAGCTAAAAATGTTCCTAAAATACAGCTTTATGTATGGTAAGAAAGGCCAAAACGGAAAAATACAATTAACCGAGAAATGTAGGGGGGGGGGGGGGGGTGGCACATCTTGACCTTTACCCATTACACACATAACCAGCAGAGAGAAACATAGCGGTATATAGTGCATCACAAACCAACCTTACACAATCTAGTATACTCTCTCACATACACACACATAAAAAGCTATATATGCATACATCAAATTTAAACATAAAAAATGCAGAGAACTAATTATCCCAATCACTAGTGATGGGATGTAACTACAGAAACAAAGAAAGAAAGAAAAACACTGCATGGACACAATATTTGTGTTTTAAAATACCATTTAAGCTTACCTAATTGGAAGGGTTTAAAGCCTAAAAAATAAAGAAAGGTCTTAGAAATCTTTTACAATTATCTTAATGAAGCTAATTAAGCGAATGAGGATTTTTTGTTGTTGTTTGGAATAGAGAATGGAACTTAATAACATTTGGTCTTTTCTGGCAAAAGTTTGGCAAATATAGTTTCCTTGGTTCTTGGAAGGCTTGGCATTCAAAGATGTAATGGAATTCGTCTCCCAACACACGGTGTTCGCACTTAGGACAGAATCGTTCGTTGTGTGGGATGTTTTGAATCCTACCTGTTTGAATTGGTAGTTTATGGTTTAAAGTTCTATATTTAACAAATAAAATGGCTAAGTTTTCGGGTAAAGCTTTTAAATAATTTTCAATAATAAAAACGTCCTTATAATTATTTCATGTAATTACTGAAAATTTGCTTTTCATTTAATTGTGAATACCAATGTTGAATAAATTGATCTTTCAAGGAACGTAACACTTTGGACTTAAACCAGTTTAGTGATATGTTAGGATGGGTTTGCTGAGTCCAAAAACCAGTCATTCCTAGGTTATTCAATAAAGTATTAACGCACACTAAGAAATGTGACACATGTTTGTTCTCTCCATACACATAAAACGATACATTATGCAAGAAAATTTAGACTGATTAACGTCATTCACAAGTTTAAACCAATAACACAGCATTCTGCTCTTTGCTTGAATCTCTATAGGATACTGTCCTAGTTCTCCATAAACCATGCAGTTTGGTGTAGATTTATTTAGCTTAAGTACCATTTTGTAGTATCGAAGTTGCAACTTGGATGCTAAATCAGTCATATTGTGACACCACACCTCACAACCATAAAGAAGTATTGGTGCAATCATTCTGTCGAATAGCTCAATTTTTATATCTAATGGTAATAATATCTTTTTGCTGTTTTTCAGAAGGCAAAACATGACTCTTGATGCTTTATCATAAAGCTTTTTTGGGGCAAGATTGAATTTATTATTGTAATTGAAATAAATGCCTAGATAATTAAACCCGAATACAGTTTCAATCCGCCGTTCATTATAATAAAAATGATGAGGAATGTTACGTATTTTACCTCTTGAAAACACCACAACATTAGTCTTAGCTACATTAACTCTTAGATCCCATCTATTACAGTATGTATACATAGCATCCAAAGCCTTTTGTAAATCTTCGACTGATTCTGCACACACGGTTGTGTCATCAGCATACAGCAACAAGAACATTTTTAACATTAAATGTTGGTCTTCTTCCCCCCACCCAAGTCCTCCAGCTTCCCGCTTTAAACTATACAGTCCATTCATTTCCTCACTTATACATGATTGGAGATCATTACGATAGATAGCAAACAATGCAGTAGTAGTAGTAGTAGTAGTAGTAGTAGTAGTAGTAGTAGTAGTAGTAGTAGTAGTAGTAGTAGTAGTAGTAGGAGGAGGAGGAGGAGGAGGCGGAGGAGGAGGCCTAGTGCTGTAGTATAGTAGTAGTAGTAGTAGGAGGAGGAGGAGGAGGAGGAGGAAGAGGAGCAGGAGGAGGAGGAGGTCTAGTAGTAGTAGTAGTAGTAGTAGTAGTAGTAGTAGTAGTAGTAGTAGTAGTAGTAGTAGTAGCAGGAGGAGGAGGAGGAAGAGGAGGAGGAGGAATGGGAGGATGAGGATGTCTAGTAGTTGTAGTAGTAGTAGTAGTAGTAGTAGTAGTAGTAGTAGTAGTAGTAGTAGTAGTAGTAGTAGTAGTAGTAGTAGTAGTAGTAGTAGTAGTAGTAGCAGCAGCAGCAGCAGTAGTAGTAGTAGTAGGAGGAGGAGGAGGAGGAAGAGGAAGAGCAGGAGGAGGTCTAGTAGTAGTAGTAGTAGTAGTAGTAGTAGTAGTAGTAGTAGTAGTAGGAGTAGGAGTAGTAGCAGGAGGAGGAGGAGAAGGAAGAGGAGGAAGCCTAGTATTAGTAGTAGTAGTAGTAGTAGGAGGAGGAGGAGGAGGAGGAGGAGGAGGAGGAGAAAGAGTAGTAGTAGTAGTAGTAGTAGTAGTAGTAGTAGTAGTAGTAGTAGTAGTAGTAGTAGTAGTAGTAGTAGTAGTAGTAGTAGTAGCAGTATGAGTAGTTGTAGTAGTAGGAGGAAGAGGAAGAGGAGGAGGAGGCCTAGTACTGTAGTAGTAGTAGTAGTAGTAGTAGTAGTAGTAGTAGTAGTAGTAGTAGTAGTAGTAGTAGGAGGAGGAGGAGGAGGAGGAGGAGGAGGAGGAGGCCTAGTAGTAGTAGTAGTAGTAGTAGTAGTAGTAGTAGGAGGAGGAGGAGGAGGAGGAGGTGGAGGAGGAGGAGGAGGAGGAGGCCTAGTACTGTAGTAGTAGTAGTAGTAGTAGTAGTAGTAGTAGTAGTAGTAGTAGTAGTAGTAGTAGTAGCAGCAGCAGCAGCAGCAGTAGCAGTAGGAGGAGGAGGAGGAATGAACTTGATGTATTAGTTCATTAGTTAATTTTTTTCTTATTTGACAAGCTTTGGTTGTTGCTTGGTTTTGGGTTTCTGTGGATTCGGCCCAGGGCTGCAATTTCATTTTTCGGTCGAAGGCTGCATCGTATATTCGGCCCAAGGCTGCAGTTTCATTTTTCGGTCGAAGGCTGCAATGTTATTTTTCGGCCCTAGGCTGCAATCTCATTTTTCGGCCCAAGGCTGCAGCATATGTTTTCGGCCCAAGGCTGCAATGTGCATATTCGGTTCAGGGCTGTACAGTATATTCGGCCCAGGGCTGCAGTATCATTTTTCTGCCAAAGGCTGCAACGTATATTCGGCCCAAGGCTGCATTGTAATTCGGCCCTAGGCTGCAACGCCAATTCGGCCGCGGGCTGCAGTGTATTTTCGGTCCAAGGCTGCATTGTAATTCGGCCCAAGGCTGCAATGCAATTTCGGTCCAAGGCTGCAATGAAATTTCGGTCCAGGGCTGCATCGTACATTCGGCCGAAGCCTGCACCGTATATTCGGCCCAATTCCGCGTCCCCCTCACTGAAAAGCTGCCAAGCATGTCACACTTCTATGCTGTTACTGCTACTACTGAGCACTTTGTGCGCGTTCGTCGCGGTTCGACGGGCCAGCTGCCTTCAAACCAACATTTGATCAACGATCAACGATCAACTAATCAAATCGGCGGGGAGGGAATGTGAAGGAGAAAACGAAAGAAGAGGAGAGGAAGAAAGAAGAGGAGACGCCTTCCACGCGCCATCTACGCTATCAAAACCGACCTGAGGGACACCACACCCTCGACACACCTTTGACTACACCTGGGCTGCAGGGACAGTGTCTGTTGGTGGTGGGGACTCATCGGCGATGAGGGAGGGTGAAGGAGAAGAAGAAAGAAAAGGAGAGAAAGAAAGAAGAGAAACGCCTTCCACGAGCCATCTAGGGATCAACATCAACCCGAGGGACATCTTACCCCCTCAACACACCTTCGACTACACCTGGGCTGCAGGGACAGCATATGTGGTGGTGGGGACACACCTTTTCAACTGGTACACTGCCTGGGTGGGCCTTGCTCGTCTTTGTGGCCTTCGACTGGCTCTGCTGTACGAGGGAGTGAGTCACTGCTGTCTCCTCCTGTCTAGAGACTAAGGACACTAGGAGGCATTGCTGGCAACCGGAGACACTGCCCAAGATCCTGATTAATTTCAATGTTTTGCCCCACTGCCCAGATAGCCAGAATGTAGTTGTTTTTTCTTTTTTGTATTGCTTTGTTTGCTTCAAATTTCAAGATTTCCGGGCTCACATTGTATGTTACATGTTAAATCTTGCTTAGTCATTGTTGTTATTTACTGTAATTAGACCATTCATACCCCGACATGTCGCGGGCGAACCCGGAGGGAGGGGGTGACCCGAGTCACCCCGATGATGACCTACTTCTGAGCTCGGGCTCGGAGTCTCCCGAGTCACCCGAATTTGTCGAAAGTCCAACGCAGGACCAATCACCCGAAAAAGGAGACACTGCTGTCTTTTTCACTCCAACGGGTAAATCGAACTGACATACTCACATTCATACCAAAAAGATTATGGGCCCAACAAGGATCCCGTTCGACTGATGATGAGACTCACCCCAATGAGAAAAACATGAAGAGCAAAACTTCGGACAATCCGGCCCAAGCCGCTTCCAAACCCGAACCCGAACTTGACCAGGGTCGGTATTCACGTTGAGATAGCATGAGACTTAGCATGATGCTAACTTAGAAGCTCTTCCAATGTCCTATAGGATTTAATAGGACTTTTGGAAGAGCTTCTAAGTTAGCATGATGCTAAGTCTCATGCTATCTCAACATGAATACAGGCCCAGCTCTCCGTGGAGGCTCTGAAGCCTCAAAGAAAGAAAACACAGGCCAAAATGAGCCTCAATCTGTTCGAGGCCAATGATCACGCGCAGGAATCGCCATCGCCCGCGAGATCGCCGCGAGGCTCCGCCATTCCGGTTCTCGACGACAATTCTCTCTCTGGCGATACCGAAACAAACGACGAACAAATGGAAACTAATCATAATACTGATGAAGCACCAATCTGGGGAGTCCTTCCAGCCTCCTCCCAAGACAACAACGGCCCCGTAAATGTGTCATCGCCTCGATTCCAAACAGTGGACCCCCGGCCCACTACTCAAAATCAAGGAAACCAGAACCGCCCGCTGAGCAGGAGGCGCAACAACAACACAGATCAACTCCCGCCTGAGTTCCTAAAATTTCCAGTCACGGTCCAAGACCTGCGTTCCGGGCAGGCCACGCTCCGCGGCCTCGGCCCCACCACATCATACATGTGGAAAAACACGATCGTGCCCATCCAGAGCCAACGCGCGCTCCCACGATAACTGTTTTCTGATCGGCTGCCAGTCTGCCAAGCAACAAAAGATCTTGGCCGCGATGACAGAGATCGCAGGCATCAAAATAAAATGCACCATACCGTCCGCCACCACCAAGGGGGTCGTCAAAGGAATCACCCTGTCCGAAAGTGTTTCCGAAATGTTGCCGTACATCCCCGAGGCCAAAAGCGCCATGCGGCTAAAGAATTGCGACGGATCGGACTCGCGGGCAATCAAAATCACTTTTACCTGTACCTATCTACCGGAATACATCAAAATAAACGCGGTAATGTACAGGGTACACACGTACGTAGCCCCTGTACGCAAATGCAGGAAATGTGCCAGACTCTGCCACACTGCCCAGCAGTGTCGCGCGACAAAGGAGACCTGTGTCCGATGCGCACAAACGTGTCATCTCGCCGCCGACTGCAAATCCGATGATCTAAAAATGTTCCGGAAGACATTCGGCGGCATATGCCGGCTGCCCACAATATAAACTCAGATTGAGGGCAAATAAGCTTCGGGGCGAGACTTTCCTCCCCTACGCGGAAGCAATCAGGCATGCCAAGGCGGCCATCGGCCAAGAAAGCAACAACAAACAAAGACAAAACAGCAACCCCCATCACTCTCCCATCCCTCCTATCGACCCATCCTGGAGGACTGAGAACGCCACTCGGCGTTCAGCGCCTGATAGCTACATGGGCAGGGTTAAAGCCAACTTTTCTCAGAGACCAACCCCCGCCCCCCGCCACAGTTTGACCAAACCAAAACCAACCATCATACAAAAAACCCAACCAGTACTAAACACTGGCAACCCTAAACAACAGAAACCGACAGGATTCCGTACTAGACTCCCCACTTATCAGGCCCAACAATATCGACTAAAAGCCCAACATCTCAGAGAAACCCTAACAAAAAACGTGACTGAAAAGAGATTACAAGAAATAGTAGAAGAGCAGATTGCCAAACAGACTCAAATAATGATGAAAAAAATGGACGAACACTTGACTCAACTAGTGACAGCACTGACAGAAAAACTGACTAGTCACATCCCGACAAACAACACCCCACCCCCTCTCCCGGAGAACAGTTCCTAACCCAAATGCTCACTGAAATTGCTAAAGCCCGTACCTCCACCAAACCACAAGTGCTTGTGGAGGGACTCAAGTCCCTCTTGCCAAATACTATGTTCACCAAACCACTGGATGCAACAAGAATACAACAATATTGGTTGAATTCTGGAGTCAACATGTTGTTGTTATTGTTTTTGTTGAGTAAAAAGTAGATGCTGTCAATTCCTTACACTTTTGAAAAAACGTTACAAAGTTGAAAAACTGCTTTCTTCCATTTAGTTGCTAAATGTGATGTACCTTTCTTGACACTGTTCATTGTAGTAAAGTTATATCCTAAATAACAATAGTTGCCTACAACATTTAGCATATTTCCATTGTAAAACCATTTTTCATTTTTTCCCAAGAAACACCCTAACTTTTTGTTTTATCTATATTTACGTTAAGCTTCATTCTATCACAACAAATCATTAATATATTTAATTGATTCTGGAGTCCACTAGGTGTGGTAGATAACAATGCAATATCGTCTGCAAAATGTAAGATAAACAATTCCATAATATCTGGAAATAACTGAACTCCATGTTTTCCATCTCTATTAGTATGGTGTGCTAATTGGTTAATGAAGAGTGAAAATAAAGTTGGACTTAATACACACCCTTGTCTAACTCCAACAGGAGTTTCAAACAAATCTGTAAGCTCATTATTTACACGGACGCA
>CM065692.1:10876433-10878933 GCA_017654935.2 Phymorhynchus buccinoides
AAAAGAATAAGAAAAATTACATTATATTAATTGTGCTGATTTACTTTTTCTCCCAATGGGGGAGGGACAGTGCCTTATGCAAAGACAACTGTTTCGATCTTGAGAAGATCTCATCAGTTTGCATGATACATATATCATAATTATATACATCTGAATTGCTAAGCAAATCGGGACTTTCCTGGTTTTGCACTGCCTTCGGGTATTGCCTCCAGGATCGTTCCCACCATCTTTATCTCTATAAATGTCCCATATGTGTCTGTTCCAGACCGGGAGGACGCTAAATGAATGTTCCTTCCATTCAGAGTTCATAGTTACTCTAGATTGTGGCGGCACCATAGCCGATGAGGTTTAACCGAGGCGTGGTTACTGCTACACATATGTGTATTGCTAAAAACAATCGGGATATTACTGGTGTTGCACTGCCTCCGGGCATTGCCTCCAGTATTGTTCCCACCATCTTTGTATTTACAAATGTCCCATATGTGTCTATGACCGAGAGGACGTAAAACACCATTTTTCATTCATTCATTCATTCATTTCAGAGTCCATATAGTTACTCTAGATTGTGGCGGTACCATAGCCGATGAGGTTTAACCGAGGTGTGGTTACTGCTACACCTATCTGTACTGTTAACAAATCGGGACTTTACTGGTGTTGCACTGCCTCCGGGCATTGCCTCCAGTATTGTTCCCACCATCTTTGTATCTACAAATGTCCCGCCTCGGATAAACCTCATCGGCTATGGTACCGCCACAAATAAGTTTTTTGTCAATGATAAAAAAAAGGTGATCTCGTCGGGGTCGCAGACCACCTTTTTTATCATTGACAAAAAACTTATTTGTGGCGGTACCATAGACGATGAGGTTTATCCGAGGCGTGGTTACCGCTACACATATCTATATTGATAAAAACTCGGGACTTTACTGGTGTTGCACTGCCTCCGGGCATTGCAGCCAGTATTGTTCCCACCATCTTTGTATTTACAAATGTCCCATATGTGTCTTTGACCGAGAGGACGTAAAGCACCATGTTTTTCTTTCTTCTTCTTCTGTATCTACAAATATCCCATATGTGTCTGTTCCAGACCGAGAGGACGTAAAACACCATTTTTCATTTCAGAGTTATTGTTCCTTGCGTTTCCCTCTAGAGTTATTGTTCCTTGCGTTTCCCCTAGTAGAGTTTCCCCAGAGCTATGGTTCCTTTGCGTTTCCCTCTAGAGAGATTTTGCAGAGTTATTGCGCTTTGCGTTTTCTCAAGAGTTTCTTCGGAGTTATTGTGGTGTTGGGTTTTTTTGTTTACGTTTTCCCCTATAATTTCTCCTGAGTTATTGTTCTTTGCGATTTTCCCTAAAGTTTCTCCAGAGTTAATGTTCCTTGCGGTTTTTCTAGTAGAGTTTCTTTAGAGTTATTGTTCTTTGCGGGTTTTTTAGTAGAGTTTCTCAAGAGTTATGGTTCTTTGCGTTTTCTCTCGTAGAGTTTCTCCAGAGTTATTGTTCTTTGCGTTTTCTCTCGTAGAGTTTCTCCAGAGTTATTGCTCTTTGCGTTTTCTCTAGTAGAGTTTCTCCAGAGTTATTGATCTTTGCGTCTTCATAGAGTTTGGGGCTAGTTGGGGAGATGTAAAGGGATGCAACAATAGACGTATGACGGCATGTCATCACTCGTCAGATCCCAAAGATGAACTCTGCTACTGTTGAAACAACAAAAACAACATGACGTAGATTAACCACACACACTACTACACTCATGTGGAGCACGCACGCGTGGGGCACACACACACACATACACACACGCACACGCACACACACACACGCACACACACACACACACACATCATGCAGGCACGCAACTCGGACACACGCACGCATGTAGGCCCC
Source organism: Phymorhynchus buccinoides (assembly GCA_017654935.2). Classification (NCBI taxonomy): domain Eukaryota; kingdom Metazoa; phylum Mollusca; class Gastropoda; order Neogastropoda; family Raphitomidae; genus Phymorhynchus; species Phymorhynchus buccinoides. The sequence goes on from CM065692.1 coordinate 10,878,307, forward strand.
TACGTACGCATTATCAACGGGTTTTGCTGGTGGTGTTTGTATATACTTAATACGTTGCATTGCACGTTATTAAATGTTTTCAATATTTCTTAGAGAAAAATAGGGTTTTACGCCCTCTTCGGCCTTTCGGCCATGTGGGGCGTTTGTAAATATAAAGATGGTGGGAACAATACTGGAGGCAATACCCGGAGGCAGTGCTTAACCAGTAAAATCCCGATCTTTTTGTTTGTGGCACAAGCCACAAACCTGTAACTCACTTTGTCGGTCTGTCGGTAGGTCCAAAATTGTCGCACTTCAAATTGAGGCTGCTCTTTAAAATGATGTTTCGTTTTCAACTGTCGCACGCCACAAACGATTGCGAATTCGCGCTTGTTTTTAAATACAGATATGTGCAGCAGTAACCACGCCTCGGATAAACCTCATCGGCTATGGCACTGCCACAGTTTGTTATAAAAAAAAAAATATTTCTTCGTAATTTTTTTTGTTTTATTCCGATGAACTGATTAGTAAATTTTTCGGTATTTCGGTATTTCTTTATTTATTTTTCCCCTTTTTCGACACTTTTGAAGACTTGCTTTGAACGGGGTTTTTTAATTAAAAGATATTTTGTGAACTTCTAAGTTATTA
>CM065692.1:10883933-10891433 GCA_017654935.2 Phymorhynchus buccinoides
TTCTTGTACGTTTATATTATACTTGGAAGAAGGAAAGCGCATCAGTCTACCTGATCCAGGCACACCTCTCTACATTCCTCCTCACTGGGAGTATGTTGGTGTTTACTACGATTTCTATGACCTCCCTTATTGAATCCTTCACTGGATCCACCAACATGGCATCCCATCTCTTCTACTCTCTTCGAGGGATTGTAATTTTAGAACATTATTATTTTTGTTATTTTACACAAGATTTTTACCATTTCTTTTGAATTAAGTGCTGGTTTGCTTTTATTGTGGACTTTCAATCTGGTGCAAAGAGGACAACCTTTCTCTTGTAGAAAGTCTTCTAGCTCAGTTTGAATGTTCACTGGGGACATTCTTTGCAGGTCGATATGCAGACTGAAGAGTCTTTCTCAAAGACGAAACAGCTGTCTTTGCATAGGCATTGTCTATCTCCCCCCCCCCCCCCCCCCCATTGGGAGAAAAAGTAAATCAGCACATTATTTTATTTTATTCTTTTCAGAACACAGAATAAATTGTAAAGTTAAAATTAAAGTTATTCAGTTTCTTTCTTAGGTTCACAAACTTAAATATTGGACACAAAAAAGTTTTATTCAAGCAAACTATATATATAAGAGGAAAGTTTAATGGTGTGGTTGTTTTTTCTTCTTCAATTCTTGTACGTTTATATATATATATATATATATAAAAGCTTTATCAAAGCAAACTATTCTGCCTTTCAAATGCACTAACTTTTCAGTCCTTCAGAGTAGGGGTACGGAGCTGGCTATTCACTGAGATTTTTCTTTCATGATATATATATATATATACACACACAAGCACATCCACACATACACATACATTACCAGAGAGAGAGAGGGGGGGATAGGGAGAGAGAGGGACAGGACAGACAGAGAGGGGAGAGAGAGAGAGAGAGAAACGAGAGAGAGAGAGAGAGAGAGAGAGAGAGAGAGAGAGAAACCGAACTCAGGCCAGCAACAAACGATACTGGGTCATAGTTTTCGTCAAAGCTTTTGACAGTCAAGGGGCTGATCCACACGTCCAAATGCAGTCCTACGACTATCCAACGGTAACATTTGTGAGGCATGGCTATGTTGAAATACTACTGTCTAAATGAATGTGATGAAATCGTACGAGTCTCGTTTACTATATTTGTAGTCCCCCCCACCCCCCGCTACACGAATGTGATGAAATATCTGTATTTCTGTATCAGACATTGATGATACAGTGGAACCTCCCTTATAAGACCTCCCATTATAAGACTCCCCCCCACATAAGACCTACTTCTCTGAGACATTGCCCTTCTTTGTAAGTATGAAAATGACCTCCCTTATAAGACCCCTCCCTTACAAGACCCCCTCCCATATAAGACCTACTTCTCTGAGACATTGCCCTTCTTTGTAAGTATCAAAATGACCTCCCTTATAAGACCCCTCCCTGATAAGACCTCATTTTGGATGATTTTTGAAGGTCTTATAAGGAACGTTCCACTGTATCAGATTCGTGTTTGAGGGTCTATATGAATATAGTGCAGACGTCGGAACAGTTGGGGGGGGGGGGGGGGGGGTGGGGGTGTCTAAACTACATGTTTACCGATTCTTGTAGGCAGTAGTATTTCATCAGATTCATGCCTGACAAACGTCATCACTGTTGAAAAACTCGTACGAATGGAGTTGGATGTGTTGAGCACGGGCTATAGACAACTATGCAATGGTGACTGTGACAACATCTTCCTCGTTCAGTCAGTTTCCCGTCCCGCAGATGCGTCATGCTGCCGTTATGCGCCTAACTAAAGAAACAGCTAAGCCCAGCATGTATGGACGTTTCCGGCTGGAGGAAATGTTTTGTAAGAGTTTCTGGAACGAAAGGCAAGAGAATGGACCTGTAGCTAAGGCAGAAAGATAGTAGATGATAGTAGATAGTAGATGACAGTAAGGCAAAGGGGGATAAGGCAGAGTCTTCTTCTTCTTCTGCGTTCCAAAAGTGCTGATGGCCGGTTGATCAAACCCGAATGTTGATGGTTTTGATGAAATGGGCGGTTCGTTGAAGGTCGTTTTCTGTTCCCCACAGCTTCGTCTGCAGCATGTCTGTCGAAACTGGCCATACAGTCGATCCGGGGCCGGCATAGTTCGGACAGTACTGTACAAAAGGCAGAGTCAAAGAGAGTGACAGATCGGGGGAAGTTACACGCACATAACTTCCTGAAGGCGGGAGGACTATTTGCACGAAAGACCCCCTAGTATCCCCACGGGGAGGAGGGGGGGGGAGTTGGGGAGGGTGACAACAACATAATAATGCAAGAGGCAAAGCCTTCAAGGCTCACTCGAACAGGCACATGTGGGACAGCAACAAACAAAGATTGAGGGGGGTGTCTAAAGTACAGGATTGTCAATAAAAAATTTAAAGTACAAATGAAACTATCGTTAATGGATACAACTTAAAAATTAAAAAAGTGCCCATGCCGAGAATTGAACCCGGAACCATTGGCATGACAGACAGACACTCTACCAATGAGCTATTGAGGCTTTCAGTGTTGATGAGTTTCTTAACTCATGTTGCCTGTTGAATACTCTCTAACCCACTAATCTAAAATGTTATCTGTTTGTTATCTGTTTACAGTGCTGTTTTAAGTATTTAATTATTCAAATCATTATTGTTTGAAAGCTTGCATAAACATCTATGTGTATGCAAAGTTTGAACAATGTACGCCTTCTATTTCCCTAGAAAATGCCAACGTTAAAGTTTGGAGATTAGACCACGGACGCAACACACACACACACACACACACACACACACACACACACACACACACACACACACACACACACACACACACACACACACACACACACACATACATACACACACACACAGACACATACATACACACAGACACAACCGAACAACTATCATAATTACTATAGACTCACTTCGTGTTAATTTTCGTTAACACTAGTGAGCCAAAAATGCCAACGTTAAAGTTTGGATATTAGACCACGGACGCAACACACACACACACACACACACACACACACACACACACACAGACACACACACACACACACACACACACACACACACACACACACACACACACACACACACACACACATACATACATACACACAGACACACACACAACCGAACAACTATCATAATTACTATAGACTCACTTCGTGTTAACTTCGTTAACTCAAGTGAGCCAAAAATGCATGATGTTCAGGGAGAGATCTACGCCGGTGCCATCTTCATGCAGCAGCTACTGGGCTGGAACCTCTACCTGTGCGTCATCATCATCCTGGCCGTCACCGCCTTCTACACCATCGCTGGTAATCAGGGCCTGTATTCGCATTGAGATAGTATGTCGTCTGCGTCGCCCGAGCTGTATCGGAAATTGCCGAATCTACCTCGGAAAACACGAAGAATGCCGAACCTGTGTTTTGTAACTTCCGCCCTTTTCTTTGCATTTCAAAAATAATATTTCTGGATCTGTGCGGAGCACGGGTGTAGGTAGTTATTTATCTACTGACCATGACAACATACAGTTATTAATCTTGGGTCTGTATTCACATTGAATGAGACTTTATCATCATGATATCTTGGAATTCCTTATAAAGTCCTATTAAAATTAATCCTAGGGCCTACTACTTTTAGAAGGACTTCTAAGATATCCTGATGGTAAGTCTCACATTATGTCGTAATCAGGGTCTGTATTCACATTGATATAGTATGAGTCTTATCATCATAATATCTTAGAAGTCCTTCTAAAGTCCTATTAAAATTAATCTTACTACTTTAGAAGGACTTCTAAGATATCGTGATGATAAGTCTCATTCTATCTCAATGTAAGTACAGGCCCAGTCCTATTAAGATTAATCCTCCTACTTTTTGAAGGACTTCTAAGATATCGTGATGGTAAGTCTCATACTATCTCAATGTAAATACAGGCCCAGTCCTATTAAGATTAATCCTACTACTTTTAGAAGGACTTCTAAGATATCATGATGATACGTTTCATACTATCTCAATGTGAATACATACCCAGTCCTATTAAGATTAATCCTACTACTTTAGAAGGACTTCTAAAATATCATAATGAAAAGTCTCATACTATCTCAATGTGAATACAGGCCCAGTCTTATTAAGATTAATCCTACTACTTTTAGAAGGACTTCTAAGATATCATGATGATAGGTCTCATTCTATCTCAATGTAAATACAGGCCCAGTCCTATTATTAAGATTAATCCTACTACTTTTAGAAGGACTTCTAAGATATCATGATGATAAGTCTCATACTATCTCAATGTGAATACAGGCCCAGAACTAATAACTGTATGAATGGGGGTTGTCATGTCATGGTCAGTAGATATAAATAACTAGTTACACCCGTGCTCCGCATATGTCCAGAAATATTATTTTTGAAATGCAAAAAAAGGGCGGAAGTTACAAAACACAGGTTCGGCATTCTTCGTGTTTTCCGAGGTAGATTCGGCAATTTCCGACACAGCTCGTGCGACGCAAACGACACAAAATTTCAAGGAAATTTCATACATTTTGCCTTCAAAATCTACTTTCAAAAGCAAAATTTTGAACCAGACACCGGAATCGCGTCCCAACGCGTTCTTCTGGAACTGTGTGGCAAAAGTCCGACATTTACGCGGTATCCGAGTTTTTACGTTCATTTATACTTCGGGCCTTAGCGTATTATATTATAGATACCTGCCATAGACTTTCAACTGTGTTTGGGAGGGGTAAGAGAAGGCGAGTCAGAAAGAGAGAGAGAGAGAGAGATCAAATCAAATCAAATCTGTTTATTGCCATTAGCAAACAAACGCCCTTATGGCAAGGGGGGAACAACCATTTAACATTCAATGTAGACAACACTGGAATAAATGAAAAATATAACTTAATAATCCTATTCTTACAACTTTTCTTCTTTACCTTTTCTACTTTCTTTCAAGTAAACAGCTTCCTTAATGTATGTATCCCATACACACCTACACACTTATACATTTACCCATGGATACATGCATAAACCTTCACTTACACTCTCTCTCTCTCTCTCTCTCTCTCCTATCTCTCTCTCTCTCTCTCTCTCTCTCTCTCTCTCTCTCTCTCTCTCAATCCTTCGCCATCTATCCGTCTCTCTCGTCTCTCTCTCTCTCTCTCCACACATACTCATACTCACTCTCTCTCAGGAACCCTCTCTCCCTCATACTCTCTCTCTCTCTCTCTCTCTCTCTCTCTCTCTCTCTCTCTCTCTCTCTCTCTCTCTCTCTCTCTCTCTCGCACACGCACACAACACCATTTTACTAACATACTAGCAATCCTAAACCTACATCCTTGCAAGCATATATATTATTCCATGTTAGAATAGAATAAACAATGGACAACAAACAAACCAATCATCCAACATCATTGCGAGCATATAATATTATTTTCTAGGAATACAAAACCATAGCATACTAACAAACCATCCATCTAGTACCCGCATTGTTACGAACAATAAATTATAGTATTCTTTTGCTCAATTTTAGGCTGGACAGCAACACAAAAATGGCGACTATGATATTTTCGATATCAGCAGTGACAGTATAGCATCTTATATAATATTACAATTATGTATTAGCATTTGTTTTTTCGAAGATTAGCTGCTTCTGCAATAAACTTAGCAAAATAAATAATCCATTCTTCTTTCTTAAGAACAAGCTTCGCCTAAAATCTTTATCCTTGATATAAAAAAACACATTTTTAAACTGTCCAGTGTCCAGTGTTCAGTGTTCAGTGTTCTCTCTCACGTGCAGGTGGACTGGCCGCGGTCATGTACACTGACACCCTCCAGACCATCATTCTCCTCATCGGGGCTTTCATTCTCATGGCTTTGTGTGAGTCTCTGAAGTCGGAGTGTGGCTGCCCACGTGGCGGGGGTAATCAAAAAACGGTCACACACGTAATGTTCTCGTTCCTAGCTGATGCATTTTGTAGTACCATAGTGTTCAAGTGCTTCGGATGTTGGGATGATCCCTGGAGTCTTTTAGCCGGGGTACGACAACAACAAGAACAACAGTTTTCCACATTTTTTTAGGCTGTTTGCTTGTTGTTGACGTACTCTGGCTAAAAGACTCCAGGGATCAGCCCAACACGAAGCGCTTGAACACTATAGTACAAATAAAATGCATCAGCTACAGATAAAGAAAATTACGTGTGTGACCGATTTTGATTACCCCGCCACGTGGGCAGCCACACTCCGTCTTCAGGGGGATTTTGTGAGATTGATGATGTTATGCTTAGAACTTGTCATGGTTAAAGGCAAACCCCGCATAACTGTGCATATCATAACAACATTTTGATGTAGCCTTGGTGTTGTAGTCTATGTAAATTGGTCGGACATAGCCTTAAAACTAAGGCAAATGTTTTAGGCTAAAATGAATAATATCGATGTTGTTTTGAGTTTTGTTTGAAAGATCAATATTCTAGAGAGCACTGTTCAATAATGTTTTGAAAACAAAAATTGTGTGTGTGTGTGTGTGTGTGTGTGTGTGTGTGTGTGTGTGTGCGTGTTGCGTGCGTGTGCGTGCGTGTGCGTGCGTGTGTGCGTGCGTGCGTGTGCGCGTGTGTGTGTGTGTGTGTGTGTGTGTGAGTGAGAAGAGAGAGAGAGAGAGAGAGAGAGAGAGAGAGAGAGAGAGAGAGAGAGAGAGAGAGAGTATGACTTCTTCTCTTTTCTTTGGGGGGGTGTATGGGCGAGTGTGTGTGTGTGTATGTGTGTGTGTTGTTGTGTATAAAGAGTGAGAGAGAGAGAGAGAGAGAGAGAGAGAGTGTGTGTGTGTGTGTGTGTGTGTGTGTGTGTGTGTGTGTGTGTGTGTGTGTCTGTGTGAGTGCGTGTGCGTATGTGTTTGAGACAAAAAGAAATATCCCACTTCACAGCGCCTAAACTACTTCACCAATCTTAACGAAACTTGACAGAATTGTTCCTTAGGGTGCCTAGATGCTGCCCGAACTAATGAAAATCCGTTTAACGTCCTCCGGTCTGAACCAGACACACATGGGACATTAGTAGATATAACGATGGTGGGAACGATCCTGGAGGCAATGCCCATAGGCAGTGCAACACCAGGAAAGTCTCGAATTTTTAACAATACAGATGTATAGAGCAACGTCTCTATTATGTTGCCCATGGTTTCAGATGTATCAAATGACAAGCCATGTCAACATAATCCCCGTGATTCAGATTTGAATGTTACAAACACACTAGTTAAGATAATGGATGGATTTCAACCAACGTTGGTTTGGTGAAAAGGTATCATCTATTTAGTTTTTTGGGTCAAACAATAAACTACTGGGTATTGCCGTACTAATGTTTTAACACCAATAAAGCACAATAACCCCAGTATTGTATCTCCCTTGACTTCATCACTGAGTAACTGGGAGTACAGTCTATATGGCTCTGTCATCTTGTTGTTGTTTGTTTGTTTGCTGTTGTTTCCATAAATGATCA
>CM065692.1:10908933-10916433 GCA_017654935.2 Phymorhynchus buccinoides
TGATTGTGACACGTGACGTGGTGGGTCTTTAAGCCTGCTTCTGCCACTTTGGGGTTCAAAAAGCGAAATATCTACCCATATACCAGTAACATTCTTACAGTAGGGGAAGACGGGGTAAAAAGCGCATGGGCGGGTAAGAAGCCCACCCCAATTATCTCATGAAATAAAGAACATTTCAGTCAAATTTGCCCATGAGACGAATGCTAGACATTAACGCTCGTCTCATGGGCAAAATGAGACTGAAATTTGCTTCATTTCATGAGATAATTGGGGTGGGCTTCTTACCCGCCCATGCGCTTTTTACCCCGTCTTCCCCTAGTAGTCGGTGGGCATGAGTAGTCTCTTCTAGCGGAGGTTTGCACTGTGTTAGTGCTTTCTAATGTCGTATTGATTGGCACTGATTCATTAACGTTGTTGCTGTTGTTGTTGTTGTTGTTGTCGTTGTTGACGTACGCTGGCTAAAAGACTCCAGGGATCATCCCAACAGCCGAAGCGCTTGAACACTAGGGTACAAATGAATCGGCTATGGATGAGAACATTACGTGAGTGACCGTTTTTGATTACCTCGCCACGTGAGCAGCCACACTCCGCCTTCGGGGAGGGGGGGGGACTGATGATGTTATGCTAGGAGCTTATTAATAAGATAGGATTTTTTGACTGCGACCTTCATCAACCGAACCGAACTGAGCATCTGATATGGCCAGGAACAAAGAAGAAGAAGAAGAAGAAGAAGAAGAAGAAGAAGAAGAAGAAGCTAGGAGCTTGTCATGGCTAAAGACAACCGCTGCATAACTATGCATAGCACAACAACATTTTGATGTACCTTTGGTGCTCTGGCCTATGTCGATTGGTCTATCATAGCCTTAAGCCAAGGCGGATTAATGTTTATAACCGGGATCGAGCTGCAGCTATGCTTGTGGCTCTCAGGGGATGCAGACCGCATGCAGCAGGTTGTTGCATATTGCGTGCAAAGTTAACATTAACAACAATGAAGAACGTGAAGAACAATTCGATGGCTTGGAGTCAAAACGGACCATCTTTAGATAGCCCATTGACGTATTATTGGACTTATTACAAAAACTAATAGCTTGTATGAAACAATGACTGCAGAAATATAAAAAGGGGGTTATACTTTTTTATATTTCTGCAGTCTTTGTTTAATATAAGTTATTAGTTTTTGTAATACGTTCAATAATAATTATGTCAATGGACTATCTAAAGATAGTCCGTTTTGACTCCAAGCCATCGAATTAGAGGTTTCTTTTGGAGGAGGTATGTACATGATAATGTTCTTTTTCTTGGCTGTCCGTCAGATACGAGGATGATTAACAGTGTATTGACAGGCGTATAATTATTATGATACTTCATTAAACGACTACTAAAGGATTAGCAGTATCCTTGTTTGTATCCTTCCCATTTTGTAATGTAACGTCAAATAAACATCATGTACCTCATCAAAGCTTTTGGCTTTCTTTTGTAGCGAAAACAATATTGTTGTTTTCTGTATCTTTTTGTTTGACTGTCTGGGTGTCTGCCTGGCTGGCTGCCTCTGTCTCTCTCTCTCTCTCTCTCTCTCTCTCTCTCTCTCTCTCTCTCTCTCTATTTTATTTGTTTTTGTTGCTTATGTTGATGCTCTGCCTACCATGTCGTTGCTATATTACTGTTTGTTGTTATTTTTTGTTGGCGATGTTCCTGTGTCTCAATGTTCATTTATAGTATTAGTTATGTATTGCATGCTTAGAACCAAGGACAGAATGGAAGACTAGGCCCAGCCTAAATTCTTTTCCTTGTAAAATAAAGTTTCTGAGTTCTGAGTTCTCTCTCTCTCTCTCTCTCTCATCTCGTCTCTCTCTCTCTCTCTCTCTCTCTCTCTCTCTCTCTCTCTCTCTCTCTCTCTCTCTCTCTCTTTTGATTGTAAGAATAGGCCTGGCCTAAACTCTCAATCCTTGCGTAATAAAATGTTTAAGTGTCAAGTCTCTCTCTCTCTCTCTCTCTCTCTCTCTCTCTCTCTCTCTCTCTCTCTCTCTCTCTCTCTCTCTCTCTCTCTCTCCTCTCTCTCTCTCTCTCTCTCTTTCTCTCCCAGTCTGTCTTTGTCTACTTACCTATCTGCCAGTCTGTTCCTATCAACCTTGTTTGTCTTTCTTCCATCTAATCTTCAGTCAAATCAATCCACTAGTAAAAACCAGCACATTCAACCCAACTCAGCTCAACCCAATCAAATGTATTCGATATTCAGTAGATTACTTCCATGGTGCCTTTTAGAGATGATGTGGATTGGCCACTATGCCTAAAACAAATCTTCAAACAATAAATCTTGCTGTTGTGTAGTGTGGCACAGTGGTAGCGCGTTCGCCTTGTGTCAAGTAAACCCGAGTTCGAACCTGGGTACATGTTTATTTCCCTCTCATTTTGCACTAGGCCTTACTGTCTGAACGTGGAGTCTTTCGGATGAGACAATAAACCGAGGTCCCGTGTGCCCATGCACTTAGCACACGTTAAACCTAGTGGCAACGAAAACGTCATTTGGTCAAAATGTACCCACCCACCCTTTCCTTCCTCATCAGTCACACAAAAATCGCATGCAAAAAAAAAAAAAAAAAATTGGGTGGCGCGCCTCTGGCTGCGACGCGCTCTCCAGGTGGGATCAACCCGAATTTAACAGAGTCGCCTCTGTGACTATAAAGTACATAATACCAAATAACCGATGACCTTAAGCCCAGAGAAGGCGGTATGGATAGGCCCCTGTAGCTAAAGATATTCAGATAAATAAGGCTGCTGTGGCCATAATTGACACTCCGTTGAGCTTAAACCCAGAGACAATGGTATGGACATAGCCAACAGATGTTATAAAGGCTACTTTGACAATAAATCCAGACAATATCCAAACCCAGAATGTTGTGGACAAGCCCTTATACCTAGCAATCTTCAAACAATAACTATGGCAGCTGTGACGATACTAACCAACGCTCAGTTGAGCTTAAACCCAAAAGAGGTGTTATGGACATCGCCAAAGGGCTTTTTTTATTTATTATTAAAGTCTGTTGTGATAATAAACTTAGATATGTTTTGGATACACCCCTATTCCTAAACAAATCTTCAAGCAATTAGGGCGTCTGCATATTAAATCCGCAAATCAGCAACAGAAACTCATCCGCAATCCCATCCTCCTATTATATAACGATGGCTTGGGACCTAAACGGACTATCTTAAATAGTCCATTGACTTATTATTACTGATGTTATTGCAAAAACTAAGAACTTGCATTAAAAAAGACTGCAAATACTATAAAATGGGGATTATGCTTTTTATATATCCGCAGTCTTTTTTTATGCAAGTTATTAGTTTTTTTTAATAGGTTCAATAATACGTCAATTGACTATCAAAAGATAGTCCGTTTTGACTCCAAGCCATCGATTAAGCGAATGGGGTTTCCGCACGGAACTTGCGGGTTGCGGATGTAATGTGCACATGTCCTAACTATGGCAGCCGTGACTATAACCGACGCTCAGTTGAGCTTAAACCCGGAGAAGGTGGTATGCAGGTAGCCAAAGATCTGGTTGGACATCCAGGTCATGGCGTGCATGGTGTCCCCCTTCCTCATCCACATCAGGCACAGGTTGGAGGCCGCGGAGTAGCCCGGGGGGCAGGCGCTGGCCAGGCAGCTCGTCCAGGCTCTGCCGTTCCTGTAGAGCACCACCTCCAGGCACTGGTTGATGCTGGGGTCCACCCGCTGGATCTGGAAGACAGTGCAGGGTGCTGTGGTCACATTACACGTTGCTATGTTTCGCTCTTTCCTCATGGAACACGGTGCTACACTAGTAGTAATAATACAACACCACTGGTTAATGCTGGGGTCCACCCGCTGGATCTGGAAGAAAGTGCAGGGTGTTAGGGTCAAAGTGCACGTTGCTATGTTTCGCTCTTTCTTCATGGAACACGGTGATACACTAGTAGTAATAATACAACACCACTGGTTGAGTGCTTGGGTCCACCCGCTGGATCTGGAAGAAAGCGCAGGATGTTAGGGTCACAATACACGTTGCTATGTTTCGCTCTTTCCTCATGGAACACGGTGATACACTAGTAATAATAGAGCCACCACCTCCAGGCACTGGTTGATGCTGGGGTCCACGCGCTGGATCTGGACGAAAGTGCTCCCCGTGGGAAGTTCAGTTTAACATCGCGTATCGGCTTTCGCCATGTACGACGGGCTGAACAAACCAACCAGGGTATAAACAAAAATTTATGTTCCTGAACCACTGTCTTAGCCAAAAGGCTGAGAAGCGACTAGAATTCAGTCAAACTTAAATGCTCCCCGTGGGGATACCGGGGGTCTTTTGTACAAAATAGTTCCCCCACCTTCTGGAAGTTATGTGCTTGTAACTTCCTCTAATCTGCCACTCTTTGACTCTGCCTTTTCCCTTCGCTTTCTATCATCTACTATCTTTCTGACTTATTGGCCCATTCTCCTGCCTTTTTTCAAAAACAATCTTTAAAATAATGTTTCTCCTTTGAGCTCCTCCAAAATCGGAATGTGTTGGCTGTACGCAGCGGGGAGACCAGTGAAAACTGAAAACCAGACACATACGTACCTTACCCATTATGGCCATATAGCCTGGGAACGCAGAAGAAGAAGAAGGAAGAAAGCGCAGGATGTTGTGGTCACAGTACATGTTGCTATGTTTCGCTCTTTCCTCATGGAACACGGTGACAATACAGCACCACCTCTAGGCACTGGTTGAGTGCTGGGGTCAACCCGCTGGATCTGGAAGAAAGTACAGACTGTTGTTACTGAGATTTGTTCTTGCTGAGAATCGTGATCCTGTTGAGAGAGACGAAAATGGTAGAATTGGGAAACTCACCAGGGTTTGGGTTTGGTGATTAAAGTAGAAAAGGGGAAGAAGCAAGCTTTCCGCTCGTAGAGCTTTCATCAGACTGGGAGTTAGTGGGGAAAGAGAGTTTAAAAGCTAGACAACAAACTGAATAGAGCTCAGAATGAATTGAAAGAGAGAGACAGAGAAATGGAAAGAGAGGTCACATGTGCGTGTTTGTGTGCGCATGCGCGCGCGTGTGTGTGTCAGTGCGTGTGAGTGTCTTATGCATAACTGATATCCAAACGAGATCGCAGCAGTTTTCACCAATAACGCACTCGCCGCCTATAAACTGCTTCGACGACGTTTCTAAATGAGGCTTAGAGCCATGTCATTGAAACTTCGTAAAACAGTCGTGCAATTATCAGTCCAATTATTTTACCAGTCGCCTATTTATTTTTCTCTTAACGACCTTCAGAACCTAGAATTGGCAACTGTAGGCTCGTCTTCGTAGTCTATTCAATCAAATCGCGCTTAATTAGTTAATCATTAAAACCCTTTCAACGCTAGCCATTCCTCAGCCAAAATTTACCATTAAACTTACCCGGGTAGAGAAAAGATTTCGTCTGCAATATTGGGGATTCCTCTGTGGCGTGCATAAAATAGGGCCTGTCCTTACCTCCCAAAATAAAGAACATAAGGTCACTGGATACCAGACCCTCATTTGATGCCTTTTGGTGACATGGGTGTCAAATCATTGTGGTGCCAAGTGGCGATGCAAGGGTTTTAATTTAAAGAGTTAGCACGTGGACCATGGAGAGTACGAGTAGATCAAGGAATGTAATGGGACCGACCGTGAAGAAGAAGGCGTAGGTGCCGTCCGAGGGGGCCGTGTACTGTCCCGTGGAGTTGCTGTAGTTGCCCCCTCCCGTGTTGAACTGCACCATGTCGAAGAGCACGGGGGATTTATCGGGCGTGTCGTCTCCCACGCTGTCGTTCTTGAAGCGCACAGAGAAGGCCACCGGCTGCTCCGCCTTAGCTTGTTGCACAGACAGAAAACAACACGGGTGAAACTCTTTCAGCTTTACACTAGTAGTAGTAGTAGTAGTAGTAGTAGTAGTAGTAGTAGTAGCAGTAGTAGTAGTAGTAGCAGTAGTAGTAGCAGCAGCAGCAGCAGCAGCAGCAGCAGCAGCAGCAGCAGCAGCAGTAGTAGTAGTAGTAGTAGTAGTAGTAGTAGTAGTAGTAGTAGTAGTAGTAGTAGTAGTAGTAGTAGTAGTAGTAGTAGTAGTAGTACTGTAATAGGGCTAGAGGTGGGCCTCTTGGCCCTTTTACGCCCTTTCTTGATTGTTTAATTTGATTAAGTTTCACAATGATTGCGCAAGCCTAAGCTAAACTAGTCTTAATTAAAAAGTTTATTTTTTTTATTTTTTTGGAATGGACTTTCATTTTTAATCATCCCAAAAAATGGAAAGCTCTTATCATATTAGGATCTTGGTCCAGAAGATTCGTAAAAGTGTTAATATTAGGTGCCTGGTTTTTTGTTTTCATTTTACCAGAAACTGAACTTCATTTTTGTTTTAAGTCATCCCAAAAAAGCATCGACCATAAGCGATTTGGGGTGTTTTGAACTTGGTTGTTCTATCCTGGAAACCTCGCTCGGGGAATCTTGAAAACAGTATGGTGATGTTGTTTTCAAAGATGTAATCATTTTGCAAGGCTTTTCAGACTCAAACTGTCTCTGTCCACCGTAGTAACTTGCGTTGCCCCCCTGTCGCACCTGCGCTCATGTGACAGGAGACTGTCTGAGTGTTGTTGCTGTTGTTGTCGTTGGCTTACCCTGGCTAAAGGACTCCAGGGATCATCCCAACAGCGGAAGCACTTGAACACTGTGGTACAAATGCACCAGCTACAGATGAGAACATTACGTGTGTGGCCGTTTTTGATTACCCCGCCACGTGGGCAGCCACACTCCGTCTTCAGGGGATTTTGGAGACTGATGATGTTATGCTAGGAGCTTGTCATGGCTAAAGACAATCCCCGCATAACGATGCATAGCATAATAACATTTTGATGTAGCCTTGGTGTTCTAGCCTATGTCAATGAGGCTTTGCACTGAAAATGATCTGCCCCTGTCTCGAGACCTGAGATGCGAACGCCACCTACTTAAGATTATCGCCCTTGCCTGTCAGGAACTAGTAGCATATAGCCACGCAAAATTATCTGCTCCTGACTCGTCACCAGGGGAGCATCGGCAGTTCGGGCCTACAATTATCACCCTTTCGTGTCGGCAAGGAGCAGTATAAAGCCTCATTGGTCTAACATAGCCCTAAGTCAAGGCTGTACGATCGAAAAAGAAGAAGTAATACGTTCTTTTTTCAATTCATCCACCTCCATCCCCACCCATCTCGCTTCCAGGCTTTACCAGGTACTTACCCACGTGCGACGTGATGTCCGGGAACCTGGCGTTGAGGAGTGTGCTGAGGCTGTCCATCTGCCTGCCCCCTGCGGTCAGGCCCTGCGTCATGTTGGTCAGTGTCTGGCTGTTGACCAGCAGGGAGGCGCTGGCCTTGTCCAGTTGGTCCTGGCGGTGGGACAGACTGTGGGCCAGTTTCTCCCCATTGTGCTCCAAGCGGATTGTCTGTTATTGAAAAGAAAAAAAATAGTGACACCCCCCCCCCCCCCCCCACAC
>CM065692.1:10931433-10973933 GCA_017654935.2 Phymorhynchus buccinoides
CATCAATAGATAACCACTGCGTCATGAGATATTTCATTGATTGTATACGCGTAAACACGAATATATGCACGCGCACATACACACACACACACACACACACACACACACACACGTGCGCGCGCGCGCGCACACACACACACACACACATACACACACGCGCGCGCGCGCGCACACACACACACGGATACGGACACACACACACACACACACAGACGCGCGCGCGCGCGCACGCACACACACACACACACACACACTGACGCACACACATACACACACACACGCACGCACGCACGCACAGACACACACACGCGCGCGCGCGCGCGCGAACTAATATCACGATAAGTGGATAGACGTTAAATGAAAGACACACACACGGACGGACACACACACGGACACACACACATACACACACACACACACACACACACACACACACACACACACACACACACACACACACACGGACCCCCACCCCTCAAAATCATCGACGTCATAATCCACGCTATTAGCAATCCGTCGTCTCGCCCCTCTTCTCACTTCTTTTCTCGCGTTAGGATCCGGGCGACCGATATAATAATAGGCCGACCCTTCAGAAGTCCTCCCGCACACAGGTTAACTAACGTGTGGCGGTACCATAGCCAGGGCCGGATCTAGGGGGGGGGGTGCTTTGGGTACTGCAGCACCCCCCCTCGGCTGTCAAAAAAAAAGGACAAAGGAGATGCTCTTGCAATAAGATGATAATGTTTGATTGTCTTTTGTGTGTTATGACTGCAAGCTAAGCAAGGTGCAAAACTGATAAAACGCTCTTAAGAAGTTCTGTTCTGAGCTCACAGGAGATGCCACAAAACAGATTTAAAATGTTGAAAACTCGTTTTCGGCAGGGGGGCTTCGCCCCCCTGGACCCCCCACCAGGGCTTTGCCCCTGGACCCCAACGGGGCCTAGGCGGCCCCTGGACCCCGACCTAAAAAAAAGTTTCAAGCACCCCCCCTTCAAAAGTCTGTGATCCGGCCCTGATAGCCGATGAGGTTTAACCGAGGCGTGGTTACCGCTACACCTATCTGTATTGCTAAAAGTAATCGGGACTTTACTGGAGTTGCACTGCCTCCGGGTATTGCATCCAGTATTGTTCCCACCATCTTTGTATCTACAAATGTCCTATTGATGTGTCTGTTCCAGACCGAGAGGGCGTAAAACACCATTTTTCGTTCGTAGAAGTCCTGCCGCGAAGCAATTCAGTGACAGGACCTTCCAAAGCTCTTCATGTAATAACTGACTAAATAACAAGCGCGAAATCGCAATAGTTTGTGGCACGCGGTCTATTTTTACCACTCCAATCATGAGTTACCTCCCCTGGATTTTCAATAATTTTAATCTGTAAACCAGAATGTTATCTCTGCACCATTTCGTAACTTTTTATATCTTTTGGAAAACATTTAAAACTATGTATCCTACTTATACTCATCAAAAGAAGCACCGCATACTCGTCATGTCTGTTGTAGTGTCTGTATTACGTATGTTTATTATTTTGTACGCTTTTAAAATACATCATTTTAAAGAGCGGCCAGAAGTGTAGCCTCGATATGAAGTGCGACAATTTTGTCAAAATGTGCGACAATTTTGGAACGACAGACCGACAGACCGACCGACAAAGTGAGTTATAGGTTTGTGGCTTGAGCCACAAACAAAAATTCCTTCAGCGACAAGACGCCAAAGTTAAAATTAAAAAAAAGAGAGACTTTGGCTATGATCATGGAGAAACGGTGTCGTCCATATTTGAGGAAAAAACGGGTGGCGGTTACGTGTTTGGGTGGGGCTTTGGTGTTTCTGGTGGTCTACTACTTGGTGTTGGCCTCGCCCAGCGAAAACCTCGTGAGGAACATGGAACTACAGGTTAGGAAAGGGACTTTTTTTTGTTTATTAGTGTTTTTGTTTTTGTTAGTTAATGATTTTTGTGTCTGGTGAATTTTGGTCATTTGTAAAATCAAAGTTAAACAATGGCGTCGCCGAGCGGCAGACATGTCCGTCACCAGCAATGCCACGCACTTGCGACACCCCGTAGCATAATTTAGGCACCAACATGATTATTCCGTTTGTGTAGGCCAAGTGTAGGCCAACGCAACGCAACTCTCTCTCTCTCTCTCTCTCTCTCTCTCTCTCTCTCTCTCTCTCTCTCTCTCTCTCTCTCTCTCTCTCTCTCTCTCTCTCTCTCTCTCTCTTCGGCAAAGGACAATGAGACAAAGAGGGAGGAGAGAGAGAGAGAGAGAGAGAGAGAGAGAGAGAGAGAGAGAGAGAGAGAGAGAGAGAGAGAGTGTGTGTGTGTGTGTGTGTGTGTGTGTGTGTGTGTGTGTGTGTGTGTGAGAGAGAGAGAGATAATATGTGTGTGTGTGTGTGAGAGAGAGAGAGAGAGAGAGAGAGAGAGAGAGAGAGAGAGAGAGAGAGAGAGACAGACAGAGACAGAGACAGAAACACAGACTGATTGATAGACAGACAGACAGACAGGCAGGCAGGCAGACAGACAGATAGACACAGAGAGAACGAGTTGGTACCAGTGAATGACCCGGTGTTGACCCGGTTGTCTGCTGAGTAGAGTCAATGACCTTGGGTAGCTCGTGCAGCCTCCGTGGAAGTTCCTGGAAAACACTCGGTCTACGTGGAAAAGCTAATTTGAATCGCTTCAAATTTTGTGGGATGGTGTGTCACCATGAGAGTAATGTATCCGCGCAAAATATTTTGCCGTCCTGACCTTGACCTTGGCGTACGACCTTGAAAACCGAAAATCTTTAAGGGGCCATAACTTCCACACCGTTGGTCTTAGAGTCTTCAAATTTGGCATGGAGGTACTTTAAAAATTTACCTACTTTTAAAATTTACCTACAAACTTCATTCAAACTGATATTCTTTTGAAAGGGAATTTAGATCTCCCAAACAAGATTAATGTTACCATTTTTGAAACTGTCCACAAGTTTATTTCTCTCTCTAAAAGATTTTAATAGTAACTAAATTTGTAAGCAGAGTACGTTATTGACTCATGTACTGTTATATAAATGCATAGTATTAATATACTAGTGAGTTCCATCTTTGCTCTTGTTTTTGTTTATATGCATGTTGTTCTTTTGGAGGGGTTTTCTCTTATTGTCCATCCTTTTCTATGCTTTCCACATTGACCGTTCAAATGTGTACGCATTTGCACTCTAAATCTCGCGTCAGTACAGGGGACATGCGATTATTTATTTAATTATGTATTTTTGGGGGGTGAGGGTACAGATAGTTGCGAACATTAAAGTCAACTAAACTGATAACTGATTTTTCGAAACCGTCCAAAGCATTGTGGAAACTAAAAAAAAATAGATGTTTTGTCACATTGTGTAATTAGAAATTCGTTGTTCGTGTACTTTGATATTCCCCAACTTATTTCTTATTTCTATTTTCTTATCTTTATCGTTTTCTTTTCTAGCCCTTCATGAAGTTGTATTTTCTCTTATGTTTAAATTGTTTCTGTTATCAAAGAAGATGAAAAATGTTCTATTTGGTTACTTTGTTATGCTTCTAATGTTCAAAATTAACCTTTGTTTATTTTTCTTAAATGTGTGATTTTTCAGTCTGTGATTGCCAGCCGCCATATCTGTGACTTATTTTGAGTAGGCACACTATAAGCTTTAAGCTTGTTGCTGCCGTCATTCATGTTCATTTTATTTGGTGTATATGTTTTGCTTGTCAATAAAAAATCATTTAAACCAGATGGAACGTAAATTTCAAGAAGCTCAGAGAGGTATTGCGGTGCTGTTCTCGATATGATCTGATAGCAGAGACAGGCAGCCACATCTTTCCAGAACTTGTTAAGGAAGAAAAAGTGTTTCACGTAGTCAACTTCATCTGGGCAAACATCACACTTATTGTTTTCTACTAATTTCATTTTATGTAAGAGAATGTTGGTTGGGTAAATGTTATGAAGGATTTTCCATTGCAGTTCGTGCAGTCTGACATCCTTAGTGCACGATCGTGCAGTTAACCAAACGCTGTCATCGATTTTAATGTTAAGTTTTCTGTGCCAGAAGTCGGCACCACTAGGGATTAGATTTTCTGGTTTTCTATTATGAAGTATTTTCATTACGTCTTTTGGAGCTGCTTTGAAAACGCGGGCATCGCATTCTGAAGTATTTGTGTTGTGTTATCTGTTCTGTTTTCGACATTTGTGATCCACTGCAGCCAGCAGAGTGAAATGAACAGAGGGACAGGCACATAGACAGACAGAGAAACAGAGCGACAGAAAGGCAGACAGAAATGAGAATATATATCTACCTGCTTGCCCCCCCCCCCCCCCCCCCCCCCCCCCCCCCCCTCCCTAGAACTAGACTAGTAGGCCTAGGGGAGATAAGTTAATCTATTTGTTGGATTTTTCTTCATGTGAATTGTCTCCCTTATATTTTCTCTCTCTCTCTCTCTCTCTCTCTCTCTCTCTCTCTCTCTCTCTCTCTCTCTCTCTCTCTCTCTCTCTCTCTCTCCACCGTTTACGTGATGTTCACAAAACCTTTTTTTTGACATAACGCCCGGCGACCACTTCAACTAATTGCATTAGACCATTGCTGATGACTCTGATAGTCCAACATAAACCATGATCGTATGCACTATTATTATTCATCGATGCCTACATGTGTTTGCTTCTAAATTCATGAATGTTTTGTATGCGCATATATCATGTACCCTTGCTTTGTTTTTGACGTGTATACATTTGTGCATGTTAAAATTGGTTATGTAAAATATGATCAAAAAATTTGATAATTATTATGTGTATGTGTTAAATTCTAATTCTTGCCTCTTACAGACGAGTGTGTACATTTGGTTAGGTTTGATTTTCTCATGTGTATCTATATAGCTTTATATGTTTGTTAGAAATGAATATGTAAAGTAGGATTCAATTTGCTGTCGTCATGTGTACATGTTCACTTTAAATGTGTACATGTTCAAGTTGAGTATTTAAAGTAGGAATAGATTTGCTTTTGTCGTGTGTAGGTGCTTACTTTTAAATTTGTGCATTAAAAATGAATATATGAGTATTAAGTTTGATTTTGTCATGGGTTTTGCGCATTGAAAAGATGAATAATTATATTAAGTACATTATGGTCCTGCAACTTTCATTGGTTAGGATTCCCTCCTTTGGGTGGAAACACTATTGTTATTTGTACAGTTCCAGGGCTCCCAATCGTCCCGCAAAACAAGGGGTCCCAGGGACTCCTTCACTTACAGTATAGAGGGTCCTAGAGGCGGGATAGAGGGTCCCAGTGGCATATCGAATGCTAAAAAGAATTTTTCTGGTGCATCCCTGGGACCCCCTGTACATTCTCCCCTGTACATTCTTTCAGAGGGTTCAGTAGAACTTTTAGTGCTTCATAGACCCCCAAATGGGGGTCCCTGGGAGCCCTGAGTTCATTCTTTTTCTTCCCTTTTTTTCTCTTCCAACTTGGCTGCAATTTTCGGAACCGTTGCAAGGTCATTATGTGGGTTTGCGAATGTTTGCAATGTTTAATAATTTGGCAGAATAAAGACCTGCAGCTGTGTGTGTCAAGTCAAGTCAAGTATACTTTATTATCTCAACGTAGAGAAATTCATAGCAGGTGCAACAACATAGCGAACATTCAATAATAATTACTTTTTTCGGACTATAAGGCGATATATTATTTTCCCAGAGTGAGACCCCTGCGCCTTATACAATGACTACTAATATAGTAAGAAAATAATGATAACAAAATCTCATTTCTGTCGAGAGATGAGTCTTATAATCAGGTGCGCTTTATAATAGTAAAAATAAATACGGTATTGAAAAAAAATAAAAAAATATTGAAGCGTTTAATTTAATACGCATTTAGGAACGTTATAAACATAGTACTAGTGTGCGTGAGTGCACGCGTATGCGTGCCTTTTGCATGTTGTTAAACTATTTTATGGGCGTCTTAAAACTTTTTTTTTACTGTTTTTAGTTTTCTTTTCTCACATTTTTTATTTGTGTTTGTTGTGCTTAAACGTTTACTGCATGTGAATTGTCCAGGTACTGTTGGGTTTTTTTTTATTGGCCTTTATCACGTTTTTGTTTCAGAATGGAGACATAGGCGAAGGTGTTGGAAACGAAGCTCTTGGAAACACAGAAGAAGACGGAGGAGGAACAGGAGGAGAAGCAAAAGAAGCAAAAGAAGAAGAAGAAGAGGAACAACAACAACAACAAGAACAGAAACAAGAACAAGAAAGGGAAGGAGAAGAAGATAGGAAAGTAAGTAAAATATCAAAGAATGTTGGTCAATAACAGGCTCTCTGCACGAATCGTGATTAAAATGCCATTTGTTTTCTGAATATTTCGGACTGCTGCTGTAATTAGATCTACTTTTTGTTGTTTACATAATGTTTAGTCAAGGTACGATGCGCTCTACGCAATGCTTACTTTTTAAGTTTTTCCAACTAAGAATATCGCGTGATAAGCCCCTACTGGTTTGATTGCCCCCTGGTGGTCAAATCCGCGTCATATGTCTTGGGAAGAGCAGAGCTCCATAGCTGTCTTGATAGTAAGGCCTAGTTGCTTGCATTTTAGAGTTGGGGAGTTTTGTTTATTGAATTGTCGTTAGGCTCGTTGTTTCTGTGGAGACCGGCAGATGAAGAAGAAAGCGGTTTAACGTCCTCCGGCCTGGAACAGACACATATGGGACATTATGGGATATAAAGATGGTGGGAACGATCCCGGAGGCAATGCCCGGAGGCAGTGCAACACCAGGAAAGTCCCGAATTTTTAACAATGCAGATATTATTGTGACCTAACCCGGCAGATGGTGTCCCTGTTTCATTAATAACATGTGAGAATGAGAAGGATTCGGGAGTTATATTTGATAAAGATTTGTCTTTTGATGCACATATCCAAAGTTGCATAAATAAAGCGAACAAAATGATAGGATTAATTAAAAGAACATTTATTAATATTGATTGACATATTTACCAAACTGTATAAAGCACCAGTAAATTACTTAAATTTAACTATGCACATATCACAGTGTACACCTGAAAATTCGGTTCGGCAAACCGACTACAATTGCTCAACATTCCCTCCCCTAAACTGACAATTTCCCTAAACATGACTAGTAAGTAATATTAACCAACCTTCGTCCATAGGAAATGACTCCTGTGTCATTGTTTTTTTAATCTTTTTAAGCCTACTCTGACACCCTATTCCTATCACACCCTGTCACCAAGAAAGCTCACTAATACCTCTGCTCTTCCCGTGACAATTAAACTTAATCCTAACCGAATGCCGAAATAAACTAATAACACACCTAGCCGTCTGTGGAAATGCAGCACGCTCGTGGCTTCCTGAAACCGGTCAACCAGACTGCTAGGCCCTCAGTTCAGGTACACAGCAATGGCCTTCTTCTTCAGCTCAATGGGACAGCATGGTCTCTCTTCTTGACGCCGGTTACCGAGACAGAATTCTCACCCCCCGAATATCGATAGTTTGGGGTGAGAACTACAGCTTCTTGAATGGCTGGCTAGCGGAATAAAAATGTAAATTTATATTTCGCACAGAGGGCTAAAGAATCGAAGTTTCCCTCTGTGCAACGAACAGTAATGAGCAGACAGAATTTGGAAGTTCAGTTTAACGTCGCGTATCGGCTTTCGCCATGTACGACGGGCAGAACAAACCAACCATGGTATAAACAAAAATTTATGTTCCTGAATCACTGTCTTAGCCAAAAGGCCGAGAAGCGATCAGGATTTTTTTTTGGAGATAGAATTAGAATAATAGTGTTTTATGCCCTCTTTGGCCTTTCGGCCATGTGGGGCATTGAGACAGAATTTGGAAGAACTCAACCTTAAATATGACCTTAAGTTCAGAGACTCAAATTTGATTGGGGAAAACACCTAAGCCAATGAGAACTAAGCTTGATATGGCGTGATGTAGGACACAATCCGCAATTTAAGAAACTGCCAAACGCCTTAGACTAAAAACAAGAAGAAACAGATTCCGTATAGAAACTTGAAAACTGAGAAAGAAAAAGATTGTCTCCACTTTGACCATTGGCGATTAACACGTTTGCCAAGATTAACACAGTAGCGAGATAAACTTGATAGACAAAACCTAATATCCATTCCGTGGCAGAAAGAGAACTAGCCTAGGCCAAAGTAAATAAGAGAAAAATTATATAATATACACACATTATAAAGTGACCTGTGACAGACGTCCTCGTTTTAGTTCACGCTTTGCCTAAACATTTATTCCAAAGTCACCGGTTAGTTAGTTAGTTAGTCGTTTATAGTCCCTGTCAACAGCTATGGTCATCCGAGGAGGACTGTCACCACTTACACTTTCAACAGGGTTTAACGCAACAACGTTACACACAATACGCCACGCGATACATCTTGATAACATGGCATCTAAACAAAAAACAATTGATAATATTATAGCAACTCTTTCATTGTAAACTATAGTACATAAAAGAATGAAATAGAGAGGCCAAGAGAATGAATGAATGAATCTTTAATTTAATGTCTTTTGGTTTAAACAAATTTATTCATAAACAATCACATAACAAAGCAGCATCAGAATAAGGATCACAGAGCACAACAAGCTTAAAGCTTATACTAGGTGCTCAAAACATTTGAAGTACACAGTATTGGCTGCAACTAGTGAAATTATTACACTGGGTAAATGATGAAAGAAAGGGAAAAGAAACAAAAGCATAACAACGTGGGAATACTAAGTAAAGGAGAATAAACAAATTTAATGTATTTTCACACGAATAGTGATTTTAGACAACATGCAGAAATTTAACTATTTATAAAATTAAAAAAGTTTTTTAAAAAGAAATGCAAGCTTAAGAAACAATTATAACAACACACAAAGCAACACATTTACAGTAAGCTTCCGATAGGCGTGGACAGCATTAACTTCGCAATTAAAGCAATGTCAATTTCTGCGTCACTTACGATATCCTTGGTATTATTATGCTTAAGAAAAAAGTCCATATTGAACATTCGGTATTTAGAGAGCAACATTGGGTATTCTAATAGTAAATGATGAATTGATAATCTCTGAGTGCAGAGACAATTAGTTTCTATGTATTTAGTTGTCCATGAATTTAGACGTATCGTGTACACTAAACTAACGATGGATCTGCTATGCATCACACTATTAGGTCTAAAGTCAGATGGATTGATACAAATGGATTTTTCCAACAAAGAGTAAATTTCATGTGCTAACAATACCAATTTCTCATCTAAAAATGCGTTAGTGTTATTGAAGGCCCCTCTTTTAGCAGCTTCATCATCAACCTCATTCCAAAAGAGCCCACAATGAGATGGCACCCAGCCAAAATCAATACCTATGCCTTTTGTAATAACACAATGAATTAAATGAATGAATTAATGAATGAAAAATGGTGTTTTACGTCCTCTCAGTCTGGAACAGACACATATATGGGACATTTGTAGATACAAAGATGGTGGAAGCAATACTAGAGGCAATGCCCGGAGGCAGTGCAACTCCAGTAAAGTCCCGATTTATTAACAATACAGATAGGCGTAGCAGTAACCACGCCTCAGTTAAACCTCATCGGCTATGGTACCGCCACAATCTAGAGTATAAGTGATTATGCGGTTAAACCTCATGAATGAAAAATGGTGTTTTACGTCCTCTCGGTCTGGAACAGACACATATGGGACATTTGTAGATACAAAGATGGTGGGAACAATACTGGAGGCAGTGCAACTCCAGTAAAGTCCCGATTTATTAACAATACAGATAGGTGTAGCGATAACCACGCTTCGGTTAAACCTCATCGGCTATGGTACCGCCACAAGTTTTTAGTATGATAATTTTTTTATTTATATAGGTTAAACCTCATCGACTATGGTAAAGACAACATCGTTACGAAGTTTACTGTTATTTTGCTTCAGAGTTGGTAAAACTGATTTTGAATCCACACAAAATAAGATGTTATCAATGGAATATGGAAGAGCACAAACAAATAGCTTGCATTATTGCGTATAATTCAGAAGTAAATATTAATATGTCTTTGCCTAAATAATAAGAAAGAGGCCAAGAGAGGAGATAACGAAAGTGAACAAAGGGGGAATACTCTCTTTCTAATTAACTCCCCTCCACCAAAGTTGATTACGATGCCAATCATCCAGCATTGCGTGGGTCAGAACCAAAGTGAGACAAACAAAGCATCATTCTAAAAAAAAGAATGTGCCAGGTTCGCCTTCATGACCCTCCACCCACACAGTACACATCAACAATGGTGGAGAGGACAACATACAAACAAATCAACATCTATCCAAGAGTGGCATAGCCTTTTAGCCTTGAATTATGATTAAGATTAAAATTATAGCCCCGTCGACAACAAAGGCCATGTAAGGGCTGTCACCACGTTAAATTCTTTTTTTGTAGTGCAGTAAAAAACAAAAAGGAACTATTTCCTTTTGTTGTGAGCGAAACTCATTTAGATAAACTGCATACCAAAATAAAGAAGAAAAAAAGGCTTATATTGCGAAAAGTTCGTGCAAACGATTTGGTCTAATCACAGGCGGCCATTCAAAAAGAGACGGCAAACGCCTTCTCTTTGGGTGAAAGAATTTGACTTCAAGCACCTCCGCCAAGGAGGAATCGCCTTTTTAACGGCTTGATTTCTGGGAAACCAGAGCAAAGTGAGTTGCGATCTCTGTAAAGGGTGTTTTCCTGCTGATCTGGACGTGTTTCTTGCAAAACTCATCCGTCAGGGTGCCCCTTAAATAAATCTTCCAAGCATAAAAGGGAATGTGACACGTGACGTGCGGGGTCTTTAAAAGACTTCTCTTTAAAAATTCTTCGTTGCAGAATTATAACGGGTAAAACATGAGGCAGGGGATTAGAAAATTGTGTCTGAAAGTATAATTTCAGATTTCATTCAAACTGTTTCAGATTGAATCTAAATTTTCAGCTTAGGCTGAAACTCCAAACTTGATTTTCAGCGTTTGTATTCAAATATAAAAATCTGATTTGAGCTTTGATAATTGTTGGCTGCTAACACCCCTGAAAACATATGTTTGGGTGACATTGTAATAGGCAATAATGTTTCTACTTGTTTTCTTTCTCATAAAAGTGAAGAAAACAAATTTTTAAATGAGCTTATACTAAGATGTCTGAAGACGCATAAAAGATTGATTTTGTTTCAGAGCGAAAACAAGAACAGTGAAGCTGAACAAGAAAACGTGAAAGTAAGTATAATTATTTGGGGGAAACAAGTTCATTATCGATGTGATAAAATACCCAAAACAAAGTAGGCCTATTTTTTTTTCATGCAAGTACACTTCAGCAACAATGTGTTTGTTCTTGTACGTTTTTATTCAGTCTTCACTTGTCAGTAGACTCCGAAAACTGTCTGTTATTGTTGTTCAATATGTTGATCGGGATAGATGGAAGGATAAATAGGTAGATAGATAGGTAGATAGATAGGTAGATAGATAGGTAGATAGATAGGTAGATTGATAGGTAGATAGATAGGTAGATTGATAGATAGGTAGATAGATAGGTAGATAGATAGGTAGATAGATAGGTAGATAGATAGGTAGATTGATAGGTAGATAGATAGGTAGATTGATAGGTAGATAGATAGGTAGATAGATAGGTAGGTCGATTGATAGGTAGATAGATAGGTCGATAGGTAGGTAGATAGATAGGTAGATAGATAGGTAGATTGATAGGTAGATAGATAGGTAGATTGATCGGTAGATAGATAGGTAGATTGATAGGTAGATTGATAGGTAGATAGATAGGTAGATTGATAGGTAGATAGATAGGTAGATTGATCGGTAGATAGATAGGTAGATAGATAGGTAGATTGATAGGTAGATAGATAGGTAGATTGATAGGTAGATAGATAGGTAGATAGATAGGTAGATAGATAGGTAGATTGATAGGTAGATTGATAGGTAGATAGATAGGTAGATTGATAGGTAGATAGATAGGTAGATTGATCGGTAGATAGATAGGTAGATTGATAGGTAGATAGATAGGTAGATTGATAGGTAGATTGATAGGTAGATAGATAGGTAGATTGATAGGTAGATAGATAGGTAGATTGATAGGTAGATAGATAGGTAGATTGATAGGTAGATAGATAGGTAGATAGATAGATAGATAGATAGATAGATAGATAGATAGGTAGATAGATTGATAGGTAGATTGATAGGTAGATAGATAGGTAGATTGATAGATAGATAGATAGGTAGATAGATAGGTAGATTGATAGGTAGATTGATAGGTAGATTGATAGGTAGATAGATAGGTAGATAGATTGGTAGATAGATAGGTAGATATTCGCACAGGGTCGACCTGGTATTGCAGTGCCTCCAGGATCGACTCACTCTCTGTACATTTAGAAATGTCCCATAATGTCACTACCCGGTCGGAAGACGTTAAACTCATTTTTCCGTTGGGTTTTTTTTTTTTACTTTGGTAAAAACGTTGGTGTCCAGTGTCTGTATGTGTCAACCTCAGAATCAAATTCAGTTATAATTTACTGTATGATTTGTTATATTTTCTAAGAGAAGAAGATCAAATGAATAGTGCTTTTTCTCCGTGCTCTTCAGTAATTTTCGAGTCCCATTGAGGAAAGAGCGCACATATAAACGCGCACTCACTTTTTTTTATAACATATAAAGCTTTCATGTGGTGAAGGCAGAACAAACGTCAAATAAATTCATAGTGAGAGGGTCTTTTTAAGCTCATCGAGCAATCTTGTTGGTTTTCTTTTTTGTCCTTCGCCCGATATATACATCGGCAAAGGTGCATAAGTTTGTCGCGGTCTGTTTTTTTGTGTTTGCTTTTCCCGTCTGTCCGGGCTGTATCTCATGAACCGCTAGATGGAATCACTTCACATTATGTGCGGTGGAGTGTCACTGTAAGAGGAAGGTCCCGCACAAACATTATAACCGTGCTGACCTTGACCTTTGTTTAATTCCGAGGTGGAGATCTTCCCTAACTGGACAACCACCGACCCCCACGACAAAACGTTCACTCGCCGGCTGTTCATCTACACCGCTGTGGTGGCCATCCACCGTGTGCCCCCCACCACCGGCACGGAGATTCACCTCGTCACCTTTCAGGAAGGACAGCGAGTTCTCCAACTCACCTGCTGCCTGAAGGCCTCCTCCTCCTCCTCCTCCTCCTCCTCCTCCTCCTCCTCCTCCTCCTCCTCCTCCTCCTCCTCCTCCGGCTCTGGCGAAGTGTACTCCGGACAGCGGGCCGATGTGCACCATCATCACCCCAGGCGGTTTTACACCGCTGCCAGTTCCCCGCTGGTGATGCACACCATCGGAATGGTGTACCGCTGTAGGTTTCCTGTCCGTCTCCACGGCAAAGAAGGCGTGTCCCTCTACGCCACTCTCACACCCGACAGAGTCTGTCCCCGGGACAGGGAGCAGTTCGTGGAGGTGCACCAGCCTGTCCTCAAGCCGGGTGGGCTGGCCATTTGTGCCAAGGTAGCTTACGGCTTGAGACTGGACCCTAATAAACTGGTGGAGTGGTTTGAAATCCAGCGAATTCTGGGCGTGGACAGGATCCTGCTGTACGACCTCGGGAACACGGAGATGGTGTACAAGGTGTTCCGCTACTACCAGGAAACGGGGCTTCTGGATCTTATTCCTTACCAGTTGCCTGGTAAGTTTATTATCCTTTTTGGTTGTAATGTAGTAGTAGTAGTAGTAGTAGTAGTAGTAGTAGTAGTAGTAGTAGTAGTAGTAGTAGTAGTAGTAGTAGTAGTAGTAGGTTAACAGGGCTAGAAGTGGGCCTCTCGGCCCTCTTACACCATTTATTGATTGTTTAATTTGATTAAGTTTCACAATGATTGCGCAAACCTAAGCTAAACTAGTCTTAATTAAATTATAATTTTGGGGGGAATGGACTTTCATTTTTAATCATACAAAAAATTGAAAGCTCTTATCATATTAGGATCTTGGTCCAGAAGATTTTTAAAAGTGTTAATATTAGGTGCCTGTTTGATGTTAGTTGGTAAGTTATTCCAATGTTGAACAATCCTGTTAGAGAAGAAACATTTTCGTTTGTTAGTATTTGAACGTCTTAAAAACAACTTGTCCATACTATTTCTTATTTTATCCACTGTACTCTTGACAAAGAAATCACTGAATTCAATATAATCAGAATTATTTATAATTTTATATACTTGTATGATATCTCCTCTGAGTCTTCTTCCCTTGAGAGAAGGCAAATTAAGAAATTCTAATCTTTCTTTGTAGTTCTTGTTTGTACATGCTTTAACAAGTTTAGTCGCTCGTCTCTGCACTTTTTTCTACTATTGTTTGACTGTCTCTTCAGGATAGGATACCAAACCGTATTACAGTATTCCAAATGTGGTCTAACTAAGGCTTTATATAGTAGGACAAATATATCTTTATGCAAAAAATTAAAAGATCTTTTTTATGAGCCCCATTATCTGATTTGCCTTATTAGGGGAAAACGGGGTAAAAAGCGCATGGGCGGGTAAGAAGCCCACCCCAATTATCTCATTAAATAAAGAAAATTTCAGTCAAATTTGCCCATGAGACGAATGCTAGACATTAACGCTCGTCTCATGGGCAAAATGAGACTGAAATTTGCTTTATTTCATGAGATAATTGGGGTGGGCTTCTTACCCGCCCATGCGCTTTTTACCCCGTCTTCCCCTAACTATCTTTTGAATATGAGAATCAAATATTTTAAAACATTTATTGGTAATCTTGTACTTTTGACACCCCCCTCAATCTTTGTTGATTGTTGTTGTCCACATGTGCCTGTTCGAGTGAGCCTTGAAGGCTCTGCCTCTTGTTTTGTTTGTGCTGACCAGACAATCTGTAATCTGTACTGACCGAAAACTACGTTAGCCATTCTACTTATTTACATCGTCCATGTGTGATATCATGCAGTCTACGGATCTCTGTTTTATGTGTGTTTTATGTCCAACTGAATGTCTTCGTCTGGGTGTGTCTCCTTTGGTCTTTGTAATCATCTATCTCGCATTCGTGTCTCCACCATGTTTTGCATATGCGTGCTCGCTTGTCTTCACAGGCGCAAATTTATGCTTCCAGGTTTTGTCAGTCTCAACATAATCTGTGTACATAAATTTTTTCATATTTCTTCTTCTTCATCTTGTTGTTGTTGTTGTTGTTGTTGCAGTTGTTGTTGTTTTTTTTTTTGTTTGTTTTTGTTTTTCTTCTTCTTCTTCTTCTTCTTCTTCTTCTTCTTCGTTATTGAGGGTATGAACAGTTTAGAATTGTACAATGCTTCCCTAGGAAATATACCACGCTGTCTGACACAATTGAAGGCAATTTTAAAGACCCACCGACACACCACGATTAAGTCCCTTGGGGGGGTTTTCTGGGTAGCTGTGACGGACCACATACAAATACCCCCAACTTCAAATTGAGGCTGCTCTTTAAAACGATGTTTCGTTTTCAAATTGGGGGGATCTGTATGAGAGTCAAACCCGGTCAAAACAAGATTTCTTAGCAACCATAAGAGGGAAAGCACGTGAAACCCGTGATTTGTTTTACACGTGATCTGGTGGGTCTTGAAGCGTGGGTATATGGACAGGTTAGAATGATAAAATACATTCCAAACAATGCAACGCACCCTGCTATTTTGACGTACCTTGAAGGCAAACCGTACGGGCGTTCCATCCTGAAGGCGGGGAAAGACTACACCCGCTACATGGACGACAAGGAGGTGATGGTGTGGGACTGTCGCCTGCGCCTGGCGGGATATGCCTACATCGAGGGCGTGGACATGGACGAAGTGATATTGCCACGGAATTACACCGCTCTGAAGCCCTTTATCGAGGTCATCATCATCATCATCGTCGTCGTGATCATCATCATTGTTATTATCATCATGATCATCATGATCATCATCATCGTCGTCGTCGTCATCATCAGCATCATCATCATCATCATCATCATCATAACCATCATCGTCGTCGTCGTTGTCTTCAGTATCATGCACACACACACACACACACACACACACACACACACACACACACACACACACACACACACGCGCGCGCGCGCGCGCGCGCGCGCGCGCGCGCACACACACACACACAGAGTTATGCGGGCGGGCGTACACACACACACAGAGACACACACACACACACACTTGATCTGGTGGGTCTTGTGGAAAAAAGGCCTTTCAGTTCCTATACATAAAGGGGGAGACAAAACAAACCCCAGCAATTACAGAGGAATCACACTTAATTGTTCATTAGGCAATGTTTTATGTCAAATACTAAACGCTCAAATAAACAAGTACTTAGAATCAAACAATTTGTTATCTAAGGAACAAGCAGGTTTTAGAAAAGGCCATAGAACTACGGATAATATCTTTATTTTAAAAAGTATTGTAGACCACACAATGTAATCGCGTAATGGCAGATTATATGCATGCTTTGTTGACTTTCAGAAAGCGTTTGATAACATTTCACACGAAGGACTATTAATAAAATTACAAAGATTTGGTATCAACGGTAAATGGTTTCATTTGGTTAAAAACATGCACACAAATACACAAATCTACTCAGCTGGAAAAAATGGAATTTGTCATTCAGTCTATATGCGAAGAGGAATTCTGCAAGGGAACTCACTAAGTCCAACATTATTCAATATGTTTATAGACGATTTAACAAACTGGCTTCCAAAAGATGATTCACCAACACTGGATCCTTCGAGCAATACATGTATATCTACTTTATTATAAGCAGATGATCTTATACTCCTTGCAACATCTAAACAAGGTTTACAATTAAAATTAGATCAATTATACTTATATTGTAAGGAATGGGGGTTGCAAATTAACATTGAAAAAACTAAAGTAATAATATTTTCTAAAACAGAACCTAAAACTCGATTATTCTTTAAATGTGGTACAAAATTCATTGAAACAGCAGAACAATACAAATATCTCGGAATAATTTTTCATAGGTCAGGAAAACTTGATATGGCAGCAGAACATCTAAGCAAGCAAGGGAACAAAGCAACATATACCCTAAAAAGAACGTTTCAAAATGACAATATTAATGATCAAATTGTTTTACAATTATTTGATAGTCTTGTGTCACCAATATTGATGTATGGTGCAGATATATGGCTACCTTTTTGCTTGAATTTAAATGACAACTTTACTCTAGAAAACATGTTTAATCAATGCCTTTCAAACAAATTATCACATGAGCATACTCAACATAAGTTCTTCAAGCAAATTTTAGGAGTTCACAAAAAAGCTACAAACTTAGCTGTTATTGGAGAACTCGGAAGTTTGCCAATTAGCTTAACAATAATCAATCAGATTATAAAGTTCTGGTACCATATTTTAGAATCTAAAGACAACTCTCCTATCAAAATCATATACACGAACATGTTAAAGAATGAAGATCATCAAACACCTTGGTTTAAATTTGTCAAACAAATTCTTAACCTAATTGGATTGGAGCATGTTTGGAACAACCAGCATACTTTTAATATTAATAAGTTATGTCATGTTGTCCAAAATAAATTAAAAGCTGAATACATATTATTTTGTAAGAAAAGAAAACCAGAAACAGAATCAAAGCTTAAATTTTACAACAGTATTACTACAGAATATAGAATGGAACCATATTTAGCAAACTCTTTCATAAGATTTAACCAAAAACAATCATTATGTAAATTAAGAATTTCTTGTCACGACCTTAAAATAGAAAAAGTTAGATATACTAAAACTCCAAGGGAAAGAAGATTATGTTTGGAATGTAATGAAATCGAAGATGAAATTCATTTCTTAGATAATTGTATCAAATATGACGATATAAGAAAGCACTTTTTAAAACATGTTGAAGACAAATACAAAATACAAAACGCGCTACCAACCAATTTAATATCAAATGACAATGTTATCAGCGAGGTTGCGAAATATGTATATGAGTGTCAGCAGTTACTAAAGTAGAACGGGGAAAAAGTACAAACAAGAACAGAATGTTTGATGAAAAAGTTCATATTACAAATGCTTTGTTTCTTACATTTAGTGTTTCGTTGTTTGTTTATTTTATTTTATTTTATTTATTTTAGTGTCATATAAAACCTGTTACGGTTTTCAAAGACAATAAATATCTGAATCTGAATCACACAGAGAGACACACACACATATATACACACACGCGCGCGCGCACGCACGCGCACGCACACACACACACACACACACGCACACGCACACGCACACACACACACGCACACACACACACACACACACACACAGAAGTTATATCTGATTATGTTTTGTTTTGTGAAAACATGATTGTACCCACTAAGAATGTTAAGATATTTCCTAACAATAAGCCATGGGTTTCCAAGTCGTTTAAAACGACACTTAATGAGAAGAAGGTAGTATTTAGTTCAGGGGATACAGCTAAGCGTAGTGAAGTGCAGGCACAGATTAGGAAGGAAATAAAAGAAGCCAGAACACAGTACAAAGATAAAGTAGAGCTACAGTTTCAGTCAGGGAATATGCGGGATGCCTGGAAAGGGATTAAGCTTATGTCAGGAACTACTAAGTACACACAGGGCTGCAGTACTAATAGGCCTAGTAGCGACAGCCAGCAAGATTTCTCTAACCAGCTAAACACGTTCTATTGCAGGTTTGACAACCAAGACGTCAGCAGCGATTTAAACTCTATTACGAGTGACTTGCATAATGAGTTGGGTAGGGAGGGGACGGATGAAGAACAGTATGAGGTAGAACAAAGTGTAGTTCAGTCTGTGTTTTCGCGTCTAAATGTTAGGAAAGCAAAGGGCCCAGATGCCATTAGTGGTCGAATTCTGAAAATCTGTGCCTCCCAACTATCAGATGTCTTTAGTTATTTGTTCTCTTGGTCTCTTAGAGTTTGTACAATTCCTGCTCAGTGGAAGTCCTCTACAATATGTCCAGTCCCCCCAAAACGCAGTCCATTGTGCCTCAATGACTATCGTCCTGTCGCACTCACATCAATTGTTATGAAATGTTTTGAAAAAATCGTCTTACAACGTCTTCTCAATACCACAACAGAGCATCTTGACCCGCTTCAATTTACATACAAGCAGAACAGATCCACAGATGATGCAACACTCACACTTCTACATAATGCATACACTCATCTAGAAAACCGACATTCTTTTGTCAGAATTCTCTTCGTTGACTTCTCGTCTGCTTTTAACACCATACAACCCCATCTTTTAGCAAACAAACTAATAAACATGAGTGTCAACAATAGACTAGTTTTGTGGATCATAGATTTCCTACTTAAACGCACGCAGACTGTGAGATTTCAAAGCGCTCTGTCCTCCACAATGTCTGTATCCACCGGCTGTCCCCAAGGCACTGTCTTATCTCCTGTTCTCTTCACCCTTTACACAAATAATTGTAAAGGAACAGATTCTGCCCCTGTCATTAAATACTCTGATGATACAGCCTTAGTTGACCTTTCTAACTCAGACAGTACTTACTTTGAGCATGTTGAAAAGTTTGTGTCCTGGTGTGAGGAAAACTATCTTGACCTCAACGTAACAAAAACAAAAGAAATGGTAGTCGACTTTAGGAAATCCCCGGTACCAATGCCAGATATCACAATCAAAGGTGTGACAGTCGAAAGGGTAGATGAATACAAGTATTTGGGAACAATCATAGACAATAAGTTTACTTTTAGTTCTCATGTTGATCATGTTTCCAAGAAATGCCAGACAAGGATGTAGTGCCTGAGAAAGCTCAGATCTTTCAATGCTAGCACAGATCTTCTCCAAAGCTTTTATCGTTGTTTTCTTGAATCTATTATAACATTTTCGTTCATTTGTTGGTACGGTGGCTTGAATGTAAAACCCAAGGGTGTTTTGAATAAGATCGTGAATGTTGGTAGCAAGATCGTGGGTAGTAAACAAGACAGTTTGTGTTTGTTGTATGAAAAAACGTGTAGTTCGAAAAGCCAGGGAGATCGCTAATGATCAAAGTCATGTTCTATCGCATTGCTATGAACTATTGCCATCTGATAGACGGTTCCGCACTATTCGTTGTAGAACAATTAGAAATTCAGCTAGTTTTGTCCCTAAGTCAGTCGAACTTCTGAACAAGATCTCTGCTAAAACCAAATAATGAGGAATTATACATTAGCTCAGGCCTAGATGTATATCTGGTCAATCTGTACAGTAGTGTGTGTGTGTCTGTATGTGTATGTCAGTGTGTGAGCGTGCATGCGTGCGTACGTGCGTGCGTGCGTGCGTGCGTGCGTGTGTGTGTCTGTCTGTCTGTCCGTATGTCTCTATGCCTGTGTGTGTATGTGTGTGCGTGAGAGAGAGAGAGAGAGAGAGAGAGAGAGAGAGAGAGAGAGAGAGAGAGAGAGAGAGAGAGAGAGAGAGAGAGAGAGAGGGGGAGGGAAGCGCATGAAATGTTGGGAACGGGAAGGGACCCAAAATATGTGAAAGCTTGGGGTGACTTGGAGAGGGTGGGGGTTTGGGGTAGGGTGGGGGTGAACAAATGAATGTGATAATAGAAATGGTGGGAAAGAGGTTACTTCTTATTGTTTTGATAGTCGCTTGTATCGACCCTAAATATGTTCATTTTTTTGCGAAGCATGCTTTGTTATGCATTGTTCCTTAGTTGTGTTTCTTTGTATTGTGCTTGTACGAGACCACACTGTAATTTCACCTAACGTGATAATAAAGTATTTTTGACTTTGATTTTCACACACACACACACACACACACACACACACACACACACACACACGCACGCACGCACGCACGCACGCACGCACGCACGCACGCACGTACGCGCACGCACGCACACGCACACGCACACGCACACACGCACACGCACACACACACACACAAAATTGATATAGAATATACCAGTTACAAAAAAGATGAAGAAGTTAATCAATTAGTTTCTGACGTTCGACTTCATTTAGATTCAAAATATTCAAATCATCTAAAAAAATTACACTGATGGTTCAGTCTTAGAAACGTCAGACAGTGGCGCAGGTTTTGTTATTCCATCACTTAGAATAGAAAAGTCATACTATTTAGGCAAAGACATTTCAATATTTACTTCTGAATTATATACAATAATGCGAGCTTTAGAATTTGTTTATGATCTACCATATTCAATTTATAACATTTTAGTTATCTACCATATTCAATTTATAACATTTTAGTTTTGTGTGGATTCAAAATCAGTTTTACAAACTCTAAAGCAAAGTAACAGTAAAACTCGTAACGACATTGTCTTTGAAATTAAACAGTTGATTCATTGTATTGTTGCAAAAGGTATTGGTATTGATTTTTGCTGGGTGCCATCTCATTGTGGACTCTTTTGGAATGAAGTTGCTGATAGAGCTGTCAAAAGAGGGTTTTTTTAATAACTCTAACTTGGTTTCTAATGAGAAACTGGCATTATCAACACATGAAATTTACTGTTTATTGGAAAAATCTACTTACATCAACTCATCTGACTTTAGATCTAACATTTTTATGCACAGTAGATCGATAGTTAGTTTAGTGTACAAGATACGACTCAATTCATGGAAAACTAAATACTTGGAAACTAACTGTCTTTGTAGTGATAAATTATCAATTCATCACTTACTATTAGAATGCCCAGTATTGCTCTCTAAATATCGAATGATCAATATGGACTTTTTTTCGTAAGTATGATAATACCAAGGATATTTTAAATGACGCAGAAATTGACATTACTGTAATTGCAAAAGCAATGCTGTCCTCAACTATTGGAAGACTACTGTAGAGGTTTTCTTTACTTTTTTTTAATATGTCGTTCTTATGCATGTTATTTTACCTTCTTTTTTTTTCCCCCTCCCCAAAATGTTTGCATGCTGTCTAAAATCACGATCTATGTGAAAAGACATTAAATTAAAGATTCATTAATTCATACACACACACACAC
Organism: Phymorhynchus buccinoides; assembly: GCA_017654935.2. NCBI lineage: Eukaryota > Metazoa > Mollusca > Gastropoda > Neogastropoda > Raphitomidae > Phymorhynchus > Phymorhynchus buccinoides. The sequence continues at coordinate 10,953,405 of CM065692.1, forward strand.
ACACACACACACACACACACACACACACACACACACACACACACACACACACACACACACACACACACACACACACACACACTCTCTCTCTGTCCTAACTTTATCTTTTTTCATTCCTCAGTGATCTGGTTACATATTTCCTGATGGTTAATATTTTCTGTCTGCCTGTCTGCTTGTCAGTCCGCCTGTTTGTCTGTAACTGTCTGTCCATCCGTCTGTTAAGCTCTCCCTCTCTCACTCCCCCTCTCTCTCCCTTTTTCTCTCTCGATCTCTATCTGTCTGTCTCTCTCCCCATCTCTCTCTCCCGTTTTCTCTTTCTCCTCTCCCCTCCCCCCTCCCATCTCTCTCACTCCCTCTTTCTCATTCTCTGTCGGTCAATAGATCTGTCTGTCTACCTGTTAACCTATCTCCCCCTCCTGTCCCTTCTCTCCCCTCTTAGTATATGGTACAAGTTCAAATTTATTTTTTGTCCTCCCTTCTCCATCTCTATCTGCTTTCAACATTATTAATCCATTGTTATCAGTCTGGTTGTGGTTGAGCATATAACATAGCATAGCCCAGCGTATGTTTGTGTGTATATGCATGTGTGTGTGTGTGTGTGGGGGGTGGGGTATGTATCAGTGTCTGTGTGTGTGGGTGCATAAGTGTGATAATTGCTGCCATTTGTAAAGATGTTGTTGAAAAATAAATTAAAATCGAAAATGTGTGCTCTCAAAGGGGGTGTTTGGTGATTCATTGACCAAGACACACATACACGCGCACATAAACACACACGCACACGCGCACACGCACACGCACACGCACGCACACGCACACACACACACACACACACACACACACACACACACACACACACACACACACGCGCGCGCGCGCGCGCGCGCGCGTGTGCTCACACACCCGTCGTTCAAAACTGGTTTTGCATCATTCCACATAAAATGCGACGATCACCTCTATTTTGGGGGTCTACCAGATGGACCAACACGTTCCTGTCTTCTCCACAGGACCAGTTCTCCAGGCGGCCCTCCGCAGCCTCCATCCACTTCACGCCCCAGCTGTTCATCACGAGCTGGACCCCGGTGGACCCCACGGCTCCCCTGTACATGCTGAGGTACCTGAGGAGCACAGGGGAGCAGGACTATATCTGGAAACACATCTACCGCCCGGAGAGGGTGCACCAGGGGGGAACTCACTACCTTTTTCCATACCAAGGATTCACCACGTGGGTGGAACGAGCACTAAGTGATGTTGATGATGGTGGTGGTGGTGCCGGTGGTGATGATGATGATGATGATGATGATGGTGATGATGATGATGATGATGATAGTGATGATGATGATGATGATGGTGATGATGATGATGTTGATGATGGTGGTGGTGGTGGCGGTGGTGATGATGATGATGATGATGATGGTGATAATGTTGATGATGATGATGGTGATGATGATGGTGATGATGATGATGATGATGATGATGATGGTTATGATGATTGTGATTGTGATGATGATGATGGTGGTGATGATGATGATGATGATGATGTTGATGATGGTGGTGGTGGTGCCGGTGGTGATAATGATGATAATGATGATGATGGTGATAATGTTGCAGTAGCTGCTGCTGCTGCTGCTGATAATGATAATGATGATGATGATGATGATAATAATAATAATAATAATAATACATAGTATTTATATAGTGCCTTTCTTTCGAATTAAACTCAAGGCGCTCACATTCACTGATTCACACGGAATTGGGCTAGCATATACATTCATTCGATCATCATCTAATTAATGTGAAAAGTTACAGAGAGAAAGCTCTTTGAAACAAGTGAGTTTTCATTAAGGGTGTTTGAAAGCGGGAAGTGCTGAATTGTGATGGAGGTGAACAGGCAAGGAATTCCAAACAGTAGGGGCGCAAAAACTAAAACTGATAATGATGACGATGATGATAATGCTGCTGCTGCTCATGGTCATGACGGTGATGACGATGGTGATGCTGATGATAATAATAGTAATAGCAGAAGTAGTAGTGGTGGCTGTAGTACTTGCAACTGTAGCCGTAGCAGTAATGGTTTTGGTGGTGCTGTTAGCATGATAATAGTTGTAGTAGAAGTAATCTGAATGTGTCTTTAACAATTGGTGAAAACAGAAGGCAATCCTCATTCCAGACCAATAATTAATATCCCGATTACAAAGACCATCTGCAATGTTGTGAAAATGAAAGATAAATGGCGCAAGAAGCTCGACAATCATGGATAATACGGTGATAATAGATTAACATGCTAAAACATCCGGAAAATGGCTTAAAAACAGCCATGAAATAACGTAAAAAATTGGACTGGCTTTAGTACTCATAAAAAAGGAGTTGGTGTTTCTGAATTTGAAGCAATGCTTGCTCTGTTGTTGTTTTTCTAATATGAACACGAATACCTTATGAAAACAGATGCTGTATATAAAATAAGTCAAAGTCATCAAACATTTGTGCTATTAACTGTCAAAAAATGCGCTGCTTGTCTTGTAGGCGGTGTAATGCCTAGGTGACGGTTTCCAAAGTAAATCCCAGGCTTTGAAGAAAAACGCTTTTGAAAAACTGGAACACGGAGAGAAACTCCACGTGACATACTTCTGTTATAAACATGTTAGAAACATTGTTGATGATTACATTCCTAGCGCTGTTCAATTCCGTGCACGGTGTAACGCTGTGACGTGAGTCACGCTATTGTTTGCATTATTTTAAAATAATTGAAAAACTATTGCAAATTGTAGATGCTCTGAACTTTAAGTTTGGGCATGTAGAATCTGCCCATGTTGTGTTTTATAACATGATTTTAATCAGAAGCATAAAAACAAAGCAAAAGTATGATGCACCATGCATAAAACAGGCACGTGACGTGGGTTACGCAAGCTTCTAATGCAGTGCTAAACCCATGCATTTTTTGAAAAGTCCATCTCTTGCTTTGCAAGTGATAACATCATGCCCAGAAAGGTAAAAAAAAAACACCCACATACACAATTGTAGCTTCGTTCCTTATGTTTTCAATTGTTCGTGCCAGTCCCCTTTTCAGTCAGTATTAAATAATGAGTCAACCTAGTTATAGCAGCAGAAGTAATAGTAGTAGCAGCAGCAGTAGTAGTAGCAGCATGATTGTCATCAACATCAGCGGTAGCAGCAGCAGCAGCAGTACTAGTAGTAGTAGTAGTAGTAGTAGTAGTAGTAGTAGTAGTAGTAGTAGTAGTAGTAGTAGTAGTAGAAGTAGCAGCAGCAGCAACAGTAGTAGTAGTAGTAGTAGTAGTAGTAGTATTAGTAGTAGTAGTGGTTGTCGCATTAGTATTAGAAGTCGTAAAGTAGTTCGGGGGGGGGGGGGGGGGAGGACCCGGAGGAAGAGGTAGAAGTGGCATAGTAGTTACAGTAGCAGTAGGAGCAGCAGTAGCAATAGTACTTGTCGCACGAGTATTATAAATAACTAGAGCGTTAAGACGCTAGACCACTAATCGAAAGATTATGATCGCTTCTCGGCCTTTTGGCTAAGACAGTGATTCAGGAACATAATTTTTTGTTTATACCCTGGTTGGTTTGTTCAGCCCGTCGTACATGGCGAAAACCGATACGCGACGTTAAACTGAACTTCCATCCACGCTAGACCACCAGCCGCGCGGAAGCATTTTCGGGTCCAGTGACCTTCACCTTTGACATATGACCTTGATTTTCGAACTTGGTCTAAACATCCTTCGAACCTATCCGCAAGCAAAATTTAAGTGTCGTCCATGCGTTCAAACGCTATCGTGTCAGGTGCTCGGAAGCATTTTTGGCTCCAGTAACCGTGACCTTTGACCTATGACTTTCATGTTTGACATTAGCCAAGATAGTCTTAGTAACTATCCGCATGCAAACTTTGAGCGCCCTAGGTCCATCCATTCAAACGTTATCATGCCAGGTGCTCGGCAGCATTTTCATCTCCAGTGACCTTGACCTTTGACTTATGACCTTCATTTGTTTTTGACTTGGCCTAGATTTCTTTAGTATCTATCCGTATGCACAATTTAAGTGTCATAGGTCCCTCCGTTATCGTGCCAGGTGTACGGCAGCATTTTCGGCTCCAGTGACCTTGACCTTTGACCTATGACCTTCCCTTTCGAACTTGGTCTAGATATCTTTAGTACCTACCCACATGCAAAATTAGAGCCTCCAGGGTCCCTCCGTTCAAACGTTATAGTGTTAACATAGTCAGCCAGCCAGTCAGAATTTTAGGAACAGAATACTCTGAAAACATTACCAGCTTCGCTCAGTTTTGCCTCGCGGCTGGTAATTATGCCAAGAGCAATAGCCTTCTTTACATGTATGTCTTCAAGTCTTAGTGTGGTAATGTTCTGCGTTGAATTATGAGGCTGATAATTATGCCTAGCCTTCTTTATTTCAAGTCTTAGTGTGCTAATGTTCCTTACTCTCTCTCTCTCCTCGTCTCTCTCTGCATCTATCTCTTCGCATGCGCGCGCACGCGTGTGTGTGTGTGTGTGTGTGTGTGTGTGTGTGTGTGTGTGTGTGTGTGTGTGTGTGTGATATCTAAACACTTAGTGTGCTTGCGTATGTGTGCGATGTTCGTCTGTCGGTATACGTGTGTGTTCATGTGTGTGTGCGCGCGCGCCGCACACGTGGGACGTGCGAATTTGAACTGACATCCAATTCATACTTTGTGCTTACAGATCCATGAGCTGGACCTTTACACGAACAGGGTGAGTCCTGCAGAGGCTTGTATAATACACTTGGTTAGAACTGCCAATAGTTGGATATCAAATGAAAAGAAATCCATGACATCAATAGATGAATTTTGGAGAGAAAAAAACTAGGGGAGAGCACTTCGTGAAAATTAGAGTTGTTTACCTCCATTACTCGGTCAAATACCATAGCAACAATGCAACAATGGCGTCGAAGCTTGAAACCGCTGGATGCGAGTCAGCGACTTGCAAACATTTTTTTAAAAGAAAAATTAGGGGTGGCCAGTAGCCACAAACTGATGAAACTTGCAAAATGTGACCTACAAATCTCAATGACATACATTTTTAGAATGACGTGCGGTGTTCTAAGTGCTGCATGTCTGCTCAAACACACGAGTCGATAGGCTACAAGAGCTGATGGTAGAGTGACGTCCCCTGTTTGACCGATAGAATTAGGCAAGATCACTCCCACACACCATGAAATTACTCCCCTTAATTATTTCCGAACAATTCCTATTGAAGTAGGCCTAACATAGTCATGCGCTGCATATAGGTATTTTTAAAATGTAGGTTTACACCTCCGTCTGACCTTAGTCTGAAGCGCACTGTTTGTTCTATTAACGTTTAAAGGACTAGTACCACCCAAGCCAAGGAACTTTTTTGTCATTTTTGCTATATGGCCTTTTTATTTTTATTTTTTTATATAACTGGCTTTATATTGAGAAAATACATTGACATTGATGTAGAAATGTTGCAGAAAATATTTTTTTAGGTCTTTTTAGAATCTACAATTCATAATTTTCATGGAACGTGTACGTAATGTGGTTTGCAAATGATATCTCAAGAACTAATTGAGGCAAAGACTTCAAATTTTGCACACGTTTGTTTCACCCTATGGCCTGTAGCATGAACCTCAAATTGGGCTTCTCTTGTTCAGTTACACTTAAAAAAATTAAAATGTCTATATTTTTTCACCACATTTTTTTCTTGTAATGCGAGCAGCCGCAGGGAAATATCGAATAGTCCTACGTGCTTTCTGTTTGGTTCATGCAACAAAACTGTTCCGTTTCCTTTTGGGGATGAAATGTGAAAGCTCTCCAATGATTAGAGTTGTGTCAATCAGTGGTAAAGTAAACAAAGCAATGTTCTTATCCGCAACGTGAACATTCTATATTTTAGTCTCTAACCATACCTAAAAAATATGTTCTGCAAAGTTTAATCCCTTCTGCATAAATTTCGATGTATTTTCTCAATATAAAGCCAGTTACATAAAAAATAAAACACAAAAAGGCCATATAGCAAAAATGACCAAAAAAAGTGCCTCGGCTTGGGTGGTACTTGTACCTCAAAGCATGGACGTATGGACATCATAAAATGAAATGATAAACATTGTGATGGCACACGACATATCCAGACATAATGGAATGTTTTTTGTTTGTGCATATATTGGGTTTTTGATGCTTTCACGCGATACATGGGGTTAACTGTCCTTATCAATGCGTAGAAAACAGAATTTAAATTTGAATTATTATTTTTTGTTGATGACTCTCGCCCCTTCCATTCTCAGTTCTTTTTCTTCTTATTCTTCTTCGTTCGCTCAGACAGTTTCCTGTCATATGAGCGTAGATGCGTCATGCTGCCGTTATGCGTCTAACTAAGAAATTGTTATGCCCAGCATGTCCGACTTCGGCTGAAGAAATCTTTGTAAGGAATGTATAGAAAAAAGGCAGGAGAATGGACCAGTATGACAGAAAGGTAGTAGATGACAGTAAGCAAAGGGAAAAGGCATAGTCAACGAGAGTGATGGATTAGAGGAAGCTACATGCACATAACTTCCTGAAGGTGGGGGAACTATGTACGAAAGACCCCCCCCTGGTATCCCCACGGGGGGATTCTCAATTCGAGCTCCTCTCTCTTCTGAGAAGAGACTAAGGCTCTGTGCACATTTACGAAAACTTCCGTGCAGAAACCCATCCGCAATACACAAATAAAGTAAAATAAAGTAAACTATATGCGCGCGCGCGCGCGCGCGCGTGTGTGTGTGTGTGTGTGTGTGTGTGTGTGTGTATAGTTTGCTTTAATAAAAGTTTTCTGTGTCCAATGTCTTTATTTATAAATATACATAGTTTGCTTTGAGAAAACTTTTCTGTGTCCAATGTCTGTATTTGTGAACCTCAGAAACAAAACCAGTTAACGTTAACTTTGAGTAATGTTCCGTGTTCAAAACAAAATAATAAAAACAAATTATACAAATTGTGCTGATTTACTTTTTCTCCCAATGGGGGAGGGACAGTGCCTTATGCAAAGACAGCTGTTTCGACCTAGTGAAGGTCTCATCAGTTTGCATGATCGGCCTGCAATTTGACTGTCCAGTTTATATATATATATATAGTTTGCTTTGAGAAAAGTTTTCTGTGTCCAATGTCTGCATTTGTGAACATCAGAAACAAAACCAGTTAACGTTAACTTTGAGTAATGTTCCGTGTTTAAAAATGTTTTTAAAAAAATTAAAAAAATTGTGCTGATTTACTTTTTCTCCCAATGGGGGAGGGACAGTGCCTTATGCAAAGACAGCTGTAGGATTGAAAGCCCCTGTGTTTGCCAGCTCCGCACTGTCCGGGAGAACATCACTTGTGCATTTGTGTGATCACAATATATATGTTGTGCCTAACTCGCAGAATTGCCTAGTCTGTAGATTAGGCAACTACTTTGCCTAGTTTGTGAACTAGGCACTCGGACTGCCTAACTTATAAACTAACTTTTCAGACGTGCCTAGTCTACATATTAGGCAGTCCTTGTTTTAATATCCTACATAACTCCTCTATATTGGGGGGAGGGTGGGGGGCAGGGGGGGCCTTTCATAAACATAGTTCCTCCCCTCCTGGAAGTTCTGTGCTTGTATTTTCCTCTAATCTGTCACTCCCTTTGACTCTGTCTTTTCCCTTTGCTTTCTATCATCTACTATCTTTCTGACTTATTGGCCCATTCTCCTGCCTTATTTCTTAGTTAGGCGCATAACGGCAGCATGACGCGCCTACGCTCATATGACAGGAAACTGTCTGAGCGAACGAAGAAGAAGAAGAAGAAACGTGCAATGCTAGGCGGGGGTTGTCATGATAAGCAACTTTGGTGGAAGAGGGGAGATAATGCACGGAGAGTATTAGTGGAAGAGGGGAGATAATGACCGGAGAGTATCCTCCCCTTGTTCACCCCCCCCCCCCCCCACACACACACACACACACACACTTCTTTTTCACAGGGATGGATTCGTTCCCAACAAGGAAGCAGCCATCTTCCACTACAGGGCTGAGTGTAAACGGTCCTGGCCGTTCGACTGCAGTAAAGGCACGCGCATTGACCCGTCCATGTTGAGGTTCAAGGAGAAGCTCATCCCTGCAGTGACCAGTGTCCGAAAGAGACTGGGACTGCCTCCGATTTAGTGGCCAGTGCTTAATTTTATGAAGTTCTACTAAAGCTTAAGTGGGAAACTAAACGTTGCTACTTTCTAAATTAAATAAATAGTGGAAAACTGAACGTTGTTACTTTCTAAATTAAGTAAATCGAGTTTTCCACTATTTACTTAATTTAGAACGTAACAACGTTTAGTTTCCCACTTAAGCTTTAGTAGGACTTCATAAAATTAAGGGCTGAAGGGAAGGGTTGCTCTTGTGCTGGTAGGGCAGGTTGGGGCCTAGCGTGTGCTTGTCTCTCTCTGGGTCCCATGGGTACTTTTCGGGTTTTTTGTTGTTGCTTTTTTGCTTTCAGAGAAATCTGAAAGAAGCAGACTTTGAGATTGAGGGTCGTAAACATGAAGGGGGTGTCTAAAGTATAACTTTGCACACAAAAATTGGCAGACTTTCCCCGTTTGCCCTGAAAAAGGATACCCTTGACGTCAGTTTAACTGAATGGCATGCCATGTATGCGCAGCCCCCAACGAGTTCGACTCGGATTGAAAATGTGTTCCACTCACGGCACTGAAAAGAGTGAATTAAGACAAGAGAAACATGTTGGGTAACGATGTTGATCACACGCTTCTAGCGTCAAGCACTACCAATATCATCGCACCATTTTGTGTGACGTAATATTCAGTGCACTAATGTAGCTACCCCTGTAATTATTATGATTTTATCAAATTCTATCAAGGGGTGTGTGTGCAATGAAAATGTGATTGTCTTTTTTTAAAATAAAAAAACCCTCTTAACGTGGTTGTTTTTTCTCTTGTCTTATGTGCTTTTGTGGTATTCTTTTTATATACACTGTCTCTTTCAAAAACATGATGACTTTCTTGTCGCAAAATCTATAGTTTGTCTAAAAGAAGCGAATATTTTGGTGCTTTGGTGTTTGCTATATTCTAGTCACAGAGACTTATCTCTGTGAAATTCGGGCTGCTCTTCCCCGGAGAGAGCGTCGCCGCAAGTGCAGCGCCTATCCATTTTTATTATTTTTAGTGGGGGGGGCACAGGGTGAGGAGGGCACACTTGTAAAACCTAGCTATCAATTTGGCCATACCAAGCAGCGGGATTTCTCCCTGCTCTTACCGACTTTCAACTGCCGTGGGATTTTTTACGTGCGTAAAGCGCAAGGGTCAGACTAGCTTTAAGTCCCCATCCGAAGGACTCGACGTTCAGTTCGATGTTCCTGTCAAACTAGAAAGAAAGGGCGAGGAGGCCGGGATTCGAACCAAGGTCACTCACGCTGCAGTCACGCATTGCATTTGGCAGGCGAACGTCTTAACCACATAATATTGCTTTTAATGTTCTGTATTGGGCTACATGGATATTCACTGCATGGGGCTTCACGACACTTTGGCCGATGGACATTTCGCTGAACGGTCCATTCGGCCAAACATCCGTCGGCCAAACGTCCGTCGTCCAAGTGTCCGGCCTCGACTGCATGCTATATTCTAACGTGCCCCGTGACGTGTATTGAAATTTTAAAAAGATGGTAAAATATATTAACCAGTCGCCACAAAATGAGTCGTGTCGTCCCTAGCTCATGTAACCCCCACCAATCGCGGTCACTGTTGGTTGGGCTTGGTGGGATTACTAGTTAAGAAGAAGAAAAAGAAAGGGAAAGTAAGATTTAAAACTAGTTGGTCAAGGACGCACTATTTCCCCTACTGTCGCTTTGTGCACTTGGTGTTGCGCAGAGGAAAAGTAGTTCAAAAAATGAAAGTATTATTATATGAAATAAAAAAGAGTTGTAAGGGCTCAGAAATGTTTTTTGTTTCAAATTAAAGTACTTTTACTTTGCTTGTTTGTGACAAAGGTTTTTTGAAGTGGAGAGTGCAGTTTTTGTAATATTGCGCCGTGGGCCGGGACTTTCACCTTGTTGCAAACCCGGCAAATGGCGTGCAGGATGTAAAGTTAGGTTCAACCAATTTAATATTGCCCAGATTTCCTAAACCAGGTGAGAGGATTGTATAATATGAATATTATGATGTGCTTGACGGTTGCATTTATGTGGATTAATGGTATAATGATGTGTGAGATTTTGTAGTAAAATTAGGATGTTGGAATCAGGAGCACTGCCTCTTGTTCGTAGGTGGCGGCGCACTCAATATGTTGTGTTGTTTTCGCTTGGAGCGTTATTGTGACAAATTAAATGACAAATCGATTGCTAGTTGGAGCGTGGAAATGGACGAATAGAAATATAGGAAATTAAGAAAATTGGGATGAGGGATTTCATTTCATGTGCATCAAAATGGTGGTTGTGAAAGTCATTTCATGTGTATTGAAATTGTAGCTCGAAGAGTGCCGCCAATAATGAAGTAGTCCCTGCAAGTTAAATACGTCATTTCCGGTGGCATGGTTTTCGCTAGGTCCTAAATGTAAGCAAACGCAGGGAGCAGTACGTTTTGTGATTTTTCCTTGTTTAGATAATGATTGACAAGATATTTTCATTGGGCATGACTTTATGTTGCATTTCTGGAATAGTAAGGGTACATGGGAGACAGGAGTTTTTCTTCCAAAGTGTTGTTCAGGAAAAACATTACTGATTGTGCGTTAGTGGTGCTCAGTGGAAAGGTACTTTTGTTCATTTATATTCTCATGTATATATTCAGATTGGAAACGCAAAATTCCTTACACGCACGAACGCACACCCACACATAGTCACACACACGAACGCACACCCACACATAGTCACACACACGAACGCACACCCACACATAGTCACACACGCGCACACACACATACAAACGCACACAACAGTGGGTGGTATTTTTGATATGATTTGTTATTTGAAATGTACCTCTTTTGTAGTTATTGTAAAAAATAAAAAATAAAAATGACATGTTAGAAGAAATGGGGAAACCAGTGTGCACAGTTGATCCATGTGGGTTACTTATGGACGGGAAGTTGAATTGAGATATTATGAGGTGATTATCCTCGTGTGATTATTTTGCTAGTTTGCATGTCACAAAGGATAAATCGTCAGATAAGTTGCACAACTTATCCCAGTGGCCAGACATATATGGTTATCAGACTTTGCACATGCAGGGTCTTGATCAGGTATCCAATAATGTAAAGGACCACAGATTTTTGTGTGTAGAAAAGTTAAGTAGGTCAAGCAAGCAGCTTGCAGAGGGTGGCCTGCTTAGTTAAAATGATATTCAATGCTGAACATCAGTGATGTAATGGGACTGAGATGTTTTCTAGTTTTGGTATTTGGTGAATGATACCCGTTATCATATTGGTTGCATGAATCAATATATTGTGTGCATATTTTGTGGTTTCAGGGGATCATCTTTTGGGGATTCTGATGTTATTTTGGTTTTCTGACTGAGTAGGTCATACCATTGCTGGGGTTATTGAAAATTAGGTTTATCTTTGTTTTGATTTGAAAAAGAGACGGTTGTTCTTTCAAAAAACCGTAATAGTTTTGTTTTGGGGCACAAAAACAAAACAAACCCGTTTTGACACTTGAGATTGATATTTTGGATTTAATTCAACAACAACAGGAAAGAAGAGAAAATAAAAATAAAAATAAAAATTATGGTTTGATTGAAAGTGATTGTGTTTTTTTCGCTTTTTCGTGTGACTCCTTCTAATCTTAAGTGCACGCTCAATCCCCGAACCAAAATTCTCTTACTGCCTCACTCTTTTAATTTCTTTTTTCATTGTGTATTCTTGGATGGGAAGTGTGGGGTACACTCACTTACCCCCTAGGGGCAAAATTAGGTGGAAAGGGGTCAAATCATCAATTCTCAGATTTGTTTTAACTTATTATTGAACAATAGGTCCTTATCTACCTCATACAGAAGTATTGAAGTGTTAAAAACGATCCTTTCTGCCTTCAAAGTGTGTTCATGTTTGAAACGTCTGGTTGGTTTGTACACGTTCTGAAGCCTTCCGGCTGCACTTCTTTTTTCATTTCGCCCATTTCCCTGAGTATGCAAATTCAAATCTTCATAACGTTGCAACAAATAGTCCGATTTACAAAATGTTTGGTTTGTTGGAAAGCTTTTTTAATGCAGAATAACTTGTCACTGCCGACTGCGTGAGCAAATTTACCGCCTTGGGCTGTCACACACACCTGACTGCCCGTGTGAGACAGGCCCACAACCCCCCGAGCACATCCTGCAGTCCTGTCCCCCTGTATCAAGAAGCACGGACCCAGCACTGGCCAAGCGGAGCTACGCTGGCGGGAAAGCTGTGGGGTACCAACCAAGCCAGACCTGTCAGCTTCATCAACAACACCGAACTGGACATCTAGGGCATGATTCAGCTGGAACGCTGAAGAAGAAGAAGAATGCAGAATAACTATTTGTTGATAACTCAAAAGTGACATCTGGGATATCACGACTCATTTTGTGGGGACAAAATATTATGGGAGGACAAAGGCCAATATGGTGGTGGTGGTGGTGGGGTTGGTGTGTGAGTGTGTGTGTGTGTGTGTGTGTGTGTGTGTGTGTGTGTGTGTGTGTGTGTGTGTGTGTGTGTATGTGTGTGTGCGTGCGTGCGTGCGCGCGCGCGTGCGTTGTGTGTGTGCGTGCGTGTGTGTGTGTGTTTAATAATTGCACTGAATACATCAAACATGATACTCCCTGAGAACTTTAGTACTCCTTTCCTGCGCAGAGCACGTGCTCTCAGTGCAATGCTACTCCTACGTGTGCGCTCATGCACTCTATTCTCAGAGTGGCACAGAGGTAACGCGATCGCCTCGTAATCAATAAGCCCGAGTTCGAACCTGGGTACATGAGATTTTTCCTCTCACTTTGCACTAGGCCTTACGGTCTGAACGTGGAGTCTTTCGGATGAGACGATAAACCGAGGTCCCGTGTGCCCATGCACTTAGCACACGTTAAACCCAGTGGCAACGAAAAAGTTGTCATTTGGTCAAAATTTACCCCACCCCCCTTTCCTTCCTCATCAGTCACACACAAATCGCATGCAAAAAAAAAAGGATGGCGAGTGCAGCGGCTACACTTTTTTGTCTTTTATTGGGGGGGGGGGGGGGGGGGGGTGCACAGGATGAGGAGGGAGTGTGAGAATACTTCGAAAACCTAGCTGTCAATTTGGCCATACCAGGCAGCGGGATTTCTCCCTGCTCTTACCGACTTTCAACTGCCGTGAGATTTTTACGTGCATAGAGCGCACGGGTCAGACTAGCTTTAAGTCCTCATCCGAAGGATGTAAACACACAAAGTGATGAGAAAGATAAACAAGTTTCCCCAATATTTTGGTTCAAGTAATAACGACTCTTTCGCTGAAATGATCCAGAACTAGAGAGTGAGAACGCTAGTTCACCAGCCGCGCGTCAGCATTTTCGTCCCCAGTGACCTTGACCTTTGACAAATGACCTTAATCTTTGAACCTGTCCTAGACATCTTAACTATTCATACCCATCGGCATGCAAAGCATGAAGGTCCTAGGTCCCTTCGTTCAAACGCTTGACAGACAGTCAAATGTCACTGAAAACATTACGTGCCTCGCTTCGCGGCTTGTAACTAGTAGGGCGTCATACACGAATGACAAAAATACACATTTCATTTCAGCATGCAGTGCCCCCCCCCCCCCCCCCCCTCCCCCTTCACTTTCCCTCCCTTACTATTAATAAACTGAACAATCACCCTCACCCTGAAGGGGCAGACACACTGCACACGATGCGATCCGACTGTGACATTCATTTTGTGACATTAGTTTTTTCTTCTTCAATTTTTGATCGTTTACATTAATGTCGTGAGGCATGATTCTCGTGAAATTCTACCGTCTACATGAATCTGATGAAACCCTACTAGTTTTGTTCACTACTAGTTTTGTAGCCCCCCGAACACGAATCTGATGAAATGTTGTTTTGTATCAGACATTTTATATGTAACCCGAATAGACTATTTTCGGGGGAAAAATAGGGGAGAGCACTTCGTGAAAATTAGAGTTGATTACCTCGACTTACTCGGTCAAAACCATAGCAACAATGGCGGCATGGCGTCATGGCGGCATGGCGTCGAAGCTTGAAACCACAGGATGCGAGTCAGCGACTTGCAAACATTGCAGCGACTTGCAAACATTGCAGCGACTTGCAAACATTTTTATTTTTTTTTTAAATGAGGGGCGGCCAGTATCCACAAACTTGTAGAACTTGCAAAATGTGACGTAAAAATATAAATTAAATCAAATTTAGAATGACGCACGGTGTTCTAAGTGATGTAGCCTAAGTCACCTCAAGCACGCGAGGCGAGAGCTGGGGATCTACTACGTGATGGCAGAGTAACTTCCCCTGCTTGACCGATTGATTTAGGCAAGATCATTCCCACACACTATAAAATTACTCCCCTTAATTATTTCCGAACAATTCCTATTCGTGAATTGGGATCTACATGAGTAAGCTTACAGTGAACGAACACGTAGAATTATTTTTAGACGAAAGTAAGCCTATCTCTCCCCGTAGGGATACCGGGGGGGGGGGATCTTTTGCAAAAATAGTTCCCCCACCTTCTGGAAGTTCTGTGCTTGTAACTTATCTTATCTTATACTTACATACTTGTGGCAGTACCATAGCCGATGAGGTTTATCCGAGGCGTGGTTACTGCTACACATATCTGTATTTTTAAAAAAAAGATCGGGACTTTGCTGGTTAAGCACTGCCTCCGGGTATTGCCACCAGTATTGTTCCCACCATCTTTATATTTACAAATGCCCCACATGGCCGAAAGGCCGAAGAGGGCGTAAAACCCTATATTCACTTGTAACTTCCTCTAATCTGCCACTCACTTTGACTCTGCCTTTTTTCTTTGCTTTCTGTAATCTACTGGTATTATTCTTTTTCTGACGTATTGGCCTCATTCTCCAACCTTTAAAAACAAATCTTCCAAATAACTTTTCTCATTTTGTGCTCCTCCGAAATCGGAATGTGTCGGCTGTACTACGCAGCGGGGAGACGAGTGAAAACTGAAAACCGGACACATACGTCGTACCTTACCTTAAGGCCTGGGAACGCAGAAGAAGAAGAAGAAGAAGAAGAGGACGGAAGTATTTCACGTGAATCATGACTCACAGACATCGTCACAATCGGTATTAGGTATTAGGTATTATTAGGTACTTCATAGTCACAGAGGCGTCTCTGTAAAATTCGGGTTGCTCCCACCTGGCGAGAGCGTCGCAGCCAATTTTTTTCTTTTGCATGCCAATTTTGTGTGACTGATGAGGAAGGAAAGGGGGGGGTAAATTTTGACCAAATGACAACTTTTTTGTTGCCACTGGGTTTACCGTGTGCTAAGTGCATGGGCACACGGGACCTCGGTTTATCGTCTCATCCGTATCGCATCGTATGCAGTGTGTCTGCCCTGAACCCTCCACCTCGTAAACGTCCTTCTTCTTCTTCTTCTTCTTCTTCTTCCTCTTCTTCTTCTTCTTCTTCTTCTTCCTCTTCTTCTTCTTCTTCTTCTTCTTCTTCCTCTGCGTTCCCAGGCCATATGGCCATAATGGATAAGGTACGTATGTGTCCGGTTTTCAGTTTTCACTGGTCTCCCCGCTGCGTACAGCCTACACATTCCGATTTCGGAGGAGCTCAAAGGAGAAATATTTGGAAGATTTTATTGGGGGAAAAAGGCAGGAGAATGGGGCCAATAAGTCAGAAATATAGTAGACGATAGAAAGCAAAGGGAAAAGGCAGAGTCAATGAGAGTGGCAGATTAGAGGAAGTTACAAGCACAGAACTTCCAGAAGGTGGGGGAACTATTTATACGGAAGACCCCCCGGTATCCCCACGGGGGGACCCTCGTGAACATTATTTCCTTTTACTCAAATCGCCACTTTGGCAACGCTGTACTTTAGAGACCCTGCCTCCTCCGAAGTCGGTGTGTGGCTGCCCACGTGGTGGGGTAATCAAAAACGGTCACACGCACGTAATGTTCTCATCCCTAGCTGGTGCATTTGTACCATAGTACAACAGCTTCGGCTGTTGGGATGATCCCTGGAGTCTTTAAGCCAGGGAATGACAACAACAACAAGACTCTACCAGAAACACCCCCCTCCCCCCCCCCCCCCTTCTCAGCGGGAATGCTGTTTTTTTGTACAAATAGTTCCGCCACCTTAACGACTGATTTCTCCGAAGAAAACTAAATGTTCGGCATTGCAAAACAAAATGAAACTCACCTCCGACAGTATTCATTCTTTACATATCCTATTCTCTCTGATCTCACCCTCTCTTCGTCCAAGTTCAACCGGCAATTTATGATTACTACAACGAGATTTCATTAATGGATAAATGTATATGTCTATATGGCTACTGACATGTAGCCTAGACACAGACATTATGATTTTAGGCAGAAGTTTTAAACTTGCCAAATTCTGGTTAACCTAGCTCACCAATTTGACAGCCAGGTGGCGTAACGCTCGAGTGGGGCTAATCCTCTCTATATTCTTAGCTGAAGACCACAAGAAAGCCGATGTTGTTGTGTTTCTTGGTGGCCCTGAGAAAGCCGCAGTTGGCAGAAATCACTCTGATCAAGTCTACGTCTTCATGACCATGGAGTCCCCCTGGCACACTGGAAGTGACTACGGCAAAACGAACTGGAATTCGGTAAGAAAGTTGTCATGGGTAAAGTGTTGTGATGTTCTCTACCTACAGAAAATGTACATTATATGATCAAACGAATTTTAAAACAGTTTCACTCAACTACAGCTTAGGCTCACCTCGGAGCTTTCGGGGGCGTTGCGCTCCCTTCTTGGTCAGCGTCGTCTGCTGAGAGGCCACTGGGCACTGTACATTATATGTTGACAAAACAAAAGGACAGTAAGCTTTCACTTCACTTCTAGACATTTCTGTATGTCTAAATCTCATCAGTAGGATTTAAATCCGACTCATTGGCCCATTCTCCTTCCTATTTAAAAAACATCTTCTAAAATAATGTTCTCCTTAGAGCTGAATGTAGCGTGGAGACCTTCAGTGAAAACTGAAAACCGAACACATACTTACCTCACCCCTTATGGCCATGTGGCCAGGAACGCAGGAGAAGAAGAAGAAGAAGAAGAAGAAGAAGAAAACGAAGAAGAAGAAAACGAAGATGAAGAGACTTTATAGCCGCGCATGTATTATTTTTATAAACAACAACTCAACTGTTTGTTTGTTTTTCGTCAGAACTAGTGGAGCAAACCTGCAGAATCCAAAAAAATATTTCGTCCCTTCCTTTCCAGCTGGAAGCGTTTTTTCACCCGATTTACTACACCTGTTCCTTAGCCTTTTAATTAAACCACCCGAACGATCCAGCCGTTAAATATTCAGTAGTGAGTCAAAACGGTCTTGGACTCCAGCACCCCTGCTTGTGGAACCAGCCGAACATGTCAGGATAGGTGTGTTTGTATCGCTGCACGTGATGCGCCTTGTAGCACAGCTGGCAGAAGGAATCCACAATGCCGTGCTCGTGGTAGACCAGGTGACCCTTTCTCCACTCCATGTCCACGTACTGAGCATCATCGCTGGCCAGCGACAGTAAATACCGACCCAGGTCTTCGGGGCTGGCGAACCTTTCTGCGTCAATGAAAGTGCCTGAGGGGAAATAGCGAGAGTAGTTGGCCCCACCCCGCACGACCGGTAACACAGCCAATCCCTCGAAAAAGGTTTTGTAGAACTTTTCTGTAATGTAGTCCACGCATATAGAATTTTCAAAGGACAAGTAGAAGAAATAATCGTTTAGAATTGTGCTGCATTCGGAAGCCTTTCTTTCACAGGTCAGATTGCCACAGTCCCCGTAGATGTCCACAGGGATAACCTTCCTCAGTCTGTTCACGTACTGGTCTCGTTGGCTCTGCACGTTGCAGGTGGAGGACATCCAGGCGACGAACTTTTTCTTCTGATGCTTCATCTCCAGCAGACGTTGGTGGGAAGGCACGGACATGGACCTCTTCAGATAGCCCACAGGATTAAAGATGTCAGAGTCAGTGCGAAAGTTCCACGTCCAGTTGAACGCCTGGGAGACAAAAACATAGGAAAATAATTATACTGTTCGTTTTCTGCATTTTCTGTTTTGCTCTAAATGTTATTGCTGCACCCTTGGGGATTGGTTGGTCTGTGGGAGGACCCTGCAATGCTTTCTGTACTAACGTCCTCATGGGCTAGAGTGGTGATATACTTTGGCCAAGGCATCTCCAGTTTAAACAAGTTTCAGCGCAGCATCAGCCACTGTGGTGTAGTGGTAACATCGTGGACAATTGGCTGGGAGGTCACAGGTTCGAATCCCATCAGAGGCGAGGGTTTTTTGCGGACCTGGATCGACACCTACCCAGAGTGAGGCACTGTGGGCTCAATGGGAAGACTGAAACCACGCAGTTGAGCTTCATCCACTTAACGGATGCGATTCTGATAGTGTTGCTCTAATTTCAAGACCAACACTGCAGGTCTCTGTAGTTCTTGGACCTGGTTAACGCCGGGATATCATTATGAAAGGAAGCGTAGAATACAGTCCTGTCACGTAGTCTGGGACCGATACATAACTCCAAAGCATCATCATCATTGTCATCCTCCTCATTTCCATCAATCAACAAAAAGAGAACAAAGTCTCACATTATGTGGCCTTGTATGCCCTGCTCTCATGGTGACCTCAGTTTCGATTACCAATCCAGTTTATGGCCTTGGTGCGTTCGGGTCAACGTCATCAGTATGATCAGTATGTCGATGGATGGACGTGGTGGCGCTCTCGGAGGGGGACCTCACTCACGCTGGCTCCGCAACTAAGACCTTATTGTCGTCAGTACGCTCCACTGAAATGCAACGAAGTGACTCAGCAGCTGTGCAGTGTCTCTCCTTGGTTGGTTGCCTCTTGATGGCATAACATATATTCGCTCCCCTTGAACTGCTGGTTTCGGATTCTACAACCTGAACAAGCCGGGGTGTGGATGCGAGTTGGGACTCAGAATGAGCGGCATGGGAGCGACGCTACTGTACGGCCCAGAAAATAGGACAGCCAAAAAAACGTTTCAGCGCAGCTTTAAAACAAAAAGCAGTTGCGCATCATTCTGCTACGCCCAAGAACAGATTACTGTGAATACAGTTAGATTTGTCATTGATAATAAAATTGTTTGCCTCAAATAGATGGGAAACAGCGTTTGTTTGTAAATATATATGTATAGGATATTACACCTAGTTACCATTCTCTTTCTTCACTTGGTCAATGGCTGATGAAGGCTTTTATTAACTGATAATAAAGCCGAAAATGTCTACATTTTCAGGAAAAAAGGTTTGTTGTTTTGTGTTCTTCTTCGTCGTATATATTTATAAAGATAGTTATCCGCATCCTCCAGGAGTGCATGGGCACGAAAGGGTACATGAACATTTCCTTTGACTGCGCCCTTTCAGGATGCAAAGGGTACTGAAGAGGACTGCTCTTTCCAATAAAAGCGTGTCAAAATAGCCCAAAAGGTATGTTTTAAAGTATTAGAATAGTGTCCGTAACATTATAAATAGAACTGGTTTCATTTTTGTTTGTGGCTCAAGCCACAAACCTATAACTCACTTTGTCGGTCGGTCGGTCTGTCTGTCTGTCTGTCTGTCTGTCTGTCTGTCGGTCGGTCCAAAATTGTCGCACATTTTGACAAAATGTCGCACTTCAAATCGAGGCTACACTTCAAATTGAGGCCGCACTTTAAAATGATGTATTTTAAAAGCGTACAAAATAATAAACATACGTAATACAGACACTACAACAGACACGACGAGTATGCGGTGCTTCTTTTGATGAGTATAAGTAGGATACATAGTTTTAAATGTTTTCCAAAAGATATAAAAAGTTACGAAAGGGTGCAGAGATAACATTCTGGTTTACAGATTAAAATTATTGAAAAGCCAGGGGAGGTGACTCATGATTGGAGTGGTAAAAATAGACCGCGTGCCACAAAACTATTGCGATTTCGCGCTTGTTTGATAAACAAAGTCAACAATACTGGTCAGCAGGTTTCAGGAGTGAAAGACCTGTGCCAAATGCACAAAAACCTAACCTTTTGAAATGTAAATGTTATCTGTGCTAAACAATCAACCAGTTTCCCACTATCAAGTTTGAAACATTGCAATTTGATTCTCTTCTGTGGTGTCATGGAATGCGACTGAAGCAATGAAGTTGCAAATAGACTTGAAACTTATTGTCTAACTGTCTTCATATTGCTATGGTAGAGAGCCGGCCTCTTCAGTGTACTTGAGTTCCTTGAGAAAGGAGCTGTCCTGCCCAAGCCTGAATCTTGACAGACTCGCGTTATGCTACGGGTAGACCTGCATATCCTGATACCTAACATCCAACCAAATAAAGGAAATCCAATGGCTCCTGTATGTAGCAGATATTGTTCCTGTATAACAACAACAACAACATACAGTATTTATACGGCGC
>CM065692.1:10978933-10981214 GCA_017654935.2 Phymorhynchus buccinoides
ACCTAGGTATTTATATTTATTAGTTACTTTTACTTCTTGATTACCATACCACCACATTTCTTTTGCAGAAAGATATCCTCCCTTTCGAAAGACCATTATATTAGTTTTATCTAATTTTACCGTCAGTTCTAACCTATCTGCATTAATTTTTAAATAGTTCAGTTGATTTTGCAGACCAATGACAGTGTCAGATAATAAAATCATGTCATCTGCAAACAACATTAAGAACATTTCTACTGCTCCTGGGACTAGCTGAATACCATGCTTACCATTATGAGATATTTCTCTCCCAAGTTCATTAATAAAAAATGAAAACAACAAAGGACTTAAAATACAGCCTTGTTTTACGCCTCTCGGGCAGTTAAAAAATTGAGAATACATTTTTTTTGTCACGCACGCAAGCCAACACAGAATCATAAATTCCTTTTATAGCCATATACAATTTTCCATCAACACCGGATTTCCGTAAAATATCCCACAAAATATTTCTATTAATAGAGTCAAAGGCCTTCCTAAAATCAACAAAATTCACGTACAATTTTGAATTCTTAGAAAGGTATCGTTGGACAAGGGCATATAATGTGAAAATATGATCAATAGTACTATACTGTTTTCTAAATCCGGCTTGCTCTTCTATAATTATTTCTTCTCTATCAGCCCATTTTGACAGTCGTTTATTTAAAATAGAAATATAAATTTTACTAAGAACACTAGTTAGGGCAATTCCTCTATAATTATCTGGATCATTAACATCACCTTTCTTATGTAAAGGCACTACTATAGATTTTGACCAATCAATTGGGAAAGTTCCGCTTTGAAAGATTTTATTGAAGAGCTTTTCCAGGAAGTCAATTACCATCTCATTAGCATTTTTCAACATCTCATTAATTATACCGTCTGGACCGCCACTTTTACCACATTTAAATTTTTTAATGCTGTTCATAATTTCTTGTTTCGTTATTGGGTCATTGAATAGTGGTTCTTGTGAGGCATCTGCTTCACTGACATCATTGACTTCAATGTTATTAGTTTCACTATCAGTAAATGGATTAAAAACATGATGGAAATGGTCGTACCACTGTTTTATTGAAATACTATTATAAACAAAGGACTTATAATTCACTGATCGAATAGTCGACCAGAAGAGTTTGGTTTTTTTTGCTGATTCTTTAAGTCTTTCTAATCTTTCTTCATCAAATTTTCTTTTCTTTTCTTTCCTTAAGTTTTTGTAGTTAGTTCTTGCCCCTACATAAGCCGCTCTACGACTAGCAAGGTCGGTTTTGGCACGCCTACAATTTCGAAGAAGACCTTTGACTCGCTTTTTCATTACTGCACACTCTTTATCAAAATAGTCATTCTCTCTTTTTTTCTTTCTGCCCACCATACGAACCATGCAAGCAGCTGCTCCATATAATACATTGCAGAACATACTTATACAATCATCAATATTGACATTCAATAAACCACTCATATTTTCCATATTATCCCTGAACATGTCTGACTCAAGTTCATCTCTATAGGTCTGTGCATTCTCCTCATTCCACACAATCTTTTCCTCACCATCGCCATTGCATTCACCCTCTTCGCTCTCATCCTTCCCATTCTCTCCTTTCTTCCATTTAAGTTCTACAGGTAAATGCCACGAATGTAATTTGGACGCAATATTCAGATTGCAAAATTCTTGCAGTTCTTTAGAAACAATAAAATAATCAATCACACTACATCCATGGGGTGATATGTATGTAAAATCGCCACATTGATCACCTATACAACAACCATTCATAATGAGTAAGTCGTAAAAAAGGCACACATCTAACAGAGATTTACCAAAATCATTCACAGTTTCATCCTTTGATACACGAAATATATGTTCTTCATTCTCATCATCATTGCTTAGATTCAAATAATCTGTCATGTTTTCAACACCAGGGTTTTCATTTCCAGTTCTAGCATTAAGTCCCCACAAAGGATCACATTAACATTTTCTGTCTGTAGTAGATCCTGTATATGTTCTTCTAATAACAGAATGCCATTTTTTTCATCTGTGTGATTATAATAAGGACTACCCTCAGGAGGAATATATGTTGTTCTTTCTCCCTTAAATAAAATCAAAAAGGGGGTTTTAATAACATCACTTTCAACTTCAAACATACTTTTATCCATCCTAACAACAACCAAGTTATCGTGGTTGACTTCAATCCGTTTAACTAAATGAGAAAAACAATTCTTTATTAACAATAATACACCACCAGAACATCGACCATGTAGTGAAAGTTTTTTT
>CM065692.1:10981714-10996714 GCA_017654935.2 Phymorhynchus buccinoides
CTCTTCTCTCTCTACCTTCTCTCTCTCTCTCTATCTATCTTCTCTGCTCTCTCTCTCTCTACTCTCTTTTTTTGTTATTAACCCGTAAAATTAAGTTGTCTACCTATTTGTACATCCACCAGCTGTTATTAAACACACTTTCTGTATTTTGATATGGGAGGGGGGGGGGCGAAATAAAGAAAACAAAAATAGTGACTTTAAATAACCCCCCATATTAAGTGACTAAAGCATCTTTGATTATAATTTGTCACGGTTTGGAATCGATAAGTCACAGTTTTACGATCGTCAATGTAAATTAACTTGTTTCATGTAGGCTTACATGCTGCGCCGAATTCTGAAAGTTATTGAATCTTTGAATTGTATAAAAATGTAGCTGAAATAATTGTAGATGGCTGGATTTCACGGATAATTATGAAAAGTTGGTGTTTTTTTTAATTGAACTGGAAAGCGCTCGAAGAGTACAGGACTATAGTAGTCTTCTAGGTTTGTTTGTCCGTTTATTGTTAGCTCTTTTTTACTTTTTATTTTTAGTCCCCGAGCCGAAGGTTCAGGAACTATTGTTTCTGTCTGGTCCGTCCAGTGTCCGTCCGTCCGGTGTCCGTCCGGCTATTCGTCCGTTTTTCTCAAAAAAACTATCAGTCTATCATCATCAAATTGGGTAGGGGAAGACGGGGTAAAAAGCGCATGGAACGGGTAAGAAGCCCACCCCAATTATCTCATGAAATAAAGAAAATTTCAGTCAAATTTGCCCATAAAACAAATGCTAGACATTAACGCTCGTCTCATGGGCAAAATGAGACTGAAATTTGCTTCATTTCATGAGATAATTGGGGTGGGCTTCTTACCCGCCCATGCGCTTTTTACCCCGTCTTCCCCTATACTAGTTTGCCAAGATGCAAGCTATCCACTGATGTATTTAGTTTTACATTAAGGTCAAGGTCGCGCCAGTTACGGGGTTCAAACCCCGAAACACATAATCGCTAATATCTCGCGAAGTTTTGCATGTATTTCAATGCAGTTTTTTTCCACAACATTTCTTGATGAATGGTCTATAACACAGTTGTCATGAATTTTTCTGTGCGCTCGTGTGCGCATGATCGCGCGCCGCTCAAATCACGGGTCCGAACCCCAAGGCTATATATTTAAAAAAACTATTCAGTTACGTGCTGTTTTGATGCGTTTTTATGTATGTGTACAGCCGACACATTCCGATTTCGGAGTAGCTCGGCGATGCTGCGAGGGGACTTTGCAGCCGCTCGGCGTTGCCCTTGTTTTTCTTCAGTTTTTCTTTTTTTCATGTAGACTACCCCCAAGGGACTTTTTTGGAAATAAAAACCTTGATAAAAAAAAACCACAACTTGGTAATGACCAACTTATATTTTGGTCACGTTTGGGGAGAATACAGTGGGACCTCCATTCTAAGACCTCCCATTATAAGACTCCCTCCCACATAAGACCTACTTCTCTGAGACATTGCCCTTCTTTGTAAGCATTAAAATCACCTCCTTTATAAGACCCCTCCCATATAAGACCTCATTTTGGATTATTTCTGAAGGTCTTATAAGGGAGGTTCCACTGTACACGTATCTACTAGGCTAGAAAACTACACAACCAACAGTAGCACACAGCAAAACAAAATGCATATTAAAAGTGTTATGTTGGCCTACTAGCGATTTTGTAGGTTGCTGTTGGTGTTTTTGTTTTGGGGGGGGGCAGTCAGCCGTGTAGACTTCTTCCTTTTTTGTTTTAGTCGTGCGTTTAGAACTGATAGTGAGAAAGAGGGTCACGGCAGGGAGGAGAGAGAGAGAGAGAGAGAGAGAGAGAGAGAGAGAGAGAGAGAAGAGAGGAGAGAGAGAGAGAGAGAGAGAGAGAGAGACGGAGAGAGATGGAGGCGGGAAGGGGGGGAGAGGGAGAGAGAGAGAGAGAGAGAGAGAGAGAGAGAGAGAGAGAGAGAGAGAGAGAGAGAGAGAGAGTAAGAGAGAGAGAGAGAGAGAATACGAATACGAATACGAATGTTTTTTATTGAGGGTAAAACAGATAAGCTGGGTAGCTTTTTTACACCATTGCCCTCAAGCAAATAAACAACAATTAATGAAGAAAATGATTAACGAGAAGAAAAAAACAAGAAAAAACAACACCTGGCAACAATAGTGACAAAAATATACAAAGTAATATAATACCAAAAAGGCAAAAATGGCCTCTCACCCCCCCCCCCCCATATCCCCCCCCCAAAATAAAACACCTATGCACACACACACACACACACACAACACACACCACACACACACACACCACACACACACACACACACACACACACACACACACACACACACACACACACCACACACACACACATACATGCATACACGTTCTTATCATTGGAATGTATATATAAACACAATTAAACGAGAGAGAGAGAGAGAGAGAAGAGAGAGAGAGAGAGAGAGAGTGGAGAGAGAGAGAGAGAGAGAGAGAGAGAGACTGAGAGAGAGAGACATTCGTGCGAGTGCATGCACACACACAGACACACAGACACACACACACACACACACACACACACACACACACACACACACACACACACACACACACACACACACACACACACACACACACACACACACACACACACACACACACGCAGACACGTGTGTGTGTGTGTGTGTGTGTGTGTGAGAGAGAGAGAGAGAGAGAGAGAGAGAGAGAGAGAGGAGAGAGAGAGAAGAGAGAGAGAGAGAGAGAGAGAGAGAGAGAGAGAGGAGAGAGAGAGAGAGATGTAAGGGAGACAATTCACATGAAAAAGTCCAACAAATAAATTAACTTATCTCCCCTAAGTACACACAAATAACATTAGGCCTACTAGTCTAGTTACTTTCCGTGTTCCATTTAAAACCATCCAGACTTCTCCACAATGCCTCCTAAACGGTTAACCCGATCGCTTTTGCGTGTTCATGAAAACATGTCGATGGCGTGTCATCATGTCGGGTTTCGCCCTATGAATAGAACATGACAGGGGTACTAAAAATAGAATGCAAACTACTGCTCGTCCGAGATTTTGATTGGCTGTGGAGTTGCTTCCGGTGTTTCACAAACATTGCATAGACCGAATGCAAGGAGACATGAGATAAATTGGCAAGACTTCGCGGAGTTGCGGCGTATTTTAACTGTGAAAGCGACACATTTCGGGAAAATGAGATAGCACAGGCTTTCAGAGAAGCCGTTAAAGGCCTCTCGTAGTTGATTTCTTCCTGGAGATGAAACGGACTGTAACCAAACAAGAATTGTGCATGTGACTGACCTAGTCCAGTCTTGACTCGAGTCATCAAGACATTAAAAAAAAAAAATCTGTACACAGCCAGTTGTTTCTGGAAAGAAAGGGTGGGTTGACGAAGACTACTATTTTATCGAACATTACTCATTGGATCCAGGTGCTTTACTTCGTCCCACCACAAAGTTCAGCAGAACAAGCTGAGAAATAAAAGCAGCAACTGATCTACTGAACAAGACCCGCCTAGGCTGAAGGCTAAGCCTAAGGGCAGTAAGGCATCATGGCGGGGGGTCGACTTGCCAAAGACGTGCAGTATTTGCAGCGACACATTGACTCGCAAACAAATGGCCAGGTGAAAGTGATCGATGTCGATGATAATCTGAAGTACCTGCTGCTGCACTTCATGCCAAACGATGGTTTTTACAAGGGAGCGAAACTGAAGTTCAAGGTGAGGTTGGAGCCTAGAAAAACTTGCGCGCGCGAACACGCACACACACACACACATACACGCACGCACGCACGCACACACACGCACACACACACACATGTATGCACATGCACACCACACACACACGCAAGCACGCACACACACACAGAGTTGTACTTTTTGAAGTCCCCTCATGTTTTCGAATCTCGTGGAGTTTAATTTACAAGCTATACCCCTAGATTAGTCGTTGGCATCTATAGTTATGGGTGAATGAAGCTTCAATTGTGTTCAAATTGATTTATATAGTCTATACATTGAAGATTTGTGCTCATGGAGTTTGGTTGTAAAATATGTGTAGAGTATTGATTCTGTTGAGTGAACAATGATTTTGAGTGTTTTATACTAATTATATATAGTATTATATTTTATTATATTTTTAATCATAGAAAAAGTCAGAGGCTGTGGTTACACATGCCATTATCTGAGGCCCCCAGGCTGTAGTGAGATGCTCTGTCATAGGATGCATAAAATAAATTGGGCACACATTGTTTCAGAAAACTTGACTGAAGGTAAAACTGTCCCCAGCATGATCCCAAGTCCTAACCCAATCCCAAACCTTAACCCTTTCACCACCAATGTCGCATTTTTGCACCACAATGGTTTGACACCCATATCACTAAAAAGCATCGAATCAGGGTCTGTTATCTGAAGACCCGATTTTCGTAATTTTGGGAGGTAAGGATAGGCCCAGTGTTATGCATGTCGCAGAGGAATTCGCAAAATATTGCAGCTTTTTTTTTTTCTCTACCCAGGTAAGTTTAATGGTATTTTTTGGCTGAAAAATGGCTGGTGGCGAAAGGATTAAGCGAAATAAGAAAATGCATTTGCTGATGAAAAATTTGACTTGAATGAGTTGAATTTGAAGAGTTGCTTCTCCTGAGTCAGTGAGAACAGCATCAACTGCACAACCATACTCTATTACTGTATTAGTCTATAAGTTACCATTATGACATTAACCCTTTCACCGCCAGCAATTTTCAGCCAACATTTTCTGTCAAAATTACCTGGGTGAAGAAAAGTTGGCATGATCTGCAATAGTGTGAATCCCCCCTGTGACATGTATCGATTCAATTTAGGCCTTTCCTTGTCTCCCAAAATTAACAACATAAGGTCCTTGGATAACATATCCTAATTTCATGCCTTGTACTTGTAGCACTTGACATGAGTGTTAAATCAATGTAGAGCAGAAATGCGACATTGGCAGTGAAACACTGAAAGGGTTAAGAACAATAGACGATTTTCGGGGGGGAAAACTAGGGGAGAGCACTTCGTGAAAATTAGAGTTAATTACCTCGAATTACTCCGTCAAAACCATAGCAACAATGGCGGCATGGCATCGAAGCTTGAAACTGCAGGATGCGAGTCAGCGACTTAACAAAAAATTTTAGAAAAAAGAGGGCCGGCCAGTATCCGCAAACCGATAGAAATTAGAACTTGCAAAATGTGATGTAAAAATTTAAATTACATCAAATTTAGAATGACGCACTGTGTTCTAAGTGATGTAGGTCTACTCAAGCACACGAGGCAAGAGCTGGGGATCTACCTGATGGTAGAGTAGCTTCCCCTGTTTGACCGATTGAATTAGGCAAGATCACTCCCAGTCCCACACACCATGAAATTACTCCCCTTAACTATTTCCGAACAATTCCTATTAGTATTACACCAAATTATCTCATTTTCAAGCTAGAAAGTAGAATTATTAGTAGAAAAGAAGAGATCTGACTTCGTACAAAGCTTTCTGTTGCGTCAATGAGCTGTCTTCTGCGTTGACTGCTGTGTTAATGTTGCGATTGGTGGCTCAGTGCATGCGACTGTAACTGTGTAACTTACCAGGGCTCCCAGGGACCCCCATTTGGGGGTCTATGAAGTACTAAAATTATAAAGGACCCTCTAAAAGAATGTGCAGGGGGTTGCCCCACATGGCCGAAAGGCCAAAGAGGGCGTGAAACATTATTTCTGTGCAGGGGGTCCCAGGGATGCACTAAAAAAAATCTTTTTACATTCGCAATGCCACTGGGACCCTCTATCCCGCCTCTAGGATCCTCTATATTGTAAGTGAAGGAGTCCCTGGGACCCCTTGTTTTTGCGGGATGATTGGGAGCCCTGCTTACGCTGCTCAGTCTTGCACTCAGTCTCACATAGCATGGCTGAACCAGGCTGAACCATGTATTTAAGCAAAAATATGCTGGCTTTTGTGCGTTTCAGGTGTTCTTCCCCGAGTGCTACCCCGAGGAGGTGCCCCGTGTGCTGTGCCAGGACCAGGTGTACCACCCCAACATCGACACGTCCCAGGAGTATGAGGAGGAGCCACCCAGTGAGGAGGACCTGAGCTCCAACGTGTGCGTGTCCCTGCTGGATGAGTGGGAGCCCGACATGGGCCTGGACCATGTGGTCATGGCTCTGCTGTTCCTGCTGCACAACCCCAACGTGGACGACGCCCTGTCCCCTTACTTCGACCCCACCATGGATCAGGGGGAGCTGGAGGACAACATCAGGAGGACCCTGCGCGGGGAGACCCTGGACGGCGTCGCCTGGCCTCGCCTGCTGGTGGACGATGCTGATGGTGACGCCGCTGAGGGCGGGGAGGGGGCAGCGAAGGGCGGGGGGGAGGAGGTGACCGAAACAACCTCTAACACCGAGCAGGACAATGATGGGGATCGTCTGAACACGAATGATACAGCAATAGCAACTGAAAACTTCGACACCACCGTCTCTGCCCAGTCAGCAGATTCGGAAGCGGCTGTTGAGACTGAGAGACCTGATCAGCCTGACGTCTCCAATACTACAGACTCGAACAGTGACAATAACATTTCGGAGTCGCCGTTAGACCCTGCGGCTCTCAATCATCAGAACTTGGCTCTAAGCACAGATGTGGTCGTTCCAAGGATTAAGGACTCTCCGGTTATATTTGCTGGCTGCGACTGCAAGAACTGTGACACTGACACTGCTAACTGCCTTGCCGATTCTCTGGGCATCAGAAGGTTGTTTTCCTGCACGGGGTGCAGGGTGTCGGGGATCAAGGCTTTGTTCTCCTGCTTTCATCATAGGGGTGTCAAGGTAGAATTCCCTGCTAGTACAACCAGTGTGTGTGAGTTTGGAGATTGTGATGTTGACTGAACTGTGATTACTTTATGGTGAATGTACACGGTAAATTGTGTACCAGTTTCTAGTTTGAATGCTGTTTGGGAAAAGGGAAAAGTTCTTCATCATTAGGCCTGTTACACGGTACATTCGGATTGTCCTCGCGGAAATAATCAATAAGTAAAAACTAAAAGAAAGAAGGGAAAAAATATACGGATTAGGGGAAAATTCAGACACATACATATGTGCTTATTTCTTTGACTTATTGATTATTTCCGCACCGAAAATCCGGAAGTACTGTGTACCAGGCCCTAATGATCATGCTGCACAAGAATGATTGATGTGTGTGTGTGTGTATAATATAATACATAAATGTGTGTGTGTGTGTGGTTGTACTTTTTTTATTGTCTGACTTTTATGGCTTGATAATTTAAATTAAATGCAATTTTTAATTTGGTTTTTGTTGTTTGAAACTTGTAGCTGTATCTCAGTATCTGTGTTGGTACTGTTACTAGTGTTAGTGTGTTAAATGTATTATAAATGGGATGCACAATACATCATGCATTGAAAGTGAACCAGTGTGTAGATGGACATTTGAGCATTTATTTATAAGCAGAATGAATTTGTTTAAAGTTTATGTCCCATATGGCTTCGGCCTGGAGGACGTAAAGCATAATATTATTATTTAAAGTTTGTGTGCAAAAAGATAAATGTGATTGTGCAGCACTATGACTGATACTGTGATAGTAATAGCATCAGCACTGTGGATAAGAGGTTTCATGCAACTATGATGAACCCCAGGGGCTCTATGCCACAGGGCTCCCAGGGACCCCCATTTGGGGGTCTATGAAGTACCAACATTCTAAAAGACCCTCTAAAACTAGTAAAAGATTGTGCAGAGGGTCCCAGGGATGCACTAGAAAAAATCTTTTTAGCATTCGCAATGGCACTGGGACCCTCTATACCGCCTCTAGGATCCTCTATACTGTAACTAGTGTAAGTGAAGGAGTCCCTGGGACCCCTTGTTTTATGGGACGAGTGGGAGCCCTAATACCATCCTTTTTTTATGAATCCCATGCTATTGAAATGAACATGGAAAAAAAACCTAATGAAAATATTTCCTCAGTAGTCTCTGAAAGTGTTCAATACTATTATTTTTAAGACGGTAATTTATACACATTTAATTTTTACTTCCTGGATGGTTGAGCCCTGGTTCACAAATAGCATGAGTTTGAACTTTGATATTAGAATGTGGAAAACCCTCCCATTTCCTGCCCTAACTCTTAACATGCGTAGCATGTGGTGGGTTGCATGATGAGTGAGCAAGATAGCGGAGGGCGGATGAATGATTGGGTGTGGTGTGAGAGTTACAGATTTGTTTTAATGTGAATTTATGTTTCATATTTTTATTTTGATATATTATATCTCATCTTATTTTACACGGTGGAAGACAAGTTTCCTTACATGTGCGTTGTACAATGCCAATGGACAATAAAGAAACTTATGTCTTATGTATGTAACAGCTCTACTTTTGATCACATTGCTCACTTTAAAGCTAAGCTTTAAACTACCGGTTTGTGAGTTTCATGAGAGAGACAGACAGAGATTAAGTCTTCAAAGAGTTAAGTTGATAAAACTTGCAAAGGAGACCTAGTCTTCAGGAACATTGTCTTTAAGAGTCTACAGCTAATAAGACGTTCATATTTTTTAGCATTATATCCATACCTCTTACCCTGCTCAATAGGAATTGTGTTACTCTACCATCAGGTAGATCCCCAGCTCTCGCCTCATGTGTTTGAGTAGACTTGCATCACTTAGAACACTGTGCGTCATTCTAAATTTGATGTATATATATTTTTACATCACAGTATTTGCAAGTTCTATCGGTTTGCAGATACTGGCCGCCCCTCATTTTTCTTTAAAAAATGTTTGCAAGTCGCTGACTCGCATCATGCGGTTTCAAGCTTCGCCGCCATGCCGCCATTATTGCTATGGTTTTGACCGAATAAGTCGAGGGAATTAACTCTAATTTTCACGAAGTGCTCTCCCCTACTTTTTTCCGAAAATCGTCTATTGCATTTAGATCAATGCTTTATTCTCTAGTAATACTAATAGTATGCATTTCCTGGGTCCCATCAGCTCCTTCAGGTATAACAAAAATAAGAACAAAAGTGTATAGTCCATAGTGATAGTCCCTTTTTTTGCAGTATTGGACTATCCAGGCAAAACCTATCCGGTTAGCATTACGCTCATCAGGAACAAACCCTGACCGGCACAGCTGCTGTATTCTGTTAGATGAGTAGGGAAGGGGTTCCTGTACTAATATTCACTAATTCAGCTCCCAATTCTGCTACATACATAGCCCTTTCTCAATTTTCTTTTCTTATATGTCAGCTCCTTTTACCTATGATTTTAAATGAAATAATGCAATAAAGGGATGTTCATTTGCTCTTTTTCCAAGAACTTTACAACTCCACTTTTGTCTCTAGGTTAAGAAAGCTGGTTGAGTAAAACTAAGTGTTCCTAAAATAAAATAAAACATTCTTACTTGTATGTTCATTGTGCCCTTTAAAACTAATAAAAGGCCAATTTAGTGTTGCTATTTTATTGTAATTGTTTACAAGTTTGCATTTGGAGTTGGTTATTTTGCATTACTATGCTATTATAATCTATAAATTATAATTTTTTTAAATTTAACATTTAGCTTACTTGGTCATGGTCACATGGATGCTCCTGCTTTCAGGATGTCCTGAAATGCAGGATTTTTTTTATTGCCTGGAGCCGGCGTCGCCGGATTATGAGAATTTTGAGAAACAGCAAATGTCCTATTCATAAACTTTTTTTCTGTTTCTCTCATGTGTAGAATATAAAAGAAACGAATACAGATCAATATTTACATGCCTTTACCAGGAACTTTATATTTTTAGGATTGTTTAAGTCAATTTGTTAACTGGGCGGCGGCCCCTGGACCCCTGCCTTGCAGGATTTTTGAAATTTTCCAGGCACACCCATGTGGTCATATGGTCTGTCACATGATGATTGTATTTGCTAAATATAGTCTAAGATCAGATTTAATTGTAACACAGTAAGGACCTAATTTGACATGAATATTTATAAGTGGGATAACATTATTGATACATTTGTTTACTTTTTGAGACACTAGTTTAGGGGGCTAGTACTACTACTAGTTGTTATAGACCAAAGGGGTGTTCTCTTTAACCCTTTTGCTGCTAGCCATTGTTTTTAGCCCCTAAATACCATTAAACTTAACTGGGTAAAAACAAAATGTATCTACAATATTGGGAATTCCTCTGCGACATGCATAACACTAGGCCTATCCTTACATCCCAAAATTAAGAAAATAGGGTTTCGTATAGCAGGCCCTGATTTGATGCTTTTTAGTGACATGGGTGTTAAACCATTGTGGTGCATAAATGTGATATTGGCGGCGAAAGGGTTAAATTTGATTCATTATAAAATATGCATAAACAAAAAGTTAATTCAGTACCATTTAAAAAAAAATTCTAATGAATTGTGATAATTATGCTGATTAAATCTGATTGTCCTTAAGCTCCCAAGGTGTATGATTGTGTAGTGCCATATGTACTGTTCTTATTGCATAATCATGACATAAGGTAGCCTGTCACTTTTCCAAGATGTTTACTACTAATACAAGGCTGTTTTAATTTTCTCTCACTTAAATCTTAAACTTAAAGTAAGTTTTAACTAAGAGTGATTCACTGATTGACTGATTCTTTTATCTTTTATATTTAGAAGTAGTACTATTACATAATAGAAATTGATAAAAATAAAATGATATTTTTGTGCTCAGCACAAAAGACATGGTTCTACTAACATCGTTTTTTGGCATGATTTTTGTATGCTTCAACTTGTTCATGGATAATAATGATGATTGTTCAAGCCTGCTGTCTTCCATTTTATCTGAATGGTTGTTGTACTATGCTGCTTTGCATGAAATTGATGTCAGTGCTATTATCATATGTTTCAATTTACAGTCCCAAAACATCTGGATAGATGGTGATTAAGTGATGTTGCACGGGATGGTGTTTGTTTTACATCTAGTCCAATTCCTGTTACAACAAACTACTTTGTGAAACAAAAAATAGCTTCACACCTTCAGTCTAATTCTAAACATGATTAAACTTTTTGCTTTGGTGACACATTGGTGTGTGGTGGGTTTGTTTTGTTTTTTTAGTCCAGTGTTTCTTGGCCCCTATGAATATGAATCATGCCTAGAGTTTTGCCCTAGTAAGTGACATTATACATGTTTATAAATCAACGTTATTTCTTATGCACAAATGTGTGGTAAAAACATTAGCAATTTTTTCATGTGACACACAGTTTTAAAAGAAATTTAGAAATGTTTACAAATTTATAAAGGGAGATCACTGTAAATGTCCAGGTGGCCCTCTAAAAATCTAGAGGAATATTATATTTTGCGCACTGAATCTGACCCCCTATTTTCCAAGATACTGTAGAATAAATTAACATTGCAAATTGAAGAGATTTCTTAAATTATATGTAATTTTGACGCCACCATTTTCATTTACACACACATGTCAAATTTATTGTCATTAACCTTATTGCTGTTAGTGCTATAAATATGCCTAAAACATGGATTCTGATTTTTACGCATTTAAAGTGGAATGGGGTGGGTGGGGTGCAAACCTTTCTTGATTGATTTCTTGAATACCCATTGCCGTTCAATGCCTATGTATTGCTGCAAATAAATAAATTAAAATGATTGTTTTGAACAGATAATGTTTGTGTGCACAAGTGATGTGTCGTGTGTGCGTGTGGGTGCAAGTTTGTGAGTTGTGCAGATTTTTGTTATACATTAATATGATGTTGACTCTGGGTCATTTTACATGTCCGCAGTTTTCAATATTAACGGTTGCAGGTTCAAAGTCAAGAAGAAAAATCTGTTTAACGTCCTCCGGTCTGAAACAGACACATATGGGACATTAATAGATATCAAGATGGTGGGAACGATCCTGGAGGCAATGCCCGAAGGCAGTGCAACACCAGGAAAGTCCCAAATTTTTAACAATACAGATATTATATACAATTATATTGGGTTCAAAGTCAAGTCCATGTGCACCTAAAACGTTTGGTGTGCACACGTCTATCTGTTGAATGTATGGAATTATGTACCTCGAGTTTAATTCAATCATTAGCATCCTGTACGTATTATAAGCCTTGGCTTTTTGTACTCAATTACACAGTTTTATTTATAGAGCAAGTGTCTTTTAAATAAACATTGTCTCATCTTGATCTTGAATGAACGCACAGCACCAAGGCAGACATTTTAATCAAAACCAAGGAGCTAATTTGGGCTAATTTCTTGATGATCTTAATACATTGATTCCCACAGGAGTAAAGATGTGCCACACACCCTGCATTTCTCGGTTAATTGTATTTTTGCCTTTCTTACCATACATAAAGCTGTATTTTAGGAACATTTTTAGCTAATAACCTTTTTGGAATACTAACCCTAGCCCTAAACCTAACCCTACCCCTCACTATGTACTGCAGTACACCGCGATTTGTCACAGTTGTGGTTCGTTGCGTGTATCCGTCTTATAGGGTGGGGGGTAGGGTAAGGGCTAGGGTTAGGGATAGGGTTAGTATTCCCAAAAGGTTATTAGCTAAAAAATGTTCCTAAAATACAGCTTTATGTATGGTAAGAAAGGCAAAAACGGAAAAATACAATTAACCGAGAAATGTAAGGGGGGGTGGCACATCTTGACCTTTACCGAAAGTTGTTCGGGCATGCTCCTGAAATCAGTATTTGAAAAACCGGATAGAAAGACATGCAATTCTAACACTATCCCCACCCATCCTGTGTACACATACACCGCACGGACACATTGGATATTTTCTTTAATGTGGTCACCACTTCAGGATTGGGAAGATTCAGGGCACATTGAAACGTGCCATTTCAGGATTGAGAGAACGTTTTCAGAGGCAGAAAAGCAAGGGAAACAACTGGGAAGCCTACCTGTAACATCGTTCCATTAATAGTTGTCTACCCTACCAAAGAGAAAGTCCTAAAAATCCTTGTATCGTTGGATAGATTCTCTCTCTCTCTCTCTCTCTCTCTCTCTCTCTCTCTCTCTATCTCTCTCTCTCTCTCTCTCTCTCTCCTCTCTCTCTCTCTCTCTCTCTCTCTCTCTCTCTCTCTTGTTATTTTGATTCATTGTGTTCCCCTTCCCCACCCCTCCATAATTTTATGATACAGGCAGAAAGGCCTATTCATTAAAACTTTCTCTCTCTCTCTCTCTCTCTCTCTCTCGCTCTCTCTCTCTCTCTCTCTCTCTCTCTCTCTCTCTCTCTCTCTCTCTCTCTCTCTCTCTCTCTCTCTCTCTCTCTCTCTCTCTCTCTCTCTCTCTCTCTCCCCCCCCCCCCTTCGGGTCTTACATACGTGCGTGTGTCTTCCTCATTTCAAGGTATCTATTAGCCTTTCTATGTTTACTTAATAACTATCACTTCTACTTATCTGGGCTAGTTCCATTTCTTCCCCTTTCTCTGCAATCAGAAAATGTGTGTGTGTGCGTGCGTGCGTACATGCGTGTGTGCGTGCGTGTGTGTGTGTGTGTGTATTTGTCTGTCTGTCAGTTTGTCTCAGAAAATGGTGTGTCCGGATTGTATATAGATGAATTTGGTGAAGGTTTTCAGTCATTATTAAGCTAATGTTGTAACCCAACTATAATAGTAGAGGATAGGAGAATGAGGTCGTCAGCAAATGCCTAAAGAAAAAGTTCGATTTCTTCTGCTTTAGTGACTTTTTTTTTGGGGGGGGGGGGGGGGGGGTTGGGGGGTATTTTTCTCAAAATGAATGCCTTTTATTATTAGCTGGCCTGTAGTGGGGGGCCAACAGTAACATGAGAGCTGTACATTAGATTATTTCCGACACTAAAGGAAAATCATGGTACAGTTTACAGTCTCTTGTGGAAAACCATGACTCGCCAACTTAGCACTGGCTCTAGTGCTGCAGCTAAAGGGATGGGTTGGCTTTTGGGGATCGACCTTCTCAAACACCAGCTGTCCTCAAATCCCTTTTGGCCGAGAGAGTGGGGATGTACTCTGGGCAAGGCTTCTCCGCTATCAGTAAACAAAGTGTAGAGCCCAGCCCGCCGGAATAGCATCCGCCCTCCTCTGCTATCTGGCAGTCATTGTCGGAAACGACAGACAGACAACGACAGCTGTGTTGCCATCCATGGGGAAAGAGCCAAAACTAGCAATGTATATTTTAACCTTAAGTTGAAGGAGTATGTACACTAGTTAATATTCGATGGCTTGGAGTCAAAACGGACTATCTTTAGACAGTCCATTCACGTATTATTGAACATATTGTAAAAACTAATAACTTGTTTTTTTTAAAAAGACTGCAGAAATATAAACAGCATAATCCCCATTTTACATTATTTGCAGTCTTTTTTCAATACAAGCTCTTAGTTTTTGCAATAACATCAATACTAAGTCAATGGATTATCTAGAGGTAGTCCGTTTTGACTCTAAGCCATCGTTATCTCCTCTCGTCCTTAACCCGCCTAGCTAGGCCTACACTACATACGATTTCATTCGCTGCCACCCGATTTTGACATTTGTGAGGCATGATACATGTGCAATTCTATTGTCTAAATAACTCTGACGAAATCCTACTAGTAATGTTCACTTACACTATAAGTATTTGTAGTCTCCCGTAGCCTACATCCAGAATCGGATAAAATATCTTATGTTTGTATCGGACATTTGATTTGATTTGACTTTTGTGTCCGATTGCCCCAAAACGCCAGTAACTTTCTTGCCCTCCAAAAGTCCGAGGGAAAGTCTGTATGGAAAGCCATATCCCTCAAACCGGTTCTGAAAATGCGCGCGGAGTTACGGGCGCATTTCTTAAAAACCCGCCCGCATTTCCAGGTTTTCCTGCCCAATTTTCCTCGCGCAGTTACCTAGGAGTTCTTTAAAAGCTTGAATTGGAATGTAAACGGGATGAGTGTTCTTCAATTAGTCTCCTTTGTAGGTGTCAGTGTGCGTGTTTCTGTCTCTCATTGACTGAGTCTCTCTCGATCTATGTCTCTCTCTCTCTCATTCACTCTCTCTCTCTCTCTCTCTCTCTCTCTCTCTCTCTCTCTCTC
>CM065692.1:11001714-11009214 GCA_017654935.2 Phymorhynchus buccinoides
CATCACATCACTCATTGAAAACTAACAACACAGTTTACTGTTTTCTTACTAATACATCACATCACTCATTGAAAACTAACAACACAGTTTACTGTTTTCTTACTAATACATCACATCACTCATTGAAAACTAACAACACAGTTTACTGTTTTCTTACTAATACATCACATCACTCATTAAAAACCAACAACACAGTTTACTGTTTTCTTACTAATACATCACATCACTCATTGAAAACTAACAACACAGTTTACTGTTTTCTTACTAATACATCACATCACTCATTGAAAACTAACAACACAGTTTACTGTTTTCTTACTAATACATCACATCACTCATTGAAAACTAACAACACAGTTTACTGTTTTCTTACTAATACGTCACATCACTCATTGAAAACTAACAACACAGTTTACTGTTTTCTTACTAATACATCACATCACTCATTGAAAACTAACAACACAGTTTACTGTTTTCTTACTAATACATCACATCACTCATTGAAAACTAACAACACAGTTTACTGTTTTCTTACTAATACATCACATCACTCATTGAAAACCAACAACACAGTTTACTGTTTTCTTACTAATACATCACATCACTCATTGAAAACTAACAACACAGTTTACTGTTTTCTTACTAATACATCACATCACTCATTGAAAACTAACAACACAGTTTACTGTTTTCTTACTAATACATCACATCACTCATTGAAAACTAACAACACAGTTTACTGTTTTCTTACTAATACATCACATCACTCATTGAAAACTAACAACACAGTTTACTGTTTTCTTACTAATACATCACATCACTCATTGGAAACCAACAACACAGTTTACTGTTTTCTTACTAATACATCACATCACTCATTGGAAACTAACAACACAGTTTACTGTTTTCTTACTAATACATCACATCACTCATTGAAAACCAACAACACAGTTTACTGTTTTCTTACTAATACATCACATCACTCATTGAAAACCAACAACACAGTTTACTGTTTTCTTACTAGTACATCACATCACTCATTGAAAACCAACAACACAGTTTACTGTTTTCTTACTAATACATCACATCACTCATTGAAAACCAACAACACAGTTTACTGTTTTCTCACTAATACATCACATCACTCATTGGAAACCAACAACACAGTTTACTGTTTTCTTACTAATACATCACATCACTCATTGGAAACCAACAACACAGTTTACTGTTTTCTTACTAATACATCACATCACTCATTGAAAACTAACAACACAGTTTACTGTTTTCTTACTAATACATCACATCACTCATTGGAAACCAACAACACAGTTTACTGTTTTCTCACTAATACATCACATCACTCATTGGAAACTAACAACACAGTTTACTGTTTTCTTACTAGTACATCACATCACTCATTAAAAACCAACAACACAGTTTACTGTTTTCTTACTAATGCATCACATCACTCATTGGAAACCAACAACACAGTCGAAATCAAGGACCGGCTGGAGGAGCTGCTGGACAATCTACCTCAATGTTCCGATTAAAGAAAGTCACAATAACAACAAACATACAACAAAAACACCAGCAATAATAATAATGATAATGATGATAATGATGATGATGATGATGATGATAATAATAATGATGATGATGATGATGATGATGATGATAATAATAGTAGTAATAATAATAATGATAACAGCAATAATAATAATGATGATGATGATGCTGATGATGTTGATGATGATGCTGATGATGAAGATGATGAAAGAAGAAAAAGAAGAATGAGAACAAGAAGAACGGGATGACGGTCTATCCTTACTTCCCAATACTAAGACAATAGGGTCTTTGGATAATAGACCCCGATTTGATTCCTTTTAGTGGCATAGGTGTCAAATCACTGTGGTGCTAAAAGGCGACTTTGGCAGTGAAAGGGTTAAAAGGGTTATTATTCTGAGAGAGAAAACCTGTCATTTGTCTCATAATTGTTTCCTTTCTTCGTAATTAATTCAAACCACCAGTTCAAGTTCACCATTGCTCATTATTATCCATGTTTGCTTTAATTCCCATTTTTGAATCAATTATTTCATGTGCCAATTTTTGTTCCTTTTTTTTTTTTTTTACTTGATTGTTTTTATGTCAAATTTTCTTTGCTTGATGCATGGTGTGAGTGTGTGAGTAAGAGGGCAGGGTGCAAAGAAGCTATTGTAGCTTATCCTTTTTTACCCTCAATAAAACATTTGTATTCTCTCTCTCTCTCTCTCTCTCTCTCTCTCTCTCTCTCTCTCTCTCTCTCTCTCTCTCTCTCTCTCTCTCTCTCTCTCTCTCTCTCTCTCTCTCTCTCTCTCTCTCCTCTCTCTCTCTCTCTCTCTCTCTCTCACACCACATCTCCACTCTATGTAAAGTAGGTTTAGGTTTTATTTTGTGATTAGTATGTGCTTAGTTTTACCTTTATGCGTATTAAAGATGAGTACATAAAGCAGGTTTAGGTTTGATTTCGTCATTCTATGCATTTACTGTTCAATATGTGCATACACATTCTAAAAATATGTCTAGGTTTGCTTTCGTCACGTGTGTGCATTTACCTCTTAATTTGTGCATGTTAGTGATGAAAAATGTAATATAGGAAATATGTTTGATTTTGCCATGTGTACATATATTTACATATAACATTGTGCATGTTAAGATGAGTTGGTACAGTAGAATTAGGTTTGACTTTATTACGTACATGGTTTTCCTTTCAAAAATGTACATTTTGAAGATAAGTATGTAAAGTAAGATTAGGATTGGTTTTGTCATGTTTTTGTGCACTTCTCAATTTGTGCATGTTAAAGATGAGTATGAAAAATAGGATTGTTTTTTCACCTCGTGTGTATGCGCTTATTTCTTAATTTATGCATGTTAAAAATCAGTATAGTTAATATTAAGTTTGATTTTGTTATTGTCGTGCTACTATATAGGATTATATTTTGCATGCTTTATATTGCTTTGTCTGTTCTCATTTTCCTTTTTCATTTCTACTTTTATATTTGTAATTTTTGTTCCAGAGGGCTGGATGCAAAAAACCCATGTTATTCATTATTTTATTGCCATCTATAAATAACTTTCATTCAATTCATTCAATTCATTCAATTCATTCAATTCAATTCAATTCTCTCTCTCTCTCTCTCTCTCTCTCTCTCTCTCTCTCTCTCTCTCTCTCTCTCTCTCTCTCTCTCTCTCTCTCTCTCTCTCTCCTTCTTTAAAGACACACTGACGCACCACGATTAATTGAGGCTGCTCTTTAAAATGATGCTTTCGGTTTCAATTTGGGGGCATTTGTAAGGGAGTGAGACTTGGTCAAAACAAGATTTTTTTCCAGCTGTAAGAGGGAAAACACGTCAAAACCGGTGATTTTGACACGTGATCTGGTGGGTCTTTAAATAAAACTTGCAACTAAACGTCCTAAAGGTTTTAGGGAACTGGCCACGTAACAGTTAGGTGTACACCTGTACAGTTCTGTAATGACACGGATGAGTGAGTGACCACGACCGTCACTGTGTCTGAGATGCGAGGTCCACTGTCTTAATCACTAGGCGGCGTCTATTGTTCGTCAAGGGCCAATAATGATCCTCTTGTTGGCCAGTTTTAGTTTGAGGCTACGCGCTATACTGCCCATTGCCCGTTCGTATAATTTCATCTCACATTTATGTAAAGAAAACAAACATCTGTCACCTTTCTTAGTGCGTGTTAATAATTTATGCAAGACAAACGAGAAAGTCCCACCAAGCAACATACCTCCTTCCCAGTTGCAAAACCAGCTACAGAAAGTTTTCCTTTTTTCCACGGACCATCTCTGAGTGGAACTCCCTCCCACCTGAGGCAGTATCATCGGCCTCGGTGGAGAGCTTCAAGTCCCGGATCTAAACAGCGCCCCTCCCCTCCCCCCTCCCCTCCCCTCCCCCCTCCCCTCCCCCCCCCCCCCCCCCTCCCCCCAATCCCCTCCCTCCCTCTTTGACCCTGCCCCATTCATTTCCCTCCAGTATTCCCCAATCCTACTTCCAACTTGTCCCATCTTTCCCCCAGCCATTCAAGCCGATCATCTGGGCGGCCAAGGAAATTATTACTGTGTACAGATATCTTATCTACATGACCGAAGTCCCCAGTTTTTACGCACAACAGAACCATCAAAAATATGATGGCGGTTGTCTACTGCAAGAATAATAATAATAATCTTGGATTGACTGGTTTCTGGACTCAGCAACCTCATCCTGACATCTCGTTAAACTGGTTTAAATCTAAAGTTGTACGTTCTTTAAAGGATCAATTTATTCAACACTGGTATTCACAATTACAAGAATAACAAGTCTATAATAATTACAGATTATATAAAGATGTTTTTCCCCTTGAAACTTATCTAAACATTTTACCCGAAAACTTAGCAATTTTATTTGTGAATTTTAGAACGTTAAACCATAAACTACCAATACAAACAGGCAGAATTCAAAACATTCTGCATAATGAAAGATTCTGTTCTAAGTGCGATCTTCGTGTACTGGGTGACGAATTTCATTACATTTTTGAATGTCCTGCTTTTCATGATGAAAATATATCTGTCAAATTATTACCAGAAAAGACCAAATGCTATAAAGTTCCACTCTTTATTTCAAACAAGAAACGGTCGAATTCTCACCCGCTTAGCTTGTTTCATAAAAATCATTTTGAAAGCTTTCTAAAACGACGAGGGACCATCGATCCCGCCTGAGACTTTTGTGCTTTTTATCTCGTCTACACCATTTTTTATCCTGTTGAACCTTTGCCACTTTTGGTCGTCTTGATTCTTCTTCCGCCGTGAATTGTTGGCATTAACCAGACCATCCTGCCAGAAGAGGGTACCGCGGCCGGCCGGATCAGGAAAGGGTCAGGACCTCTCCTGCCCCGCTGTACAGGACCTCTGCCCGAACCGCCTTGGTCCGAGGTCAGTTCCACTTTCATTCAACTCTTAGGGTTTACTAATAAGATTGTTTTAGTTATCATTTTGTGCCTCTGCGGATCAGTTATCCATTGGGTTGTGCAACGATATTCTTGGTGAGTACATTGTATGCGATCATCGTTGCATCATGTGTATTATTAATATGAATTAATCCTAATCTATGGTTTCAGGTGTCCGGCGATGAGTGGCCCGAATGATCATTGGGTGTCATATTCATTTCTCGTATCACCCCATGATCCATCTTTGTGTACATGTTGTGCCCATCTTTAGACACATGCAAGACACAGCACTACACTAGACTTGTGTACATTATTATCGTACTGTTTGTTTTGCATGCTCACTTTACATACCACACTAGGCTGTTTCTGGGCATCCATTGGGTTGTGCAACGATATTGAAGCAGTCCATATATCCAAGCGCCTCTGTGCAGGCGGTTCGCGGGTTTGCGGTACGCGTTT
The DNA here is from genome assembly GCA_017654935.2 of Phymorhynchus buccinoides. Classification (NCBI taxonomy): domain Eukaryota; kingdom Metazoa; phylum Mollusca; class Gastropoda; order Neogastropoda; family Raphitomidae; genus Phymorhynchus; species Phymorhynchus buccinoides. The sequence goes on from CM065692.1 coordinate 11,007,151, forward strand.
TCATCTTTCCTGTGGACAACCTTCGTGATCTTCAACTTCGTGCCTTCCTGCCATCCTGACGTCGAGGATCGCGCCTTAACAATCCTCAATATCTACGTGCATCGCGGATCAAGTCATCTCATCTTTATCCAAGAACTTCGTGGTCAACATTCGAGTCCCATCCATCAGCTACGTCATCCATCATACAGAAATGTAAGTACAGAATCGATTCGAATCCCCAACTTTTCAGTGTACGCCCATCACACATAATTAAACCTCCATTGATTGTTGTAACAATCACTTTTTGGTCTGTTGTAGTAACCGAGACTGCGCTTTAACTTTTCTCTTTTGCTCCTTTTGTTCTGTTGAGCAATTTTAATTTCGTCACCACACTTGTGTGTGTGACACCCATCTTGGACTCTCGAGAGACTTTACGTAAAAAGCTCGAGAGGTCAGGGATCTTTTGGGGCGTTTGGACCTAACGCCCAAAGCAGGGAATAAAAGTGAAGGTGGACACAAACAGGGGTATTGCGGTCTACATGAGTATAGCTAGTGAGCGAAAATAGTAGAACTATTTTTAAGACGGGAAGTATTTCACGTGAATCATGACTCACAGACATCGTCACAATCGTATCGTATTGAGATCAAATCGTATGCAGTGTGGCGGCGGCTTTTAAGTCTGGACGTATCTCTGTTCATGTATATGTAGATCTCTGTACAGAAGAGGTTATTTTCAGTAGTTGTGGTCTCCTCGCTTTTGACCTCATTGTACATTGTACGTGGTTGCGTTTGTGCTTTAAATTTTTGCCGAAGAACCGTGTGTTTCAAAGGTGAGGTGTTTTGCATTCCTTCTCTCTGTCTGTCTGCCTGTTTTGTCTGTCTGTCTGTCTGTCTGTCTGTCTGTCTGTCTCCTCGCTTTTGGCCTCATACATCGTACGTGGTTGCGTTTGTGCTTTACATTTCTGCAGAAGAACCGTGTATTTCAAAGGTGAGGTGTTTTGAATTCCTTCTCTCTGTCTGTCTGCCTGTTTTGTCTGTCTGTCTGTCTGTCTGTCTCCTCGCTTTTGGCCTCATGCATCGTACGTGGTTGCGTTTGTGCTTTACATTTCTGCAGAAGAACCGTGTAATTCAAAGGTGAGGTGTTTTGTATTCATTCTCTCTGTCTGTATGTCTGTTTTGTCTGCCTGTCTGTCTGTCTGTCTCTTTCTTTCTCTGTCTTTCTCTCTCTCTCTCTCTCTCTCTCTCTCTCTCTCTCTCTCTCTCTCTCTCTCTCTCTCTCTCTTTTTTCTTTCCCCCCTTCTCTCTCTCTGGAGAGAAGTATTTATACTTACTCTATTATCCTCAGAAAATAAAAGTTATTCATTCATTCATTCATTCTCTCTCTCTCTCTCTCTCTCTCTCTCTCTCTCTCTCTCTCTCTCTCTCTCTCTCTCTCTCTCTCTCTCTTTCTCTCTCTCTCTCTCTATCTCTCTGTGTGTGTGTGTGTGTGTGTGTGTGTGGTGTGTGTGTGTGTGTGTGCGTGTGCGTGTGCGTGTGCGTGTGCGTGCGTGCGTGTGCGTGCGTGTGCGTGTGTGTGCGTGCGTGTGTGTGTGTGCGCGCGCGCGTGGGTGTGGGTGTGGGTGTGGGTGTGGGTGGGTGTGCGTCTCTCTTCTTTCTCTCTCTCTGTCTCTCTCTCTCTCTGTCTCTCTCTCTGCATTGAAAGCTTTAAAACCTAGAAAAGCAGCAGGTCCTGATGGTCTTTTGGGGGAATTTTATAAACATAGTTTGGAACAGATCTTGCCCTTTTTAATTGCATTCTTTAATTACATTTTTCACCACGGCTTGTTTCCAGATGAGTGGTCATTGTCGATTATTCAACCTCTGCATAAAAAGGGAGATTTAAACATTCCAGATAATTACAGAGAAATCTCTCTCCTCGACATTTGTAATAAACTGTACAGCTTTATTTTGAATAAGCGCATTTCTAAATGGATTGAGGCAAATAAACTTATTGGTGACGAGCAAGCTGGGTTTAGAGAAAACTATTGTACAGCAGATCACATTTTTACTCTGTATGCTATGGCCCCAAAACAACTCCTAAGACAT
>CM065692.1:11014214-11019214 GCA_017654935.2 Phymorhynchus buccinoides
TGAAAAAAAGAGTTAATGTAACCTAAATGTGTCACGTTTAAAAGGGACACAACCAGTGTTTCTGTCCTCACTACTCATATATGGAAAAGGGACCGGATGTTAGTCTTTCTTTTCAGTGTCTTTGGTATTATCACCGGGCTGTTTTCTATAAGATTCCAGCCCAAGTGACGTTGGGGAAGATGTAGCTAGCTAGTAAAGCACTCATGATACCCATCATGCAATCATCATTAGTCAATAACAAAGACAGACAGAAAAAGAACAAATCAAAGATGAAAAACAAACAGCAAAACATCTTCAAAACCACAACATACAGTTTCATTTTAATTCGGTAATCAAGGACAACAACAACAAAAACTAGCAATGAAACAACAAAGAAATCATTAGAAATATATTTTAATAAAAACATCAAGAAGGGTTGTTTTTTCATAGAAAATATGACACGATCTGCCCTTGTAATACACAACATGGCTGTCTATCTAGCTGGTATTCATTATCAACAATCTTTTCATACATTGTAGCAAAAGGAACATAACCTATTAGTATGCCATGGCTCATGCTTGCATTAACTTTCGCTTTCCTTAACGTTTGGGTAAGGGTTTTCTCTTCTTTTTTTTTCTATGAAAAAAGACCTTTGCTCAAACGGCTTTTATCGGCTGTCCTCGAATCCTATTTGCCGAAAGAGTGGGGATGTACCCCGGGCAAGGCATCTCCGCTATAAACAAATTCTAGCCCAGCCCACCTGAATAGCCTCTGTCCCCCTCTGCTATCTGGTAGTCATAGTCGGAAACGACTGACTAGCACAGATGAACGCCCGTCACGGGTGAAGGGATACCTCGTGCGCTTCCTCACCCTTCTACGGTTCACTGAAGCCATTCATACCACCCCCTTCAGCCCCGCTTTTACGTCGTTCCGGGTGACCGACCCTTGTACAGACTCTGACCCCGCAGCCTGAGGATGGCCTTTGGGAACTTTCCCTAACACCAGCTTCTTCAAATCCTTAATTTTCCGAAGGAGTAGGGGTGTACCCTGGGCAAAGCATCTCCGCTATAAACAAATTTTAGCCCAGCCCACCTGAATAGCCTCTGTCCCCCTCTGCTATCTGGTAGTCATAGTCGGAAACGACTGACTAACACAGTTGACCGCCCGTCACGGGTGAAGGGATATCTCGCGCGCTTCCTCACCCTTGTTACGAATGTTTGCAATAGGAAATCATTTGCATAGATAGGCAGGCGTCAGTTTATTCATAATTTTGTACATGAAAACAGCTTTACTTTGAAGTGAAGGATTTTAGAGCACATTTGTACAGTCTTTTCAGTGGCTTTAAGCAGTTTTCGCTGGCAAGATCTCAACATGCAGAAGCATAATCTATTTCAGGCTGAATGTAAGCATTAAAAAATAGTTTTTGAGTATGGATATCAAGGAAGTGCTTTATTCTGTTGAGTTGGAATACTTTCTTAGCCATTTTGTTATACAGATGCTTGGACCATGATACATTATTGTTGATAGTTTCACCTAGTAATTTATAGGAATCTATTTCTTCCAGAAGATTATCATAAATTTTGAGTTTAGGGAGGGTATGTTTTAAGGTTGGGCGTTTTTGTCGAGTACTTATTAACATGAATTTAGATTTACTTGGATGAATTGCCATATTGTCTTTTTCTGTCCATGCTGGAAGATTATCTATGTCATTTTGAAGGAAGGAACAAACCTTATTGGATTTGTACTCTTAGTATGAAGGGTTGTGTCGTCAGCAAAGAGTTCACATTGGGAGTTTAAGTGAAGGGGTATATCATTAATATGAATTGCGAATAATAGAGAGAGAGCGAGAGAGTCTGAAATGGAGACAGAAATAGAGAGAGAGACACACACAGAGAAAGAAGGAGAGAGACAGAAGGCAAAGAAGGAAGAGAGAGAGACACACACACATAAAGAGAGAGAGAGAGAGAGAGAGAGAGAGAGAGAGAGAGAGAGAGAGAGAGAGAGAGAAGAGAGAGAGAGAGAGAGAAACCAAGGAGAAAGATACAAAGAGAGACATAGACCCACAAGGAGAAAGAGATACAGGAAGAAACTGAAGCTGAAACTGAGAGAGAGAGAGAGAGAGAGAGAGAGAGAGAGAGAGAGAGAGAGAGAGAGAGAGAGAGAGAGAGAGAGAGAGAGAGAGAGAGAGAGAGAGACAGACAGACAGACAGACAGACAGACAGAGACAGAGACAGGGATAGAAAGACAGTGACAGAGACGGAAAGAGACAGAGACGGAGACAGAGTGAAAGAGAGTCACAGAGAGAGAGAAAGATAAACCTAAGACAAACAGAAAAGACAAAGAGAAAGACAGAGAGAGTGTGAGGGAAAATAGTCTGAGTTCTATTTTTTGACAGTGACAGAGACAGAAAGAGACAGAGACGGAGACAGAGTGAAAGAGAGAGTCACAGAGAGAGAGAGATAAACCTAACACAAGCAGAAAAGACAAAGAGAAAGACAGAGAGAGTGTGAGGGAAAATAGCCTGAGTTCTATTTTCCCTCATGAGGCAAAATAGCCTGAGTTAGTTTTTCCCACTAGAGGTTAAATAGCCACTGCCATCACAGAAAGTCTAACCAGTACAGGCACTTGATTGTAAGGCTAATTGAGTTCTGGTTATTCCTTAATTTCATACTTTCCTTCAGTATTCTGTGCAAAATAAATGCTGAGCAGAAGAAAGAATACGAGTGCCTGTACTTTTGAGTTGGTGGTAGCAAAGACTGTACAGGGGAAGATAAACATCCGGTCTCTTTTCCCTATATGAGTAGTGAGGACAGAAACACTGGTTATGTCCCTTTGAAACGTGACACATTTTGCACATCGATAGGCCAGTTGAATTCTCCGTTCAAGTTCCAGTCCGAGTTTTTGGATAGCCTGCACTGTGAATAGTGTACTGTCCCCACTAACGATAACTCTATCAGCCCGGTTCGCCGAGCTTTTAAGTAATCCATCTTACCCTTTTAGAATATCTTTGGTGGTAGTGAGACAGCCCATCCTTTTATTTTCAGCAGCAATGGCAGAGAGGAAAAGAGGAATTCTCCATTTCTTTAAGAAGAAAAATACAAATAGGGGAAGACGGGGTAAAAAGCGCATGGGCGGGTAAGAAGCCCACCCCAATTATCTCATGAAATAAAGACAATTTCAGTCTCATGGGCAAATTTGACTGAAATTTGCTTCATTTCATGAGATAATTGGGGTGGGCTTCTTACCCGCCCATGCGCTTTTTACCCCGTCTTCCCCTAATTGGATATGTGGACAAAAATCCACATAGACAAAAGCAAACGATTGATGAAGAGCTACAGGTCCCCCTCTCCATGGGTGGACAGTAAATGGTAATATTTCAGTACAAGAAAGGTGAAGAAGTACGCATTTGATAACAGTAAAATGAAAACCAGACTTGTTAGTTGAGTGGTTGAAGGCACCTTTAAAGATCTTAGTATTTTCATTTTATGACGTAAAACATGCACCAAATTAGAAAAGAAAGGATTTACTCTTCATTTAGAGTTTCTGCCTGTCTATATTTTCTTTGTTTTTTCTTCTCTTTTTCTCTTTTCCCCATTCAACTCGGTTATAAGAAGAAAAAAACTTCAAAATGTTTTCTTATAACCGAGTTTTGCTGTACTAACTTTGTTGCCATAGGCTTAGATCATTAAAGAAGATCAATCGTTGACATCAAAATGTCTTACTGGGATGTATTTTGAATGCAAATCATAAAGCTTCATCCGCAATGACATGCACATTATTGCGCGCGCACACGCACACGCACACACACACACACACGTGCGCGTGCGCGCACGCGCACACACACACACACATATATATATATATATATACACATTTATGTATATATACACACACATACACACACGCGCGCGCGCACACACACACACATGCACATGCATTTTTGCACACGTTTTTGCGCGCGCACGCACACGCACGCACACACGCACACGCACACGCACACGCACACGCACACGCACACGCACACGCACACGCACACGCACACGCACGCGCGCGCGCGTCACGACTGAATGATATTAAAATGTGTTCATTGCCGATTGCTCATCGTTCAGTCATTGTTCACACAAGGCCTACGCACGCATGCGTACAGAATGTAGGCCTACATGCACATTCTCCCTTCGTCTGGCGTTCATCAGTGGTCCTCTTCGTGCTTGTGTTATGAGTGGTCATTCATAAGCATCACCATCATTTAGGCGCATTATCGAGCGGATCCGAGAAACCATGTAGGCCTACTTGTACTTTTATCATTGGGTAACATTTGCCTGTAGTTGTGCCTGTCTTGAGCCTTTCTCTCTCTCTCTGTCTCTGTCTCTGTCTCTCTCTCTCTCTCTCTCTCTCTCTCTCTCTCTCTCTCTCTCTCTCTCTCTCTCTCTCTCTCTCTCTCTCTCTCACCTCTCTCTCTCTCTTTGTCTCTCTCCACTCTCTCTCTCTAAATCTTTGTACTCTCTCTTTTCTCTCTCTCTCTCTCTCTCTCTCTCTCTCTCTCTCTATCTATCTATCTATCTATCTATCTATCTATCTATCTATCGCTATTCTCTCCTCTCTCTCTCTCTCTCTCTCTCTCTCTCTCTCTCTCTCTCTCTCGTTATGTCTCTCTCCGTCTCTCTCTCTCTCTTCGCTCTCTCTCTCTCTCTCTCTCTCTCTCTCTCTCTCTCTCTCTCTCTCTCTCTCTCTCTCTCTCTCTATCTATCTATCTATCTATCTACCCCCCACCCCATCTCTCTCGCTTCTTCTCTCTCTCTCTCTCTCTCTCTCTCTCTCTCTCTCTCTCTCTCTCTCTCCTCCCCCACCCTCTCTCTTTCTCTCTCTCTCACTGAGAGTACATGCACATGACTAGCCATCCTGTTCCGCTCTCTATGGAGTCTCAGAAGGGGAGCACTGACCAGTGGTCATCATGGTGCGAACGGAGACACTGGACACTGCGGACTATGTGGCCATAGCGGTCTACTTCGCCCTGGTGCTGG
>CM065692.1:11039214-11042444 GCA_017654935.2 Phymorhynchus buccinoides
GCCCACCCCAATTATCTCATGAAATGAAAGCAAATTTCAGTCTCATTTTGCCCATGAGACGAGCGTTAATGTCTAAAGCATTCGTCTCATGGGCAAAATTTGACTGGAAATGTTCTTTATTTTCATGAGATAATTGGGGTGGGCTTCTTACCCGCCATGCGCTTTTTACCCCGTCTTCCCCTATTTAAATTAATCATATTACTTTTAGAAGGACTTCTAAGATATCCTGATGGTAAGTCTCACATTATGTCGTAATAATCAGGGTCTGTATTCACATTGATATAGTATGAGTCTTATCATCATGATATCTTAGAAGTCCTTCTAAAAGTCCTATTTAAAATTAGATTCTTACTACTTTAGAATGGACTTCTAAGATATTCGTGATGATAAGTCTCATTACTATCTTCAATGTAGGGGAAGACGGGGTAAAAAGCGCATGGGCGTGTAAGAAGCCCACCCCAATTATCTCATGAAATGAAGCAAATTTCAGTCTCATTTTGCCCATGAGACGAACGTTAATGTCTAGCATTCGTCTTATGGGCAAATTTGACTGACATTTTCTTTATTTCATGAGATAATTGGGGTGGGCTTCTTACCCGCCCATGCGCTTTTTACCCCGTCTTCCCCCTAAATACGCCCAGAGTCCTATTATTAAAATTAAATCCTCCTACTTTTTTGACTTGACTTCTAAGATAATCGTGTATGAAACGTTTGCATACTAGCTCAATGTGAATACAGGGCCCAGTCCCTATTAAAATCAATTTTCTAACTACTTTAGAAGAACTTCTAAGATATCAGGATGAAAGGTCTCATACTATCTCAATGCGAATGCAGGAAGGCCTAGTCCCTATTCCTTAAGATTAATCCTAACTACTATTAGAAGGACTTCTAAGATAGGTGAAGACGGGTAAAAAGCCCATGAAGGCGGGTAAGAAGCCCATGCCAATTTTATCTCATGAAATGAAGCATAATTTCAGTCAATACATTTTTTGCCCATGAGACGGGAGAGTGGGTTAAGTGTTTAGCATTCGTCTCATGGGCAAACATTGACTGACATTTTCTTTATTTCATGAGCTAATTGGCATGGGCTTCTTACCCGCCCATGGGCTTTTTTTTAATTTTTTACCCCGTCTTCCCACCTATGACTGATGGTAAGTCTCATTACTATGTCAATGGAATGTGAATACAGGCCCAGAACTAATAATTGTATGAAGGGGGGTTGTCATCATGTCATGGTCAGTAGATATGAATAACTATTAACTAGCATACAAATGCCCCTAGGGTTAGCGCCGGTGCTCCGCATATTTCCAGAAATATTATTTTTGAAATGCAAAAAAAAGGGCGGAAGTTACGAAACACAGATTCGGCATTCTTCGTGTTTTCCGAATCCGAAGTAGATTCGGCAATTTCCGACACAGAAACAGTAACAAAATTTCAAGGAAATTGTCATACCATTTTGCTTTCAAAATCTACTTTCAAAAGCAAAATTTTGCAACCAGACAACAACGGAATCGCGTCCCACCGCGTTCTTCTGGAACTGCATGGCCAAAGGGGGTCCAACATTTTACGCTGCTATCACGAGTTTTTATACGGTTCATTTATACTTCGGGCCTTAGCTGTATTCTATTATAGATACCTGCCATAGACTTTCAACTGTGTTTGGGAGGGGTAAGAGAAGGCGAGTCAGAAAGAGAGAGAGAGAGAGAGAGATAGTTATAGAGAGATAGATAGAGAGAGAGATCGAGATAGAGAGAGTGAGAGAGAGAGGAGAGATGAGAGAGGAGAGAGAAGAGAGAGAGAGAGAGAGAGACGAGAGTGAGAGAAGAGAGAATGAGAGATGAGAGAGAGAGAGAGAGGGAGAGAAGAACGGAAGAGGGGAGAGAGAGAGAGAGAAGAGGATGAGAGAGAGAGAGAGAGAGATAGAGTGAGAGAGAGGAGAGAGAGAGAGAGTGTGTGTGTGGTGTGTGTGTGGTGGTGCTGTGTCGTGTGCGTGTGTGTGTGTGTGTGTGGTTGGTGTGTGTGTGTGTGGTGTGTGTGTCAAACGGACCAAACTCTAATCTCTCTCTCTCGCTCTCTATTCTCTCTCTCTCCTTCTCTCTCTCTCTCTCCTCTCTCTCTCTCTCTCTCTCTCTCTATGCTGTCTCTCTCTTCTTCTCTCTCTCTCTCTCTCTCTCTCTCTCCTCCCTCTCTCTCTCTCTCTCTCTCTCCTCATGGACAGGTTCGTTTGTCAGAACAAGTTTCGCCTAAAATCTTTATCTTGATAAAAAAAATTCAAAAAAAAATTCCAGTTCCATGTCCACTGTCCAAGTGTTCAGTGTTCAGTGTTCAGTGTTCTCTCTCACTTGCAGGTGGCTGGCGCGGTCATGTACCCTGACACATCCAGACCATTCATTTCCTCATCGGGGCTTTATCCTCCATGACTTTGTGTGAGTCTCTGAAGTCGGAGTGTGGCTGCCCACGTGGCGGGGTAGTCAAAAAAAGCGATCACACACGAATGTCTCGTTCCTAGCTGATGCTTTTGTAGTACCATAGGTTCAAGTGCTTCGGATGTGGGATGATCCTTGGAAGTCTTTAGCGGGATACGACAACAACAAGAACAACAGTTTTCCACATTTTTTAGGGCTGTTTGTTGTTGTTGACGTACCTGGCTAAAAGACTCCAGGGATCAGGCCCAACAGCCGAAGCGCTTGAAACTTGGTGCAAACAAATGCATCAGCTACAAATAAGAACATTACATGTGTGACCGTTTTATTACATCGCCACGATGGGCAGACCACGCTCCGTCTCAGGGGGGATTTTGGAGAGGAATGATGTAGCTTGGAGTTGTATGGCTAATGGGAAATCGTGCATAATTATGCATAGGCATAGACAACATTTTGATGTAGCCTTGTGTGTAGGTCTAGTAAAATTGGTCCGACATAGTCCTTTTAAACTAAGGCACATGTTTTGGCTAAAATGAAAATATCGATGTTGTTTTGAGTTTTGTTGGAAAAGATCAATATTCTAGAGAGCACTGTTCAATGTTTTGAAAACAAAAATTGTCGTGTGTGTGTGTGTGGTGTGTGTGTGTGCTGTGTGTGTGTGTGTGTGTGTTGTGTGCTGCGTGTGGTGCGTGCGTGCGTGTGATGGCATCTGTGCGTGGTGTGTATGTGAAGGGGACGAGAGAGAGAGAGAGAAGGAGAGGATGAAGAGAGAGAGAGAGGAGAGAGGAGTTTCGAGAGAGAGAGAGA